>JAWRVZ010000037.1:1260833-1954166 GCA_037043235.1 Rhodeus uyekii | reverse complement strand
GTCTTTATAAATAATATACTGTTATAAACAACATTATCTTTTTCAAAGAAAAGTTTGAAAGATATTCTCTGATGTGTACTATGATAACAAATGCATATCCATTTCTCTGCGGAGTTCAGTGGTTTGAGAATAAAGCACTGATGGGTGAGAGCTACATCTGCAATAATAGAACAGAAGAACAGATTGTCGAGGTGCGTTCTGGGGTCACGAACAAAACGTTTCTCTGACTGAAAATGTGCAGTTTAAAAGTAGCAAGTGTAACTGTTTTAAAACGGTATATAACCGTGCATGGCATTCTTATTAGGAAGAGCCACTGAGGCCACATGAACTACAGCAATAATGACGGTTAACTCATTCAAATTTGAACTCCTGAATCAATAACTTTGTATTGGTGTGCTAATAACAGACAAGACCAATTAGCAAATTACTTCCTTATTAACAGTAAGGATAGCATTTTCATACTAAAAGCCCCAAAAAACATCCATTTTGATTTCACAGCTACTTTAAAAAATTGTTTCAAGCATATTACATCCTTTAAATTGAGTCAATATTCTGTCTTGTCATAACCATTCATTTTACTAAAATGGCATATAATTAGTAAAAAATTTAATTTGAAAGAATTTGCTCGATGGCTTGCTCGTATCTCAAGGTATTACTGTTCTGTTATTAAAATTTTCATTTTAAAAATACAGAAGCAATATATATTTTTTTAAGTAAAGACTGTGAAAGCATAGGATGATATCCCATCATTTAATATAGCTTTACAGTAGACGCAATACATATATTTTGTCATAGCTATAAAAAATGTGATGTTTTCAATAGAAGTATGATTATCTGTAAAGTACCCGACCTAACATATATATGTTAATTACCATCTGAATCTTTCCATGTCAACAAAGAGAAAAGTCAGCTGGCTGTTTCTCATCATGTGAATTATTGTGACTTTTGCTCCGACAGCAGGGGCGCCTTTATCCACACTCTTACATATTCCAGTTATTGAAAAATCGTTGCTTTGTTTACCTTGAACAAAACTGAAAATCACCTTAGTCTCAAAATATATCCAATAATTGTATCAATTGTAGTTTGTTTCATAAATCTTTTTATGTAACACATTTAGCGTATTAGCGCATTTAGCTGTTGCTGTCCGCGATCACGTCAAGGATCAGGCAAATTTCCACGTTCATCAAAAGTGATGTTTAGAAAAGTGAAAAAAGAGCTGAATTTAGTGTTTTAAAAGAAAATAAAGTCAAATGTGCCTTTTACTCCAGTGCGCCTTTAGCATGTACTACAATTTACGACAGACTGTATATAATAAATACAGAATGCAAGTATTCTTTAACCTTTTCTGTGTGACTACAAATCATCTTTTAAATGCATCTAATTAAAAATTAAAACAAAAGCATCAGTGAACTGTAAACAGCTTAAAATCAATGAGCTCGTCTGAATACCTGTACTTTTTTCTTGACTTTTGATGTGCAATTTTACTGTATAATATTGTTCATTTGACATTTTCTGTCCAGTCACTTTCTTAATATAATTTATGGGGTAAAAGGTGTCGTAATGACACTGTTGACAATGTAAAGATGTCATTTCAGTCTAGTTTTATATACTATTTAATAGCATTTCCTACTTTTCAACAATCCACACAAAGCCTCTGTGTTCATGTAACTTAATTTAAGTCTCACGCCTACATTTGTCCATTTATTGATAGCTTTGTAAGTAAAAATAGGTGTAGTGATATGACAGAGATGGTACATTTTAACATCTATGCAGTGAACATAGCTGTGCAATCATGGGTCTTATAGGCGAGCGCTTCTGCTCGTATTAAAATAGAGAAAAGGGCAACGATAACAGACCATAGAAGAGCCAGACTGATATGAGGTGATTTGGCTAAACAGCAGCATTTGGTGTCAACGGCATTGGTGACAGATAGGCCTGTACGGAAGTTAATTTATTTACACCGTTGTTAATCTCATTAGTGCGTTTCTTACCTTAGAGGTCTTTCATTAGACTGCTGAAAGTTAATTAATGGCTCACTCCCACACTCCTCGTAAAAGGCATTTTCTTACTTCTCTGAATAACAAATACAAAAGGATCCCTTTTATTACAAATTAATGCTTTCACAAAACACTTTCCACCTCCACTTTCAACAAATGGCTCCTCATGCACCTTGAAAAGGGTTGGCTAAATCCAAATTTACTACTTAATTGCAATTGCACAAATTCAGCATTACAGAATTTCTTCATGCCGAACAAAGGAATAGGAGTCTGAACCTTCACGCAAATGTTTAATTCCATCAAAGCTTAAATATTAGATTATTTTTATAGACACCTGACTAGCTTTCTTTCAAACGCTCAAAATATTTTAGGTGGGAGGAAAGTTCATGTATTAGCCTTGAACTGGGATTCAGCGCCAAAAGGAAATACGTTTCCAAGCTTTATAAATAGTCTTTTAAACACACTGTGTGTAACTGCAACTGGCTCCCTTAAAAATATTATATGATCTGATCTCAAAGTACAAATTTGCATTTATTTAAAAAGTAGCAGTTGGGTTTTACATATTTTATTACAGGCTGCTCTATTGATATTTTTTTACAATTATTTTCTCTCTACAATTATTAACTCTTAATAAAAAGAAACACTGATGGTGTACATTTAAATTGACACCTACTATGGTGTTTTGTATTTTTCGTCTCTGATTTAGATGCATTTCCTCAGCTGATGCGCCACACCATTAAAAGGTGAACTAGGTCTCATAAAAGCACATTTTGTCCCTTTCAAACACAACTTAACAGTGTTTACGAGTGCATGTGAAGGAATCAACATTTACATGTAGGCTACTTTCAATAAAGGGTCAAACATTATTAAGAGTTGAACCAAGTCAATACCTGAATGGGAGACCTTCTGGGAAAAGCAGCTTGCTGCTGGAAGAGGTGTTAGTGAGGCCAGCAGGAGGTGCTTTTCACATCCCAAAGATGCTCTATTGGGTTGAGATCTGGTGACTGTGGGGCCATTTTAGTACAGTGAACTCACTGTCATGTTCAAAAGACCAATTTTTAATGATTCGAGCTTTGTGACATGGTGCATTATCCTGCTGGAAGTAGCCTTCAGAGGATGGGTACATGGTGATCATGAAGGGATGGCCAT
Source organism: Rhodeus uyekii (assembly GCA_037043235.1). NCBI lineage: Eukaryota > Metazoa > Chordata > Actinopteri > Cypriniformes > Acheilognathidae > Rhodeus > Rhodeus uyekii. The sequence continues at coordinate 1,951,020 of JAWRVZ010000037.1, read as the reverse complement.
GGTCAGAAACAATGCTCAGGTAGGTTGTGGCATTTAAACGATGCCCAATTGGCACTAAGGGGCCTAAAGTGTGCCAAGAAATCCCCCACACCATTACACCATCATCACCAACCTGCACAGTGGTAACAAGGCATGATTGATCCATGTTCTCATTCTGTTTACGCCAAATCCTGACTCTACCATCTGAATGTCTCAACAGAAATCCAGACTCATCAGACCAGGCAACATTTTTCCAATCTTCAACTGTCCAATTTTGGCGAGCTCATGCAAATTGTAGCCTCTTCTTCCTATTTGTAGTGGAGATGAGTGGTAGCCGGTGGGGTCTTCTGCTGTTGTAGCCCATCCGCCTCAAGGTTGTGCGTGTTGTGGCTTCACAAATGCTTTGCTGAATACCTCGGTTGTAACGAGTGGTTATTTCAGTCAAAGTTGCTCTTCTATCAGCTTGAATCAGTCGACCCATTCTCCTCTGACCTCTAGCATCAACAAGGCATTTTCTCGCACGGGACTGCTGCATACTGGATGTTTTTCCCTTTTCACACCATTCTTTGTAAACCCTAGAAATGGTTGTGCGTGAAAATCCCAGTAAATGAGCAGATTGTGAAATACTCAGACCGGCCAGTCTGGCACCAACAACCATGCCACACTCAAAATTGCTTAAATCACCTTTCTTTCCCATTCTGACATTCAGTTTGGAGTTCAGGAGATTGTCTTGATCAGGACCAACCCCTAAATGCATTGAAGCGACTGCTTCAAATTGAACAGGTGCTCCTACTAATCCTTTAGGTGAGTGTATACACACACACAGTATATATTTTAGACACACACACCCACCCAAGTACTGCAATATTTCATATAATAATAATAAAAAAAAGAAAAAAAAAGAAATTGTGAATTTTGATTTCAAGAGGACTTTAGGATATGGACATACTCGCAACTTGTACATTTAAAACAACCTAAAAACTCCAACATTGGTGCATATCACGCTAGGTGTTTTTTTTTCCATAAATAATAAAAGGAACACACACTGATGAATCATGGTGTAACTCAAAGTGCAGCAGTACCAGCAGTAATGACCTGACGGCTGTTCACTGACCTATGGACACGGACAGAAAAGCCGATACTAATGCGAAAATAGGCCGTTTCCCCCAGGAAGGTGAAACTTTCCCTGGATTTTCATTCATTTAAACTGACACCACCTCAACGAGCACCAGAGAGTCAATCTTTCTGAACAGATTACACAGAATTATTGGAAATGTTAGCAATTAATGCGCAGGTTGTTTCCAGGCAACCATCTCTTAAGGCTCTCACCCATCAGACAGTGATAATCTGTAAAGGCCAAAGGTGGGTGAAATTATTAACACAATCAGCGTCGCATGCTAATGCATGCCGCGAGGCCAAGGTTTGATGGGTTCAGCGACGCATCAGACCCACAAGTTTCCTCAAAAATCATTTTCCATTAACTGAATTGAGAGGAACCATGTTTATTGCCCTGTCATTTTGAACATTTGTGCGACGATGCCCTCTGGTGCACGCTTGTTTTTATTGCTCTTTCACAACGCTGTGGTTTTCTAAATGTAGTTTGAGAATGTTTGAGGCTTGCAGGCAAAGCACCAAGCAAAACTCAACAAAAAAAAATTTAAACTCTTTGTACTATAAAAAGATGATGGCTTTGCTTTATCAATATTGGCCTCGTCTAAATGAAGTATTGCTTTTCAAGGCAGTGAAAAAATATACTAACCCCATATGTCTTAATATATAGAGAATAGAAGATTTAAAAATAATAATAATATTAGTTGCATAATAACACAACTCGTACATTTCATTTAAATTTTTCTGAAGCCATGATAGCTTGATGTGTGGAAAACACTCAATTATTTGCTTCTTGATAGTTAAAAATCATAGAAGTTTGGAATGACACGACCGTGAATAAATGTAGACAGATGTCACCATTATATTGTAGAAAGGTCATTGTTCCTAAAGCTAGTGTCAAGAGTGTGGCAGGGATGATGTCAAAACCTGGAAGACTCATTCGCCAGTGGTTCCTTTGAGATTGTCCTATGGGGTTTTTCAATTTATGAGTAAATAAGGTCTAATAAGCAACCACCCCAGATACCCTAGCAACTGCCCAGAACACTTAGCAACACCCTAGCAACATGTTAGTTTCTAATTATTCATAGCAGCGACTTTGTAGTTAATGTTAAATCATGCTACCAACATGTTACATTAAAGTTTCTGGTGCGACGTTCTCAGCCAACTTTTATAGATTTCCTCGACGAACTTTATCCTACAGTTACTTATTAGAAGTATACTTTAATAATAATAAAAAACAAAAAAACAATAACAGCTTCAAAATTTTCAATATGGATGTGTATTTTAAGTTCAAAACCTAAAACCTTCAAATATCAAAGTTGCTTACCACAGACCGTATTTTATTCAGAAACTGAAAGCCCATTTTATATATACACACACATTTAGTCTTCCGGGTTTTGAATTCATCCCTGCAGCACTTTTTGGCCTCACCTGCCTGTACCAATACAACTGTACAAGGATTAAAATAAGATTGTCACAATATGATGGCACTGTACTCACTGTTGTTTCTTTTATTCCACTGAGCATCCTCTCTTATCCTTTCACTCTAGGTCACTCCCAGACTGCCTGTCCTGATTACAGGTTGCATTGGGCAAGAAAGCATCTGCTAAATAAAGATTTTTATAAAAAAAATAATATCGAATTACAAATATTGTACTAAACGCGCATCATATTCACAGCATATTACAGATTATTACATATTCAGCAGGGTTTAATGTTTTAATACAAATGGTTTCTATAACTAAATTTTTTTTTTAAATAAACAAACCCAAACTTATACTTAGACCTTCTAAACAAAGAGATTTTGAAATCACAAATGCTCAATGTGAATTCACTTTTGGTCCTTCCATACATTCATTCAAACAGGTAAGGCATGTTAAAATTCACATACACACACACATACCAGCACTGCCTCTAAAAACGGTTTCGTCACTTTATTAAATGAGTTCAATGAGTTATTCTGACAAGCTCTCTCCGTTCGTCTCTCTTTGTCTCAGGACACGATTCCCCCGGGCCAGAACGTTGAGGCAGAAAGTTCCAACAATTAACAAAAAAGGGTAATAACAGGCTAACGTTTGTACGGTAGGCTTAAGGCAGAGACGAGGGGGAGGGCAGGATTACAGGAGCAATGAAGGGGAAGAGACTTCGCAGGCTGGTCTCAATTCATTTAACAAGCCTTAAAGGGGAGGACAATAAACTTCAAAGCCTAAGACACATTTGAATATATATATAAAAACATTTCTAAGAGCACTGATACATATTGCTGTGGGCTTGATTCACAGATGTCAGATTAAAGAATAAATACATTCCAGTCTTTGAGGCTTCAAGCCAGATTGGCAAAACCGGCACAATATTTCAAGCAGCCGATTCACTTCAGAGACCATCCTTTTCATGAAAAACAGACCGTACAAGCATGACTTCCAGTGCACCTTTGCAAAAATGTGCTTTAATTGCCAAGTAGAGAACAAAGCATGACCCTGTTGGACACGCACCTGAAGTTTTCCCTCTCAAAATAAGTGCTGAGCTTATGAACTGACTTACAGTACGCCGATAAGAGTTAGTTGCTATATCACACATAAAAAGAGAAACTTTCAGCCCCAACATTACAGTGCAAAACCATAAATACTGTAAATGACAAACAAAATGAACACGAACATCTTCAAAGCGAAGAGAAGACAGCCCGAGAGAGATGAAGGGAGAGAAAGACATCACCAAAAACACAAGTGGTACAGTGTTGATATTTACATCCCGCACAGGGCTTAAAAACCAAAGGATATTTACATACAGATGGGTGGAACAAACCCGGTCAACATATAAAAAAAAAAAGACGAATGAAACAGAACGTGAAGGTCACTTTGAGGGCCTCAGAACAGGGTGTATTGAGAAGCTATTGCATTCTCAAGAAAAGAAAAATATCAGATCGATTGACGTTACGATTCTTAACAAAACATTTTATAGAACTGTTCTACGACGAAGGCCTTTAAATATGAGAGTAGCTTAGTTTAGAAAATCGAGGCTGAAACACAAATGAAATGATGACGCATGGTTCAGTCTCCAGACCTGATGTCATTCAAAAATGACTTTAAATGGATGAAGACTTTATAATCTCACAAGCATAAATTAAGCCTAGACCTGGAGCATCATTAAAAGTTAATGATAATACCCAGGAATATAAAGTCACTTCAGCACAACAATATTAATATGCTATGGTCTTGCATACATCTTTCAATGGTCAACAATAACATTTGACAGTTAGCTCTTCATCCCCGTCTTTGCTCCACAGGGAAAAGATTACAGAAGCTTTCTCAAAAGGTCCATCCAATTCAGCATTTGACAGCCATAAATATTTACTGGAAGGTAAAACAAGATATTAAAATAACTGTATAAAACCATAACATTTAGTCTCGCCTCTTGCCCTTGACATTTACAACAAGATGCATCATTTACCGTGACTCATTTGTTCACTGCGAAATGAATCAAATCGGGAGATTGAGAGGGACAAGTGAGCATTACTGCTAAACAAATCAAGGCAACGCATCCACTGTAAATGTTGATTTAAATAAATTAAGATAAAAATTAGACAGAGGACCCGCCCCTACCACTGAACCAATCACATTAGACCTCCAAAGCACATGTGGTGTTGCGTTATGTACAAGTGTGAGGTTTGCTACGGGCTTACACAGCCTCTCGATATTGACTAGCTCTATTATCTGAAGCAAATATTAGCAGTAGAACCCTCTTGTTGTTTGTTGCATGTGTGTACAGTGCGTTTCTCGGTAGACAGTCAGCAAACATCAGGCTTTCCAGACCGCCGTGCAGTCACTGGTGATTCTGAAACGCGTGACACCTGAATCGGTCTGGAAATGTGTGAATTAGAGCTATAGGGAGGAGAATGTCAACGTTTATGAGGTAAAGAGGGTGTAAGACCGTGAGTGTGTTTGACAGAGGGAGGGAGAGATGTGTGCTGTAGTGGCTCAGACGCTGTGGTGTGTAAGCTTGTTTGTTTTTTTGAGTCACAGCCTCAGATGCGGTTGGTCAGAGTGGATCCGGGCTGCACAGAACCTTCAGAGCCATCTGACAGAAGAGAGAGAGGACAAAACAAAGAGGACTTTGAAAAATTACATTTGCCATGACATGACTAGCAAACACAAGGCTTCATATTTACACAAACATCCAAACACCTTTCAAAACTTGTGAAACAATTAATTAACGCTTGTTTTCAGCAAGGACACATTACACTGATCAAAAGTGACCGAAAATACATTTATGTCAGAAAAGGTTTTAAACTTTTTGTTCAAAGAATGCAAATATGAGTGAGAGAGAGTGTAAGAGTGAGAGAGAGTGTGAGAGTGAGAGAGAGTGAGAGAGAGTGTGAGAGTGAGAGAGAGTGTGAGAGAGAGAGAGTGTGAGAGTGAGAGTGAGAGAGAGTGAGAGAGAGTGTGAGAGAGAGTGTGAGAGTGAGAGAGAGTGTGAGAGTGTGAGAGAGAGTGTGAGAGAGAGTGTGAGAGAGAGTGTGAGAGTGAGAGAGTGAGAGAGAGAGAGTGAGAGAGAGTGTGAGATTGAGAGAGAGTGTGAGAGTGAGAGAGAGTGTGAGAGTGAGAGAGAGTGTGAGAGTGAGAGAGAGTGTGAGTGAGAGAGAGAGAGAGAGTGAGAGAGAGTGTGAGAGTGAGAGAGAGTGTGAGAGTGAGAGAGTGTGAGAGTGAGAGTGAGAGAGAGTGTGAGAGTGTGAGAGTGAGAGAGTGTGAGAGAGAGTGTGAGAGTGAGAGAGAGTGTGAGAGAGAGAGAGTGTGAGAGTGAGAGTGAGAGAGAGTGTGAGAGAGAGTGTGAGAGTGAGAGAGAGTGTGAGAGTGTGAGAGAGAGTGTGAGAGAGAGTGTGAGAGAGAGTGTGAGAGTGAGAGAGTGAGAGAGAGAGAGTGAGAGAGAGTGTGAGATTGAGAGAGAGTGTGAGAGTGAGAGAGAGTGTGAGAGTGAGAGAGAGTGTGAGAGTGAGAGAGAGTGTGAGAGTGAGAGAGAGTGTGAGTGAGAGAGAGAGAGAGAGTGAGAGTGAGAGAGTGTGAGAGTGAGAGAGAGTGTGAGAGTGAGAGAGAGTGTGAGAGTGAGAGAGAGTGTGAGAGTGTGAGAGAGTGTGAGAGTGTGAGAGTGTGAGAGAGTGTGAGAGAGTGTGAGAGAGTGAGAGAGTGTGAGAGTGAGAGAGAGTGTGAGAGTGAGAGAGAGTGTGAGAGTGAGAGAGAGTGAGAGTGAGAGAGAGTGTGAGAGTGAGAGTGAGAGAGAGTGTGAGAGTGAGAGAGAGTGTGAGAGTGAGAGAGAGTGTGAGAGAGATAAAATTCTTTGTACAAAAAGTTCAAGAAATACATGCATATATAAATCAGCATATTATTTATTCATTAATAGTGATAATTTGGGAATAATTCTGAGTACTGGATGTAAAAATTTTTTTTTCAAATTTGCCAAAGCAGCGATGAATTACAAGTTATTTTAAATTGTAAAACTATTTCACAACATTACTATTATAATAAATGTAGCCTCAAGAAAGCATAAGGGGGTGTTTTATGACGTTTCTTAAACAAACAAAAGAAACATCAAAACGGTCGATATATGTATTGATGTTGTAACAATGGTTCCCAAACTTTTTCTGCCAGGCCCCATTTTGTAGAAATATTTTCAAGCAACACATTAACATTTCCCCACACAAACACACTTTCAATCATGACCTAGCTTGCAAAATCCTATAGGATTTATTTGAAACATTGTAATTATATCAGTAATACAAGTTCTCAAACGCAACGGGCTTCTCTTTGTGTTCATGATGTGAAGTCTCTAAGCGGCATCTCGGCTTCATTCTGTCAGAAGCTAATAATTTGAGGCACTCAACCACACGCTGTGGTCTCCCTTCATAACCCACCATTGTACTGGTGAATCCAAGGGCGTGATACGCCTCGCGTTTTCTTGTCTTTAAAATCACTGTCTACACCAGACACAAAGCTCTTTACACTGGACGTTGCACGCTGTATGGTTTACAGTGGGGAATTTGTCGCCAGTGTAGACAGCATCAATGATTAGAACTTTCCTGTAGCTCAACCAGTAGAGCATTGGTGTTTGCAACGCTGAGGTCATGGGTTTGATTCCCAGGGAAAGCAAGAACTGATTAGAATGTCAATGTGTTCCTTGAATGCAATGTAAGTCGCTTTGGATAAAAGCATCTGACAAATGCATAAATGTAAATACAGTAATACCTCGGTTTACGAGTTTAATTCGTTCCAAGAGCTCGTGACCCCAAATTCTCGTACACCAAAACAATTTTCCCCATAAGAGTGCAATAAAAAAATCACTCGATTCGTTCCACACGGTTTCACCCTATTAATTACAGTTAAAATTATAACCATTAAGATCTCATATAAATACTAATTAATAATTGACAATTTACTGTAACGCGCACTTCATCTTTGAGTAGCGTTGCTGCTGGCGTGAAGGAGACGAGAGGAGGGTTTTACTGCTCACAGGGAGAAGTTCATCCCTTCTTTCTTACTCGTCTTGAGCTCATTGTCTATATGCTGTACTGTACGTATATATTTCACTGCGTGAACAATAGCAATCACAATGTTAACAACACGAGGTAAAACCGCTGTAAATCACTTATAAAAGTATCACTGTGGTGAATGATGAACCAAACCGAGCGACGCTGAAAGAATGAACGAGTGAAGGGGTGATGGGCTTTGTGAGAGGCTGTCGTTACGATATTTCCAGTAAAAATGTGCGTGAAGACGTTGAGCATTAGGACTTTTCCACAAACAAAAAAAAAAGCGTGTGGGCGAGGGAAAAATTCTCGCACTCCAATACAATGCTCGTACACCGACTTGCTCGTATACAAAGTCACTCGTAAATAAGGTATTACTGTAATGGGTTCTCTATTTTTGTTACGTTAGTCGTGACATATGAAGTAGATTCAGTAGATTGTCTGCTTTACCTTTTCTTTCACAAACTTGCTTAGTGCAGAATTACGCATGCATCATTCATTTATTGTACACAGCTCCCTACAATACTCCATTCTGGTTCTTCAACCATGCCATCTAGTGGTTTGTCGTTGCATGAAAACGACCACTACAACCACTAACAGACTGCTCAACTGAGTACTAAGAGTAATCTTGAGGTAATAATTAACACTTTGTGTTCAATTACTTGCGTGGCAAGTGGCACTGTATGCCATCCCATTAGCCTTGCCGTACCCCCCTTTTTAATAATACTAGGCCCTTGGTTTGGGAACCACTGGTTGTGAAGGTATAAATCAATAATTTTCCTCATTAGACAAAAGCACTGATGAATCATGCAAAATAAAACAGACTTTCTTAACATAAAATTGATTTAATGCAGTCCCCAATCGCTCACAGAACATGACTGAGAAGAATAACAGCATTACCGCTGGACGATGCTACGGTTTGTGCGCAGGCATGAGGTGGAATGAGAGTGGAATTGAGCTGCGGCTGAATCCTCAGCTCTGAAATAAAGAGAAACACTGTTGGCAGATCTCGAGGAAGAACAAACAACAGAAACTATTAACACACACCATCCCATAAAACGGGCAAGTAATGCATCACTAAGTAAAGTTTTTCACTGAATAAAAAAAAAAAAGACATCCAAGAAAAGCAACAGGATACTTTTAAAAGGGCTGAGCAAAGTGCGGCTATTCTCCTTTTCAATCGCTGCTGTAGCATTTCATTTTCTCCCTGAAGTCCAATTATGTTATTCAAGGTTTCTCGCATCAAACGTAGTTGTAATTGAGCCTCGCACGACCGTTTGCTACCCTCTCTCTAACCCGTAGAATTAAAGGAATGGTTCATCCATAAAAGAAAATTCTTTCCAAACCTGTATTAATTTATTTCTTCGGTGGATCATAAAGAGAGATTTGTACTGGCCGCTCTTGTCCATGTAATTAATTTCCATGGGAAATTAAGCTTTCAAGCTTCAAAAAGGACATAAAAGTATCAAAGTAGTCCAAACGATTCCGCCTGAAGTCTTCTGGTCGTACGGTAGATACGTTGTTGTGCGAGGGAAAGTCTTTTCATTTAAATCCTTATTAACTGTTTTTCCTCATACATGTCATCATGCAAACAACTCATCCCTTCTTATTTAATACTATACCATTCAAACGTTTGAGGTCAGAAGAACTTCTTTCTTTTATATCAACTATATCCACTATGGATCCTTGTTTTGAGACTAAATAGCCTCAGGCTAAAACTGATACTAATCCTATGGGAATCTATTTTGGGATGCATTACTTGAATGAGTGTCCGCGGTCAGCGAGAAGTTTGTTCCGAGGTTTACGCACCAAAGGCTCATGTGACTCACCTTGAAAGGTGAAGTTGAAAAGCGGAGGCAGCTCTTGACCGTCGGGCAGACGGGTGCCAGGTTGACGCAGCTCGTCAAAGAAGGTGTGAGCGCAAGTCTCGAGCGGGGACAGTCGTGTCTCTGGAGTGTACTCTAAGAGCTGAGAACACAGGGATATTGCCTCCGGAGGAGTTTTTGCTTTAAACACCTGTGGAAGGACACGAGAGTTCAAAGAAATCGTACTCAATCCACTGGTCAAAAAAGTATTTTACCTCATATCAGTCATGGGGTCTCGTCCGGTCTAAGTGAAAAGTTCTTGACCAGAACAAGCAATAAACTTGCCAAATGTCCAAAGGTGTTACTTGAGAATTTTTATAAGCCGGTTTTGTAACATTGCTAACCGATATCTCATGGCTTTGGCGGTAAATATGAGCTAGATATGGGTGTGAGACTTTACCTTGGTCCATGAATGTGCTTTGATCTGTGGGAATTTGAACTCGGTGTAGTTCGGGTTCATTTCACGGATCTGTTCTCTTGTGGGCGTTCCAAGCACCTGAGAAGGCAGACAGAAACAATTAGGTTGAGAAAAAAAGAAACTTCTCAATGCTGAATTTATTGAAATGTATTATATGTTATACATTTATAACGCCACGTCAGCAGCAAAGCTGTCTTCATTGAGAACAAAAACAAAAAGTCACACAGTCTACTAAGTCTTTTATGGCCTAAAAATAAATAAATACAGATTCTTCTTGTACTAGAATTTAATGTAACTTGATAATGCCGCTGACATTAATATATAAGAGTTTATTACTGGTCTGGTCTCATTTATTCAAGTTGAAAGCCTCCTTTGCAGCGACGTCTGCTTTCTCATTAGCAGACAAAAAAAACATGACCTGGAACCCATCAGAAAGTGATCCTGAAGCTTTTCTTGTGTAAAATATCTACTTTAGCTGATATAATTATGGGATGATCAGTCTGATGAACAGATTCAAGCGTCTGAAGGCACGATTTTGAATCAGTGAAGATTAAGAAATTTTGTTCTTGTCCATTTTCTAGATTTTACAGTCAGCAGTAAAACACGAAACGGGTTTCCCATACCATGATCTCCAATTAACGCTGCTGCTGATACACGATTTTCTGCTTTGGATTCATCAGTGAATTCAGGACATCTTAAAGGGTTAGTTCACCCAAAAATGAAAGCTATCCCATAATTTACTCACCCTCAAGCCATCCTAGCTGTATATGATTTTCTTCTTTTAGCCAAACATAATTGGTTCAATTGAAAAAAATATCCTTGCTCTTCCGAGCTTTATAACTGGAGTGAATGGTACCAAGCCCAAAAAAGGACATCCTTCCAAAATAAAAGTAGCCCATAAAGGAATCTGGCTCCAAGGGGTTGATGAAGGTTCTCTGAGTTTTTGTGAGAAAAATATCCATAATTATAACTTTATAAACTGTAATCCCTGGATTACTCTTATGATGGATGGATGGATGTGCTTTTTAGGGCTTAAAAAAATAATATACCATTATAAACCTGGGGAGAGCCAGGATATATATTTCAATACAACTCTGATTGTGATTGGCTGAATTGAGGGTGAATAAATTATGGGATCATTTTCATTTTGGGGTGAACTAACCCTTTAACTAATAAACAAATTGAATGATATTTGTGATGGAATTTTATAAATGACACGTTTTCTTTTTCCTTCTTATATATATTATATTTTGTTTCTTGACATTATTTGCATTTTTATTCTGTAGAACTAGTAAGTAAAATAAGTCTGAAGAAATACATTTGAGGTATAGAGAGGTTAATGTGTTCCTGATAAAGAATGGAAAATTAAAACTGAGCCTTTAGCCTTGACTAGAGATATAAGTGCTGGAGCAGCCCTCCCTTCTCCGTCACACTCTGCAGGGCAGCTTCAGGTGTCTGTATGACTGTTGACCTTTTCTTGCAAGAAAATAAACATTTTTAAATTACAATTGGGATATTTGTCTCTTATTCAGAACTGATAAAAGATTTTGCCACCACAATATTCAAGAGGGTGTCTTTTGTGTTGATTCCAGGTTAATGTAATATCATTTGGGGGCGTATAGTGCAAAGATTTGTCTAAGTTAAGAAGTCCGAATGATTTTATCCTCATTCCAAAAAGTCTAATTAACCCATGTCTAGATTATCCCAGAGAAAGATGGGTAAAGAAGGCTGGATTACTTTAGTTTGAAACCAGATGTTGTAAAGCCAGTTTCAGACGTCTGTTCTGGAGTGAAGGTTCTCATGCTTCTGTATAAAGACCTAAAAGCTTGGATGTTGTATAGTTGAACTGAATCTAGAAGAACGGGGTTATTTTTACCTTTATGATTTCCACTAGCTGGTCCACACCACTGTCTCCAGGGAAGATGGGCTTTCCCAGCAGCAGTTCGGCCAGCACACATCCAGCTGACCAGACATCAATGTTGGAGGTGTAGTCCGTCGCACCGAAAATTAGCTCAGGGGCACGATAGTATCGTGAGCAGATATAAGAGACGTTAGGCTCACCCCTCACCAGCTGCTTTGCACTGAGACAGATTTGAATTGTGAGAAAAACTTTAATCAGGCAAAACAACAGATTTATACTTCCTCAAAAACAAACACTGAATCAAGCTCAACAGCAGAAAAAAGCCAAAATCTCCCTCCATCTGGGGTACAATTGAGCACACTGTTGTTTAAACCGTTCTGCATATTAAATGCTTTGTAATTTTTAAATGAGGCATATGACAGAACTGCTGGGAAAACGGCTCCAGAATAATGTTCAATTTAGTGCAGACACACTTTCAAACAAAGCAATTATTCAAGTCTAATGTGCATCTCTGCTCGGCCAAATAACTATTTTCAAGCTTTTTCAGTTGCCAAGTTGTCCACATTTTTCCAGACACAAAAGCCATTGTTCATGTTCCCTCAAAAGAAACACAACCTGAAGTGCTTTAAACAATCACAAATTAAATACTTGAAATAGCCATACATTAAACAAATGTGGTCTGGATTACAGTGGTCAACATATCTGCCTCGCATCAAACAGTTCAAGTGTTTCTCGTTTTTCAAAACATCTCAGAAAAAAGGAACCGTTTTTAATGGGAATGCATCAAAAAAGGGGGCCAAAGTTTGGAAAGTAAAAACAGCAGCAGAAAGACAATCTGACCATCAAGATCTCGATGTGCATTGCTTTTGTCAAAGACAAAAAACACAATAAGAAACAAACAAACCTTACGCAAGACCGCCGGCATGGCGAGATAATGCAGACAATATACATTAAACTAAGGCCCACAACTTATAAAGAAGTGCACTCTTACACAATAACTATAATAGTGTACCACCCATTAAAAACAAACAATGTTCACTGGGAGGCAGGACACATTTGAGAACCCATCAAATCCTCCCGCTCACTCCCGCTCTCTCATACACACACACACAACACTGACCTGCCAAAGTCACAGAGCTTGAGAACAGATGTTTTGGGGTCCAACAGAAGGTTTTGTGGTTTGATGTCTCTGTGACACACGCCTTGGGAATGGATGTAGGCCAAACTGCGGAAAAGCTGATACATATACACCTAAGGGAAAATAAAGGCAAGTAAGCAAAAAAATATCTCTATTTTTTTTAAAAATTCCTTTATCAGTCCCCATCTTTCCGTTAATGAGAAATTCCCTGTACCGTATTTCCCCGCATATAACCCGCAGACGCAGATAATCTGCCCCCTCATAGAGACCGCGGGGTTTGTACAAAAAAAATTCACGCATAACCCGCACCTTTATATAACCCGCACCCATAGATTGATGAACTTTTTTGTGTAAGTTCACATTTCAAATTTCGAATGTTGCTCGCATGACGTCAATTACCCATAACTGTTCAGGCTCGGTTCATAGCGCTTGTGCGCGAAATTCAAACAATAAGAAAACAAACAAGTCAGAATCAGAACAAAAAGAAAAAGCAGTCTCTGCCGCTCTTGTCCCTTAAGAAGCGTTTCTACAGGTGTTGATCATCGGATGAGATGAGAAGAGCCCGCCCTCATGCAGCACAGCCAATCACATCTTGCATGATTGACAGGTCAGACAGCCTATCAGTACCAGCTGTCAGAGTACAAGCGCCAGAGACAACAACCCTCACAAGAATGAAAAACAGAAAGAAAATACCGCAAAAAAACCCTTAACAACAAATATATTGAAATATTATTATGTGTAAAAAATTTGTGATATAGCCCGCACTCGTATATAACCAGCACCCCATGCAGGGGTTTGTAAAATCTGGTATAACCCGCGGCTTATATGAGGGAAAATACGGTCATTTTATTACTAGCATCTTTAAGAAAATTCAAGAACAACATGAAACAATTTTGGCCAAGCATTGATATTCAGTAATGTACGGTAATGCATATTTCTGATCTTTTCAATAGCAAAAGAAAATGTATGCTAAATTGTACACCGCTCCACATACTAACCCATTCTGCCAAAATAATACACATAAAAGTGCTATTAATAATAATATCATTAACATTATTATAAATAAATGAATACATAATAACAATGTGACGATGTTAGGCAGGAAATAATGTATGGTGGGCTGAAGGACTTTGCAAAGTAGGCTGTTGTATTATCAGCTAATATTTATTTCCTGTCCATATGGCTTTGGTTATGTCAGAGGCGGTGAAAAGCAATTATTAAAGTAATAAGTCTTGAGAAGCTGCGTGTCACAGTGATTTTCCCACAGTGGCAACAGCAAAACAATAAAAGAAATCCAATAAAGCTCTAAACAATATACAGTTAGATCAAGTAACCATGATCTCAATTGTTATGCCAAGTAATATAGTAGTATATTATACAAGTAATATAACTGTAATAATATTAAGTCAAACTGAAAGCTGTTTGCATCAACTCACATATGCTCATATCCCACAGCTTTGAATATGGTTCATAAAAACATCAACTGATGAATTGTGCACAAATAGACCAAGGGCATTTATTGAAAGAATAAATTAAGTGAATTCTGATTTTATGTTACTTTTAAGAAGTCAAGAATTAATTCATATTGGAGTATTTCTTCAGTCAACTTTACCTTCACATAAATGGTTGGAATAGCGGATTTAACTTTGCTGAATTGCCGTGCCATCCTGTAGACCGTCTCGGGCACGTATTCCAGCACTAGATTGAGGTAAACCTCATCCTTCTATGGAATGAAAAAACATTAACCTTTGTAGAATAATCTGCCAGAAATAAACATGAAAATCCTTGCATCTACATTCCAACGTTCAGCAGAACCAACTCATTATTACTGCCCATATATCCTTAACCAGCCTAATTTTATATATACAGTAATACCTCGGTTTACGAGTTTAATTCGTTCCAAGAGCTCGTAACTCAATTCTCGTACACCAAAACAATTTTCCCCATAAGAATGCAATAAAAAAAATCCCTCAATTTGTTCCACACAACCATAAATGCCCATTTTAATTATTTTTTGGGTTTTACCCTATTAATTACAGTTAAAAATATAACAATTAAGATCTCATATAAATACTAATTAATAATTGACAATTTACTGTAACGCACACTTCATCTTTGAGTAGCGTTGCTGCTGGCGTGAAGGAGACGAGAGGAGGGTTTTACTGCTCACAGGGAGAAGTTCATCCCTTCTTTCTTACTCGTCTTGAGGTCATTGTCTATATGCTGTACTGTACGTATATATTTCACTACGTGAACAATAGCGATCACAATTAATGTTAACAACACGAGGTAAAACCGCTGTAAATCACTTAAAAAAAATATGTGGTAAATGATGAACCAAACCGAGCGATGCTGAGAGAATGAACGAGTGAAGGGGTGATGGGCTTTGAGAGAGGCTGTCGTTACGATATTTCCATTAAAAATGCGTGAGATGATGTTGAGCGTTAGGACTTTTCCACAAAAAAATGCGCGTGGGCGAGGGAAAATTTCTCGCACTCCGATACAATGCTCGGACACCAATTTGCTTGTTTACTTATATTTACATTTTACATGTATACATTTGGCAGATGCTTTTATCCAAAGCGACTTACATTGCATTCAAGGAACACATTGAATCAGTTCTTGCTTTCCCTGGGTTCGAACCCATGACCTTGGCGTTGTTAATGCCAATGCTCTACTGACTGAGCTACAGGAAAGTAGCTTTTCCGAGTGTAGTGTAATTATAGAGAGGATATAAACCCTTTCAAGAATAACAATTAAACAGGTCATCAGAATAAAAAGAGTCCAGTTAACTCTTATCAATTTCAACCTAATTCAGGAGATATTCTCAAGAAATACATGAATATTTCAACTCAACAGATTTCACAGGTCTTACCTTCTCTCCGCTGCAATAGAAGAAATAGCGCAACCTCACAATATTGCAGTGGTCCAGTTTTCTCATGATCTGAAGTTCTCGGTTCTTCAGAAACACAGAAGAATGACTGTTAGCTTAGGGATCTCTCAGGGATAGAAAACGTCACAATATTTACAACAAGTAATCATGACAGCACAATCCCCCTAGAGCAGCCTGGGTTTAAGTGCCGTGTTCAAGGGCACAGAGTTTGCTTTGATAGTGGACAGCACAAGTGGGTCACGTAAAGGCTAGCGGTTTCAGGCGTGTTGGTCGACTAATGACAACATACTAGTGATGTATTAAAATCAGAAAATCGCTATACAGATGTGGTCTCTTAACCCAAGACTGCTTTACAAAAATGAGTGAACTGCCAATCTCTGAATGAATGGCACCTGTTGAATGTCAAGTAACAAACAAAGAACTGGATACATCTTTATTTTTATTAATCCTCACATTTCAGTTTCTTTCGGCTGTGGACAGGGGGAATCGTGGCTACTCTGATTGGTCTCTGTCTACGCAGGCTCAAATGATGTGACACATTCCTCCTAAAACATTGTGTTACAAGAAGGCCCGGTCTGCTCCAGAAGGATAGCCTTCGTTGGCCTCGCGAATCGAGAAGCCTTGGGAGCCCAACACCCTGTCATCGGTTTGTGGTTCGTCCCTCATCATACCACTGGCGGTTCTCACCACTGGCGATCGGGAACAAACCAACAAGGCTTGCCATTTCAGAGATGCTACGACCCAATTATAGGCCCTAAAAATTTTCTCGATTCCCATCTAATCTACCCAGAGCTTCACATGTGGCCTTGGTAGCAGATAACCAATGAAATTGAGTGGCCAACGTTTTGGCTCGTACACATTTGTTTTGATTTCAGCTTTAATTCGATTTCCAAAAACAAAATTTGAATAGTTTTAGTTAACAGCACTGCTCATAATCATTCTGGAACGCAACTAATCATAAAAACCATGCTTGGTTAGGCAGATTTACTCTTTAAAGCCATTTCCGAAGACTAATAGTTAGTCGCAAATTCATCTGTAATTTAGTATAAACATGAACACTTCAAAAATGTGTTATTAAAGATTGGTGAACAAGTACTAATGCGCTTACATGTGTGAAAGGGTGTGTCGTACCTTAAATCGCTTGTCCTGAAGCACCTTCTTGATGGCCACCAATTCCTGACTGTCAATGAGGCGAGCCTGATACACCACACCGAAGGAGCCATTACCGATCACCTGGATATCAGTGTAGGACACCTCCTGCAGGCGATCCGGGCCCTGGCCTGGGGTCGCATTCACTGTGGTCACCTTCCCACTATCTCCTAAAACACATTTGAGACATTATTTCTGATTGCCCTAAGCTGAGGTGCATCCTGGGTGTAAATGAGCTTTAATTAATTATTTCAGAAACTACATTCATTTAAAGAAAAAGTAGTACAGTGGAGTTCACTTATCTCGACTCACGGTTAACTCGCCAATCCTATTATGTCTACGTTTTTGAAGTGGAACGACCAATGAGTATGAGGCTTAGATGAACACGAACACACACATCCCTACTTGTGCTTTCACGTGCGCTCTGCTCAGCGCCGCTGCGGGAACACGGTTGTTAAAAGACGGGACGAAGCTGAATTTGTTGAGAAAGCACATTAGACAGGCAGAACGCAAGAAAGTATGCAATCTAGTACAGCGTAATAACCTCACGAATATGTTGTGACTGTTTACACTGTGAGCGAAATTGTGTTTGCAATGTTGGAGAATATAATTTGAAGGTTTGTATGGCGAATCGAAGGTGTTTTTTATTGTATACTGGTAAATCTCTGCTGTTAGTTGGTGCACAGATGCCTTTTGTTGTTAGCAAACATATACAGTGTATGTACATTTTTATTGCATGCCGATCGCTTCATCAAATAAATCGCCATATTGGGTGTTGGTTATCGCAACGCTTTTTTGCAACCCCGAGGCCGTCGACATAACCAAACTCCACAGTAAATTACTGAAAGCATCACTATCACTAAAAAGTGTCAAGTGGTATAAAAGCTGTAGACTGATATTCATATTAGACGGAAACAGTACATTTTCACAAGGTTTGTGTATAAGTAAATGTGTATTTGTCATTCTAAATGAAATAGGGCGCATGTATCACCAAATACGGGCCTGTCCTGCCTGTGTCCTTCACACAGGACATTATGACCGTGGGCATGTCGGGACAGGTAGTCAGCACCTATTCAACAAGCCTGAAGACCTAGTGAGTTGTCCAGTAAAACATCTGAAAAATCACTTTAATGACAGTCAGACTGAACTGGTTGTCAACCAGTTATTCTCAAGTTACTCAAAACCCGAGTGTGTCCCTACCTAGACAACATTATCCACGTTACAAATGCGTATGGGTCCTGTCTAGGGTAGTCCCATGCATTTGTACATCTTAATGTCACGTTATATTTGGCCATAGTCTGTAAATATATTGTATAAATTATATTGTAAATATAAATGCACAAGAATATGGGAATCAGTTCTATGTTATATAAAAGTTCCATGGTAACGCAACAGGGCTTTGTTTTAAATATATATATATATATATATAAAATGTCCCAAACGGCTGTATACATACACAGCTTAATATATTGAGGCTCAGTCAATATCTTGTTAATAATAATTTAACTCGGAATTTTGACAGTTTTCCTTGGTTAGCGTGGGCTAGTTTCGTCAATATCAAAAGAGAATGATGTGTTATTTAATTATACAAATTATATGTTAATTAAACACTCATAATTGAGATAACTTCACGAATATACTCACTAGCTAGTTTTAAATTTGACCTATCCTCCGCGGCCTGTGAGACCGCGGGCTTTCCTGCGTTGCTCCCCACGACAGCGGCGGCTCCGGCGGATGCTGCAGCGGCTCCGGACGCCCCCAGAGGCTCAGCGAACGAGCTCGTCCTGGGCCGCCCGCTGCCGCTCATATCTGACTGAAAGTGTGCCGAGGCTGGGGGGCGATGGTCAGCGGTTCCCTCGACGACTTGGCCTTGTGCTGGGTGAAACATTAGGTTAAAAATGAAAAGATGACAAACGTTTTGCCGCGACCCTCAGCGTTCACCCGCTCTCTCCCGCGCGGAGCCTCATGGGAAATGCAGTTAGAGCGCGCGGTCGGTTCATTATATTGATACAGGCTTTAAAAAAACAGAACTACAGGGGCAGGTATCACACCTGAGCAGAGGAGGCACTGCTACCTGCCTCTAACTTTATCGTGCACAGTTCATTATTTGTGTATTAAACATATAACATAATGAAAGAAAGAACTAAAGTAAAAACATTAATAAAATAAACTAAAACTCATATTAAAAATAATGATGCTTTAATAACAGACACAGATAGACAATATTAAGATAATAAAAATATTAAAACCATTATAAAAATGACACCAATATAATTAAGTGTATTCATGTGCTTTATCTTTAATCCATCCGTCCATCTATCAATCTATCTCAAATCAAAATAGAGATAAAGTGGTGTGAAAAGGAGTGGTGTGTTTATGTGGATATCTGTACGGTTTGACTATGTCTCTATGTCTCTCAGTTTTTGCTTTTGGCTGTTTCTATTTTTGTTTTGTTTTCTATTTTCTATTTTTGCTTTTTATTTCTTATTTTGTTTTGTTTTCTTTCAACCTGTTGTACAGCACTTTGGTTGGCTTTTGGCCATTTTTAAATGTGCTTTACAAATAAACTGAACTTGAACTTGAACTTGACTTGAAAAGGAGTTTTCCTCTTTCCTGATTTCTTTTTTGCATGTTTTTTTTTACATTTAAATGTTTCAACATATGAAAAACATGCACACAAAAAAAGACTGCATTCAGAATCTATCTACTAAAAAATACATATTGAAAACACGAGCTTCTACATTTTCAAAACCATGTCTATATCATACACAACCTTGTACCAAAAGAACTACACAAAAGCCAAGCGTTGTGTTAGGTCTTTAATTTTTTTGTTTAGAAATATTGCACATGGTCAACATGCCTGTTGATGAGTTTACACTCACCTTTCTCATTCTAAAACTCCTTCTCCAAAGTAAAGACAGTTTATTGGATACACAATCATAAGGTGTACACGCATACATGTGCAGGTATGTGTGTGTGTGTGCAAGCATTTGTCTGTTGCTGGGGGAGGGAAAGAAAGGGCAGATAAGTCGAGTTAAGAATTGAGTTGAATGGTTACATATGCTGATTTCTCCTCACACACACACATCAGTAGCCAGCATATGCTAACAGTCTTTTGATGTAGTGCCACTGCTTTTCTGGCAGGGAAAATATGAATAGCATTTGCTTGGGAGTAAGTTCGATGCGTGTAATGTATATGCACATACACTCGCACACACACAGACATCTGTATATCATGGGACATATAGAAATATATAGATATATTTATACATTTATATTGTCACACATTCAAGTGAAGACTGAGTAGCATTTTTATACTCATCACTCCTACTCTTTCAGCAAAACCAGACGCAAGAAAGTGCTAGGTTACTTTTTTTTTTTGCTTTTTTTTCAGATTTTAGTTTGTTCAGTTTGGATTTCTCTCTCCATACTCGCTTCTGAATTCTGATTTTTTTTTACCACTCTCTTTTCGACATATATATATATATATATATCATCTTACAGCTTGTACAGTGAAAATCTATGGCACTAACAGGTCACTTGTCTACTTCAAAAAAAAAATCCCACCCACGTCCTATTGCACCAATGAAAGAAGAGGCAGAGTAAGAAAGAGGAGATCCTGAGAAATGCTGCCCCAGCGCTGGTCTCGGGTCAGCTTTCCCTTGCGTAATCCTGAATCGAAGTCGTCACAGACTACAAAGCTTGCTCTGACTCCAGACCAGCGCTTAAAGTGGCGCTTTCCATCAACACTTCAGTTAAAAGTCTTAAGGAAATGAAAAAATTAGGGCTTTCCTAATGGGATGTGGAAAGGGAGATTCAAATGCAGTGAAACAAAGTCGTTGGTTAGTTTTTAAATACCTAAAAGCAAATACTTTCCTGATTTAAATCATGGTCTAGGACCATATATTGTGCAAACACCTGATTGAAATATAAAAAAGAAAGAAAGAAACGAGGAAAAGAACACAGAGAGCGCCTCACGCCCACCCTCTGCCCCCCTCCCCAGCCATCACGGTTATATATATATTTATATCAATATATATATATATACAGTGCAGGGGGAAAAGCCTAAGTCGGTAGCCAGAGAAGAGGAGCTTCAGCTAAGAGGCTAAAACACAGTCTTTTTTTGTTTTTGATGTAATTGCTCCAACACATAGATAGCTGGATTAGTCCATGCTGAAAATATCACTAGAGTAAGAAGAGAGGCGCAAGCTAACACAAAAAAAGATATCAGTCAGTTCCACCGTTACGACACAACAACAAAACGACAAAGCATATCTACACGTTGATTCAAAGAGGGGTAGTGTCTCTATTCGTTTTCGTCTTCTTTTGTACGATTCTTCCGAGGTTAGGACAATGTTTTCCTCTCTCGCTTTGAGTGTGCTGTGTGGTTATTGTTGTTATGCGATTGTGGCGGTCGCCGTAGCCTCTGTTTTCTGCTCCGCTGGTCTACGTGATTACGAGTCTTGAGTTTGTTGCTTCTGGGACGAAAAAAAAACCTGTTGTGAATTTACAGCCCGTGCTGAAGAACAGTAACAGCTGATGCGTGTACCCCTCCACGAGGGTATAACATTTGTAACACGAAGACCCTTCCATCCCCGGCTATTGCTCTCCTCGGTCTCTAAAAATGAAAGTGCAAGCGCGTTTGTCCCCCGCCCCCCCACCCCCTCCCCATTTTGAATTGAAAGTTACCGGTACCTAAAACAGTCTTAATTTCTCTTCTAAAACATTCAGTCCATTCGGTAAAAATCTGTGCTAGCCCCAGGTGGGGTCATTACTGAGCATGTGCAGACAGGCTGGTTTGGTGCTGCCTGTGGTGCAGCATTGAAGGGCTCTAAAATTCGGACAGAAAGTGACGCCCGTCCTAATGCAGAAGTGGACCAATGACTGCCTGACACGGGTGGCATATGTAAATGAGTGCGACCTCATGCGCTATTCGAAACAGTTCCTTGTGCAAGTCGTTAATGTGTGAAAGTGATATTGTTATGTAATTGCATAACGTGTGTGAATGTGTGCGTGTTTGTGTGTATAACTGTGCATAACAACAGAACATCGACGACGTCAACGCAATGGCAACGAAATCAGTCCCATTTAGAAATGAAGCAAAATCCACATAAGTGCTGTACTGTCAGCGGAAATGGTTTTACACATTTCTATAATCCATCCCTACATTCATCTCTCATCCTTCCGTTCAGCTCGTCTTCATCTTGATTCCTGCGGATCGTCCGCGTCTTTCTTTGGCTCTTCTGTGGCCCTGCCCCTCTCGTCAGGCTCGGAATTCTCCCTGGGCGCAGGATTGGATGGTCCAGAAGTAGAGGCGGAGTCAGAGCCTCCAAGAGCCACGCCTCCCACAATTTCAGAACTGCCGGCGGTCTGCATGATCTTCTGCCTTACCTCGCGAATCTTCAGCTGCAGGCACACCTTGTTGGGAAACGTGTCAGAGTAGCGAGCTTGGAAGGCAGCTGTGGCTTGCGCTGTAACAGAAAAATTAAATACGCATGCGAATGTTAACATTTCTTATTATTAAGTTGTATTGCTTAATATTCTTGTGGAAACCAAGTTACATATTTTTTCAGAATTCTTTGATGAATAAAAAGTTCAAAAGAACTGCCTTTATGTGAAATAGAAATGTGACAATCCATTATAGACAACTTTCAATCCCAGAGCTGATTCAATGTGTTCCTTGAATGCAATACAAGTAGTTTTGGATAAAAGTGTCTGCTTAAATGTGTCCTTGCTGGAATTAAGAATAAATTCAATGACTCTATTACACTGGGAGATGCTAACTTGCTGTTACCTGAGGGGAAGAAGCCGTGCTCCTGGAAGAGCTGCATGACAAGTGCACGCCGCTGGTCCAGCATCCGACGCAGAGAAGAGGGCGGCACGCGGTCCAACTCGTCCAAATTATGATCGGCCTCTCCAACTGATAAATAAACATAACAGAAGTAAACATAACAGAAATCAATAAACAACTTTATAAATGGGTTAATGAGAGTGAGTTCATCCATAAAAATGAGCCCACCAGCCCTATCGAAGGTGAAGATGTCCCCTTCACACTTGGCAGCACTCTTGGGTGTGTTGGGCTCTGAGCTGCAGCTGGACAGGCGACGACTCTTCCTCCTTGGTGAACTGGGGTCGTCAGCGGAGTCTAGATCTAGGGAAGGGAAGAAAACCGAATGAACGGAAAGATTAAAATCACCTCAAAAGTGAGGAAAACAATGCAATTAAAATAATGGCTTTACAAATCCTCACCTGTGGAGTTCCTCCTCTTCTTGCGGTAGCTGCCCAGTATGGCTCTAGGGGAAGTTGCTAGGCTCTGTAGATTGGGAGAGGGCAGTACCTCTTCAGGCTTGAACTCCGGCAGCTCTTTAAGACGCTCTTCAAAAGACGAGCCAAACAGAGCCCTGAGAAAGAACAAATGTGGTTTTTAGAAAATGATTGACATATCAGTAGTTGATGAACGGGGTGAGCAGAAATGGAGGGACGTGACTACCAACGACTACCAATTTGGCGTAAATGAAAAGAATACGATTTTTTGATACATACGCACAAGCAAATGTGTCACAACACATTATAGCGGATAACAGCCTAAATTCAATCGGTTCATTATATAAAGCGATAGTGTCTCTTCAGAAAATATGGATTAAAAATTGGTTTCGTTTTACGATCTCTTTATGAACTTTATGAAGTGAGAGTGTGAGTTGCGTCGCTTTCAACGGAGGGACAGGAAACTCTCAGAATTCATCAGAAAGATCTTCATTTGCGTCTTACAGGTTTGAAACGACAGGAAGGCGAGTAAATAATGACAAAATTTTCTTTTTGGGTGAACTATAACTTTAGCTCAAAGTACTCGAATAAAATAAATTAGTTTAAAAGAAATATGAAAGAAAAAATAATAATAATAACTTAACACAATTAAACTACACTTTAAACTAAATAACTAACACTTAATAAACTAATTTAACTAACACTTAAACTAAATAAAACTGAAAATATAAACATAAAAGCCAATTTAAAATACGAATAAATATTATAATGGTTTATAAATAATAAAATAACAGTGCTAGTCTAGTCCGCGTGTAATCTAGGGCAGTGCCACTCACTTGTCACCCCCATCAGTAGTGCTTTTCAGCGGAGGCGGGCGGAACTTGGCCTTTTTAGCTGAAGGAGTGTCAGTCTGCAAAGGGGGTGGCAGGGGGTCCAAAGCAGAAGATTCCCTGCGTCCTGACTGAAAGAGCAAACATTGGATTAACGGAGAACATGGGGATTCAAACTTGCAACTTTGAAATTAGCAAAGTTGAATTGTACAGCTGAAAAAAGCATCTTACTTCTCGACTCGGTTCGTCTTTGCTGTTGGTCTCTTGAGTCTCCGTCTCCCCTTCCATCGCTCTTGCCATTTCAGCTCTCTCTGCTTGAGACAGGCCCCCTCCTACATCTCTTGCATACTCTCGCTCCATTTTGTTCCCTTTCTTTCCATCCTCCTTCCCTTCGCAATGCTGACCTGTTGAACATTAAGAATGTGACTTTCGAGGGATCGGAAGCCAATTCTGCATGTGACAAATACTTGATCAATATTTAATAACAACTGCTACTAAATTCGTCAAAATGGCCAAAATATACTTAAAGCAACTTTTGAAGTAGTGATGGATTGTATAACCAACATTACATTATTATTAATTTTTTTCAAAAGTGGCCTTGCTGAATAAAAGTATTACTAAAAGTATTATTTAATAGAAAACTGTCCCAAACAAGTCTTTATTCACAATATAGTGGTTTTGCTGGAAATTCATAACCACACAGTTAATATGAAAATGTTAAAATAAAAAAATGAAAGAGTACTTTAAAATTTGGTACACAAATGTTTTACTACTGTACTGAGGTTTATAAGCTCGCTTTTACCTTTATGTTTGTGTGACGTACAGCTGGGTTGCACCGATTCCTCCAAACCACTAGGTGGCGTCTGATGTCCATCTTTTGACATAACCAGTTCTCTCTGTTTCTCCATCTCTTTCCTAGATTCAGCTCCTCTCTCGTTTTCCATTTGCATGTGTACCTGAGACTGCAGCTGCGCATCTGCCTGCGTGTGTGTTTGCGCAGCCACGGCTGAGGATGTCTTTGCTTGAGGCGTTGAGGATGACGCCGGAGCTGACGTTGAACTTGGTGTGCTTTGTGGCATGGCTGTCACTGACATAACACCTCCGGCTAAGCTGACGCTGGGATAAATGGTGGTCACAAGTTGACGGGTGGCTGTCGAGGCCTGTGCAGGTTGTGACAATCCGCTCGGGGGTGGGCATGGAGCCAGCAGAGGTGGCTGACCTGTAGCGGAAAATTGATCATGTTTGTCATACAGTCTTAAACACGTGTTGATGGTTTAAAGTACTGTCAGCCATTATTCTTACTTGCAACAATAGGCTGAACCAAGGCCTGACCAGCTGGAGCAATTGCAGTAAAGCCCAGGGTTGCCACTGGAGATTGCAAAAAAGATGGACCTGCAGGTGACGGGGCCTGCGGGCTGGAAGAGACTGCAGGTGTAGAACCCAATGGCAAAGGAGCCGCAACTCCAGCCGAGGACTGGACATATGTGATCCTGAACGACAAAAGCACAGCAGAACGGTTTGAGTTACACTGATTTTCCCAAGAAAGGCCCGTACCTGGATCTTTTTTAACAATCCCGTCAAATCAGTATCAGTATCAGCATCTTCGCGCGTATTTTTACTGGAAATATCCTCACGACAGCGCCTCTCAAAGCCCATCACCCCTTCACTCGTTCATTCTCTCAGCGTCGCTCGGTTTGGTTGCATCATTCACCACAGTGATACTTTTATAAGTGATTTACAGCGGTTTTACCTCGTGTTGTTAACATTAATTGTGTTCGCTATTGTTCACGTAGTGAAATATATTCGTACAGTACAGCATATAGACAATGACCTCAAGATGAGTAAGAAAGAAGGGATGAAATTCTCCCTGTAAGCAGTAAAACCCTCCTCTCGTCTCCTTCACGCCAGCAGCGACGCTACTCAAAGATGAAGTGCACTTTACAGTAAATTGTCAAGTATTTTTTTAGTTTAACTGTTAATTATTAATTTGTATTTATATGAGATATTAATGTTTATAATTTTAACTGTAATTAATAGGGTAAAACCAAAAAAATATTTAAAATGGGCATTTATGGTCGTGTGGAACGAATCGAGTGATTTTCATTGCATTCTTATGGGGAAAATCTTTCTGGTGTACGAGAATTTTGAGTTACGAGCTCTTGGAACGAATTAAACTCGTAAACCGAGGTATTACTGTACATATAAAATTGCATTGTTAAATACTGCAGTGTTATGCCCATAAAGTAAAGATCTAATATTAGACACATTTAATACATTTGCAATGCTCTTTTTTTCTACCAGTATATTTTCATTCAAATCTTTTATTGTTGTCACAATTATGCAACTTTTTTTTATCTCATCTTCGTTATCACACATATCTGTCCGTAATATTGGCATAATTTGGTGCCCCTAACCCCAGCTCAAAGCCTACGTTTTCTGAAACTTTATAGGATGTTGATCCAGGAACATGTCCTACTTGGCACAGGCACTACAAGGTTAGCTTAGATTAGATTTCAAAACTCAGATGTCTGGCAGCAGTTTTAAAGAGACAGTGGGCGGTAGAGTACCTTGTAGGTGGTGGCGTCAAGAGCACCGTCTGAGGAGGGGCAGGCCCTGGGGCCATGACAGTCGCGGTTGGCATAGAGACAGGAAATGAGCTGCCGGTATGCACTGATCCACCAGGATGCACATTAGTTTGGACCACAGGCATTGGTGCAATCTGAATGATCTGAAAAGCAAAGAAGCACATGAGTCTGATGCATCTATTGTTACTATAACAAATAGCAGGGAAGTCAATCAAGTCAATCTACCTTACTTCCTGGTTGAGCCCCATTTTGAACAGGAAGGGGTGGGCCCACCAGGGAAATTGGCTGCGGAGGTGTAGATCCTGTTCCGACAGTTGCCATGGGAACAAGCATCTTGCTCTGCAAGACTGGGGACTGCGCTTGAACTGTGCAGAGAGATGAAAAGGACTGATATAGTAGAGACCGAGAATAGATTTGATGAAGTGCTTAATTTCCCAAACACTGTGTGCATAATCCTGATCCCTGTAAGCTTGACAAACCTCATTAAATCTGCTTAAAATCATGAATAAAAGCGTTCTAAAGCTCGCTTTGACTTGGATGTGGACACATCAAATAATTTACAGGGTTCCCACATGCTTTGAAATGAATTTCAGAGACTTTTTCATGAATGAGTCATTAAATGGTGATTAGTCATTAAACGGATTTATTGAAAAGAATATTAGGCTTATTTTATACAAAAAGCAATATCTAGTGATATCCAGCGATTCAAAACCTGAGGTTTCGTTTTGTTAAACTTTTAAAGCAGAAACTTAAATATTAGGGTTGTCTTTCTCCCTCTTTTTTTGAATTACTCTCGCTCTCTGTTTTTTTATATATATATTTTTATCCTAATCATCTATAATACAGGCTAAAAGGAATTAATTGTTAGATGTCAACAAAAACTTGATGGATTGATTAAAAATGACTGTGGATATATACTACCAATCTAAAATGTATATAATGCAATTATCATGTAAATATAATAGTTTTATTCAGCATGAATGCTTTAAATTGACTAAAACTGACAGTGTATGGAATAAAATATTTACACTTCAAATAAATGCTGTTCTTTTTAACTTTCATCAAAGAATCCTAAAAACGTTTCACCGTTTCCACAAAATAAATTAAGCAGGACAATATTTTCAACCTTGATAATAATAAGAAATGTTTCTCAAATCAGCATATTAGAATGATTTGACACTGAGGACTGGAGTAATGATGCTGAAAATTCAGCTTTACATCACATGAATAAATTACATTTTAAAAGGCAATCAAATAGGAAACAATGATTTAAAATTGTATTGTACTTTTCCATCTTCAGGATTAATCACTTTGGATAAATTTGGATGAATTTAACTTAAAAATCACACTAGACATGTCCGATTTATCCACAACAACTTAAAGGCCTCAAGTCTCACCTCCTCCTCCTGGGCTGACTGCTCCCACTGAAGCATATCTTATCCCTTGCCCGGCCCCCGAATGAACACCATTGGCCAGGGTCACGTGGGTGGGTGCAGCACTGGGCAAGGCAAGGATGCTGGAGGTCTGCTGGGAAGAGGGACTGTTGGGATTGGCAGTTGTTGGCAGAGTTGGAAGGATGTACTGCACCTGTGTTACAGGCTTCCCGCCATTAGGGGGCGTGATCGAAGCAGTGGGGAGGAATTGGTGATGAAGTATGGGAAGGGGTACTGCACCGTTACCGGGGGCTCCGTTGCATGGAGAAGGATGGGGTGGGGTGATGAGCTGAACGGTGGGTTGGTTTGGGAAGGCTCCTCCCAAGACTAGGCCAGCAACTAAGCTTCCTTGTCCATTAGGTTTGGGAGAAGAGGAAAAGTACCCACCTCCTCCTCCTGCTCCACCGGCACCTATCAGTATCTTGGGCTTCCCGTCTGGAGGAAGGGCTCCAACAGCCACACCCCCATCAACCGGCTTGCTGGCGATGGGGATAGGGGTGCTAGTGATGGGTCGTACAACATTGGTCACTATGGTGGGGGCCATCCTGACAGTCCCATGTGAATAATATGTCCCCGCATCATGCGGCAAAGTGGTATTTATACTAGTAAAGGAGGCTGAATTTACATGGAACGGAACCTGCCCTCTTCCACCTCCTCCTTTCCCTTCTTTGGGCCCCCCGTTATTCAGCTCTGCACCACCCATCCCTCTCTTTTTCTTCTTCTCCAGGTTCTCTTCATGCCCTTCTTCATCTTTGTTGCCCGTTGTGCCAGCCAGAGAGAAGGCCAAAGAGGAATGCACTACTGGTTGGAAGGTACGCTGAAAGGAGAAAATCATTCGTGGCCTCAGCATATTGCACTAATAATTTCATTCCCGTTCTGATTAAAGCCATTTAAATACAGGGAATACAAGGTTTTTTTTGTGAAAAACCACTTCAGCTTCCTACACAAAACTAATTTATGGCTTCAGAGGACTTGGAATTTACATTACATTTATGCAAAGCAACTTACATTCCATTCCAATCTATAATTATTTTTTTAGAAATTCATGCCTTCCCTGAGTATTGAAGCCGTGACTTTGGCTTTTAGGGAATGCTCTAGGATTGAGGCACTAGGAAGCGTCAATGTAGAATACAGTGCAAGAGACATAATGACTACTATTAATGTGCTTTTTATCCCTGTATGTAATGTAAATTTAATCACTACATATTATCGTATGAAAAAGTTGCATGAAAATATAACAGATGGCAACATTTCTCATGTTCATTTAGGTTAACGATGTACTAAAAACTTATATATATATATACCTAAAAGTAATATATATATATATATATATATATATACACATATACATACATACATTGAGGGAGCGATACAGACGATCATTTCTCCCTGCTGCTATTAGACTTTATAATCAGAGCTGCTCCCAGTGAACAATATATATATACAATTATATAACAATTACATAATTATATATATATATATATATATATATAAATTAATTAATAAAACTTTTTAAAAAAATGGAAAATATACTAATAAAAACGTATTCAAAAACAATACCATCTCACTGATAATAAAATAACACTGGTCTTGAATGACATGAGGATGAGTAAATAATGACAATAATGAATTTCCATTTTTGGGAATTCCTATCCCTTTAAAGGGAAAATATTTGGTCATTGAACCATCTAAGAGAAGGAACAACATCTGCTGCCTTGTGGATATATTCACTGGAGTGGAAAACCTAAAGAGTAAACCCTGAAGAAATAGTACTTACTTGCCAGATGCTAAAGTAATCTGGTTTTATAAATAATAATTAGATGACAGCAAATATAATTTCTTTTGCTATGGTAATGAGGCTTATCTAATTTAAAACATATTCCTTAACAAGCGATCCATAGTCCTTTCACTAATGAAAAATGTTCTACACAACATATAACAGCTGGATGAGGTTAGTAGGCGAATAACAGTGACGTTCATCAGACATCAAGGTTTTAGCTTATAACTTGCACAAGTTTATAATAGTAAAGTGTATTTTTAATCATATTTCCACAGTAATTTTTGAAGAATGAACTGCATGTTTTTTTTTGTATTTAAATATGCATGAATATGAACAGTTAAACACAAATTTTTAAATAGTCTGAGTTTAACTATAACTGAAACACTGTGATTGTCACGCAAACACTGCTGTATTAAGTGTCACCTTGCTGTCGGCTTCATCCGCATGGTCGTTTTCCTCATCGCTGTCTGTCACTCTCTCTTTACACTTTAGGTCAATGGAGCCGTCTGCGAACGAGTCTTCTGCGAAGGAATCACACGTTAGCTGTGAGACCAGGGCTTGCATATTTCACACTCATGAGACTAGAGAGCTGAGCAGTGAGGAGATTTTGCATTTCCAAAATCAATTCATGATGTTTGGATGCTGGTGGAGAGCACAGAGCTCGTGGGAGACACCGACTCAGGACTGACTAATAATGAGACAACAAGAATGGAACACAAACTGCTTGTAACCTCAAAAAAAAAAAAAGTGGCTGAAAGAATATTTTCCACTGGTGGGTACATTCCACATATCACAGCTTTATCTACAGATCAGGGGGTTTTCAACAGATCCAGACCCCCCCAGTATAAAAAGCGAGGTTTATAAAATGAATACTTGGCAGATCATTAGGTCGAAAGCTTTTACTTTTCTGAAGAAACTATTAGTGGCGCTTGCATATGCAAAACATGCCATACTAATTCTGCAGGAGGTTGCTAAGCTATTCTGGGTTGATGTATATACCTATGACATCATCATCCCCCTCTTCGCAGATCACCATATGCTCTTCATCGCTGGTCACGTCCTCACTCGGCCGCTGAGGGTGAGCAGGGGTGCGGGGCTGAAACAGCTCTCTCTCCTCCTCCCTCCTCTCCAGAGCATGCACAGCACTCTGGGAAAAGGCGCGAGGCCGTTGAAGCTGCCCACCCACTGAACCCCCGTGACCGTCGGATTGAGGGGAAGTCCAGCTGGGCCCTGCTCCTTTGTGGTCGGCCCCCTGAGACGTGGAATGGGCCTCTGGGGAGGCAAAGAAGGTTAACTCTACATCAGTTGTGTTTCACACTACTATGCACTCATAGTTTTACAAAACCAACAAACGCCCACACATATAAACAAACACCCACACGGACCTGTGCTTTCAGACACGCTGCGCTCGCGAGCTTCTTTGGCCCCTGGAGTTCCCCGGCCCTCAGATAGGGACTTCCTTCTGTCCTTGTTACACCATTTCCAATCAGGGTGAGCCCGGAAATGAGCCTCCTTCACCTAAAAGAGAACAGAAAAAGTATGAAACCTAAATGTTACAAGTAAAGTAACAGGCTGAATAACACTTGTATCATTCGCATAATCTGATTTGTGATATTTTTAATGCAACATAAATGCACAATTTTTTTTATTCATCTACGGTAATTTATTTTCATAAATGTATCATTACTAAATAGCATTATTATTTTAAGAATTAATACATTTGATTATATATAAAATCAATAATAATATATAATTATATATAATAATAATGTATATATACACACATTTGTGGTTAGTAACATTTTTATTTTTACATTTTTCATTTAATTTTTTCTTAAAGCAGCAAGCATATTAGCAAAAGCATTTGATTTACCAAGGATGCATTAAATTAATCAAATAAAGACTTTTACGTTGTTACAAAAACGCTGTCCTATTGAACTTTCTAATCACCAAAGATTCTGAAAAACTGTATCATGATTTCCACTAAACTATTAGGCAACACAACTGTTTCCAATATTGATAATGTTTGTTGAGCATCAAAACAACACATAATGATTTTTTGAAGGATCATGTGACACTGAAAATTCGATGGCTGCTGAAAATTCAGCTTCGCCCACACAGGACTAAATAAATGACATTTGAAAACATATTAAAATAGAAAAAAAATTCATAAATTGTAATAATATTTCTC
Source organism: Rhodeus uyekii (assembly GCA_037043235.1). Taxonomy (NCBI): domain Eukaryota; kingdom Metazoa; phylum Chordata; class Actinopteri; order Cypriniformes; family Acheilognathidae; genus Rhodeus; species Rhodeus uyekii. The sequence continues at coordinate 1,919,010 of JAWRVZ010000037.1, read as the reverse complement.
AATATTACTGTATTATTGGTCAAACAAATGCAGCCTTGATGAGCATGAGAAAACAAAAGCGCAAAGTATCAAAAAACATATCAAGTGAGACTTCTGAACGGTAATGCACATTAGCATTAAACTGGTCATCAACCATAGTGCTTTGCAAATATTTGCATCTAAAGTGCGTAATGTAAGTAATTCAAACACAAAAAAACATGTTTCAACTCCACGTTATAATATTCCTCTTGTGCAATATTTTTGAATGTACCTGGAAGGCAAGATCATGATACTTCTGCTTCTCTTTGGATCCCAACGCATACCACCACTCTCCCAGTATTTTACTGACGGTGCGGTTGTCTTGGTTGGGGTGCCGCTGATGAACCAATGCACGATGCCTCTTACTAAAGATCATAAAAGCGTTCATTGGCCGTCTGATGTGGTCCTTTTCCCTCTTTGTGTAGGTTTGAGAGACAGAGAAATGATAAGTGTACATTTGTATAGCACAGAAGATAATAAGGATCATGTATGGTTACAAAGCTTAATACAGTGGTACCTCGAGATACGAAATTAATCCGTTCCGAGGCGGCCTTCGTATAATGAGTTTTTCGTATCTTGGAACACATTTTACATGTAAAATGGCTAATCCGTTCCAAGCCCTCCAAAAACACCCCATTAAATTTCATAATAAAGCTAAATTGACCTATAAACAATGAAATGACGTAAAATGTCGAAGCTTACCTTTCGAGTGAGGCTATCTCCGAAAGTGGCGGCAGTGGAGGAGGACAAACGGCAGATAACGTACGTACGTACGTACACTTAACTTTACGAAAACACATAAAAAATTTAAAGTTTCGGGTGCAGAGTGGCTGAGCTAAAGCACGCCAGCACGTACGTATAGAAGATGCATGATGGGATGGATGCTGTCCAATTAGAGAGAAGGATCTCATGGCTTGGCTAGCATCAGGAACCAATGGGAGAGCAGGAGGATGGTGGCGAGTCTACTATCAATAAGATGGCGGCGTGCGGCGCGAGTTTCAAAATTGTTATGGGGCGAATCTCGGACTTTCAGAAACCTTTCGTATCTTGAAAACGTTTCGTATGTAGAGCAGTAAAATGTTCGTCTTTGCTTTCGTAACTTGGATTTTTCATAAGTTGAGCCTTTCGTATCTTGAGGTACTACTGTACTTTTATTAGGGTTCTTAATACTTAGCCTGAACTATTTTTCTGTCCTCACTAAAAGCGAGATGGTGAGGTGGCTCAGTAATACTCAAAGGAAACCAACTGACAAAATGTATTATTGTACTTCACTTTTGTAGCGAATAGGACGTAACCTCAGAACGAAGACGCTAACAATTACCTTCTTGTCAACATCTTTTGGGAGTGCACTGAGGGATTGTGTACGCCTTTTCACTGGGCTGGTGGAGGGAGCAGGGTCTTGAGATACACCTGCAAAAAACCTGAAAAATAAAGATAAATAAAAAGGATACTTAGGCAAAAACAGTGACAAAAAATGTGCGACATTTTGCAAAAAAAGAATCAGATTTAACTTTTTCTCAAAATTCCTTACAGAGGTGGAAATAATTTTGGTGGCCTTTCTAACAATGTACATTTTTTTAATGCTATATATATAATACAAAAAAGTGTTGGCAGTGACATACATTTTGTGTTACGCAAACTTTGCTGCTTCTGTTGTTGTGCTGTTGATTCACATTGTTTCTAGATTGTTGTCCAGATTGATAAGATACTAAAAGCTTCATTGGCCAGATAAACTGAACTTTATAAAACGTGATTGTCACATTTATTTTTGGCGCAGCTAACACCATTTCACTAATCACATCATCAGCACCTGTGAAAGTGTGAACAAGTACTAGTCAGGTGAATTCACTCTATTATAAGAGCAGACTGATTGCTATAAAAGGAGGGAAGAAGGGCTTCCTATCATTGTGTTCTTGCGTTAGCAATGGTTGCTTCCAAAGAAAGATGTGCAGTGATCATGAGTATGCCATAGAAACTGAAGCAGCAACCTTCGCACAACACAAAATGTATGTCACTTCCAATACTTTTGGCTGCGGCTGACAGATGTGGGCAATAAAGACAGATTACAATCATTTTTTTTTTCTTTTTTTACATTGGTTATTATTATATTCATTACATCATATAGATATTTTATGGAGAAAACACCCAAAACTAATTCTTTTAATCACCCACTCCTATTAATACATTTCTCAAGAGCCGAGATGCAAACGGATATTTACAGGTCGTCAGCATCACTCTCGGTCTCACTGTCGCCTCCTCCTCTCTCCACGGGTGGATCTTCAGCAGGAGGAGGGCAAGACGGGGAACCTCTGTCTGGTGCTGAATGGTCAACAAGTCCTTCAGTAACAAGGGCAACTCCACAGCGAGGTTCTGCAAGTTTCAAAACATCAATGTACAGTGCAATCTTGTGAATATTTTACGTCCATTTTTCGATCAAATGTTACCTTTGCTCTGATTTACAAGTGCTTGGCCATCTCCAGGCTGCGTGGACATTTTTGCTTGGTTGGTCTCCAGAAAAGGAACCAATGAATGCCATGCAAACACCGGCACAGAGCGGGGCTCCACATTGGTCCACACTAAATGCAGAAACAGATAAACCATTTATACACACACATGACTGTTTTGAAAAACCTACAGCCTCTCTATTCTCTTAAGAGGGAACTGTTGAAACAGCACCTCTCTGAGTCAGACTGATCTTGAATGAAAGCCATTCATATACATATGTGTGTGTATCAATGACTGGCGAAAATAGGAAAGTATGGAACGTGTCCTAGGCATCTGTCATTCCAGTGAACTGTATATCTCAAATTAAGTACTCATGAGTGTTTCAGGGCGGTCCAATCACTCTCTAGCCGTGCATGTCCGGGCAAGTTCCTGTGTATGATTTCAGACATGCTGCAACTGTCTAAAGAAAAAATGACCCTGAAAGCACAGGGCATTCTTCACTACACACACCCAAACACACCTGCTGCTGACCAGCATACCAAAGTCGCCCCTTGTGTTTACAGTCTGACAGGAAATAGAAAGTGTGTGTTGGTGTATCTTAACCTGCACAAATGAGTTCAGCAAAAAGGTTTATAGGGATAAAATCAATGTGGAAAGAACATTAAAATTGATTATGATCTTGTGAAACTGAGCAAAGTGTGTGACATTTTGAGATCTTCTCTGAAATACTGAGAATAATGAGAATCTTTGACAAGGGGGAAAAATTAGGCAAAGAGAAAGAATTTTGACTGTGATAAATGTAACGTAAATGGATTTAGAAAGATCAAAAGAAAAGCATTTAGTTGAAATAGAAATCTTTTTGTAACATTGTCACTTTTGATCAAATGCTATGCATTGATCAAATCCATTGCTGAATAAAAGTATTAAAGGGGTCATGAATTGAGAAATCAAATTTTCCTTGATCTTTTGACACATAAGAGGTCATTGTACTATAAAAATATCCTGTAAGTTCCAGAACTAAAAAAAGTCCTTGTTAGTCCAACAACAGCTTCTGCTGAAACCAAGCTCAGAAAATGACTTTTGTCACTTTATTACATCATAGTGCAACAAAAGAAGCCAACTTCTACATTATTAGCCCCACCCACTGATTTGCAAATCTCATGTAGTCGTAAATATGAGAGAGATGCAAACACAGGATTACGCTTAGGAGTGCCAAGTTGTGGAAAAATGCCGTCTTTACATTGCCTTCCTCGTGATCCTAACATTAAAAAGCGTAGATAACTTTATTTTTTAATGAAGTTCCAGTCAGATCGTTTAAGTAAGATGTTCTCTTCATTTTACTGCAGACTCGATTATAAACGAGACAGAATTTTCAGAGAGACTGAAAATAAAAGATGATGCCGTGTTAACTATTAAATCTGATGGGAATGTGTGAGTAACAATGTTTTTACCATGTGTCACTGTTACTTTGTTTATTACAGATTGTTTGATATGTACTGAGTATTTATACTTTAGTGCCACAGTCAAACTATGAATGTTCTGTTCTTTCCTTTGCTTCTACATTTGTAAGGTTAATGTGGGGGATTCCCGGATATGGAAGAAAGCCCTTAGCGAACACTGCTTTTGTTATTTTTTTATCAAAGCCATTCGTTGTAATCCTGAATAAAAGCTTCAGTGAGCAAGTTCTTCTGTTTTGTCAGTAAGATATAACAACATTTCATTTGATTTAAAACACGACACTGCAAATGACAATTTATAAGTTTTTCACTTTATCGAAAAGGATGAACTATGAATAGCCTATAAGAACGACAGACGATGGTGTATTCATTTATAATTCTGTTTACACGAAACACCATTAAGTCATCCTTTGTCAATTATAATTGTGGTAACTCCAAGTACTTACTTATTTTAATATGCAAAACTGTTACCCAATCAGAGAAGTGGGTGTTTACTTCCGAGTCTTGAATGTGGCACGCCCATCAAAACGTTTTCGAAAGAGAGGATCAAAAAAAAGGATAGAAAATAGCTTATTACTTCTAAACTAGGATGTTTTTCCTAGTTTGAAAAAAGTGGAGCTCAGAGAACATTATAAAAAAATGCAATTCATGACCCCTTTCATTTATTTAAAATACATATATAATATTTTAATTACACATTATTATACCCAAACTTTTGAACGGTAGTGTATAAGTAATAAAAAGTTAGCACACTCACACTTTACTTTACACACCATAACTCTTTGGATGACTATGGTGATCAATTATAATTATTAATAATAATAATTAGTGTTCTAATTAGTTTTATTTATCTTTCGTGACTCTTACCAGTGCCAGGTCGTCCCATGATGATGTCTTTGCGAGGAGCAGGGTGAGGGGACTCGGCTGGCAAGATGAGGGGTAACAGGGCGGTGGGTGAAGGATGACAAGCCACAGGCTGTGGAAGAGCACCACTTGCATCTGCATGGCCACCTGATTTCCTCTCTTGATCTTTACTTCCTGAGCCAGATATTGCCAGGACAGGTCCAGTGTTTGCATTAGAGGTGGACACATTTAAAGTGGAAGAGTTTGAATGGGCAGGATAACCAGGAGCCACAGGTGTCAATGACTGAGAGGAGGTTACCAGGACTAAGGTGGAAGCAGGATTGCGGAGGAGAACGGCTCCGTTGGTGGCAGCGCCGTTAATGGGAACAGGGGCCTGGAGGCCCACAGCATGGTGAAGAGGCTGGCTGTATTCCCTAGACCGTGAGCTTCCTCTGCGGTTCATGGGACCATCGCTGAATTTTGCCAACGGCACATCTGGATTACGAACAATGACAGGCGAATCGCGTAGGGGAACGATACGGCGTGAACTAGGATCTTGAGGCAGGGGTGAGGGTGGTGTAGGAGAAACAAGCATAGGGGGTGGAGTGGAAGTGGTCGAGGATGAGGGTCGACTTGTGATGCTCCTCTGTCGAGGGAATGAGAGAGAAGAGGGGGTGGTAGGCTGGCTTTGGGGGGATAGAACCCTAAATGTTGCTGCACTGAGGCTGAGACCAGAGTCATTGAGTTGGGGATCAGATTTCACATAGTCTGATGCACTGGGATGCGGGGGTGGTGGGGCATCCAACTTGCGTTTACTGGGGCTCATGGGCACAGTAAACGTAAGGTTTGTCTGAAAAGTGGGCATAATACCAGAGATGTGGCGCTCACGTTCTGAGCTGGGGGTGCCCGGGATCTTTGTGCCACTGAGGTGGCGAGGGCGGCGAGGGGTCAGAGGTGAAGGTGCTGTGATGGGGCTGAAATTAGCTGGGCGGAAGCCAAATAGTGTGGGCGAGGGGGAAGGCGCAGGGGAGAATGGTGACTGATTGGATACAGGTGAGAATGAGGGCGTGCATGAGCGAGAGCTGCCAAGTGAGACCAGCATATTTGCTGCCTCGCACTCATCAAAGTCAAAGCGGGACAGTTCACGTGGCAGTTCTTGCGGTATGAGAGAGGTCATCACCAGACGTGATCGAGAGTCCCCACCACGACTGCTTGCTTCACTGCTGTCTCGTGAGTTGTCATCCCAGTCATACTCGCTGCTGGTGCGTCCACCTAAACGAAGGTCAGGTGTGAGAGTGCCTGTGCTACTCGCGCCACTTCTTTCTCTGCCCACCCCGCCTCCGGCCTCCATTTCCTTGGTGCGCATGGAGAGATGCCGTGAGCAGTAGCCGCGACGCTGTGACTCCTTCGAGCAACCTTCACGTGAACACAGTCTGCGCCACTGCTTGCCGTTAAACTTCTTGCGGATGCCTGTAGGGGTGCATACCACATCGCCCTTCTTGTACTTCTGTTGAGCGGCTGTAAGGGGTGTGCGGGAACGCGTCGAAGAGGATGAGGATCCAGATCCGCCCCCTGATGCACCATGCGAGTTGGAGCTGGGGGTCTTGTCAAGGGATCCTCGAGAAGAGCTTGGGGGCAAGGGATGAAGCTGCGTGGAGGAGATGACTGCAGCACCTGTGGCTGATTCTAGGCCAAGGAGCATAGGGGGGTGATTTGGAAGAGGACCAAGGGGCAGATGGGGTGCAATTGGGGTGCTAAGCCCTCTCCCGGGGCTGAGGTAGTTTGGTTTAGAAAGAATGTGCCGTTGCTGAGAAGAAACCCCAAGAGATTTGCTACCCATGGCTGCAGTGATGCCGCCATTCCTTAGCTGACTGAGACGGCTGACCTCCATGTCCTCCTCTGGGGTGGATGGATGAAGAGGATGATGCTTGTGCCTCTCCCTTTCTCGATCTTGTTCCCTTTCTCTCTCTAAGTGCCTATGCAGGTCTCTTTCCTGATCCTTCTCTCTGTGATGATCATAGTCTCTGTTTGGGGCTACACTGAAAACAGATGCGATGGCAGTGTTAATGGCAGACGAAGAAGAATGGGGTGAAGTGAAAGGTACAGTCACAGGGTGCAACAAATTCTGGACTTTAAACTCTGTCAGTCGAAGCACCTCCATGTCCTCCCTTTCCTCCCATTCTCGGTCTCTTACCCTCCTACCATCAATCCCTGGTTCTGCTGGCTGAGGTGGCTCTAGGTCCCAAGGTGGAACCAGGAGGCGAAGATTTTGTCGTGATACCCAAACGGCCTGAGCACTGATGGCCCTTCCATCATCCTCTATACCTCTCATCTCCTTTCTCTCATCAGATAGATCCTCCCGTAGCTGGACACGGTATGGGAAAGACACCGCTGGATGTTGATCTACTTGAGTGATTATACCTTCTCTGTACCACTGTTGCGCTCCCTCTACGTCCTCATCACCTCCTCTAAAGGGGACACAGACTTGTGTGCCAATAGCCACCGGGGCCACACCAGGAGGTGATGCATCTAGAATGAGGTCAACAGAATCAGTAGCCACTCGAAAAGGATACTTGCAAATGGTCTTTTCCCCATTTAGCTGCACTTCCACACTCCCATGCGCCTCACTAACTCTCCGTACGACACCAGTGCGAAACACTCCTGACATACCCCGACCCAGATCGTGAGACCAGTCTTCCCCCAATCTGGGACCCTGTCGGGCCAGGACTCTCTGATTCTTAAGACCCTTGGCAAGGACTCCAGCTAAACCAGATGACAGGCTCTCCTGTGAGGGTATTGTGCTATGTGCTTGTGGCTTTTGGGAGTTGGTGTGAGAATCACGTCCTGAAGCTGTTACTTCTAGGTCAGTTGAGTGTTCACTGGCCGTATCGGTTGAGGAGCAACGCTGTGGGCTGGATACGCTCGTCCCATCCTTCTCTCCACACTCGCCTGTAGTTCTACCTGTGGACCCCATTATGTTGTTGTGTCCATACTCAGTGATGCAGTCTACAGCCTGCTGGCTTTGACTGTGTGGGTCTGTGTGTGCAGTAGAGTCAGCTGAGACCTGGTTAGCACCAGTACTGTTGTGAGAGCTGATGCTGCTCTGTGGGGGTGTGCTGGGAGTGTTGGCGTTGCCATGGTTTCCGGCATAATGCTCCGAAGTGTACTTCTTCTTGGGCACGCGGGCCTTAAAAGTGGCAGTCTTACGATTAGATGAAGGGCTGTTGCTGGCACTGGTTGTGCTACTGTTGCTGTCACTCTGTGTCCCACCAGACTTGGAGCTCCTGGTTGGTTCATCCGCCTTCCCGAAATCCACTACTATATTGAGGACCTCATCACTGTGGATCCCCTCCTTTTCTGGAGAACCAATTCTTCTCAGAGGCCCTTCCTGTGATGAGTCAGAATTTGAGGATATATGTCTCTTGGGAGAGGTAGGTGAAATTTGGGGTATTTCCTCGGTTTCCCTCTTCTCTTCCTGTGGGCTGCTATCCGCCGTCCTCTTCTTAACTCCCTTGGCACGAGTGGAGGGGGGTGACCGCCTTTCTTGCTTTTTAATGGGCTTCATCGTTTTTTGCTCTAAGAGTCTCTAATCCTCCTGATTTCCTGCAAGTTCCAGCCTATCAATATCTTCCACTCTGTTTCCTTCTTGCATCCCGCCCCTTCTCTTTTTTCTGTTCTTGTACAAGCCTCTTCCTGTTTGCGCTTTCCTTTCCTCCTTTAATTAAACCCTGTAATTAAACACAGCATATGAGATGTCAGTTCATTATTCAGAACTACAATCCCCATATAGAGAACAGGGAGTACTGAATACAGCATAATTAAGAAGAAAGCAAGTGCAGGAGATAATGTTTTAAGTTTAGAGCCTAATTTATCATAAGAGTGATATTATTTACCATAGACTTAGAGGATATAACACAACCTATTGCCAAAAACTTTGACAAAGACAGAATACACAGAAAAATGCTTGCCCAGACAAGTCACACACACACTTTGGTTTTTTGGCTGGATCAGAGGAGGCGGGGGAATTCCTTGTTCAGTGGTATTTCTGTGACTCTAAGGCTCTCTCTTGCTCGCTCTTTCAAATGACCTTTTTACATTCGTTACAAAGGCAATCCACCCCTACAGTCCTCGCTTCCTGTCACAGCACTACAACATCTCAATGTACAATACAAGCCTTACACATTACTACTTACACATTCGTTCCTCCTACCAAAACACTATGCTCTTCATCATCCAAACCTACGGTGTAGATTATGTTTAAAACCCAATCAAGATATTTTATCAATGTTTGCATAAATATATTTAGACACTTGGATGGCGCTAAAACCCAGTTTAAATACACCCCATAGATTACAAATAACCCAGTGTAGTCAAATGAGAATTAATTTAAGCTTTGAATATCTGCATGGAGGGTTTATGACTATAAAGTATGACTGACTGGTTTTCATTAAATTAAGGATGTGTATCTTATTTATATTACGGTTAAAGGTCAGGACATGAATGACCTCTTTTGATGAACCAATGCATGCTCGAATTGACGGAGATGTAACAGATCGTTGTAGGTTCGCAGTGCAAAACTGTCCCATTCTTGTGAGCAGAAACCACAAAGCCACACTGCCATTTGCACTGTATGACACGTTTACAGGCAATTTGCAAATCTGATATAGAATATTACCTTCAATAAGAAAATTATATCATAAAACATTTTACTAAGACTTTGGCTTTTATTGTTTGGGCATGTAGGCAAGTAGTTTTTGGGTTACTAAATTATTCCAATGCATAGATATGATGAAGGATTTTATTTAAAGGTGTACTCAGTTTTATGTCTCAATTGTACTACTGGATTGGGTTTTATACTGACATTACTTAATGTTTATCTGTTTGTTTGTCAACTTATTAGAGGTCTTCTCGGGTCCTGAGATGAATTGTCCCTAAATCACATTTTAACTGAACATGAGGTGCAAAAATGAGTTTTTAAAAAGAAATATCGGCCTGAGACAGACCCAAGAAAATTAGACGAGAGACAAAGCCATGTTGCCAGACAATGTAGAAATGTGGGAGAAAATGTTTTCCATGGATTTTCATAAATTGGTTCATTTGAGGAAAATCGTAAAAATACAGTTATGTTTTTTTTTGTTTAAGTTTGACATCAACTCCATTTAGCTGGTTTTCTGTAACCGATAGCTAGCAACAACACATTGCTCTTCTGCTTGGGAGAGTGATTCCCAGTAGACAAGTTACTCACAAACTTTATGTTGCATCTCAAATAACAAGGACGTTTATATTATTTTGACTATTAATAAGCAAATCCCCACACTCATTGTCTCGAATGCCTCGGGGACCAAGCACTGCTGCAAGCACATAAAGGAGATTGGTAATTTACAAATAGAAGCTCAGACTGACACACACACATTTATTTCAAATTACCCTACTAATTAAACTACTAATATCAGACCTAAACCATGTCCGTAGCACTCATCAAAGTTTTGGGCCAAAACCTGCTCAGCGGCCAGTTGCATAAACAGCTTAGGCTACCGTAGTCTTAAAAGTTAGTCATCACATTTTTTTCACAAGACTGGTCCTAATTTCAGTCAGTTACATAAAAAGGTACATTGGTTTAATTGGAATTGAAAATGTAAGACTGATCACCTTAACTGCAATTTGGTCAAATTAGTTCTTAAGACACCGTCTTAACGTAGTGGTTAAAATTCGGCAACTGGCACCAGGTCTTGGGTTGGACCTCGAGTTTGTGGATCAACTCATCCTTAGGGTATGTTTATATGACAACAATGTACTAAAAATGAAAATGTTTTTCCTTTGCATTGTTCGTGTACAGATGACAGCATTTGAATCCCTTCCACACTGATCTGCAAAAACAACTAAAAACGCTGTGTTACGCATGCCAGGCCAGTAGCTGCCAACGTGACGTAATAAAGAAACACTACGCGCCTATAGACTGAGAGCGTAATACACATGCGTATGACATCACTGTTTTCAAACGTTTGTGCTTTTACACAAACACATAGCGACAACAAGCACTTTGAAACCCGTTTTTAAAAGTTTGCATTTTCAGGCCCCTAAAAACGCCATGGTCGTGTAAATGAAAATTCAAAAAAGTGTTTAGTTGAAAATGGTTTTGCGTAACCACTATGGATACGTTTAGAATTTAGAAAATATCAAACATGCTTATGTTTTATATATATATTGTTATATATAAATATAATATACAATATATATTGTTATATTTATTGTATATTTTAAATTTTAATTTATTTTATGATATTAGAACTGGATTTCCACCGGTTTTGAATTTAATTGTATGGGTAAGAATCGGTTTGGGTAGGTGGAAAAAACGTATCCGTTAAATACGTTTTATAGGCTAACTGGTTAACAAACAAAACTGAAATGTGCCTGTACTCCATCATATCAGTCATCATTTCATTACTAGACACACACGCCCACTGTAGAGCCGGCCTGGTGTTGCCGTCGCTTACAAGGCTGCACATTAAGCCAATAAAGAGCGCAAGAAGAAAGACGTGATGATTCACGAGTGACAGGTTTTTAGTGCGATAAGCAGTTTGATTTTGAACGTGTAGCTGTATATTCAAGTGACCTCTATGGCAAAAAGTTGAAGCCACAGTAAAGAGAGGGGGAGTGACCCAACACTCAAAACGTGGGTTACGCTTGTGGTCATATATGAGTCGAAGGCGCTTTGTAAATATAACAGTAACTCACATCGCAGTTGAACGGCTTTAACTGAGATGGAATATGAGACTACTCTTGTCCATTGTCATTTACACACTGGTCTGACTGGGACTTTTAAACCGTCCACACTTCACTCTGGTATACTTGCTACCGACGGCCACTCTAAGAGGTTTTGACTGCAAAAATATGTACTGTAGTTCAGTTTGAAGTTAAAGCACAACATATTATATTATCGTCAAATTACTGAACGAAAAATTTTCAAGGTTTAAAGTCTGTAAACGTTTTTGTCATATTTGCCAATCTTCTTTTACTGCCAATGTTTCGGTCCATTTTCCCATTGTATAGTTCTTCTGGAAGGGAAATTCATTCATTTTTAACAAAAAAATGTGTCATCATTATTTAGTTTTAAGGAGGTAAATGGTCTTTATAAACCTTGAATGTCACGCCAATACAATTCAATCACATTCTTTTTGCAGTGAATATTTTGAGGAGGTTTTGGGGGTTGGAAATCGTCGACTCGACCTGGAAACACTGCAGACGACTCTCTTCACGTGGGGAATCACACGTACAACTTGGTGTTCGACTTCCAAATGAGCACATTAACTGATACAGTCATGGACAAAATTGTTGGCATCCCTGAAATTTTTCCAGAAAATCATGCATTGCTCACAGAGAACTATTGCATTAACACATGTTTTGCTGTACACACGTGTATTCCCTTTGTGTTCTCTCCTTTTTATCTGCTTTCAGGTGTGATTTTTATATTGCCCACACCTGTTACTTGCCCCAGGTGAGTCTAAAGGAGCATCACATGCTTGAAACAATCTTATTTATCCACTATTTTGAAACTGTGCCAATAATTCTGTCTAGCCCATTGTTGGACTTTTGTATGAAATTGTTTTGTCCCTCCTTGTTTTGGTTTTGTTCCAATACACACAAAGAGAATAAACATGTGTGCAGCAAAACATGCACTAATGCAATACTTTTCAGTGAGCAATGCTTGATTTTCTGGAAAAAGTTGCCGACGATTCAGGCCATGACTGTAAGTCGCTTTGGGTGAAATGCATAAATCGCATATTTCTCAAAGGTTCAGTGTCAACAAAAATGAAGTTAAAGTTAATCCGCAATGCACTAAACAATCATTTAACTTAGTCTGCTTGCTCACAGACCCTTCAGATAATTAAAATGGCTCGAGTTTTATAATGACAAGCCAACTGCACAGTAATAAATGTTTCCATGCAACAGCAAGAGTGCACATAAACACAAATGCCCTGAAACAAGCAAAAGCCCTGTTTCCCATCGACACTGGTGCTGCTGTCGTCGACTTGTGGAAGTTTTGCTGAGTAGTACACCGCTATATCTGTGTCAAGCGCTTTTATTGGTCGTAGTGCCTTACTCTACGCTTACAACCTCCTACGACACAGTGGAGTGGCGCAGGCCTCCTCCTGCACAACAGCAGGCCGCAGAGCACTTCCCGTCGCTCCCTCGGGCTCCAGGATCGAGGGCGACGCTGGACACAATGTTACACACAATCTCTCATATATGAGCTACACGCTTTGAATAGGAAAACATCCGAATTAAAGGTACTGAATGCAGGTGAAAATGTTAATAGAATATATATACTCGAGTTTAAATCACAAAACAACCGCGTTATGTTTATGTAAAGAACTACGGGTAGAAGAAGTGACAGTGCCTGGAAGGTCAACGGACACACAAAGGCGGCTTGTCGAAGCTGTAACTGTAGTGTCACAAATATTTTCAGGGGGGAAAAAAAGTTTTTAGGCTGACTGTGCACCTCCACCCCTCCCTTTCAATGTGAGTGTGTGTGTTAAAATGCTTACTCCGCCATTTTATACAAGCCACTAAGAAAAAAAAATAAACTGACAGCGAAACATTGTATACCGATCCGCGACGTAAAGGGAAAACGGCGTTAAATATATAGGCTGATGACTGCAGTGCTGCGGACGGACGGTTTCAACTCACCCCGTCAATGCGTACAGTGCCGTCGAAATGGTGTCGATGCGAAAACAAAGCTTATTAAACCATGGAATCCCCGAGAAAGGGTTTGCAAAGATTGTTTTTCTTCCGCAAACGAGAAAAAGTCCAGCCGTTGAGGTTTCAGGGTACTCTACAGTCGCAAAATGGTGAATGAAGCACTAAGCCTTGACGACCAGCGCCGTCAGCCAATCAGCGTTCACGAAAGGGTACAGTAGCCTGTCAGTTTTAGAGTAGCGATGGTGAGGGGCGGAGTCATCTGTCAGAATCCCGTTGATTGACGGGTCCTTCTGACCAATCGCGTTATGGGAAAACAAGAAACAGCTGGTCGATCCTGAGATTGTAACAACCAATGGGAATTGAAGGGAGGGGCAGCCGAAGCGAGTAGGTGGGCAAAATCGAGAATTATAACAATTTGCGATTTCAAAATACTTTTGTGATCAATTTGATTAAAGCGTCATTACATAATAATAGTAATAAAATAAGAGTTAAATCACTTTCACGGACATTTATCTGAAATGTTGTCTGCTTGAGGAATGACCTGCCCAACTCAGTCCGAGTATTTTCAGGAAATGAATGGCTATATAACGCATATTTTGTTGTCAGAACTTGACTCATTAATACTAAACCATGCATACAATCTAGTCTATTCATATTCTATCTAATTATCATTATTATTATTATTTACTTTAAAAAAACACATGCTAAATATACTTTGCTACCTGGAACCACTTACATATTGCTGCCCTTTTGTTGGTTTGATGGTTTTTATTGTTCTGTATGTATGTGTGTATGTATATATATATATATATATATATATATATATATATATATATATATATATAAGTGTGTGTGTGTGTGTGTGTGTGTGAATTAAATAATCAAAATGACGTGTTAACAAATATGTGTTAACAAAATAATGAATACATATTTGTCTGGCATGAATGAATACAAAAAATCTAGGCTATTTGTTTGTTAGATGAAAGTATACATTTTAATAAATGTCTTAAAATGCTTAAAAACCTTCAGATAATGCAAAGAAAAAGCTTACTTGTGAAGATTAATCTCAATGCATAACACATGAGTTGTTGTTGTTGTTGTTATTAATTTTATCTTAGAAGTATTTATATATATAAACACAAACTTACTTAGTCATGGAATTGTGTCCTTCCTGTTTATTTTCTTTGCATAACATCATCCTCATTGGAAAATCTCATTAAACTCGTAGCTGTTTTTTAAGTGGGATTTTCCAACAGGGAAGACATTATGTAAATAGAAAAACAGGAAAGAAACTCATCTCTAAGTACTTCCATATATATATGTGTGTGTGTGTGTGTGTGTGTGTGTGTGTGTGTGTGTGTGTGTGTGTGTGTGTGTGTGTGTGTGTGTGTGTGTGTGTGTGTGTGTGTGTGTGTGAAGAACTGTTTGTGCACCTCTTGTGTCTGTGTCTCTTTGAAAAGCAATGTGTAATGCTACAAGAATAGCAAACCCAACTTCAGCAACTCCCCTTTCATTTTACACTTTCTATACCTTCATGAATCCAGCCAATCACAGAGCTCGTCAGTGTCTGGAGCCCGCCTTCCACAGCCAACGTCATCAAATCAAACTGTGATTGGTCAAGATGCAGGGGTCTTCAGACCAATGACCAAGCCATATGATGAGCTCATTATGCCTGTTGCCATCACTGCAACCAAACAGGAAGGGTTGTGAGTACATTAGTGTAAATGAGGGTTTAAAATGCAGTGCCTCAGTGTAGCAGATATAGATTTCAGCATTGCAAATTTGTTTTAATGTGATTTGATCGTTGTGGGTGGCCTCCTCTGAGCCATGTTTGAATAAATGTGTGGTTTTAACGCATGCAGATGGTTGTGTGTGTGGAACTGCATACTATTGAGATGATCAGTGTATGCATCACAGCTCAGCTGGACTGTCACGTACTCTGCATGCAATTATGGCATGCAATGGAAAATTGCATAACGCGTACACACACACACACAGTAATCTCTGAAAACACGCCACACCCTGCTCTGTTGTTCTGTTAAAGCTCCAGAGAAGTCCTGGCAGGGGTTGATGTTCAGTACAGATATGTGAATAGTTGTGTGTCTTGTGTAACGTTAACATTTAACTACGACAAGGAAGAAGAAGAATTATGTCAGTGCTCAAAGGCCAGATTCCTGGCTCCTGGCAAAGTGAAAACGAAAGGGAAAGGGAGGCCAAAACGTAGCATATTCAGTCATAATGAGACTTTCAGGTTGACTAGATTCACACTTTGATAGGGATATTACGAAGTACAAAGGAATAAAAGGAAGAGGAAACACAAATCTACTCTAGTCTGACTAATAAACAAACCAGACTAAAGACAAGAAGCACAAAGGACAAATAAAACATCTCTAAACAATAGTTTCATGCAATGCCTCATTAAAAAGTTCACATATCGTACATTTCCTTGAGCGCCAAAGCAGAATATATCATAAAAATGATTTAGTCATTAAATTATGTATGTTTGTTTACAATATAAATGATTTAAAATTATACTTTTACAAGAGTACTAATTTTGAGCTTGAGGAAGACTTTATTTATTATTTCAATCTGCATCATCATCTCTTTTGTATTCTCTATTTGTTTCATTTGGATACATTTAAAGAGAAAGTCAAATACCAGTCAATGTCAATCAATCAAGTTGAATTCCACAGATCGACACCGCCTCTTCAAAACACACAGTCACAGACAAATTAGCCCTCCTTTTTACAACCAGCCATTGGTTCATGGCACCTTATTTTCCAGCAAAGCCTAACCTTTGACCTTTCTTAACAGGTCAATGAGCCCTCACAGCAAACGTCCCGGCCTCACTGTCAGTCAAGCAAAGCTTCACCCCAAATCCTCCACCCCCACCCAATCGTGAGCTTTTGCAAAATATTTGATCATTTTAGACTGAAGAAAGAAATTCTATGGTGCTAAAAAGCTATTAAAAGCCTCGACAGAATAAATATTGCCAGAAGATTTGTGCATATTGATGGTTCCTGCATTAAACGGCATGATACATATTTTGGGTGTGTTGCAAGATCGAGATTTTTTGCATATTTCTAATAAAAGTATTAGCACTATAATCTCGAGAGCCTGTGATAACACATTTCATCACAAATCAAACTCAAGCTATATTTAGATTGAGTTTAAATTAGAATTTAAACTGTAATTTGAAAACTGTTCGTTAAAAAACCTTTAGAGTAAACCTATGACACATTAACCTTCTGCGTTGGCCTACATATTGACATCATGACTGAACTGCTCTGAAAGATAAGGAGCTTCATTTTCACTCAGTCAAAAGAGATAGTCTGTCTAGATTAGCTTCAAGGTGACCTGTTTCTGCAACACTAGCAACGCCAAAAGGAACTGTAGAAATAGTGATTTATGATGACTACGAGTGACGTAGATGAAACTAGAATTAGAGCTTGTGTTTAAATAATAATAAAAAATGGTACTTCGCCTTTAAGAGCCTCGAGTGTAGCGCGTCTCAGCATGAGTGACGATGGCGACGCTGAACGGCAGAGGACGCTGTTTCACAAATAATTACAAATGGAGAGCGCTCCAAAGTTTGAAGTTCCCATCCTTCAGGCTGATGAAATTAACATGGAGAGCCGTGTTTGAGTGCAGGGTTCTCTCTAAAACTATCCGGTTCGTGCAGAAACGCCAAGTGTTTAACGGTCTCCCTGTGGCGTGAATTACTAGTTCATTAAGGAAGCAAATTCAAGCTCATTTTGCATCTTGCTTCATTCAAACACGATCTGTAGGAGCAGCTTTTGCTCATTTGTGTTTCAAATGGAACCAACAGGAGCAAAACCACTAAAGTGCACTTTTTAAAAAAATATATGTGTGTGTGCTTGTACTGGATTCATGTCCAGCAGGTTTTAGAATAATTGTCCAGTCCAGAAAAAAGGTATTACTATGGTAAATTTTACTGTAGCTCAATCAGTAGAGCATTGGTGTTTACATGGGTTTAATCCCAAGGAAAGCAAGAACTGATTCAATGTGTCTTGAATGTAATGTAAGTCGCTTTGGATAAACGCGTTTGCTAAATGCATAAAACTGTAATTAAATATTATTGACATTTTTAGAAGCAGTGAAAATCTAGCAGTCCAATCAGTTTTTTTAATTAAAATGTGACATTTGATTTGATAAGTGCATCTTGAAGTGCTTGTCAACAGACCATCAACAAGGACAAATCAGGAAAAGGAGAGATGCAAAAGTAGTAAAGGACAAGAAAGCCAGAACCGTTTTTACCGGTTTTAATGAACCCTGATTACAGTTTTAATTACAAGAGCAAAGGAAACCACATGAGAAACTAAAGTATACATGGTTCCTTGTAACGTCAAGTTTCGTCTCTCTTTACAAAGTATTACATAACCGTTGAGAGACAGATGGAAAGCTTTAAGAAAGAAGCAAAAGACCTTGAACACAAAGAAATATTTGTCTTTTTCTTACATCATCCCCTCAAAATGGAAAATATATATTTATATATGTACACAACCAAAAAAAGAGACATTAAAATAAAAATAATGTGATAACATCGTCGCTCTTCCCTCTTCGACTGGTTTTCATAATTACAACTAAAAACCAGCATTGACACAAAGCCAGAGCAATTTTATATCGTGGTATCAAAGAGGGTAGAGGAGTACGTTTTATTAAAATGTTCATCTTGAGAGGTTAAAAGTCAGGGAAGGGGTACAAACAAAATACCAGCAATAATATCAACATTAAAAATGATAAAATGGTAATACAAACAAAAAAAGATATAATAAAACAGCACTGTTTATATTGAAGAGAGCAAGAAGAAAAATTATTTTCTAACAAATAAGGCAGCAGTCAGTTGAAATACAGATACTGAACCGGTGTAAGGCCGCCAAACAAACTCAAAAAGAATGCCAAAAAAATAAAATAATGAGTGTTAACTGTGTCAGGTCCTACACTTCCTCCTCAGGCGAGGGCTAAGAGGCTGCATGTCCACTTTCTAGTTGTCAGTTTGCAGAATTGAGGTCCCTTTCTCAAGGATATGGTCATGACGTCATTTACTACATAGTCCCTGCATTTTGCTACAAATGGAGCTGGCCGTCACCAATAGCTAAGCCAAATAGGATGTGATATCCATTCAATCTTGATCATCGTGGATAAAACACAGCCTCCTACAACTAAAACACTGCAGAGAGGCCAAGAGGGAGAACGCAAACGCAACGGGTCGAGTTAAAACGATACGTATTCCTTTTAAGGCCGAGGACAGCTGTGCCGTTCAGGGATCTTAACGATTGGTCAGTTGTGTTTAGCTTTGTCTAGAACAACACTTTTCTTTCACGGTAAAGCACTGTAGGGCCCTGAAACTACACATCTTTCTTACATAGATTTCCCATATAGATTTACCTTCTGAAATATAATTTGTATCAAAACCAGCGTTTGTTCTTTTATCAAATATATATGACTATGGTGCAATAAAGTGAGAATATATGGACTCTAAATGCAAATCTTATTTAGGATAGTTTCTTTTAAGGTACAAAACTAAATAAGGCATAAAAGCAGTGTTTGAGGTCATGTTTCTAAGGCCTCTCCTGTACGTGAGCTTGTGTGTGTGTGTCGATAAAGCAACCCATTTAAAAGCATTGGGCGGTCAGTCTTCTGTAAAAAGGCACAAATGTTTGTTCATTTGGAGGCTTTATGTTCAAACACAACCTATTGGATAGAGGAAAGGGATGTTAGGAGGTATGCCTGAGATATTACGACTAACAAACCGAGATGGTTTGTGTTCTTTACACAACAGAAGGGTGTAGAGCATTGTATAAATGGTTTTAGGGATGATTACTAAGCCTAAACCATAAAATGCCCTCTGATACATTGCCCCAACGTTCCTATTACGTTCCCTCAGGGTTAAAACTGCATTTAAAATAAAAAAATAAATAAGTTGGAGAAGGAATAATCATACGTGATCTAGAATTTGTCATCCAGCTGGTGGTCATGAAGATGGACAAACACAAATGTATAAAATTAATCCCCCAATGTATATATACACGAGTTAAGATGCGTTCAGAGGTTGCAGTCCCGTGGTCCCGAACAGCTGGGGAAGCCAGAGCCGGTAGTGAAGGCTGTAAGAACGATAGCATTAAAGGCTCTGAAGGCAGTGACATGAAGGTCCTGGTTTGAGAGAGAGAAAGGCAAGTTGGTTCTGCAAAAAGTCTGGAACTTGAAACCAAAAAAAGGAGCGTTCATTTCCACAAATTCGGAGAACTATGATTGAGTTAGGGCAGCAGCTTTCCTGCATTCACTTCATCCAAGAGTGTCTGTTTAATAGAGAAAACATCCACTTGCCCATGACCCTGTGACCCTAAATTCCATGGGCATGAATGACAAGGCAAAAAAAGAAACCCATCACCATCTCTACCCATATTTTACAGGGGTGCATCAACATTCGGTTTAGGCACTTCTGTAATCTCTTGATTTTGTTTAAAAAAAGAAAAGAAAAAAGTATCGAGTTGATCCTAACGAAGAGCATCTTGGAGGGAAAAAAGAAAGACTTGTGTCCAAGACTTCAATGAGACTAGTGGGATGGTACTAGTCGAACACCGCAAACAGAAAGGAATGGGTTCGGTAAGTAAAAGGGCTCTGGCTAAACTCGTGGAAAGGGCCTGGTTACTTACAATGCATTCAAAATATGTCAGTATTAATTTTTAGTGTTGCAACATTTTGAAGTAAGCGAACCTGCGTGTACAGAAATTTGAAAGATGGTTTGGGCATCTGAAATGCTGAATGGATGGTCTTCACGTAACTTGTGTGAGCAACAGTTGCTTTCAGCCCATAGGGAGGACAGTTTTGTTTTGCTAAGTTTATGTACGACCCCGTCCTCTTCAGCAAACGTTGTTTTCTAAAGACAGCTGAGCCGTTGCTCGCTGCAGCTCAGAGCTCACCCTCCTCTGGCCCGTCCCCAGGGGTGCAACCAAAGTCTCCGGACTCTTCCGGTCTCCATTTTCCTCCCCCAGTTTGGGCTCCGCCTCCTGGTTAAGCTCCTCCCTCTCTGCCCTGCTCTTCTTATCCTCAGCCTCTTCGGTTCCCGCCTCCATCCGCTGGTCCTCACTCCAGCGGCGTTTAAAACGCAGCTTCAGAGGGATGCAGCGTGTACCCCCAGGGCTGATGGGAGCGCCCTGGCTCAGGTTCAGCTCCCTGGGTTCTGCTTTTAGACCTAAAAGATTCAGCCCAACTCCTGAAGTAGGGGCAGCTGGGGTCTTGAAGACATCTTCCTCAAGATCGTCATCATCTGTCATACGATCATGGTTGGGTGGAGGGGCAGGGCCACCATTGGGGTGGGGAGGGGAAAAGACATCACATTCATCATCCTCATGCTCCTCCTCGCTGATGTCGGTGACCTCAACTTCTTCCTCTGACTCCATGTCTGAGATGGGCTCAACCTAGAGGAGGAAACAAAACGGACAATTACAGAAAACCAGTTTCATTCACAAAAGAACAACAGTTCGTCAGAGTTTAAGTTGAACATACCTTGATTTTTGGTGGAGCAGCTGGGGTTGAGTTGTTGGTCATCATTCCAGAGTTTGAGGATGAACCAGACTCGCCACTATACGAGAAAGCAGCAGCACTTGCAGAATTCGGAGCATGTCCTGCTCCAGCTGAGGTTGGCCCTTCTCTCTGTTTGCGGCCCAGTGGTGGCGGCTGTAACTTAAACTTGAAAGGAGATAGATGAGGCTCCTCAGCCTGGTGGTGCAGAGGGTGACTTGATAGGTGTGGACCTACACCCACCGGCCCTCCCAGTCCCTTGTCTGGACGTTGGGGCTGGGGGATGACAATGTTGGGGTAGTGCAAGAAAGCACGGGGGCTCAGATGATAGTTGTAGACACTCTGAGTGTGAGCTTGCAGATAACGCTTCATGTCTTCTGGATTGAATGAGAAGTGGGAGCCCAGCATGGGTGACAGGGATGGAGAAGGTGTGTAGGGCATGTGAGATGTAGGTGTCATGGAGAGAGCTGGAGAAAGAGCAGGGCCCAGCAAGCCTCCAGGGCCTGGAAGAGGGGACACTGGGAATGGGGACAAGGAGTCAGGGTGGACCCTGTGTGGGGGCACATGAGGCCCGCTCCTAGAGAGCCCAGTTGGGTTGGGCGGTGCACCATAGACACGGAACAAGGAGTCGTGGGATAAGCGTGGATGGAGCAGGTTTCTAAAAGCACGGTCAGCCGGGCGCTCGTCGCCAGGAGCCATGCCAGTTTCTTCAAGCTCCGAGTTGGTGGAGGTGCCATCGCTGCAGTCGGACACAGAGCCACGAGCTATGCGTCTCGGCACAGCACTGAAAACACCTGGACTGCGCAGTTCCTCGCTAGGGGAGAGGACATCTGATGGTGTGGATGGAGGGAACCGGAAGTGAGTGCTAACTCCAGATGGTACAGGTGGAGCACTCTGTGGAACACCAGAACCTAAGGGAAAGGTTGAGAAATTAATTTTAATAGCTGAAGCCTTGTTTATGAAACTAAATGGGTGTCTGAAAGATTGAGATTTAGATTTAGGGATCTTCACCTGCAGAGCCCATGTCAATAAACGGATAGTTGACCAACACCAGCTTGTTGAAGTTGAACTTGTAGGTGAATCTTTTCCCTTTGGTCTTGTGCAAGATCCTTTTGTTGTAGTAGTATCTGCGGAGACAGTGTTGGCATGGTTGGTTACACACTTGTTAAACCCATTATTAGGAGTCACAACTTGTTGAAGGCCATCCCTATTCTCACAATTGCCAAAATTTGCACAGACAATGACCAGTTTAGAGATGAAAAGGTTCTACAATATTAAGATAAAAACTATGTGAACAGTTTTCAAACACAGAACAAATCAAATTCTAGTTCCCTTTCAATAAGTGATGCATCGAAAATGAAATTTATTGGCTGAAACTGAAAATTAAGGACCGAAAACCCAAAACTGTTAATTTTAAATGAACTTCTGAATGCCAATAGTTTATGTG
The DNA here is from genome assembly GCA_037043235.1 of Rhodeus uyekii. Classification (NCBI taxonomy): domain Eukaryota; kingdom Metazoa; phylum Chordata; class Actinopteri; order Cypriniformes; family Acheilognathidae; genus Rhodeus; species Rhodeus uyekii. The sequence goes on along the minus strand of JAWRVZ010000037.1, from coordinate 1,896,555 downwards.
AATAAAACTGTAACTGTGAATAGTGATTTATTGCTGTGACTGTTGAATGCATTTACAATGTTGTGAGCTAGATATATCACGTGTGAGATTCTGATGAAGTAACAAGAAAGTGGTGTACACAAAATGTTCAGGTGAAATGATCACATACTGCAGCTGCCAGAAAGCAAAATGTCAGACCAGCTTTTTCCAAAGAGAGAAAAACCAAACCTTTTCAGTTAAAGCCTGATGTAAAAATCTCTATCATTAAGGAGTACTGAAAGTCATTGATAACATATAACATACACATCCATGAAAGGATTCAACCAACTAGAATCAGATATGTGCAGAGCAGATACGTGACTTCATGGCCATCTGAAGCTTCTGATGTTAAGATGATTTATGGGTTCAATGTGTTTAATTAAGATGTCACCGAGAGTGCACGAGTGAGAAGAAATGATTGTGATATACTCTGATGTGTAAACCGGGGCACTGAAAAGCTCACAGGCACATACAAAAAAAGGACACACAACACCACTCTTTGAAGTAGATTTGAACTTGCTTCAAAAGAGCACAAGAACTCTTAAGTGAGCGTCATTTTGCATGTGTGTTGTGCAGGCATTCACATACATGGAGTACATATGCTGTTGAGTAAGAGCTGATCCAACTGGCCTTCTGTTTACTCTCACCAAGCATAACAGACGACATCCATCATGAAGGCAGCGTTCTGGCTATATCATGGTCTACAAGGAACATCAGGTTAAGGTAAATGCAACAAGTGTGTACATGTTGTTTTGAATCGTCTGGCCTGAAGTCTGTTCATTTTCAACAGCTCAACAATGGGATGCCTGTGCAGCCTAGAGCCTGTCTGAATGGTGTCTGAGCTTTAAGGAACATGTGCAACCTCTTAGGTATGGATGAAAAGAGTGAGCAGGGAGAGAATGCCATCAGGCGTTTCCTTTCCCAAATGACTGGATCCACACTGAATGCGAAGACTTTTTTTTTTTTTTTTAAATCTGCCGAATAGATTTACATGTATGAAAATGTCTTCTACTAAACTGAAAATAATGTTATTGGTAGATGAAAACAAGATGAGATAAGCCAAAAGTATTCAGATCTTGAATAATAATCAAGTTTCGCGGATTTTTCAAAAATACTCTTCGAAAAATAAAAATTCAAAAATACGGCCATATCAGCAGCCGTATTGCGGAAAGCAGCGATAATTCATCATGATGCGAGATAAACGGTTTCCCAGGATGCCAGACAAAGAGAGAAACTCTCTCAGAGGCTTTGTACACACCCATGGCACTCAGACGAGACACGTGATTGGTTCCCGGCGTGAGATCGACCAATGAGAGCACGAGCGGATGTATCCTGAGCGCTGATTGGCTGATCCTACTTTGCGGATTTTCACATTAACCGCGATAAACGAGGGATCACTGTATATGCTTACAAAAAGTCTGACGGTATTACCATGGTTTTCGTATCATGGTAATATCTGATGATTTGTTGATGGGCCTTGAAAGAGCATATAAATATGGTACTCATTCCAAAGTTCATCAAATCTGAAAAAGGTTTTTCTGTTTGGGCCTAAAATGATTGGAAGTAGAGAGACCTAAAAGTTCATAATCACACAAATGAAGAAAACCAGTTTCAGCCGAGCCTGCTAAAGTCAATATGAGGTCAAAAGAGAATGTGTTCTCTTCGTTTTTTGGAGTTAACCGAGAGGACGTGTTTAGTGTCCTCCACATGTGCTGAGCAGAGGAGAGCTCTCCGTTTCTCAGTATTCTTCAGGCTCTCTGCTGTGACACTGAAGAACTTTCTGCTTCACATCTGAACTGTACACAGCTTTCTGTTGCCTTTATTCTTCCCCCTCCCTTCCTCTTCCATTCACATGTCCATATCTCTTTGAGAAATGAAAGAGTTCTCGGAAGTGGGGGACGCAAACTAGTAGTTGATGAACGCTAAGTGGGCTTGATTATTCTAGGATGGTGAAGGCAGGTTCAGCTGGTTTGAGTGGGCATCCACAGGTTACCATGGCGACTGGTCCACCGCGTTGTATAACACGAAGAGACAGACAAGCGGGCGACCGGACAGATTGCAATTGACAGACAAGGACGAAAAAAGGCAAAGGAGGAAAAAAAGATGTATGGGAAGTAGCGTTAACACGAAAAGACAAACAATGCAGAAGTGGTGCGTTACGTCAACACAAAGTAAGTTGACAAGAACAAGAGTACATAAAATCATCAGGGAAACAGTGCTATAGACTGGGAAATGATAAAACTGGCATAAATAAGCCATCAGAACTGAAACGCCTCATAAGTGAGTGATCTGAAATGCTCTTCATGTGAAGCAACTCCGTTAACGGTCACGTAGGGATGCCACACAAACAACACTGAAATGAACATTTAGAATTGACTAAATGTTCACAGTTGATCATCTGAAGTCTCTAGTCTATCACACAGTCAGCCGATGAACATAAAAACAAGAAAATTCTATGCAGTTGATAATAGATTCTGGAGTTAATATTTTATTGTAAGATAGTCCTCAGATATGCTCAAAAGTAGGTCTACTAATAATAAGTAGGGATGTGCAAGACTAGTACAGTGATCCCTCGTTTATCGCGGTTAACGTGGACCGGAACCCCCCCGCGAAAATCCGCGAAGTAGGATCAGCCAATCAGCTCACGGGATACATCCACTTGTGCTCTCATTGGTCGATCTCACGCCGGGAACCAATCACGTGTCTTGTCTGAGTGCCATGGGTGTGTACAAAGCCTCTGAGAGAGTTTCTCTCTTTGTCTGGCATCCTGGGAAACCGTTTCTCTCGCATCACGATAAAACAACGTTGCTTTCCGCAATATGGCTGCATTTTTGAATTTTTATTTTCCGATGAATATTTTTGAAAAATCCACGATGCACTTCGGAAACTTGAACTGCGAAGTGGCGAGGGATTACTGTAAACTGGTAGATTAAACGTTAGTGCTGCTGCTAGTTGACCTGGAAAATACTAATCATTTAACTAACGTTTTGCTTTATTTTTTACAAAGGTTACGTTTAAAGTACCGTCACGTTAATGTTACATCTTGAAATTAACATTATTTTGAAGTGTGTAATAACAGCAAAACAAAATTTCACCTCAGGTTTTACATGCGTTGCTCACCACGGATTCAGAGAAACGTCCATTCAGAAGATGAGCAAGGCGAGAGAAGATTTTGAAAGTTTGCACAGTTTTGTGTCATGTTTAACTAGTATAACAGTAAAGCTTGCTTAGGCTTGATATACTATCAGTTATGAGGGACAATACGGCATGCAATTTTATCAGATTAAAGGAGAAACATCCGTTTATAATAGGCTACTAGGTTTGAAATTGGTCCTGCGCTGCATTATTGACTGTTGTCAATCTGAATGTATCTGAATAAACATGTCTATAAAGACTAATGTTGTTAGGTGAACTCAAGTTTAATACAATGATAATAATGCAAGGCAAGCACAACGCATTAATCTGAACCACTTTTTTAGTAGTAGTATTTAGTATGGGATTTGATTGTTCGTAGATTAAGTGTTCTTTCACATGGATCGCATATAAAGACCGTTTCCAAGGAGTCGGTTTCCGAGGAATGTTATGAAATTAGTCTTTGCGCACATCTCTACTAACAAGCAGAAGAAATTGCCCACCATCTAATATGCAGCCAGTATTTATCTATCTATTGGTGTAGTGTGTCTGCAAGTTGCTGAGCTAACAAGCAATCTTAAATAATCATGTTGCAGCAAGTGATTAGGACCATTCACACCAAGGATAACTATAATAACTAGAGTTGTATTTATTGTTCTTATTCTATTAGAATAGCAAAATTCACATCACAGACAGTGATAAAACAGAAAAACAATATAATTGGAATCAGTTTCAGACATTTTTATCCATCAGATAAGTGATAAAAACATTGACATAATATGCAGAACATTGTGCATTGGTGTGGATGCTAATATAGTTATTCTTGCTGAAAACATGCCAATACTGATAATAAAAATATGCAATCTACTGGTTTCATGACCCCATGGGTGAAATTTGAGAAAGCTTGTTGCAGTAAATTATGGGAATGTCTCAACTCAGATTCTAGCCAAAAACAAATCTTATTTTGTTGCTGACCGTTTAGAGCAGCCACTGGATCAGTGGAGTCCTTATGATGGCAACAAATGTTGCCTAGATAGGAAGCTCACTTGTTTGTGGAAGGGAGTGATTACCGGAGTTCATTCAACTGCTCTGACTTAATCTTTCTTCCACAAAGATACAGTACAGTAATACTTCGGTTTACGAATAACTTTGTATACGAGCAAATTGGTGTACGAGAATTGTATCGGAGTGCAAGAAAAATATTCCCTCGCCCATGTGCATTTTTGTGTGGAAAAGTCCTAATGCTCAGCATCTTCGCATGCATTTTTGACCTCAAGATGAGTCAGAAAGACGGTACGAAATTCTCCCTGTAAGCAGTAAAACCCTCCTCTCGTCTCCTTCACGCCAGCAGCGACGCTACTCACAGATAAAAGTGTGCGTTACAGTAAATTTAAGTAAAAAAAGTATTTTTCGAGTTTAATTTCAATTATTAATTAGTATATATATGAGATCTTATTGGTTATAATTTAAACTGTAATTAATAGTGTAAAACCCCAAAAAATATTTAAAATGGGCATTTATGGTTGTGTGGAACGAATTGAGTGATTTTCATTGCATTCTTATGGGGAAAATTGTTTTGCTGTACAAGAATTGTGGGTTACGAGCTCTTGGAACGAATTAAACTCGTAAACTGAGGTATTACTGTAGATGAAAACGACAGAGCACAAGCACAACTTCGATGGGACATAACATGCAGATTTAGTCTTTACCTGAGCGCCCGGCTGAGCTTGTCATAATTCATCTGGGGTTTGCATTTACGAGCGCCCCATAGTCGTGCCACTTCGTCCGGGTCTTTGATGACGAACTCGCCGTAATCCCCCTGCCAAGCGATGACATCATGGTACTCCTCCTTCCGCAGTAGCTCCAGGATGAAGTGCCACAACTGGATCTGCCTGGAACCAGGACTCGACTCCGGCTTATAGGCCCAGTCTGGGAAGGCAAACCCTAGAGGTCAGACACAAAAACACTTGAGAGTCTTGCCACGTCGACGCAATCTAGCCAATGTTCGGCGAGAGTAAGGTGAGGGCAAGTTTCACCACATCCAACCCCAATTAATAAGGGGGACGTTTTACTTCTGCAGTCTGTTAAATGACATTATGCCAAGGAAACAATGTGGCCTTTATGCGGACTAAATCTTCTGAATTTTAGCATGGTAAAAGTTTGTATGAAATTCCTATCTCTCAATCATCTGAGTCTGAATAAGTCGTCAGAATGCAATAGTGTCTAGTTAACAAGCGCTTTGATCCAGAATCCTTGAGGCAGTAGTCAAAACAACACACACACACACACACGGTACACAGTCTCTACTTTTAGACTCAATACTTGCAGAAAAAGAAGAAAACAAGCAGGAGGTAGCTGGAGACGAGACAAAAACATGGCCATGACTTAGAGGGTCTTATGTCTCATTACAGAAACTGTTTGTGCTCTGGGACGTTAACATGAACAGACGGTTACACAACATGCTAAGTGACAGACCTATTACGAATTCATGCACAACGCTGATTCAATGTGACATTATGAGACGATGGAAGGGCTCTTTGAAACAAGCATGTCAAACGCATAGGAGAAACACCTGAGAGAGTTTGCTCTTGGCATACTTGGTCAAGTATGGGGGGGGGGACAATTCTATTCTGCAGACTCAACCAGAATGAGGTTCAGTATTTCTGGCTCTAAACTGGACACAATGTCCTATTAGGAAAGAAAAAACAAAATCAGAGCAAAAAACAATGAACCAAGATTCAATCTCTTAGGCGCACCATGTCAGGTGGGAACGACCAAAAATAACAGCATAATTCCCCCGCACACACACACACACACACGCGAAAGAGAATGAGAGGGTCTTGGCACACGATGTGGTGTTGTGCTCAGTGGAATGCCCCTTTCAAATGGTTTGGAGCTTGGCTGCTTATAAAGCCTATCACCGTGTTAAGTAGCGAATGCAGAACAGCTCAGCAGTATCGCCACCGCCAACTGCACACATGTGCTGCGGGGACACACGCTGCGCAGGGGGGCGGTAGGATGACTTGGACATCGTGGGCTGGTACTAACCGTCCGTGAAACTGCTAAACAGTCGGCAATGTGGCTTGACTCATGATTGAGATGTTTGGTTGAGAGATCTGGCAGATCGGAGATGTAAAACCGACTTGACCGACTGAAAAGCAGCAGATCATTTGGACTAACTTGATGATAATCACATGTTTAACCCAGAGGTAATTAAGTACACAAAATTGGGTTCATGTATAAAGTAATAAACTTCAGTAACAGCAGAGTAGTGAAACAAATGTTGGGTCATTAACTACTCTGGTGAAGTTCATTCAGTCAAGGATTTGTCAAACCAGTTTATTAGGGGTGTAACGCAGGTTAATTGGTTGGGTTTTAAAGTCACGGTTCAGATCAGTAGAGCGGAGAAAACTAAAAATCCTTTTTTTAATTAAACAGTGGTTTACTGAACAAATTGTCTCTATCTTTAAATGAATTCAATTATAAGTAAAAGGTTAAGGAAAAATATAATCTCTGCTAGTGCAGTAAACAATACAGGGAGCCCTTGCACAAACTATTAGCCTAAATTCAGTTGCTAACACTCAATATTTATGGTTTTACTCCAAATCATTGTTGAAATAATAGTTTTCACAGTGGCTGTTATTTTCATGACAGATATTTTAAACATACATTAAATCAAGACATCACTAACAGGTTAAGTAAAATATAATGAATACACAAGCTAATATAGTGCATATCTTTAGCATCTTTAGCACGACTTGCCTGAGGTAAAAGTTATGGTGACATTGTTTACAAGCTGTTTTACTGATGTCTTTCCGCTGTTGAAACCCTGACCGAGCGATTATGATACATTTTAGTAAGTTTTAACTAGTATTATACTTTCAACTAGTAGTAAAGAGGAAGAGATGACTGCGTTCACTCGCTACCGTTTGAATCGAGGCGCCTGTACAGTGCTCCGTCACGACACATTAAAGAGTGTCAAAACAGCATTTATTGTTTGAATTTCATTACTAAAAGGGACAGCATTAGAAATACGACACCGTTTCTTCTTTGTTGCAATTATTGGTGGCTAATCTATAACGCTGTATTCATTATGTACATAAGACACTGACTGGGGCAGCAGGGGGCGTTCGGTACGCCATGAAAGTACCGCGGTACATAAAGTGTGAGGTGTATCTTGGTTTGAATATCGTTACACCCCTACAGATTATAAACGTAATTTAGTAATAAATCAGACAACTCTGATATCAGTGAATAAGAGACATGCGAGCATGAATCGCACTGCACTGGTTGTGCTGTGCTGTATGTTGTTGACTCGCTAAAAATACCCAGTCATTAACTCAGAAAGATGCGTTCTCACCATTTTGTGAGAAATAATCTTCTTGACATTCAATTCAGACTGCAACACTTATTCGTGACGCGAGTAAAATAAGACTCATTTTTCTGGCGGGTGGACGTTTCAGCAATGCAGGACTCTAATGATACATGAAAATGTTTACTGGTTGACAAATAAAATATAAAAAAATTCATAAAACCCCCCAACAAATGGGCCTGTAATTTCAGCCCCTTTCACAAAGAGTCTCCAGATCCTCAAGTTACATGCATTTCCCACCGTTCATTCCAATTTTCCCAAGACATGTCACACTAAACAGATCATATATGATTAGTTGTGTGTTTGTGGGATCAGACCTCCACTGAGCGAGTGGGCACACAGCAACACAAAGCTTCCCACAGTGGGTGCGCGTCAGCACTGACTCACATCGTATGCGTGAGTGTATTTGTCATTCAGCTTTCACAAGAAGTGCGCCTTTTCCCTCCACTCTCATACCTTTTTCTCTCTCTCTCTCTCGTGCATTGGGTCCCTGGCTGCGAGACCATCTCCTAGCAACAAGACACTTTAGTACTATAAATACACGTATAGCACAGAGAAAATTGTAACTCAATTAATCAATTAATGAAATCAAAATGCACAGGCTTTAGTAATAATATCCAATGTACATTTGGCACTAATAAACGAAAGCATTAAAAGGAGAGTTCACACCTCAAAACATTTAACACAAAAGATGACACTTGACGTCTTTTTGTCCATGCAATGAAAGTCTTTGGGCTTCAATGCTGTTTTTTTACCTCATGGACTTTCATCGCATGGACAAAAACAATATCCTTTGTTTCGCAGAAGTTTAAAACAACCTACGGAAGTCTTTTTTGGGTGAAGTATCCCTTTTAAAACAATTTGCTATTTATTGCCATGACATTGATAGATGGCTACTTCAAAATAAGTCTGCAATGCTTTCTTTTTCTTTCTTTTTTCAAAAAACCCCCAAAACTACTCAAGCCACACGTTTCACTGTACCAGGACGAGTTACAAGCCAAAATTGAATACATAAGTCAAGGGTGTTTTCCTTTGTTCAATTCTCCAACAAGCCACAGTAATAGTGATAGTTTGCCTCACAAGCCACTGGCAATATGGTGACGATCAACAGGTTGACGTCCTTTAATAAGAAGTAGGGACATGAAACAAATCCTAGGAGCGGACTAAACGACAGACTCTGGGGAGGGCTGAGGAATGACTTTATAAGAAACCGCTTTGAGGTACTTTCAAACAAACCAGTGTGCCTTAACACACTCTTTTTTTCACACAAGACCACAAGCCCACAAGACAACTTAGCGCGTGCACACAAACACGCTCAATCAAAGCGCAATAACAGCTAAAACAGGCACGTCCCCTGGTGTCTGTGGGTTCTGCTGGGACTGCCGTTTCTCTGATGGTTACTGTCACTAATGGGTATGGAGTCAGGAGAGCGCCAGACAAAACCCTCGCTTGACAGGGCCCTGAACACACACTTAGAAAAACAATAATGACATAAGCCTTACGTGATAGCACCTGTACAAACTGTACTGGCACGAACAAACAAACCGGCTGACGAACATCTGACCGAACGTTACACGCAGGGTAGAGGAAATTGGACAGTAAAATTTATCTCAGCCTCGTTCTTTTGCCTTTTCTGAAGGCAAAGTCTATAAAAACAGCACCTTTTACCATCGTCTCTGCTTGCGATTAGTGCTCAGATGCAACAGCTCTTTTAATGGTGAAGCCGTGACGCAAGTACGAAAAAGAAAACAAAAACGCCGTCCTCTGCATCTCTGGTCTGTATTTAAAGGCTCAGAAATGTTTAGGGCCCCCGCGCTCATTCGTTCTGTTTCTCTCCATCTCTCCCCCACTTCCCTCCCTTCCTCCTATTCTTTGTGGGCTCTATATTTAGGCAGAGGAAAAGGTCGTTCTCCATATACTAATGATGGTGGCGACAGGGAAAAAAAACGGTATGAGTGTGCGCCAGCTTGAATGTGTGCAGGATGAGTAATACAAAAGAACCACGAGAAGCTCGTTTGTCTTACGATCGACAATGTCATTTGAGTTTCTCAGTGCTGAAAAATACTGAATAATATGCTGCACTTCTCCGTCCATCAGTTGTTTTCATTGATCAGATCGCCGTAGAATGAGTCAGTGTTGTTTTGTGCTAATGAGAACGGCCCGGATGAAAAATACAACGAAACCCTGCAAACTGCATGCGTCTCACATTCTCTCGAGGCAAAATAGATCTCACCTTCCTGTTTGCGTTAAGACGAGTCATCTGGGTGATACCTGGAGGCTGCTTGGTTTAGATGCACATAATCCGTGATTCACAGTCATGTAACGATGACATAATGATGCAGTTTGGGGATATTTTTGCCAATAGTTTTATGCTGAAAAGCTGTTGCTTGTCAAATAGCATTTAAACTTCAAGAATCAAAGAACAACTCTGATTCATTTCCACAGATTAGTTCTATTTAACAGTGTTTCAATGAATCACCAATACATTGAGATCCGAGCATAATCCGTTCCAGGACAGAACTCGTAGGTCGAGTTGCTCGCATCTCAAATCATTTATTCCCATAAGAAATAGCAGGGGGGAAATTAACTAGCTCAGGCCCTTTAAAAAAACTCCCTTATTAGTGCTAATAACAAAGGAAAAAACATTTTTAATTGCTATAGAGACATTTATAGTATATAAGGATTCCTTTGATATAGAATAAAATGAGGTTTTATGAGTTCTTACAGTCGAAACAGACAATACAGTAGCGGCTAATGGCGGCATGTGCGGCGGAGGAGGAAGAGGGAGGGATAATGTTGATAATGCAAACAATACGGAAGTGTAGGGTTACTTCCCGTGTAGTGTATTGGATCGCCTCAGAACCTCATATTTATTATTATTGAACACACATAACTCATGCTTCTCCCAGCTTAATACTCCTGAATTACTCGTTGCCCCCAGTAACCTCCTGCTGTAAAACCAAGATGTCCCTCCAGTGGAGATCATATGCAATTACCCCATAAATGAGGCGGCTTGAGCTGCTCCTTGCTAGAAGGCTTGCTCGTATCTCAGGATACTCGTATGTCAGGACACCCGTATCTCAAGGTATTATTTATTTGCGCAATCACTCAAAAATAGTGAACAATGCTGTAAAACTAATTTCTTAAATGTTTAAAGTGAAAAAGATAAAAGCAGGGCTTATTATAACATTGGTCATAGGTGTGGATGTTAATATAGACAATCATATATTTATTATTTGCTAATATATTCATAGCAGGACTCAAAAAAGAGGACTGCCCAATGGTCCAGGGTTAGCGAGAACGATGCTCAGGAGAGTTGATAAATGTCACTGTCCCCATCAGATCAAGACTGCATTGATATGAAGGTTTATCATTTGTATGCATTTAAGCCCTGCCTATTTAAAGTGCTCAAGCGCAAGAAGATAACTAAATTCAGTCGCTGTGTGAGAAGTTGTGTACACAACACACACGCGAAGCACGCGGTCAGAAAGCAACTCAGCATCTCAGGCAACGTGCAGATACTTAAAGTGACATTAACGTAATAATGGCCAGTACCTGCTGCTGTCTGTCGCATTAATGTTAATCAAACATTTTTATCCAAAGCAACTTGCATTTCATTCAAGTCTTGCTTTCCATGGGAATCGAACCCATGACCTTGGTGTTGCAAGCACCTCATTCTACTGTTAGAGCTATAGGAAAGCAACAAAAGACAAAGGAAATACTTTAATAAAGACTAATCTATATTTAATATGGTGAAGACTATGCAGTCTTATATTACATTTGATTTATTCAATTTCTGTACCTGAAAACTACAGTTAGACTAGAGCTGCGATGTTAATCGTTAAGGATTGTAATCTCGATTCAAATGCCCACGCAATCCGACTTATAAATGACAATGCCCGTCTATTAATAAACCTTTGACAAAAATCACACTGCAACATTCAAATTTGGTGGTGGAGCAGTTGTCATGTATAGGTATGAAACGTGCTAGTCTTATCAACCACAAATATTCTTATTAAGTAGTTAGGAGTACTATTTATTATCAAGTACTGAGAAATGTATAGCTTGGATATAAACCCTGATGTATGTGGTGGCAAATCATCTTTTAAAAGTAACTTGACAATTATTACACCACAGGGTTGCAATAAATGAAAAAAAATCTATTTGTCATTGAATTATTCAGTCAAGAGGTAAATAAATAAATAAAACACTGATTTAACCAGTAATGAATTAAGTGAAGTTTTATGAGCAACTCATTGAATCATTCATGCTTTTTTTTTATAATTCAGGTTAAACATTTTAAATAGCCTACAGCAATTAACATTAAGTCAGAACCTCTAAGAAATAAGGTTATTTTATTTAGTTTAGGGAAAATCATTTATTTTTTAAATAAATCATGATCCTCACTTTATCCAGAATCGTGGCGCTCCATGTTAGACCTTTCTGAAAAACAATGTTTATTTCATTTGTATCTTTGTTCTATTGCTTGTATTTGAGCTATTCCCAGTAGTTTGATATTGTATTAATGCCTGTTCAATCATATTTAACATTTATATTATTTAGCCTAGCAGTTTTTGCGGTTGCCTCAATTTCAATAGAGAAGAGTGAAATTTCATAACCATACCTATTTACAATACGAGGTTACATGGATCAAAAACAACAAAAACATTAACTATTTTCTTTTACTTATAACTTTTTTGTGACCAGACCAGTAGAAAAAATTGTTTTGGTATTGTTCTCATTCTTGGTGTGAGCAGGAAAACTGGACCACGCTAAGCAGAAAAAGGTGATCAGTGGACAACAGACAGACAGAGAGAAAGGGGAGTATATGGAGAGAGCGAGTCAACCAGAAAGAGAGAACAAACACTCAGGTTGAGAAGAGAGGATCAAAGCGTCGGCCAGTCATCTGTAGATGTGCAGTGCAAGCCTGCAGCCCTCACATGATCGCCACCATGCACTCTTACATAACTCGCTGCGTGTGTGTGTGTGTGTGTGTGTCATGCCTTCTCTTGCAAACCCTGATGGTTAAGGTTCAGGGTTGCTGCCCCTAACAGGCAGCAGACAGGCATGTAAATACCTACGCATCATCTCTTTCACCACCAAGAGCAAATAAAAACCTTTCGGATAAATTTGAGCTGGCGGAGCGGTGCAAACTGGAGAAGGTGTGCTGATACTCCGCTGGATAATCTCTAGTTACCCAGTGACGGGTCAGGCCAATGGTGTGAGTTTCTTGAAGACACTGATGAAATGCAGAAAGAGGCAGAGTAAATGCCTGAAAGTGGACGACTGATATAGAAATTCGGCAAACCAATGGAATTGGCAAGTCGTATTGAATTTAATTAGGCACTCGATTGTTCATTTCATTTCTCCAACTAGTTTAGGAGCTTCCAAGTTTATTTGGTTTATGCTAATAAAGGGGAAGGTACAGCGCAAAGGTTTACAGTTGTGCAAATGGATGCAAAGTTTAATGCATACTGAAGTAGGTTGGTTTATTTGTAACTGTAAACACTTTTTTTGAATGCAACACTAAATATATTTTAATATATTTATTTTAATATTCACTAAATATCACCACACAAGTCCAGTAAATAAGCATGCAAAACTGAACCGTTGTGGTAGCGTGTGTTTGTTGACGCATGCATTATCACTTTAACTGTAAGTAAGACTAGGTTGATTGATCACAGCAGGTTATTTCCATCAGGGCTGCCGCTGAAGTTCACAGACACATGCAAACAAAACTGACAAGCAGTGACAGAAATGACATGAGTAACAGGTTTACAGTGTGGCATCGCTATGATTAAAGAGTTGTGATGAAAGTGAAACACACAAGCGAAAGAAGATTGCAGATTGTGCACATATAAATGGCCAATATTAAATTATAGATATAAAATGAAGAAAAAAAAAAATCTAGAAATTAAACAACAGAACCATTAAATTGTTGTTAGTTTAAGATTAAGTAGGTGTTTAAAAGTTTCTTTAAAAGTGACAAAAATAATGAAAATGTGACAATAGAGGCAACATGTACACACACACACAAAGTGGCTGATAATACTGCATTCCCCATATTATTAGTACAGTAATAACTCTGTTTACGAGTGACTTAGTATACGAGCCAATCAGTGTACGAGCATTGTATCGGAGTGCGAGAATTTTTCCTCGCCCACGCGCATTTTTTTGTGGAAAAGTCCTAACGCTCAACGTCTTCGCACGCATTTTTTCTGGAAATATCGTAATGACAGCCTCTCACAAAGCCCATCACCCCTTCACTCGTTCATTCTCTCAGCGTCGCTCGGTTTGGCTGCATCATTTACCACAGTGATACTTTTATAAGTGATTTACAGCAGTTTTACCTCGTGTTGTTAACATTAATTGTGTTCGCTATTGTTCACATAGTGAAATATATTCGTACAGTACAGCATATAGACAACGACCTCAAGATAAGACGCTACGAGATTCTCCCTGTAAGCAGTAAAACCCTCCTCTCGTCTCCTTCACACCAGCAGTGACGCTACCCAAAGATGAAGTGTGGTAAAGTAAATTGTCAATTACTAATTAGTATTTATCTGAGATCTTAATGGTTATATTTTTTAACTGTAATTAATAGGGTAAAATCAAAATAATATTTAAAATGGGCATTTATGGTCATGTGGAACGAATCAAGTCATTTTTATTACATTCTTATGGTAAAAATTGTTTTGGTGTACGAGAATTTTGGGTTACGAGCTCTTCGTAAACCAAGGTATTACTGTAATAATAAAATATTGCCCTTTAAAGCCAAAAATCAAGAAATAAAGGAATATGACACCTGTACAACAGCAACAACATTTTTCCACAAGAGCGTAGACTCCACTATCCCAACAGTATGAAAGTAATGCAACAAGCAGCCTGTGCCAAAAGTCTCCATTATAGTCACAATACGGATAATCTGTCTCCTTGATCTAAAGTGTGTGATATTACGCACTTGGACAGGTGTTTTGGGAACATTTTAACCCAAATACGATGGAACTGAGGGCAAAAGTGTTTGATTACATTTACACGCGTTATCCACCGCGTAACGCGAGGTCATTTAGCCACCCATGTTACGCCGTGTGGGTATTTCCCACCCAGGCAGAAGCTGAAGAGTACCTTGTGTCCCAAACGCCGTCGCCAAGGAGGAGCCATTAGCCATGTCTAATACTTTCACAGCTGTGGCTCTGTAAGCTAAACATCAAGTAGCAGTTATTTTCATGTCTACAATCTTCACGTCAACACCAGCGAGACCAAAAACTCCAGTTACCGGCACACGGCGGTGGAGACGGCGCTCCAGATGTCCGGGACGCCGCAGTGCGACGGCCAACTCTGCCCAGACAGAAACCAGACGCGTCACAGGGGAGTTCCTCGTAGGGATATGATTAAATCAACCATAAATGGTCAGGCAGGGTGCGTTTCTGGGCCAATTTTCCTGCTATGTGAGGACTGCCGAGCATGAGGAGCAGCCTGCAACGGACGTCTGCCAAACAATCCTTACCAACAGGCCTGTGCAGGTCTCCTGAACAGTGCATGCACTCGCCAACCAGCCCAGCGAGTATCACCAAAATCCTTGCTGAAACATTAGCCTACATCTTGTACCTCAAATTACACACACACACAAAAATATTTGGTTTGGGTTCAATATATAAAATGAACACAAGACCTACATTTTTCTTTCTCTAACCGAGGACTATACACTTTTCTGCAAGAAACTTTAATTTAACATGTTGGTAGCATGATTTAACATTAACTACAAAGTCGCTGCTATGATTGATCAGAAACTAACATGTTGCTAGGGTGATGCTAAGTGTTCTGGTTGGTTGCTAGGGTATAGGGTGATGCTAAGTGTTCTGGTTGGTTGCTAGGGTATCCAGAGTGGTTGTGAGGTGTTCTGGGCTTTCTTAGCATAATTTAACCCTTAGCTAACCACTATTAGCACGTGTAGTATGTTGGAAGTCCTGTTTGTTAGCATTTAGCACTAAACTAAAATACATTTCCACACCCTCAAAACTGATTTAAATAAAGGCCACAATTCTATCATTTTATAACCAATTTAAATAAAGGCCAAAACAATAAATTTTTTGCTACACAATTTTATACCTGTACAACCAGTCTTCATAAAAGATTAATGCACTACGTTTCTGAAACAGAGTGAGAAATTTCTGTTTATTTATAGTTTTCTAAAACTAATGTAAATGAAAAACAACATCCCTGATTGTATACTTATACATACGGTAATACAATCTCTTTAGAGTTTAAGGATTTGAGGCCTGGTTTCACAGACAGAGATTAGATTAAGCCAGGATTAAGTCTTCGTTCAATTAGGACATTTAAGTATCTTTTTTTTAAATGTGGCTAAGAAAAAAAACATGGTAAGAGTATAGGATACTCAATATGAAACTTAAATTGTACCGTATATTTAACTGTAAATTGTGTAGTTCAATTTCTCCAATGTAAGATATTAAAAACATGACAAAAAAAAGTTGAGTTAAAAAGAAGCAGAAAACGGCAACCTCTTTAGTTCACTGGTAATGTGAAATCTCCACGATTTAATCGTAAAAATCTCCCAGCCATCATGTTCTCTTCATCAGAGTGTTAAATCACACACTCCAGCAGCCTTCGCTCAGGCAGCCGAGCAAAAGTCATTAGAATCGCCGAGGTTGCAAGGGTGATAGTGGCATTACGTTTTATCAGCAAGACGTGGATTTCTAATATCTTATCACAGTAAAGCTTTCATCCTGGCTTTATCTCCTGCTGGGAGCCACTTCTACATGAACTTTTAACCGATTTCTTTTCCTTCCCCCACTTCTGTTCGCACTTAGTCATGGACAGAGAAGATCAATCAGAGGAAAACCAGTGCAGATCTGCTTGATTTTTCCGGTTCCAGATACTGGTTCTAGATAAGTAACCCCCCAAAAAACTGATAAGACTTCTACATCACAAAGGTCAACCTAGATGTTTGCTTCTACATGGGTGCATGTTCTTCTCCCCAAGTTATCTGTCAATTAATCTGTCATCAATTACTCTCATTTCGTCCAAACCTGAAGAAGAAAAAAAATCATTTTAAAGAATGTTTGACTTTCATTGTATGGACATAAAAAACCCCGGACATTTCAAAATATCTTTTTTGGGGTCCACAGGTTTGGAATGAAATTGGAGTGAGTAATTGATGACAGATTTTTCATTTTTAGGTGAACTACCCCCTTTAAATCTGAGATACTCCAAACGAGCGACATTGTGCATAGTAATGCTAAAGTGAACCTCACCCTTCTGGTCTTTAAGGGCAGGTGGAAGTCAGCCAGATTGAATCTGGCTACAATCATCAAGCTCAGCGTTTTCTCCTTGATGCTCCAAGCTCATTCAGAGCAGCTAATTTTAACTGCCATCGCCCTGCTTATGCCAGATTATACAGGGTTGGGCAGGACTGACCAGGAGAACTCTTCTCCAGAGTGGCCAAAAACAGCAACACAAACTTAAACTGACTTAGCTGAGCAATAAACATGGTGTGCGTCTGTCTCGCCTGGTCACTGCGCTCCCTATTATTGGTCTGTTCAGAAGACGGCTTACTAAATTCCCTCCTAGTTGTGGGCTTCGATTCTGATTCTTCCTCGTCCAGTTGTGAGAGATCATTGTTCTATTACTGGCATTTCCACGTGGCCGCCACTTGCGATAGACGCCGTACCTACCCCTTGAAGCAATGCAAAGACTTGCAAGTTTCCGTCGTGCTGAAAACGAGGCGTATTCGCTGGCGAACCCTGCAATTTCCATGATGTTGAAAACAGGATTTAAGACAATTCTGCAGCAACAACATCTAAAAGATAGCATTTAGCACAAAGCTCAGCAACTTGTTGCAACATGTCTGAAAATATTCTCAGTTGATGTCCTTATTGTGAGATTTCCCTGTCAATTGGGGGATGGGGATTGGTAGTCAACTTGTATGCAAAATCAGTCGAGTAACCTAGTGTTGACGCAAAGGTATGCTAAAAAAATAGTTATCATAACAGCATCATTCAAACCTTGAGTGTCGTATTTGAAGCGGCGGGTGGAGCCAGCATTGAAGTAAACCTGCCAATGATGCAACGTCTGATAAAATGAAATGGCAATGTGATTGTCTGATTTCAAGCTCTGGCACCCTGCTGAGGGCTGTGATTGGTCCACATCAACAGCAAGAAAGCACCATTAAACCCAATGGCTGACTAGGAGACAGTCATCTGGGCCCCAGGTGATTCTCTAGATTGTATGTGTGTGACCTGGCTGAGAAGTGTGTGTGTTGTGGAATGTCTAAAGAAAAGCGAACGAGTGTATGAGTGTGGCAGACAGGAGACTAGGTGTCTGAATATCTCCACAGGGACCCTGGAGGCAATGTTTGGTGCGTTCAACCTCCCCCATTAACAACCAACCACAGCAGGCAACAACTATGACTTGCATCTTAGCTTTAAAGTCAACGTGAAATGACATTTGCAAACAATTTTACTTACAAAACGCTCAACGGTGTTGAAAAAGTATGGAAAACTCGCTCAATAGTCAGCGAGGCGAGGGCAATAAAACCATCGTGGGTTTGTTTAAATTCAAGTTTTCAAAACATTTTAATGCAATATACCATCTAAAAAAATTCAACGCTCAAAAAGCAATTGCAATGATCAAAGATGTTGAAAGACGACGCACTTACCGCATTTTCCTGCATTTAACCCGCGGGTTATACGAGATTTTACAAACCCCGCGGAGGTGGGGGGGGGGGGGGGGGGGTTATATCACAATTTTTTTACACGTAATAATATTTCAATATATTTGTTACGTCTCAAAGGACGCAAGGTTTTTTTTTTGGCGGTATTTTCTTTGCTTTTCATTTTTGTTTTCCAAATCTATGGGTGCAGGTTATATAAGGGTGCGTGTTATACCAAAGATTTTTTGCACAACCCCCACGGGCAATATGACGGTGCGGATTATCTGCGCCTGCAGGTTATATGTGGAAAAACACATTCTTATATAATGGTTTCACTGTGCTAACGGTCAAAAAAGCTGAAGAACTGCATGATTGAGAATAAACTGATTAAATGTCAAATATGAGAAGAAAAAGTCGCTAACTGACTAGACAATCAGTCGACTAACCATCTCTTAAAGCCTAAGTTCAAAGATTTTGATTTAAAAAAAATAAAAACGTTCAGTGCGCGTAGAAAGTAAATAAGAGTCAATTTAGATTTCACGTTGACTTTAATTCCACTTTCCACCCCCATATCAGCGCGTAGTATTTTACGTAGTTTCCCAGACACTATTTCGAAGAGTACATCAATGACTGTAGAGCATTTCACATTCAACGCTGATACCACCCATCTGGAATTAAGAGCAAGCAAGAACGTAAGATCAAGCACATGATGGAGTGGAAAAAGAGGTGGCGGTGTGGGGCAGAGAACGAGAAGTCAATAGATTGCCTCTTTTTAAGTTCTGTGTTGTGGTTAGGTCTCTAGACTCGGTCTTCACTTTCATTTTCCTCCAAAGACGAACACACATGCACACACACAGTTGCTGGCGGCACACGGCGTGGCTCCAGCTGTGGGATTAGAACGCCGTCTCCACGGTCGCCCCTTGTTTTCTCTCCCACCCCGGGCCAAGACTGCAGCACCAAAAACCCTCGCCAATCCTTTCCCTCGCTGCTAATGGGCCTTTCATTTACAAGCTTTCCATTAGCACACAGACATCAGGCCTCCACAAACTATGCATAGCCACATGTCAGTCACAGTCACTAACTCTCGACGAAGTTAGAATTAGGCTAAATGTCCCATTGAGGCCAGCACGACTTTTTAGGTCGTCCTACTTGAAACCACATGGTTTAAGGGTCTGGAAATCACCTAAGCGCCACGAGACATCAGAATGCCACTGATAATGTTTGTTTCGCTAATAATTTCATCTTTTAATACGAATTTCCACTGTTCTGCAAAAGTGGCTGAAAGTTCCACCGCCACATTCAGTGGCCTACACGGAATCAGAAACCCACTGACGGGTTCTGAAAGCACTCTCTAATCCACGCAGACCGCCGTGACTCAGATCAAGAGCCCAGACTGAACCTGCGAGAGCCCTACGCAGCATCAATCGTGATCACCATCTCTCTTCCTCTCCGACTCTATTCCCAGCCATACTGCACCACTACTGGATCCTGGCTGCAAAAATAAATTGGTTGCATAAAAATAAAAGTGGGAGCGAGTCAAAGTGGCGTCACCACAAAGATGGCAGCTCAAGAGACAGAGAGAGCGCGCAACTGTGAGAATTAGGAACGCGTGTGTGCCTCCTCCTTGAGCGTAGGCTAGTGTGTGTGTGTGTGTGTGTGAGAGTGTAATGCAACACAGACAGCAGCCATTAAATTGGAATGTGGGGGGTCTGGGCCCCACCAATAAACTATGTGCTGCACATACATACACACACAAAACCCACACTTCAACCGTGACTTCTTGTCTTCCTTACAACCATCTTATGGGAAAAGGGTGCAACACTGTCACAAAATCCCTCTGATTTATATTTCTGACAAAAAATAATACATGCATACCAAAAAAAAGGACGACAAACTCAAAAAAAAGTAGTTCAGTACAGCTCAAAATAAAAAAGCTTGATTGGAGATGCTACCCTTAAATTGTAACCAACCAACAAGCTGGAACTCTGGAAAATATGGCTCACTACAATCTATGAAGAAGAAAGAAAATTGCTACATTACAGCTATATAAGGGGAAACATTGATTTAAATATATAAACCCATAAAATAATCAAATCGAGGACAACAACCGATTCTGAATTAATCATTCCATCAGATAGATGATGAACAGAGCGCAACAGAGGAAGAAAAAGAAAAAAAGTTGCAGTAAAAATTGAACTACTTTTTTTCTTTTCCATAGTCGCAATATATAGATTTTAATGCCATGTCAGAATCTGAAGCCATCGTCACCTTGACATGCCGTTTTAAAAATTCAAAAATCATGGGATAAGAAGCTAAAAACTAGTGGTCGACCAATAGTGGATTTTACTGATAATAAAAACTAGGTTGGACCTCGTTGTTAAAAACTATCGGTTGATTAATTGGTTATTGGCGATAGCGGATTAAATCAACCAATCATTTTTTAACATGGATACTGAAATAAAACCAACATAAAACTTTAAATATTGCTGAACTTTATTACAAACCTTCAAAAACAGTACTGAACCATGAAAATGTACTTTTAAAATATATAAATATATTAACTATACCATTATCATTCATGACTTCGCTGCATAGCGAATACATAAAGTGACCAGCTGAATATACACTAATGCAAATAGATGGTAACAATCATGACATTAAACATTTGAGTTGGACTTGCATGTGTTTTTAACCACTTGAGGGCCTACTAATGTTAGCGTCCTCTCAGCTTCGATGGCAAACATAATGCAGAATCTAATCAACAAATGAATTACTTTATAATGGTTTGAAAACACGTATAGTGGTGTACCGTATAACATACCGTTTCATTGTCTGCTTTAAATCTGCATGATGCGAATCACATCTAAAGTGTCCCACTCAGTTCGAAACCTCATGTGTCAAAACAAACACCAAAGAGATCAGTGATAATTTTTATCTTGCTTGTAGAGACCATTCTCGTACTGTATAATGACAGCAGACTCTCAGGATCAAATGCAAACCGAAAAAACTACCGATATGGATTTTGCCAATAACCGATTGCAGATTAATCGGGAAAACAGACCAATCATTCGACCTCTACTTGAAACTATATAAATTACAATGTAAATGACAAAAAGGTCTGGATGTATATGGCTGTTGTGTAATGTTTAAAAGAGAAGTTGAAATACTTTAAGTGTATAAAACCATTTTGCTGGATAACTAGTCTTCCCCATACTTTCCTGCAGCTCAAACAGGAGAGTGTGGCGCTTGCAACACCAAGGTCATGGGTTTGATTCCCAGGGAAAGCAAGAACTGATTAGATTGTCAAAGTTTATCTTTAATTTTTTTTAAATACACTGCATCAGTGAGAATCCCCCCCCCCAAACATGCATACCAAAAAAATTTTTTAAATAAAACTACATTGAAAACACAGTATTTAACAGCAGCAGAGATTCTGTATTAAAACAAGAAATTTGTTCATTTAAATTAACAATACAAAAAAAAAGTTTTTTTTACAATAAATAGGATTTTGCAATAAATTAAGAGACGGAGATTAGACGCGTCTGATTATTTGGCATAGTTTGTTTGCAGTGTCCAATATAACGTGACAAACATTTTGCGGCATTTTCTGACGGCAACAGCAAATTTTCCAGCCTAGTAACCTAGCAATTTATTTTTAGCCCTGTTCTTCCTTTTCAGATAGTTCAAAACTGGAAAAAAGCTTTTGAATGCTCCCTAACACCTCACTTACTTTCCTCACCATAAGCCTGGGCACAAACTCCAAAGGGGAATGCTCTTGAAAATGTCAGGGAAAGTATACACATCACAAACTCACAAATTGTTACATGAGCGTGACCACACACCCCTCCAAAATGACGGCCAAAGCCACACGCTCACACAGACAAACACACATGGGGGGAAAACTGTCAGCCGCAGTCTCGACAAAACCTCAGGAGTTCCCACCAAACCGTGGTCGCCACTAGACACAACACTCCACAAGACGCTGGAGCTCAAACCTCGGTTAGCAACCTGCTTGGCACAAAGATCAAGCTGCAAGGCATTAGAAACATGGGCACCTGAGATTGAAATGCAGATTAAAGAAAGGTGTGCTGTCAGATGACACAGCGGCACCTGAACTTTACACCATCTGAGTACAGAAGCAAAGAAAGCAAGGTAGTCGTACGAGCCGATCACACGTCACAAACCCATTGCTCATCAGAAGATCCAACACCGTATTTCGAGAAAGCTATTGATTTGAGACTACAGACAGGAAAGCAGACAAGACTGACTCTAAACAGATAAAAAAAGAGATATGTCCAGCCCTTTTGAACTAAGACGAGACATTATTCAGGTCACAGTGTTTGGATCCATCTTTCGATGCCAGAAAATGCTTTGGACAAACCCAACTGAATTTCCTATGACAAGCTTTCTACTATACAATAACTGCCTATATGTTAAGCTGAACCTTTAAGAAAGAGGTTTATTTTTAAAATAACTTTAGCACTGGTAGAAGTCACTTATGCAACTGGAAAAATATTAACTCTTGGGTTTATTTAATGGGGAGGGGGATAAAGTTGCAACAAGAAAGCTCCAAATCATCTGCTAGTTGATATCTGCACTTCACTTCTACTAGGATAATTCTCTAAATATCTTTAAAGCAGCTTAATATTAGTAATTCAACATCACTATAGGCCTAACCATAGTATACGAGTCTCACTGTGCAGCTGGTTAGATGTTTGTCTATACGTGTTTCCAGGAAAAAACACGGGCCAGGAAACACAGCCAATCTGCAGACATAAAACATGTCAACCAATCGCATGCACACTTCCTGAGTGACTCGAGGCAGTCTAAACCATACAAGCAAGCAAGCCTGATTACATGATGTGTTAACTTATAAAGTAAGACCTGTTGTCTGCAAAGAATCTCACGTCCAAACATTCGAAACAAAAGGCTCCTCCATGTTAAATGGTTTGTTATGGAAAAGCTGCATTTACAAACTGAAGGGTTTCAGATGAATTTAGTGCAGCATTAACTGCTACATATCTCACTGACTACTACTTACGCTAACACAAATAGTGGGAAAAAAGCAACAAAAAAGAAGATCTTTTGTGTTCCTCACAAAAGAGAAACACCCATGGCACGTTCTTGCCAACAAAACGGTGAATCATACCTTGCAGCAAAGGAGAAATTATACACCAACACCTACGCTCAGCCCACCCTGACCCAAACCCTCCTTTGAAAGAAATAATGGCACCCACTCACCGCCACCCTCCCAAAGCGCTGGCTAATTGCCCATGTGGGTCCCTTAAACTTCATACGCTGGAAGAGACAACAGAGAGCCCGGTTCCAGATGTGAGACCCACATGTGGCAAACTGTTGATATAATGAATAACGTAATTGGAAAAAGGCACCAAAAATAGGCCACTTATTGGCCTACAAGGCAGACAGACAGATATCGTGCTTAGCTGAGCAAGAGTTGACGCCAAACTGAGTGCCAAAGTGCAATCAACTGATGCAACGGTGTGTCTTTTTGCACAAACCCCAGTCAGAAGTGCATTGAAACTTCAGCGGCAGAGGTTTAAACACAACATAAACTGCTTTCTTGTAATCTAGGAATACAGAGAACACTAAAACAAAAATCTCAAACGTGATCAAAGCACTGACTTCATACCATGACAATACAATTAACCGGCAAGTCAAATAGCTGGTTTAGGTAACTATTTAATCCCCCGGGTGGCAAAGTAGCTATTCAAAAGAAAGGGGCCGACCTCGTCGCTCCAACACAAAGCTAAGGTGTCCTGGGCGGGGAACACCTCGCCTAAAAGGAACAATTTGATACGGGACAAAGACTAACTGTACTGCTCATTTCCGTTTGTACAAACTCCATTTATCTTCTTGTTTAGGTCCAATGTTAGAGGACTTGGTGATGGTCGAAATGAACTCATGCACAAACCCAACCGACAAGGTGGGAGCATTTACCCAGAATGCACTGGGAGGGGCTGGAATGCTGTGGATCAAGTAAGAAAGTTAAGATTGAAGACTTTCTGTTAGCTTTTAAAGCTGACATGAGTTTGTAAGCGTGCGCAGAAAGAACCCCACCTCTGCACGCCTACACCAAAACGCAGACTCGCGTCCCAGACACGACGCACAACATGGAAAACTTCTACCATACCATAAGAAGGGTTACTTTATACTGCAGACCAAATGAGGGGGAGGACGAATGGAAGAATTAGCTAATGGTTTAATGCATAAGACCACGACTTCAGCGTTGGTGGAGCTCAGACACCCAACAGAGACTGAACCGCCAGCATGTTTCCATACAATATTCAGCAGATTATTATGCATCAAGTGGTTGTGAGGCACTGATTACAATGCAATGCCACCACAAATGGTTTATTGTAGCTTTAAGATAATGGGCATTCCTGTTACTCAAAAGAGCTGGATATTAGTAACTTGAGGTGACATGCTGTTATTTACATTACACTAACATACGTAAAACTTAAAGCAAAAAATTTGATTATATTCCTGCCCGTTTAAGGGTTACAGAGAGGTGTTTTTAGCTTTTCAAATATCCAGATCAAGTGAGCAAAAGTGATTGTCAGCTTAAGCAAAACTAGTCCCCATACAAAGTAAACAAAGGAAAGCAGGACTCATCCAACGACCCGGAGCCATCATTCACGTGACATGCAACTTTACATTTACAGACACAACGCTCTTTAAATGAATAAAACACACCAGTGACACAAAGAGAGAAAGAAATGAGTGTAAAATCCTCCAGCACACACAGAGAGGCGCTGTGATGGGATGCCACTTTCTCAGGGCCAAATGGCTGAAAGTTGCTCGCAAATGGTGGATGCCATACTGGATCAACAAGCGCGGATAAAGCCATTTTAAACACCTTTACACTTTCTCATTACGCGTAAAGCCGCCGGAAGCGGGATAAATACGCGTGTTGTGTAAATCACATCTGAAACGTCCGCGGCTGAGAAAGTCGGGGCGACTCAAAAGTTGTCGAGTTTAACCCTTATACGCGAACTTTTTCGGGTAAGAGAAAAGGAGAGAATGACAGCTAGACGAAGACGACGGTTAACGTCCTACAATATCGGTAAAACCGACACACACTCAAACACAAACAAACGGACGACTGTTCCAAAACTCGTTTAAACTAACTTTGTCAACTGGCTTACTTTCAAAACAAGCCAGTAACGCTTTAGTTTTAACAGCTGAGTTTCAAACGCGAATATCACAAACAGTAATGACCGAATGAAAGGGGAATATGAGCGGGATGTGTGTGCAGAGAAACTGCCTAAAAACACAAACAACTCGCACACGTTTAAGCCTCTTCGTTGCCTCGTTACAGCGATGTAAAGTTGGGTTAAAGTGCGCTGTTGTTGTGGGGAAACTCACCCGTGTCGCCCGGGGTCTTCATGCTGGAGAGTGTAGCCGCTTCGTTAGCAGTCGAGCTAACTGAGAAAGAGAGTGAGTG
This sequence comes from Rhodeus uyekii, assembly GCA_037043235.1. Lineage (NCBI taxonomy): Eukaryota > Metazoa > Chordata > Actinopteri > Cypriniformes > Acheilognathidae > Rhodeus > Rhodeus uyekii. The sequence goes on along the minus strand of JAWRVZ010000037.1, from coordinate 1,870,896 downwards.
AGAAAGAGAGAGAGAGATGAAATTAACTTCTTCCTCTCGGTGAGCTCAGGATCGCACACAAAACTCCTGTGTAAACTTTTCCTCCTCAAATCCAGCCCCTTCGCCCGTCCTCCCCCGGTTTGTTTGGAGTTTTCGTGTTTTGTTTTTCCTCCCAAACGTTGTCGTGTTGCGGCCGGACGCACTCGCTGGTTTTCGGTCAGATATGGGAGCGCGTCGTGCCGATGGATGAGGTCCGTGTCCGCGCTGAACTCCTGATTGCTTCACATACGCGTCTAAGTTGCATATTCGAGCCTTCGGGTTGAAACACGAGGCGAAGCCGACAAAACCAAAACAAACGAGAAGGCAGAACGGCTCGATCCACTTTTCTCCCTCTCTTTCCACGGACTTTTTCTTTTCTTTTTCCACTCACTCCGCACAACTCACTCTCTCTCTCTCCCGTCTGCCCCCTCCCTCCTCCTCCTCTTTCGGGGTGTCGTGTTTCGCTCTTCCAGCCACACGGGGCCGCCCACGCTGAGCGGGGGAGTGAGGGGGCGGGGCGCGCACGGAGCCACGCCCACTCCCCGTTTGTGCCGGGAGTGACGTCACTGCGGAGACCGCCAACGCCGTCCGATCTTGCCCGACGCAGAGAGAGGTGCCGATGACATGCCGTCCCGCAGAAACAGACCCGAAAACCAATAAAAGCTGTCGTCTGTGGTGGTCTAACGTTCCTCAAAGTTGACACGGCAAAAAAAGAAGAAAACACAAAAAAGCTTGCTTTGTCACTTAGTTCACCCAGAAAGTGAAAATCTGTTGTTATTTACTCGTCGTCGTGTTGCTCCAAACCCCAAATGTCTGTTTTTCTTCAGCTAAACTCTTGAAAAGTTGAGGTGAACCTCACAGCTGCTGCCTTTACAGTCAATTAATGGACCATAAAGTAGTCCATGCATTCGATTTTTTTTGTATAGTTTTATGATTCTGTCATTTTCTTAAGCTTGCCGATTTACATTGTAACAGCTCAGATGTTATCTTTCTTTTTCTTTTTTTTTAAGAAGAAAAAACAAGAGTTGAACGGTTCCTTCGCCCCTGCCATGTTAAGGATGAACTTGCTGAAAAAAGTAACAAGACAATCAGTATTGTTGGCAGGGATGATAAGTTTAACAACCGTAAAAATAAGCTACTGGCTAGAAATATAGAGATAACGATACATTTGTGCAGAACAGGGCATGGGTCCATCAGATGATGAAATTCTAGCTTATTTGTGCAAAGCAAAGTGTCAGTGTCATAGCATATGGATCCGACACGACAGAATGTTCCTCAAGGTTGTTTACTCAGAAAAATGCAATTGTTATTGAGAGTGCTAAATGTGGGCTGGAGTGAGAAACGAATGTGAGTCTGTAGGTGGCCTTCTCTTTTCCTTATCTCTCATTCTTTTCCTCCACCACCTCCCTTTCTCACTGTCAGAGCCGGAGCAGTTGTCAGTGGAAACTCAAGGGTAGTAGATGACATTTGTAAAGCATTTGCACATAAGTGCTAAATTACCAGTTCAGCGTTAATGCTACTTGCGAGCGCACACACACATATAGGCCAGGCCTTGACTTCTTGTGAGCGAACCGTAATCTCAGGGGACTTCCGAAGACGGAGAATGTGACAAACCCTTACTCAAAATCCATTTCATCTTTAACTGAAAGCGATTGATTTTTGCAACATTTGTCTTTCGTTAGCCACGATACGTTTCACACATAATGCTCGCCCTCCATCATTAGACTCTAATTAACATTGGAGGAAAAAGTGACATCAGCCAGTAATTGATGCTAATTTGAAGAAGGCTCTGGGTGTCAAACACTGAATACAGCCATTTGCTGAGCATAAGCAAATGACTCAAAACGAGCAAGACTGAGAAAGAGACAGAGATCTGGTTTGTGGCCTCGTTTGGAGATGTTTTCTTTCACTCCTCTCCTTTGTGGCACGACCCCGCCGTCTCTAATCAGAATGACAGACAGACGCGCAGGAGAGAAAGAGAGGGGGAGAGACAGAGATGAGAAAAAAAAGAGATGGAGAGAAAAAGAGGAGTCATATTCGAAGCAAATGGGCCTTGGGAACATACAAACTGGTACACGGCACAGGATGAACTGTAGTGCTTCTTTAGTGCAGCACTAATGGGCAATTCACATATTGTTATAACTTAATGAAAACCATGACCGTGCGCCTACAGAAATAACCCTTTTTTGGGAATCCAAGAATATCAAAGCGATGGAAGGACATAGCAGTGTAAGTACGTCATAAAGATTACTCCTAAATGGATTCGTAGGGAGAAGAAAGAGGTAATTTATGTGCTGTTTTTTTTCCATGGTATTTTCAGACGCGGAGAGCGCTTAAGCATTTGCTCCTTCCCAAATCTGAACACTGAGATGCACATGATCAAATAGAGACAAGAAAGGAACCAAATCACCGTTGCCCTGTCTAAAATCGCTCACTCGTTCGCTGAATCATTATTTCATATATAGTGAGTGTTGCATGCATTTTACCGCTTTGAAAGAAATTAATACTTTTATTCATCAAAGACACACTTAATTTACCAGAATTGACAGTAAACTTTCACAAGAAATTCGATTTAAAACAAATGCAGTTCTTTATGAACATTCTATTCATTAAAAAATTACAGACCCTTAAACCCTCTCAGTAAAAAAGTAGCACAATTTCCACAAAAATATTAAGCAGCACAACTGCTTTCAATAATAATAAAAATGTGGTAGCACTTTACAATAAGCTTTCATTAGTTAACTACTTTGACTATTGTGAACACAGCATTTATTAATCTTAGTTTATTCTAATTTCAGCATTTACTAAAATGTTTAACATCAAAAGTTGTATTTGCGTGAACTAACAAGAACAATGAACGACTGCATTTTTATTAACTAACATTAACAAAAATTAATAAATACAGTAATCCCTCGCCACTTCATGGTTCAAGTTTCGCGGCCTCAATGTATCGCAAATTCTTCAAAAATATTAATCGAAAAAAAAAAATCAAAATATCGGCAGCCATATTGCAGAAAGCAGCATTGTTTTATCGTCATGCGCGAGAAACATTTTTCCCAGGATGCCAGACAAAGATAGAAACTCTCTCAGAGGCTTTGTACACAGCCACGGCACTCAGACGAGACACGTGATTGGTTCCCGGTGCGGGATCGACCAATGAGAGCACGAGTGGATGTATCCCATGAGCTGATTGGCTGATCCTACTACGCGGATTTTCATCCATCACGGTTCCGGTCAACATTAACCGCAATAAACGAGGGATCACTGTAGTCCAACAAATGTATTGCTCATTGTTAGTTCATGTTTATTAATACATTAACTAATGTTAACAAATGAGACCTAATTGTAAAGTGATACCAAAAATGTTTACTGAGCAACAAAACATCATATTAGATTGATTTGATGTGAGATTGAAGACTGGAGAAATGATGCTGAAAATGATCAACGCAGAAATAAATTACATTTTAAATTGAAAATGGTTGAAATGAGAATAGTTAGTGTTTTTACTGTATTTTTTATCAAATAAATGCAGCCTTGATGAGCATAAGAGATTTATTTTTAAAGCATTACATTTTTTCCAATCTCAAACTTTTGAATGATAGTGTATTTCACTACATGGGAAATAAATGAAAAAATAGAAGAGTGAATTGAAAATGCATCATTAGTCAAGAAAGATAAAACACATTGCATTAATCTGAGTTAATACTGTCTTACTAGATTTTAACATTTCTTTAATCAATTGATGATTTATAAATTGAATAAAGAGAAATATTTGAACAATCTTATGTATGCCATAATATCAGCAAGTATATACTGGCAGTACACTATAAATCAGTGTCCAAAATCGCGTACTCTCTTGTACTTAGTTCGAATAATTAGCATACTAAATAATTGCTAATGAGCATACAATACATTTTATATAGTGTGAATGTGTCACGTTTCAAGTAAGAGAGGACTCAAGTAAGAGAGTCATGCGGGAAAAGGAATATATAATGTAACAAAATAAAACCAAATACAAAAGGAAACCGCCCACGGGGGTGGGGGAACTTAACTATGATCAAAACTGACACATAACATATCACAGGGAAGCATGGATACAAGTTCTACATGGGAACAGACGTGGAACAACCATGGGAAGACAACGACAGGACAACTGACAGCAAACACTGAGGGATTAAATAGGCACATGAGGAAGGGTGGTGATCAGAAACAGCCGGGAATAATTACGAGAACAAGGAGGGGAACAAGATACGAACAAGCTGCCAATGCGAGCGCGCATCGCTGTGTGTTCACAAAGCAGACGAGACGGCGCGCTGCTAGTAAACAACCAACTGTGCGCGACACAAACGACATGAAGGCACGCGGACACGAGAGGGCGCACGAGACGTCACGCGCCCTCACACAGACACGATGAGAGAGCAGTGTCAGGGTTCTTTCGACTAAAACACTGGGAACCGAAACTGACGTGACAGAACCCTGACAGAATGTGTGTAGTATGAATGTAATCTGGACGTACTACATTCGCCATGTTGTCATTATCATGTGACCTACCAGCATCAGTTGAGTCACTTTTCTGCCACTCACAAATCCTCTCCCGTGGCCTCATGGGATAAAGTGTTCATCGTATATCATCTCATCCGGGTACTTTCCTACTATTTTGAGTACTCTGAATTCTTTTGAGACATACAGTTTTTTTTTACCTACTATATAGTAGGGAAGTATGACATTTCAGATGCAGCCAATATGAGCTCTATATAGGAAATAGAGAGCATTTGGGACACACACTTGTGTTTGTACTTTAATTGATTTTAATTTCAGTAAGTGAGATTATGCTTAAACTGATAGTTCACCCAGAAATGACTTCAGTCATGTTGGATTTATTCACTTGTCTAGCATAGAGACAAGATAAATGTCATAACAAATCAAAGCGTTTCTTCACCCCTGTTTGCCTTTACTTCAACTTCTCACCCGCTGACAAGTCAACACAAAACCCCACAATCACTGCAATTAGCTTCCCATCTCCCACACATTTCAGGCCAATGATCACTCGACCGGGTATTCAGAATGAATGAGGAAGATTAATCACCGACAGCTAAAAGTACTGATTAATGAGCGGTCATTAAAACTTCATGTAGGACTGATCAAAGCAATGTATGCATGTTGCGGTCAGGTTTACCATGCAACAAATGGAAGCCTGTTGAGAAAGGCAGAATGGGGGCGGAGGGGAAAGTTTCTGCAAACTTAAGTGAGCTCTGATGAAGGAAATCTAATTGTGTTCAATTGGTGTTCTGTAGGCAAACGTGTCCTCTCTTTTAGTCATCTCCCAAACATTCCTACAGTTCTAGTAGTAAATACCCCCCACTGACCCCGTGAAGGGGGCCCAATATACACATCCACATATGCATGCAGAATCCAAACACACACTCAGACGCACAAAGGGAGCTTTGTGCACCAGTGATGGAAGGTTCTTACGTTTTTGTGTGTGTGTGTGTGTGCATGTGTAATTGGTGTTATGACGGTGTTTAAGGGTGTCAAGGTCAGCAGCATGATATACCTTTTTATTTTTCTCACCAGGTTTTCAAAAATACTGCAAAAAACTATGGCATCCAAGGTCTCATCTTCCAGGATTCCCAGCTCAGAGAGAGAGAGAGAGGCAGAGAGAGATATAAAAGTGCTGTGGGACCAATAGGGAGGAATTCTCAAGGGAATTGGGGATTAGGAAAGAGTGTCAAGGAAAGAGAGAGAGAGAAAAAGGAAGGGGTGGGGCCAAAATGCTAAAAGTGCAAGGGGTAAAAGCAGCAGCCCAAAAATGGAGGGGGAAGGGCATCAGGGGAAAGAGAAAAAAGAGAGAAGAGTTTATGTATACATCTCTGTAAAGGAGCGTGTGAATAGACTCTTTGTGATCAAAAGACTTGTTTATTTTCTTGGCACTTGAACTCTTCAGGAAACACATTTGGCCTGTCTCTCTGCTGTCTGCCACACTAACCTCATAACACACCTTTGACTCTACACACAACTTCAGAGACCGGTTTTACCGCGCTGCGATCCCAAAGACAATATCTCCTGTTCGAACGCACATGTATATCTCAAAGGGATTGTGGATGGGGACCATGCAAATTGACGTCCATGTTTTCTCTTTCAAGTACACATAAACTCTCCCTCTCATTCTGTTCAGTGTCCCCTCACTCTTTGCTTCTCCTTGTCCCAGCTGGTATTCACACATTTCTAATAGGATTACCACACTTTCACTTTGGGGAAGAGCAGATAGATGTAAACGAGGGATGATGGGGTGAAAGTAACGAGGTAGGGAAAGCGATTTATGGGGTTGCTGCTTGCATATGCAAAACTACACATTGCTAGGATGTTCAGAGTGGTTGCTAAGTGGTTGCTAGGGTGTTGCTATGCAGTTCCTATGATGTTTTTGGTTTCTAGGACATCGTTAGGCTGTGAAGGTGGTTGCAAAACCGATGCTAGGATGGTTGCTGGTGTTGTTATACGCTTGCTATGGTGTTTTTGGTTTCTAGGCCCAGAAGGTGTTTACCAAAATTTCACACTGAAGTGTCAATGGCCTGGTTTCCATTAACATTTTTTTATGGAAATTTGGCAATAAAAACACCCACAAAGATGCAGAAAAATCTAAATCTAAACATGCATTGAAAGTATCACATGGTAAATTACTATGTACTGTACTTACAAAATATTTAATAATATTAATAAGAGGATTTTTTTTATTTAGCAAGAAGATAAACTGCAATCTAAACAAGCTACACTAACAATTCACTCAGAAAAGAAAATGACAAGCAATTCATTTAATTTAATTAAAAAAACAGTGGCTTCCCTAGTGGCTACATTTGTTTTTCTCATTTAATTCTATTTACAATTATTACTCCATGATTTTCAATATCATTCACTAACCCATGGGAGAAAAGCACTGCCTTATTTGCCAGTTGTTTTGGCAAATGTTTCAATGTGTTTACATAAATTAAATTCATAAGTTATGTGGAAAAAAGAAAACCGAATGATTTTCTAATCCCTAGATATGGCTCCTTCAACGGAAATATTTACAGTGAACACTGACATTTAATACTTGGGGTTAGCACCAAGATTGAGCAATAGAAATGAAATAGACCGAGAAAGTGGTGAAAAGAGAAACACAGACCTCAACACCCCAGGGCCTCAACAAGGAGGGGGCCCGTGATGGGCTGTGGAGTGGATTAACTGGGCATCGGGAGCACCTGAACTTTTCCTTCCGGGCCAATTAACCCCCCCCCCCCCACCCTCCCCCGCATATTAAGCACTGTTATTTAGTGGAGCACCTGAGAAACAAAGACCAAAAAGTCATGCAGTGAAACCTGATTGAACGCGACCAGATTATCGTATGAGCGGCTGACTTTGACACAAGCGCAACGTGTGTATTGATCTTACAGTTAAACTCTGGATTCTATGCAGTAACTACAGGAAATGCAAATTTATATTATTATACTTATCCCAGCGAAACATTAATGGGCAACTGTGTGGGCAAAATTTTAGCCCAAGTTCAGCCCAAATTCTCCTCTTCTAGGGATAAAAAAAACAAGACAAAACCTAATTAATGTAAACTTAAGGAAGTCGAATGAGCAAAAGTTGTTGCCGTTTCTGGAAACCTGTTTGCTTTGACCTCATGTTTGGTGTTAACATATTGCATCTCTGTGTTAAACATATGACTTTTTTAAAAAGTAATAATTTCTGCGGTAGGAACATCATGGCACCAAGATAGGCTATAAAAGGGGCCCTTGGGTGTGTTGTTTGTTCTCAACGCAGGCCTGAATACTGTCCTCACATGGGTCTAGTGATGCTGACTTGCCGCTTCTTATAAGCAAATGCAATGAGAATGTAGCATTAATATATCACACACATGCATACACACACCATCAGGCAGCGCATACACAGGCACCCTCGAGCTATTTAAAGTAAATATTTCAAAAGTGGTAAAACCAGGTGCCCTCCGACCACTTGATTAGGTGTAAATAAAGTCAACTGTAATCCCTGAGAGAGGGAGACTGTGTGTGTGAGTGTGTGTGTGTGTGTGTGTGTGTGTGTGTGTGTGTGTGTGTGTGTGTGTGTGTGTGTGTGTAAGGCCTCATAAGCCAGCGAGGAAAAGAGATTGAAGGAGAGGAATGCAAGAGTTATATTTGACCCATTTCAGGCACTTTGCCAAGCACTGTGCCAAGCCTGTGAGAGCGAGCGAGAGAGAGCGCGCTGGAATGAGGGTGAGGAATTAAAAGTGAGAACAGAAGTAAATTGTGGAGCAGAGACACAGGGCACCAGCCGCAAGAAACATGAGCGAGGTTAAGTGTTAGAGGACACCGAATGGCTACGAGAGCGTACGCATGTTTATAAGCGGCTGCGAGGGTCGCTGGTATGCACAGAACGATGTCGGCCTATATCGGGCCCGGCATGTGTGTGTTGACAGTGTCTCCTGTATCTCAGCAAGGAACTCTCTCTTCCTACTCCTATTCGCACTATTCACGACTTCCTATTCCTCCTTCAACTCCCTCCCATGCACAAACGCGCTCTCTTTCCATCTTTCTTTTGGCCCAAAATAGTCACCCAGTGAAAAATTTCAAACCGACATCTACACTTTGTTTTGGTTGGAGACGTCCTCAAAGTCCCCCCAAAATTTGTTTCATATTAAAGCAACAAAGCTCAGAGTTATATTTAAGAAAAAAGGACAGTGGGATGAGGAAAAAATAGAGAGGGAACTGAAGTGATGGGGTAATATTGGGATATATGGGGTATAAAGTAAATGTGAGACGGAGCGGAGGGTTTCGGAAAGAGTGAAGCGGTGCCCGGGGTGAGTCTGTCGAACACTGCAGACTGTGTGGCAACGGTGGCCTCATTACCTCACTGGCAATGAAATCTCGGCCCTGCCTTTTAACACAGAGGAAATGTGTGTGTAGGTGTGTGTGTGTGAGGAAATGTGTGTGTTGCAGCGAGAGGAACACAGTGTCGGTTTGTGAGGGGGAGAGAAATAAAGAAAGAGGGTGAGAATATGTGTTTGCGTACCCAGTGCCAGGATGACTGTGGTGTGCCGACAGCTTGCCAATGCTCCAACCTCAATCACGTTCGTCGGGTGTCGAGAAACACCTCGCGGTGTCTGTTGCTATGGCCATTAGTCTCCAACCGCACAGAGATATAAGCCAAGATAATAATACATAATCATTAAACGCTGTTATAATGACAAGCCACTGGGATGCCTACGTCGCAGTTTGGCATACTGAACAAAGGATTCAAGTAACTATATTTAACACTTACCAGCTTAGGCCTTTTTTGTTGTGCACTATATAATTGCAATGTGACCCTTTGAATAATGGGATATTTAGTCACATATACCACTGTGATGGATCGCAAAAAAAAAGAAAGAAAAGAAAATCTGCCTTCATTTCCTCAACCTCATTTTAATCTATTGAACACCAAAAAATATATTTTGTCCTCTACAATCCGAGCAAATCAATACAATCTCATGCTAGGCGACTTGAAATGTCTTTAATTAGTCATTGGGTAGTAAAGTGATTTCAGTCGCCTGGGATTGAGTTAGAGGCAAAAAATAAGTTTAGCACCGATATAATTCCACTGCCGATGCAGGGCTCGGCAGGACTGCCCGATGGCAGAGAGTTGTCTCGATATGGCCAGTGCTGTATGATCATGACAGTGTATCATTTGCACATGTTTTTAACCATGCCAATGTAAATGTTCAAGGGTAAGAAGACACAAAAGAATTCACGTGGGTCTGAGGACACAAATGATAAAGTGAGCTCTTTCACGTCTTCATGCATTTGAATGGAGAATTTCATATAAAATTGTCTAGATAGTTGGTTATCTCTTAAGTGAACTTAAGTAGTCAAGAAACAAAACGCATGTGTATCAGTATCAGTATAGAGGACCCGCATTATGTCTTAAAGAGACAGCAGCCTAATATTCCTCTCTATTTTTAATGTTAATAAACCAAAAGATTTATAATAAAATCACCCAATGCTCTTGGCTAAACAACTTTTCACTGTTTATTTGTGCTATAACTTGTAGTTTGATAATATGTCCTTATTTTATTACAGACTGTTTACTTGTCTTTAATAATATTTGAACTTTACATTTTATATTTATGTTTGTTTTATTTTAATTGGCATTATAAAACGTCTGGCGAGTAAAATTATTTTTTTTACCAATGGTGACTCGAGCTTCATCGTGTGCCATAGAGGGTTGCGTACTTTCATCATATTAACAAAATCAGCCGAAAATATCATACAGACATACAGGTTTGGAACGATAAGAGTGTACTCTAAAATATTATAGCGGATAGATACTGTGTGCAACGTGGATTTAGCTTTGGATTTTGGAAACTGTAAGCTGGCATGTATTGTGTCGATGTCTTCTGTGTTTTGTTTTCTTGCCCTTGCAAGTTGTCCAGCCTACATGGTTGACCAGCTGATGTGTAATAGAGAATGGGAATGTGACATCAGCAACGCAATGCATTCAGGGACTTTAGGACACAGACAGTAGTAGTGGAGGTAGATGTTAAAACTTATACAGTTAAAAACACATTAGAACGGTGATCGCCATAACTGCCATAGCCGCTCTCAAAAAAACGTACATCTCAAACAAAAATTTTAACTTTCATCCTCAAGTTGTTCCAAACCTGTATGAGTTTCTTTGTTCTGCTGAACACAAAAGATATTTTGAAGAATGACAGTAACGGTAAGCCATTGGATTCCATAGTATTTTTTACTACTATGGAAGTTAATTGCTTACCGTCAACTGTCTGGTTACTGTCATTCTTCAAATTATCTTTTGTTCGGCAGAACAAAGAAACTCATACAGGTTTGGAATAACTTGAGGGTGAGAAATGATTTCAAAATTCCTTTTTGTGTGAACGATTCCTTTAAACAAAATGTGGCTTTCATCATTTGTTTTTATTATTTACAACAGATATATTACAGATTCATAATTTCTGAACCGCCTGAATGTGTAAGTCCTCACACTATGTATAATGAATGAAAACTGAAAATGTTACTTGTGCTAGTGAAACATTGTTAACACTGTTAACATTGCAAGTATCATTGTATGTGTCCTAAAGCATGGTGGGGACTACCCAGAATGCAAAGCGCAATAATGTACATTTCCAGACTCTTATGAACGACTTTATTTCTTGGAACTGTTGGCTTTGTGTTTAAATATGAGCGAGAGTGAGATATCTTACCTACCCGAGACCTTACCGATATTATACTTACTTCACAAAACTGATTTAAAACAAACTTCCGAGGCAGCGTAACAGTTTAAAGATCTACAGCAAAGTAGAAAACGTTGGTCAAACTGACCATCAAGCGCAACTTTCAGACGCCATCTTTGTTTTTCCAGCTCAACGGTCACAGAATGGCAAGCACAGGACTGTGGGATATCAAAAACAACATGTAATCAATCAGATGAAGCGATATCAGGAGACAGGCAGTGATGTTATCATTGCATTCGGACAGGCCTTGATGCCTTCCTACCTTGGATTGAGTCATCCATTTATCAGTTTCCAGACGCAGCCCAATGTCTTCCCTTTTGTACATGCACAACATTATATGCTCATCAAGGAATTGTGTATGCCTGCCATAGTCATTGATATTAAAGATGAAAGAGCTTAACACTAATTGTTCAAACTATTAGCCTGGTTTTGGACCCACTTTACCCCAAAGGATAGGCTCTGCATGCCCCACCCTTAATAGTTAGACCCATGTTAACCTCAGACCCGTGTTAACATGTAACACTAGGTTTCTATGACTAAATGCTAAATAGGTAAAATCGACCAATTGGATATTTTCGTTTCCCTGTAAAATCACTCACACGATATTTCTTTAACTTGCCTACCTCACACGGCATATGATAGATGGTTTGATTATATATAGACTGAACATGAAGTAAAACTGAGGTAAAATATAATAGTTTCCTTCTTTTAAATGCAACTACGCGAAATAAATTGGTGTGACTTGAAAAAGGATGTGAACATGTTCCGCAGCTTCAAACCTCTATTCAGACTCACAGGCACAGCTAACATTCAAATATGTATTCAAAATAACTCAACCATCCCATCGGGTTCTGTCACGAAATGGGAACTGAACAGTCAAGAGGTTATTTGAATTCTCACCACAGACATTTAGTCGGTTTTACAAGCGGAAATCTCCCCGTAATCTAGTAAAATCTGAGACCGCTGAGGGAAGGTCGACGCGTGAACTCAGATGGAGCTTGTCGTCCATCTAGTGGCGAACCTTGGTGTTGCACATCTCAAATTAATCGAGTCAGAATAAAAATAATGCGGCATTAAGATAGTTTAAAATAGTTTCTGTGATAACTTTCCATCAACTGGTTCGAGATGGTGGACCAGCATCAAAACGTGGTCAAAGATCATTTCTGATGTTTCCAACTTGAAAGCAGATACATCACATGCAAATGAGTGTGTGGGTAGTTTCTTATGATTTCTTATGATTTATTTTATACGAAATTAGGTAAATGTAGTTACACAACAAAGCACAAATATTATGTTTTTAATATAAATGTTTTTTCTTTCCTGTAGCTCAAACAGTAGAGTGTGGCGCTTGCAACGCCAAGGTCATGGGTTCGATCCCCAGGGAAAGCAAGAACTGATTACAATGTTAATGCGTATCTTGAATGCAATGTAGTCAACCCTTTGGATAAAAGCATCTGTCACATGCATAAATAAATAGTGTATAAAAAAATGGTGCATGTATGATAATAATCATATCAATGGGCTACTTTTTCTCAGACTTGGATGTGCTTAGTTAAAACTAGGGAGGTAGAAGGTAAATAGACTTTTAGGGATTTCGGACAGTCCAAATATTTATGTCACGAGTTTAGAAGTGACAGCACATACAGCAAATGAGGTCAAGAACTGCTTGTAGATGAAAAAAACTTCTCAAAACACATCATAACTAGTTTTTAAGAGAGTGGTTCTTAGAGCTCCGGGCCTGAACAGTCGTCAGCTTGTTAGTGTTAAAACTTGAAAGTGTTTGGAAATGCCTTACATTCCCATACTGGATTTCCAATGCATGACAGTTGGCAGGTGTGGCAAAGGACTTCTTTCGTAACTAACCATTTCTTAGCTAACATAAAATGAACTTTAGCCAGTTACAAGTCACTTAGAAGAGACTTATTGAAGGACGGTCCTCATGGAGGAATGAGATTGATCTGGGGAATAATGATTAAAGGTGGTTCCCTCGGAAAATCTGAAAACCCCTATACATATTCAAATTGAAAACACTGCATTAGACCAACGGGTCTTCACCATGAGTCTATCAACAGCTATAATAATTTTAAGTGAAATTAAAGTTGAATTTAGTTGTTCAGGGAAAAAAAACATTCTCATACTCGTAGAAGAGTAGCCTGATGAGCAACTTCTTCCAGTGAGATTCTGAGGATTTGTGAGTGGCAGAAAAGTGACTCGACCGACGCTGGAAGATCACATGATAATGACAACATGGCGAATGTAGTACGTCCAGATTACCTTCATACTATATAGAACATACTTTTTTAGCAATCATGAAGTAATTACTTCTTCAAGATAAGTACCTACTCAAGAGAGTATGCCGTTTTGAATAGTTTAACCTAGTGCATGTGTTTTTGTGTCTACAAAGTGCAAGAATATTTAAAGGCTCAGTAAGCAATTTCTGAGAAATGCTGTTGAAAGTGAATCGGACTGTAGAAAGAGAGATGGTTGAGAGACATTACAGAAGAGAAAAGCTCAGAGGAATATCACTGGGAAAAGAAGGGTTATGATCAGGCAAGAGCTTGAGGTCTCACGTTAATATTAGAAAAGCTTTCCAGCGCTGGAGAGACCGGAGCGGGATGGCCTGAAAAACAGATGGAGAGGTTGTGTTGTTTCTGCTCAATACTTAACATTAGTTTGTTGTTTCACAGAACCAAGATATGCAGTTGTTGTAATGTTGGCTCTAGTACAGGACAGTTTTGAGTGGAATTGTTTGTCTGGAGCTGCTGGACACTAACAACCAACTTTTATTTGGGTTGATTTCAAATATCAACAGTTTTCCAGAAATAACTTATTGCACCTTTAACAAGGCAGGCATTGTTTACCTTATGAGTGGCCGTCTGTTGGTAAACAACTCATTGTGATGTTCTTGCAACATGTTGTTGGACTCCGCATTACTTTGGCACTGCAAAAGAGCTTCATAACCCAGGGTTAACAGTGGTGTGAAACATTTAACCTAAGGTTTGAAAATATGAATCTAGAGTTGAGTGCTGAATTCAAATCCTTATTTTCCCAAACACGTTTTGAAACAGAACCAGACATGGACACATTTTTGGTCTAAAGTTGCACTTTAATCCTAACACTTATTGGCTGTTTGGCCCCCTCCCGTCGTTGCCCACCCCGTTCCCACCCCATACAACAGGCACACAGAGAGCGATGAGTAACAGACAGTTCAACAGTTCTGAGCAAAATCCAGATTCAAATCCAGAGCGTTTACAAATTTCATGAAGAGCTTCTGAGGTAAGAGCGAGACACACACACCAACAGAGAAGAAAAAGGATCTTCGCAAAAACGCAGATAAGGAGTCGAAAGTGACCATCGTCATGTAGTCGTCATCATCAACATCAAATGTCAAAAAGAGAAGCGGGTATGTGTTCTGAGAACAAAAGGAAAAGCATCTGCATGTTTCCTGACAACATGTTACGGCGGAACTCTTTGGTTTCAACTCTTGAGGTTTTAGCATGAAAATCTTCCTTTGTTGACCTAATCGGTTACCTTTGGATTGAAGCTGTAGTGGCTGAAGGGGAAAAAACGGAATAAGGAAACAATATGTTGCATTTGACATTCATTTAAACCCACTAAACCGTTAACGTAACCGAGCTAACCGTTCTAATTTGAATGTAGCTAAGTAAGAAGATTTACCTCTATTTGGCAATGCAAAACGACAGAACATACTGCACAATGGCAACGCTGCAGTCATGGACATTCCTGCTGGATACGGTTGAAGAACAGTTATGCGTGTGCATGTCTACAAGAACGTCCATGCATTTGAGCGCGTCTAGTGTGCGAGAGGTCCCGCGGTAGAGGTTTAGCTTTGGTATCATTCAGGGCCCTCTACAGCAGAGCCGTCCACACACACCGACACACGGAGATATATACAAAAACCAATAATCACATGAGCAACGTACACATAAAAAACCATGTGAAGACCAAATCTGCCATCAACTGTTCTTCAACACCGATCGTGGGCCGGATATTTGAACTGGACGTTGGATAGATCAACTGGGGAAGTCTGTGAACCCTTATACTCACGCGAAAAAGACGCTAAAAAGACCCTCTCCTGAGCAACTTCTCCTCTGCTCCCCCTTTTCAAATTCTTAAAGCTTTTTTCCTTCTATTTGGCATTTCTAATCAAACATGAGGTATATGCAGAAGCGTATCTCTCTCACTCTTTTTCCCTCATCCAACGCATCTAAAAAAAACGAGCGAAATCTAAAGAAAAGGAAAAAATTGGAAAAAGAGTTATGCTTAAAACGAGCCCATAACTATATATTACATAAAGTTATAGAGACATAGTTTGGAAACTTTTCATCTCTCGAAAGCGGTGGACAGATTTTTTGAAAAGGTGCCCACGGAAACAACAGTCAGTTTTAAGTAGCTAGTTTTTGCTTTCAAAAACTCGAGTTTGTCATTAGTTAAACATTGACACTTACTTTTTTTCTGAAGCTACCCCACATTTTCCCAGTTTGGTTTTTTACGAAGATTAAAAATGACAGAATCGATAAATTAAAATGCCATAAATACATAAATAAGCCAATAAATAAGACGAAGAGTTGGAAACAAATCATTGATACACCCTCCCCTCGGACAATAAATACAAATTTTCGAGGGAAAAAAAAATCAAAGAGAGACAGTTTAAAGCTTTTGGTCTAAAATCAAGTCATCATCATCATCATCAACATTTCATAAGGACTATTTTTATCACAGCCTTTTTTTTTTACATTAGCAATAGTAAGCAGTTGAACATAGATTTTTTTCCTACAAAATCTATCAAAGCACTAACAGGTACATTCCCTCTAGAAGTGTAACATCAACTGGATGTTCAGTTGCTTTTAAACCCCATCCCACCCCGTCCCCCCACAACCTCTACATTTCTCGTTTGTCCGTGTTTTTGTATGCATCTAAGCTCACATAGTCAAAAACAGTTTGGTCGACACGCCGAGCGAAAGTTAAGTTGGCTTATCGGTCGTGTTTCGGTTTGGTTTCCATGCTGGAGATGAGCTTCCACGTTCACACACACACTCACGTCTCACACACACACACACACATCTCTCTTTGCTCCCCATCTCTCCTCGAAGAGACCTAGCACCAATACGGTCTTTCTCCACGCGTTGTGCATTGGTTAGGTTGCTATTTGGTGTCAAAAAAGAAAAGGTTTTCGCTTTTGGTATTTCTTCAGTTTTGGCTTATCGTTTCACAACATTCGCAATCGAAGCAAAACTTGGAAGCTACATGTTCACAGTATTGTTTCAAACCGCCTGATGAGGGAAACCCCCCCCGGAACGATCAATTCAAAATGACGAAACACACGAAATATGAAAATAGGCAATACGTCACCCCATTATCCCAAAAATATAAAGCAATGAGACGAGTCATACAGCATAAACAGACAGACCAAGAGGAAAAAGCAATAAAACAAAATATATATGTATATATATATATTCTGAAGTTCAGTTCGATGAGGTTAATAAATATTCTCCCGTCCAGGAAGGAGAGTGAAAGCATCGACTTAACGGAAAGGAGGGAGGAGGTGAAGGAATGATCTTCTGGAGTCTTTTCACGTCATCGAGTCTTGCTACTCTAAAAACATCCTCCTTGTCCACCTCCAGTGGTCCACTCCTAGTATTTGGTTTCATTCCATTGAGTAAAGTTCAGTTTTAGTCCATTGGTTTTGGTTTGGTTTCATTTTTGGTTTAATCAGTGTGTTGAGAAAGAAAAAAAAGCGTCAACGGCGACATCACACGTCTCCCCCCTTCATCTCGGTTGATGGATTTCCCCCTGCACGTTTCCTCGGATCCTCTTCAGTCGCTGCTCCTCTTGCCTGTCGTTCCTTTTCTTTGTTTGGCCTTTTTCCATCACGTATCTTTTCCGAGGCACAGGAGAGGGGTCCAGAGAGGATGGAGGGCAGGGGTTTGGGGGCTCGGGGAAATTTATTTTCAAATTTCTCCTTGTTGGTATGGTGTTGCTGTTGGTTTTGACATGTCTGAGGTCTTGTCGTCTAAGCACTTTTCAGGCCAGACAAATGCTTTGGTATCCACGAAAAGTGTGTCAAAGTTTGAGGCATGGATTCCAGCGGATGATCGGTGATGGAAAGGGAATCAGGACATGCATCACAGTAAATTCAGTTTATATGTGTGTGTTTGTGTGTAGTTGTGTGTAAAAGTTGTGTTTAATAAGGAGAAAAGAAATCCCTCTAAATTCTTCGGTAGTTTTCCATCTTAAATCTGACGGGAAAGAATGCGGATGAAAAAGTTACAGATCAAAAGTGAACATGGGATGAAAAAGAATGAGTAAATCTAAATCGTTGTTAGCAGAGGTAGATTGAGAAATACATTTACAAATTGAATAAAAAAAAAGAAATCAGAGTTTACATTATAAGGGGTGCATGGAAAACAATGAAAATTGAGCAAAAGGTTTTTGGTGTTTTGTAGATAATCTGATCCTGGACAATTCAGGTTTCAAAGTCTTAGGTAAAGCTTTTCTCTCCGATTTTTTGGTTTTGGTTTTTGGTATTTTGGTTTTGGTATTTTTCGTCATTTTTTTTGTCTTTGTGAGTCCTTCCGTTCTTCTTCCATGGGTTTGTTTTTTGGTTTCTCTTTCTACCATCCAGTGACACTTGTCAAATGTCCTTCCTTTGTTCCATTCGTTGCCACCCGTTTTCCTTTATCGTTGTTGTTTCCTCGTAAAGTTTTTCGGCTCACGACCCTGCCCTCGAAAAATCTGTTCATGTAGGTATGTCTTTTTCCATTCAGAAAGGAATAAATGTACATTCTCAAAGTAGCTCCGTTGAAGCCACCTCTCCACGCTGAATAGATCAATTTTTTGGTTTTAACGGTCCCCCGTTATCCTGTTCTCTCCTTATCCCTGTTCTCTTCTGCTCATTTCTCTGTATTTTTGGCATTCAAAGAAGTAATGAGAGAGAGAGCACAAGAGAGAAATGGAGGGATTGAGAGATGGCTTTGGTTGAAAAGGCGAGTCTTGTTTGTCTTCTTTCTTCTGGCCCTCTGACTCCCCTCAAGTGCAGCAGCTTGTTGTGGGCGTCACTCAGCCATAGCTCCGCCCAAAGGGGGTGGCGAGGCTTCGCCTAATGAGCAGAAGGAGGCGGGGCTTGAGCAGGGGGAGATGGAGCACGAGTCTGGGCTTGCGCCTCTGACTCCTCGAGGCGGAGAAGCCCTGGGGTTGCCGACCAGACCCATACCTGCGCTCCTCGCCAGGGGCAGTAAGGTGGGGCGGTTTAGGAAGAGGGACTGGCGCAGTCCAGCTCCTGGACCTCCAGCTCCACCCAGGAACATTTGACCGCTGCCCTCAAGAGCGGAAATGGGAATCTGTCCACCACTGGCAGCTAGGGCTGTGAAAAAGATGAAAGAAATAAAGCAAATAGAGCAAATTAGGGCGTTCCAGTGTGCATATATACCTTTACAAAAATGTCCTGACTAGTGACTAGTATTGCTAGTTTTTAGAATGTATTTTAATATTTAAAGTAATTCAATTCAAAGCCTTTATTGCCATCATGTCAGCTTTCATGTATCTTTAATAATATACTAATGTTCAAGAGTTTGGGGTCGGAATTATTTTTTTTAAAGGTTTTTGAAAGAAGTGTCTTATTCTCATCAAGGCTTCATTTATTTGATCAATTTTCCCCAACAGCACTTTTTAAGAAGTTGCCAGTCAGCTCCAGCATTTTTGATCATTTTCACAAAACTTTCATAGCTCTCAGAATATTTAGTTTTATAAATATCTGAACATGCAATATATCCAAAGAAATAAAAGTGTCAAGCATTCTTTTTTAAATCAACACTTAAATGTGGGTTTCATAGAAAAAAGCAACTTTTTGAACAAAAAGCTGAGAAATTGTTTGTTTTTTTTGTCAAAGACTACATCCAATGGGATTCAGAAAGATGATCAAAACATAGATGGAGACCATCAACACCCCCAAAGCTTCACAGTCACTCAACTTCAGCAGTTCATTCGGTAACGTTAGGCAGTTTTGATTAATGTTTACGTGTGTGTAAACAATGCTTCTATCAGTTGTTTCTGCTGCTTATTAAAAAGGCCCGTTCACACCAAGAACAATGACTACACAAATAAATGTAACAATTACCATATTAGTGTCCACAGCGTATATTTTTAATTGTTTATTCTAAGTTTAGTAGGCTGGCGCTTTAAATGTTCGAGCTCTTTAAAGCAGGATTCTGATTGGCTGTTATTGTTTTTATCGTCCATCAGTTGGAAAAAAATCTTTCTGAAAGTAATTCCAACAATATAGTTTCTCTGTGCCATAATTGCTAGAGTAATGGTGTGGACTCTGAACAATTCTTGGTTCTTGGTGTGAATTAAACTAGAATTGGGGTTTTAAGTGATGAGGATGAAAATGAGCTCAAGAACAAACAAGGGCATAGAAATGGCAGGTGCTTTTATAAGAGACACACAAGAGTTGCACAAACAGTTCTTCACACACACACACACAGACGCACAAATGTAAGAAGTGAAGATGAAGATGTGATGAACACGTGGTGAGAGATTTTCATTCCTCTGGTCTTGTTCAAACAGGCTTTTTGATGGTGAATGATGGGAAGGTTTAATGTTTCATCCTCCATTACCCAAATTCCTTAATGTATTTTTTGTTGTTGTATCAAACAACGTTCTACCTCTATCTCCTTTACACTCTTTTTCTCGTCCTCTATGACAAACCTTGCATTGTGGCCAGAGGGTTGCTGCTGATGAGGGCCTGGTTCATTCCTGTGCTTACACCCATCATTGTGTTCCTGTAATGTGTGTGATGTGTCATTTACATGTGTCCACAAACATACACCATTCGCACATGCAGAGAGAAGCAAGCATTTTTAGTGACATTTCGTGAACAAACACGTCCATCATGGAGTTTGTGTTAATTTCACATGCTGGAAATAACTACATTAAGACAGACAAAGAAAGAAAACCCAAGAGCAAGAAATTCACTCAAATTTGGAGGTTTGGAACACAACCGAGAATAGAGATTTTATCATGAAAACAAGTAAAACTGTATTTATTTCAGTTCAGAATGCTTAGTCATAATGAAAGCTGCGGACAGAAAGTCTTCAAATTTATGATTGCAAAATTTTGAGTAAGCAATAAGCTGTATTATGAAAATGTCCCGGCTGAAGGGCATTGTTAGACACGATTACATCACGATCCAGCTCTAGCCTCGAGTACCTTATTGCTTTTATAAAGCGATTACCACACAATATAAATATTAAAGCCAAAAAAAATGGAAATCTGTATCAATGCAACTTTCATGACGTAAAATCACTACAAGCCTTCCTCTCCTGGACAAAATAGTCCCTGCCATTAGATTGGTAAATATTATTATTCATTTTTAAATATCCCTGCTCTTATATCATTGACCTTATGTACAACATTGGATAATGAATTTGTACCAATTAGTTTAAAAGTACAGTGATCCCTCGTTTATCGCGGTTAATGTGGACCGGAACTCCCCGTGATAGGTGAAAATCCGCAAAGGAGGATCAGCCAATCAGCTCACGGGATACATCCCCTCGTGCTCTCATTGGTCGATCTCGCGCCGGGAACCAATCACGTGTCTCGTCTGAGTGCCGTGGGTGTGTACAAAGCCACTGAAAGAGTTTCTCTCTTTGTCTGGCATCCTGGGAAACCATTTCTCTCGCATCACGATAAAACAACGCTGCTTTCCGCAATACGGCTGCCGATATGGCGGTATTTTTGAATTTTTATTTTTCAATGAATATTTGTGAAAAATCTGCGATGCACTGAGGCCGCGAAACTTGAACTGCGAAGTGGCAAGGGATTACTGTATAATAAACAAGAATAAATAAACATTCATTCATTTTATGACTCAATGTATTACTAGACAACCTACATAAACAACTGTTTAAATTCAAACATCTTCCTGCCCTAAACACATTAAGCAGCTTCTTACCCTGTGTTCAGGCCAGGGCTGCCGAGGCTCGGCGGAGTGGGGCTGACTGTGCTGAGAGGAGGCGGAGTCACTGAAGAAGGGGCGGAGCTCATTGCTGCATGTCCACTGGGGTTGAGGGAGCAGGCCACAGAAGGTGTGGGACTGACGGCTACGTACGGAGAGAGATTCAGTGTCTGTCCTCACACCACAAATGTGAAGTGCACAACACTATTATTCATTCGAAGCGCTCTTCTCACCTGTTGTGCTGAGACTGGTAGCAACCTGAGCCAGTCCCTGACTGGACATCTATAGAAAAACGGAAAGAGCTCTAATTAACAAACATACATCTCATAATGACATCCTTTAATATTTTCCTTTACTTTCAAAGGTCCCATTTTCATTTTATGGGAGAACATTATTCAAACGCATGACCAGACACGTCTCCTTTATATCACATTTGCACCCATTCACATCACGCACCATCCAAACAACATTTCAACACCAGCTGTCAGTCGCAATGGCTTTGGGCTAGATCAGTCGCTAAAGCCATGAGTGGGCGTACCATGTGCGGGCTGTAGCAGGGGGGTTTGTGCGTCGGTGCCGAGGGCTGAGTGGGCAGCGGAGGGGTGGCGCTGGAGGGGTTGATGCGCTTCTCTTTCTGCCGTCGGTTGCAGAACCAGACGCGGATTACCTCTTTCTCCATGTTGAGCTGCTCGGCCATCAGTAGGATTTCTTCAGAGGTAGGCTTCTGGTTCTAAAGGGGGTGAGGTGAGGAGGGTACATGAGACAAACACCCGCACTAAGGCCTGAGTAAAAGCATCCAGTAAATCCAAGATGCAATAGGTACTCAAAAATACATGTAAACACTGATTTATTGAAATCATATTAGTGAGAATTTACATTTAGGATTTTTTCCCCCTCAAATTAAAACATTTTTCTAAAATTAATTAAAATCGAATTATTCATGTGGCTGATTTGTTCAACACTTCCTTGATAGGACCGATATTATTTGCTGTACTGTTTGAAACTGGGACTGTTATTGCTACATGCTTTATAATTACAGTTTCTGTCAGCGAAATGTCAAGCGGCATAATGAGTTCCTCAGAAATGGAAAGCAGCAGCATGAGGTGCCTCAGGTGAACTGGCTGTTTGCCTTGCCTTGGTCTTAGCTTTCCTCTGAAAAAATGCATCAGTCTTAGCTAACGCAGGTGTGGAGCTTACCAGATAAAAAGTGTGACTTTTGGGTGTTTTGTGACTCATGTGAAGCCATAAAACTAAACCGACTCTTGGTGATTCATCCATCTGTATCGTTTAATATAACTATGGAATGATCTACAAATCCCTTTTGCATTTTAGATTCACCTACTGTTATTGCTACAGTCCATTTTTGTGTTAGTTTATTGTAGAGTAAAAAAAAAAAAGTCTAGTTTTTCCCCCTAAGAAACGTACAAATTAACATTGCAAGCAAATGATCATAGAATATCAATTACCCCATAAGACTTGCTCGTATCTCAGAATACTCATATCTCAAGGTATTGTTTTAGTTTATTGTAGAATTAAAAATAATTTAATATACTTTGTCTCGTTTTTTCCCTTAAGAAACATACAAATTAACATTGCAAGCAAATGATCATAGAATATCAATTACCCCATAAATGAGGCGCTTGAGCTGCTCCGAGTGCTTCTAGCGTCGGCGTATGTAAGCTGCTCGTATCTCAAATATTTACTCGTATCTCAAAGCAAACATTTGCTAGAAGACTTGCTCGTATCTCAGAATACTCGTTTGTCGGGATGCTCATATCTCAAGGTATTGTTTTAGTTTATTGTAGAATTAAAAATAATAATAATTCCCCCCCCTAAGAAACTTACAAATTAATATTGCAAGCAAATTATCATATAATATCATATTACATTTATTTATACAAATATCATGTTGTTTTGTTATTTCTTATTTTTGCCTGGTTGGGAACCAATTTCAAACTACTGTATGTATCCATAGACTCCCTTCTGGAAGAGTTAACTGTTTAATAATGCATAATAAATATGCTCAAGCAATACTTTTACAATCATGCCCAAAGTATATGGGGTTTAATGCGGTGACATAATTTTTATACTGTATATTGCAATAAATTAGTTTGCTGGTAGACTTCTGTATCTCCAGAGGAAAATAAAAAATGGATTCAGCATTTTCAAAAAGAGAACTAATATTTTTTTTTTTCATGAGACAGCAAAAAGGAGGTCATGAAGCTGTGTTGTGCTGTGCGGAACGATCCAAGTCATTTGAACGAAATATGATTTCTGTCGCAGGAAATGAAAATCCCGTGTACGTCGTGTGTGTTCGTGAGACTAACCGAGATGAAGTTGCGCTCCAGGGCAATGCGGACGTTGGTCTCGATGCTAGTGCGTTTCTTTCGGCGGCGTCCGGGCAGCCCCTCGAAGCCCAGCAGAGGCGAGGACAGGGAACTGGGGCTCGGCAGCATGTTGTCTATCGCCATGGTTTCTGTAAACACACACAACATGAATCATAAAGAATGCCAACAACACCAATAAGAAAACCGACACAAACACACACCTGCATCGCTCAGCCACTTCTCCAGCAAGGGTTTGAGCTTGCACATGTTCTTGAAGCTGAGGTTGAGAGCCTCGAAACGTGAGATGGTGGTCTGACTGAAATCATTGCCGTACAGTTTGCCCATGGCCATACCGACGTCCCCCTGAATGACGACACGGAGCAGTTACCATTGGCTTGTTTTGTCATTCTATCCCTATGCAGACAGGACTAGTTTATCTTGAGGACAGATACATTCATGTTTCACAGACGTACTATGAGATTTCAATACCCACTTATGTGTTTTTTCTCTCTCTCTCACACAACCTTGGGAAATGTCCAGACCAAAACTTCTGAGAGAATTAAATAAAGCAAGTCTGACCCCAAATAATACATTAAAATGGTATTCAATTAAAATAAATGAAGATTTAAAAATCGCTCATAATGACCATTTATTTTAATAAAATGCCTCTCCTTCATACAAATCATAATCTTTAATTTTAATTGTTGCATGTATTGTTGCAAATATACATTAAATTATTATTATTATATTATTAAATTATTATATTAAAATGGTATTTCAATATAATAAAAGTTACATTTATTTATTTAAAGAAAGAAAACTGCTCAGAATGAACACTCAATTTTAATTAATGCCATTAAGGCCACACTTAATTATTGTGAACATATTAATTAATATTCAACAATATTTTTGATTTGACTGCACTGACACTACTGGATGACGACATCCCTGTTTTCTGCAGAACTGCTTTAAAGATAAAAGGAACTAATTTATTAATTTATGGTTTCACAACAGAAGTGAATCAACACTGAACAGTTGCACAATGACATTTTTCTTAGAGCTGCTGTACAGCCGAAATGAACTCAATAAATCATTTTCCGGTTATCCCTGCAAAGCTGCTTTGAAAGCGCTATATATAAAGCGAAGGTGACGTGACTTGATATTGACTACATCTCTAAAATAATTGTTTCTGCTTTTAATGTATATTATTTTGAAGTTTTTTAAAAGATCTATGAAACGGTTTTATACCTGTGTGAATCCCAGTTTGATTCGCCTCTGTTTGAAGGTTCTGGCAAACTGTTCAAGCTCCTCCAGATCGCTGGGCTCCTCGGGATGTGGCGTCACGGTGGGAACGGAGCTCATGGGTGGGGCTGAGGAGGGGGCGGAGTTCGCAACGCTCTCCACGCTCTTCTCCCTCTGCAATGACCACAGCCTGTCGTCAAGATGATGCTACAGCACAGATTGGGAAAACACACTACTTTCTCAAACACGTATCTAGTGCGAGACAGAGGCTTCCATTACAAAAGATGCCCTTCATTTTTGCATAAAATGGATTTCTAACCATGCTTTTTAAGTGAAAGTTCAAAATTAAGATTTTTAAAAAATTAAATTAAATGAATACTTTTATTCACTATGGATGCATTAAATTGATTTAAAAAAGTGTTATGCAGAACAAAAAGTACAAGTACAAAAAAATACAGTAGTATTTCCAATCAGCCAATCAGCATATTGAAAGGATCATGTGACACTGGAGAAGACTGGAGTAATGATGCTAAAAATTCAGCTTTGCATCACAGGAATAAATTACATCTTTAAATATATTCAAATGAAAAACAGTTCATTTAAATTGTAATACTATTTCACAATTTGACATGTTTTTTGTGCATTTTTGATCAAATAAATGCAGCCTTGATGAGCATAATAGACAAACGTTGGAAAGATAGTGCATAAATACTATGCAAAATACTGTTTGAATGATTCAATTTGTCAAACTGTGCAGTAGACAGCAGTGTGTTCGACATCCATATCTTATGTGTCTCAAGAAAAAAGGTCCTTGATAATAACTGGACACCATTAATTGAATAAGCAACATGAGATGGACAACAACGTAGCTTGAAACGTTTTGTCGTTGCATACCTGTGCTTGAAGCCCCAATCTAGGTGGGGTGGTCAGGAGACTCCCGGGGCTTTGCTGAGGTAACGGTATCAGATTGGATGTCGAAAGCAAACCTGAGAGAGTATGAATGGCAATTACTCATTAAAGACAGAAACATATGCACACATGCGTAGGTTATTGTTGTCACAGAGTCAACTGCATACACAGCGCAACAGGGTGCAGTTTCAGTGTTTCCACTGACGTCACAGCCATGATGAAATAATGTGTAAATAGGCATGTTTTACCTTGCTGACCCTGCTGAGCCTGGGCTTGAGGCAGCAGGAACTGAGCAGGGGACTGAAGGGGATGACCTGGCATCAGTACCAACTGCTGTAACTGCAACAACTGCTGAATGTCCTTCAGAGAGAGACAGAAAGCCTTATGAGGGTGGGGGAAAAAAACAAGTGAGCGAGTCAAAACATGGGGAATAGTTCAAAAGGTCCAGTTATGCTACAAATGTACGTTTCGGAAACAATTGCAATCGCAATTTGCACAGTACTGTCGATCTCTTTTACGGAATATTTCACATTCTGTAAGTGACTGACTAAAGAACAAAATGTTTCCTTACGCATCATCAAATGTCTCAGGAACAAAAGATGCATATTTCACAATTTCATTGAAACTCAAATGCATAATTTAATCATTTTAAACAATTAAATAATAATTATTAATACAAATAATAATTAATTTAAAATTATATTAAATGTGTTTGAATAACAAAAAAAAATAATTTATCATTTTTATTTATTATTTATAAATTAATCATTTTATTTAAATCACTTATTTATTCATTTTTGGATAATTTTTTTATTTACCGACTAATGGATCAATAGCAATAATTTTCAATAGCAATAATGGATCGATAGCAATAAGTTGATATATAGTATTATTTGGCCATGAGTGTTATACAGGAAAATGAATCAAAAGCGCACTTTCCTAAAACATGCAACCGCGGCGCAGAAGGTACCTGGGCAGTGAGCTGGATAGGCTGCGATAAAAGTGGAGGCGGAGCTTGCTCAGGTTTGGCTTGAGACTGCGCTTGTGCTGCTGCCTGATTGGCCTGCTGCTGTTGTGTCTGCTGCTGCTGATTGGCTGCGGCTGCTGCGTGGGCGGCGTGTGCAGCATTTGACTGCTGTACGGCAGCGGCTAACAGCTGAGCTTGTGCCTGCTGCAACAACAGCTGCTGCTGTGCAGGGAGGAGAGCGGCCAGCTAAAGAGAGGAAAGAAGAGGAGCGAGGGATAGAGAGAAAAGAACAGTGTCACCAAGCAGCACCTCCTCTAAAGCAAGCCGGCCCTGAGATGGCATCCACAGCATGGTTAAGCTACAAAGGTTAGACATCAGCTGTAAGCGTGTAGCTGCAATTAGTTAATAGAAGCGCAAAGCAAAAGAGAAAGAGTGTGAAAGAGAGAAATCTATATAATATTTGTAACTGTTGTAATTCAGATGAATTATTATATAATATAGTAGAGTTTACTGCGAGAGCAGGA
This sequence comes from Rhodeus uyekii, assembly GCA_037043235.1. Lineage (NCBI taxonomy): Eukaryota > Metazoa > Chordata > Actinopteri > Cypriniformes > Acheilognathidae > Rhodeus > Rhodeus uyekii. The sequence goes on along the minus strand of JAWRVZ010000037.1, from coordinate 1,843,670 downwards.
TTTTCAAACTGATCTACAAACAAATAATTTTGCCCCTAGTCTCAGCATCAGAAGTCACGCCCGCGGACAATTGGCTGGATGTCTGATGCGTTGGGCACGCTTAACTGGAAAAACTTCCTCTGATTGGTTGAATTCTACAGGATGTCTTGGAGACAAACCCGGTGACGACATACACCCTCGTGAAAGAAGAATGTTGTTCAACTAAATGCTGGATTTAAAAAAAAACAAAAAAAAACTTTGAGGCTTCATTGTTGTAAACTTGCACAATGTTCTTGAATGATTCAATTATCTGTTATGGTAGGGACAAAGGTATACATTTTCACTCCCCTAAACCTGATGTGGAACAAACAAACAAATTGTAAATTATTAGTTCATATATATATATATATATATATGTTTGTCACACTTAAATGTTTCTGATCATCAAAAATACTTAAATATTAGTCAAAGATAACACAAGTAAACACAAAATGCAGTTTTTAAATTAAAGTTATTATTATAAAGGGAAACAAAATCCAAACCTAGGGGAGCGCGGGGCACAAAGTAACGCGGGGTAAATAGTAACACAGACTTTTCTAGATAGTTGCACAGTCTTAAATGTGACGTGTTAAAGGGCTTTTCATCACACTGTTTGCACACGTCTTCTGGACATCTTTCGAGAAATGTCATCGAAGTTTGGATGAGAACCACAGGAAAAACTCTTGGCAGCATGTAAATATTTTTTGTTATAGCAGTTGTTTTTCGATTTTCAAAGAATGTGTGAAAGTATGTTAGTCCAATCTTATATTGCTATGATTACCATCTTCTTGGCTAAAAGATGGTACCATTTTGAAAGATGTGAAAAACACATAGCGACTGCTAGCCGGTCCTGAAGTAAACACGACACCGCGGGGTTAGTTTTAACATGGTGTTACAACTAAGTCGCATTGAACAGGCTGCATCAATAATCATATATTTTGCATTGTATTAATATATTAAAAAGTTATTACACTGTCATTACACTGTTTAAAGCATTACAAATATAATAAATAAAGTAAAAATATACATTCCATACATAAGTTATGCTTATAATCATCAAGACTCAACTTTTATGAAGAAATAAAAATACGCCAATGAACACCCATTGGATAACATGGTGTAACTAACCCGCTGTCTGTTACAACGAGCCCCGATCACGGGGTAAGTTGTCACATTTCACTCCTTGCGCTTTTGGTGATACTGCGCAGAAACTGTAGGTCCGACGAACATGAAAACAGTGCTCATTTGTAGGAGAGGCTTGTGTGTTGTTTGTATAAAAATATGGTTTGTCTAATCCTATTACTTTGTTTATTATTTGGCTAAAACCAAAAAGTGTTATGTTGTGCCCCGCGCTCCCCCTTATGGCCCTGTGTGAGAAGGTGTTTCCCCCCTAAACCTAATTACTGGTTGACCTTTAGCAGCAACAACTGCAATCAAGCTTCTACCCTTAATCAGATAATAAATATATTTTAAGTTATTAATTAAATGTATTATCAATAAAAATAAATAAATAAATATATTTATATTAATATATAATATACCCTTAATCAGATAATAAATATATTTTAAATTATTAATTAAATGTATTATCAATAAAAATAAATAAATAAATATATTTATGCAAAAATACGCTAGTGGTCCCCCCCTAGGCTCTAAGAGTTCGGTGACTAATAAATTCACAAATCACATGAGCCACAGGGTAAAATTACAATAAATGTCTTCAATATACACAGTAGAGATAGTTTTGATAAAATTATGATGATCCATTTCGAACGGTGGATTTTGTAGCACATTTGATACCCAAAACTGGACAAATTTTGAAGCACCGAGCGTGACATTGTACCCCATGTACAAAAACTCCTACTTTTTCCCTCACAAAATACTTGTATTCCCCAAATGTTTTGATTTATTTGTCAGGGAAGTTATACATCTAACCATCGTCAAGCTGTTTTTTGCCGAAAAATATCCCCTTCTTTGAGAAAAATTATTTTGAAAATCGCGTAACATACATCACCCATCGTGTCCGGTGCTGTGATGTACGTTCAAAGTGTGTAAAATCCTGATCGTACAGATAAAAATAATTTGTGCTAATCGTGATAATTAAAGAATTTATATGTCTAAACATTCATTATTCAACTTTTATTGTTAAACAATACTGCTACGATCTACTGATGAATTAAATGAAGCCGGTACCTTCGTGTCCAGTTTTGTGATGAACGTTCAAACTGTTAGAAAATCGTCAGAAGAAGCGATCATGACCCGAGATGTTCTCTGGATAAACCACCTACGTGGGTTTCCCGAGTGACGTACGTAAACAAAACGTATTACGTCATTTGACCTTTACACTATGGAAATTGCCTTTCGTGTCTTGTTCACGTGTATACATGTGAGAACGTTACGCCAATTTTTCCAGCATAAACAATCGAATATTTCACCGAAATCTTTGATTCTTTCGCGGGATTGTTACATTGTAAGGTAAGTTAAACAACTATATATTCATTAGGAGTATAAATTTGGCCTAGAACAATGCAGGGTTTCAGATGATTTCTATGTACTAAAATGAAGATCGTATCCGATTGTGATGAACGTGTTCAGAGATTGTTTTCTATAATTCCCGACTTGTATTTTATCATTAAACAAGACCAGGATATATATATCGTATAGGATACTTATGTACCAGGGTCCAGAGTGATAAAATATTGAAATAAGTGACATTTTTAACCGTTTTCCGTACATCACAATGTATTCATTGAATGGATTCGTCACGTGGTACCCGTTACTTTTCTCACCGCACTTTTGTACATTATTTCACTCCATCATAATCACACTGAAAAATAGAAAAAATGTAGAGCAAAGATCAAATGAGATGTTGTTTGAGATCATTTGAATGTCATAAATGTATTTTGAATAATTTTAGTACAGTTGTATTGTTTTAAGATAAATGTTTGTGGCTCAGTTATTTACATATAACGTACATCACGGTGTCCAGTTTACAAAGTGCTCCATTGCTATAGACAACTAAGAGTTTGCCTAATATTTTGGTTTTTCAAGTTAATATTAACATAAATAAATGCTGTGTGGGCTTATCTGAGAGCTAGCCCAATTAACAGGTTATTTCTGGCCTTTTGTTGGACACAATGTGATGTACGTTACATTTCTGGAGGGTTCTCGATCAAAGTGATTTTTCTCTAAGGCCTGTTAAGATTTTATCTTCCCTATTGCTGCATTGTAGAGAAGGGTTATTAAGGTATCAAATATGTTTGTTTCCCTAAGATTACTGGAGTTTCTGATTTTCATCCTCATGTCACACTTTTTGGACCACTAGCATATTTTTGCATATTTATATTAATATATAATATACCCTTAATCAGATAATAAATCTATTTTAAATTATTAATTAAATGTATTATCAATAAAAATAAATAAATAAAAATATTTATATTAATATATAATATACCCGTAATCAGATAATAAATCTATTTTAAATTATTAATTAAATGTACTATCAATAAAAATAAATAAATAAATAAATATATATATATATATATATATATATATATATATATATATATATATATATATATATATACACACAATTTTAAACTTGTAATTGAAATCTCAGGGTTATTTAATATTGAAGCCATAGGTTTGAAAATGAGACATTTTAGCTTTAAATAAATAAATAATAAAAGAAGTGAATCTAACGTTATTTTAAAATGCTTAGTCATTTTGTAATTTTGTTTCTCCTCAAAGATTGTTCATTCACTTCACTTATGCACCTGTTTGTCTCATCATTTGAATGTGTGTGTGTTTCAAGTATTGCCTACATTGCGGGGACAAAAGGATAATTGTACCAGAAAAATGTGATCTTGATTTCTTGTCCCCATGAGGAAAATTTAAAAATGCTTTTGTTCTTTCTGTAAGGGGTCTGTTTAGGGGTAGGGCTGGGAGATAGTATATATTCCTTATGCCTATGCAAAGTCCCCATAAAACATGGAAACCCAACACATGTGTGTGTGTGTGTGTGTGTGTAAGCACATACCCCTGCAAGCTGACTGCCTGCCAGCATGAGTTGTGTGTGTGGTAAAGCAGGCTGAACTGGAGGAGGAGGAGGAGCGTGAACACTGGTCATTTCAGCGGCTTCCTCGGCTTTAACCTATAAAACACATTCACATATATTATTAATAATAATAATATATGTAATATTAATAATACATATACACACTAATAATATAATACACCAATGTTCTTCTCACACATACACAGAAACAAACACATAAAAATACATTGAACTATTACACTACTATTTGTTTAGCACATTCATTTTGTGGCAGTGTTTTAATTATCATAAATCCATAAAGACTATTTTAATACTACACAATGCTAAAATAGCATTTTTTTTTTCATTTACCTGTATTAAATCAACACTGCCACTAAATATCAATGACCGATTACGACAACTACCACTTCATGTCTTTTCTTGGCAAAGACAAAAACCATTTCCTTAAGTAAACACACTAAGCAAGTTGATTACTCACAAAATCAAAAGAAGAGGAGCAGTAAAACTCATTTAGTTCTGTAAATATCCATCCAGAGTCACTCTACTAACTGCATCTGCCGTACGACCGGTCGATCCTTCTCTTTTTACCTCACTTCTGATTGATCCAGATGCTTTTATACGTTTCATGCGACAATCTCTCTATCGCCTGTAAATTGTCTGGCATCTTGTTAGGAATGCGGCTCAAACAGAAAGAATTCTCATTTGCATATTACAGTGTTAAAGTACAAGCACCCGAGGGGATCCGTGTTAGCAAACACTGTCGGAGTAAAACAACGCACAAACACACACCTTTGTGTTGCTGGGAGCAGGAGACAGGCAGAAGGGACTTGTTTTCATTGGCTGGATCTGAATGAGACAGGGCAATATCGTTAGGGACAAAACTGACTAGCTTTAGCTTTAATAAACGATCTAAAACAGAAGAAATTAAAAAGCTAGTAAATTTCACAATTCAAAGAAAGAACAAGGAATATATACAATTAAACATGACATTTTTTAAAGCAGAAACAGTATTTTCTTGTAAAACACACTCCAATAACCTTTTTTTTATTTACAAATTTGAAAATTTGTCCTGCTTCTTATGCAGTATTAATGCGCCGTGTTTAATATTCATTCAGTGATCACTCGGAAACAACTGTAAAGTTCACTTTTTACCCATCATAAACTTCACTGCATATATCCATATAGCTATTATGGTAAGTGACAAACTTCAAAGTGGGAAAATGAGCTTGTTCGCCATGGGACTGTCCCTGCAAACTCCCAGGACGACATTTGCAAATGACAAATGGTGCGTGTAATTAAAAGAAACGTTCTAGCATTTTCACACGCATGTTACATAATCTGTTATCTTTCTTTTCAGCTACAGCAGGACAGTTGATGTTGATCTCTCGGTTAATGATACTGATTTTAAAAGTACATAAACGGTTTTAGAATATTTATGCTAAATATATATATTTTGTTTGTCCCCAAAAATCTAATCTTTCACACCCCTGATCTAGATCATCAAGTTTTTGTTTTAAGAATATCTGATGCATCTCATTCATGGAGATCGAACAACTAACATACAACTTGTTCTGAAAGATGTTTACTCACCTGATCGCTGGCCTCTGGACTGTTCCTCTCAGAGTCTGTAAAACACACACACACACACACACACACACACACGCAAGGACACATCAGGTCAGAATAGTGCCTCAGGCTCCAGCCCTCACATCAACAAAAGCATGGTTTGGTTAGCCAGAGGCATTGCATTATTGGAATACCATGGAGCGTTTAACCTGGGTTACTGTATGCTGCAGTGTGTGTGTGTGTGTGTGTGTGTGTGTGTATCAGACTGAGGCCACGGCTGACTAAAGTGTTCTGTGTGAATCAGACCTAGTGGAAAATGTGAGAATTATGACAAAACAAAATCTCATCACACTCATACACACACTAACACATTTATGAATTATAGTAGTGTACATGATAGAACATGCAATGCATAATCACACACACCTCCATGACTTTTAATTATATTGATTCTATAGATAATACATATAGTAACTGAACATCTACGACATCTTAAAAGCACTCAGACTCATAGTAATATTTTTACCTGTACTATCGACTGGAAACTCAGTCCCCGTCTTATCATCATCGACAGCTTTAGACATCCTGATATCTACTGAAACAGAGAGAGGAACTGACTGAAAACACTTCTTGGATTAGCTTTTTTTGTCAGTCATCCTTATATCACCAACCACATAAAGGGTAGTTGACAAATAACCTGTTTTCATCATAAAGATTCAAGGTTTAAAACATTTAAATGTATAAGTGAGCTGAAACCGGTCACTTTTCTTTTCATCTCGCTTTCAGCAAAAGAAAATGCACTATAAATACAACACTGCCTCAGGCTTTAGGACATGTGAAAAATACAAATATAAAAAAATATATAAATTAAAGATTTATATCAATATAAAATCAACTATTAATAACTATTTAATAGTAACACAGCTTGAAACCAATTAAAAAAATAATGAATTTTTAATGTGGAGTAAATTTGACTCTAGGATCAACAATACAAGGATTAAGAGCTTTTTAATAAACATAAAAATCAAAATTTTTATATAAAAATATTAGGATTAATTTATTCATTTTAAATATTAATAAAAATAAAGTAATTTTCAATTTATGAGATAAAAAAACTGCATCCATGTAAAAATTTGAACAATTTTACATTAAGCATAGTGTCACAAAAATCTAGCTTGATATTTAAGCTTAAACATCTTTGAAATGACCTCTATATTAATATAATATCTTCATCCAAGCTGTAGGTAATAATTAAACCAAGCCCTCTAATTAAGCAAACAAACACCTCAGTGTCAAAAGTCAATCCCCATCAGCAAGACTATTCAGCGTGCGGCTCAATGGCTCTATCCGTCTTTCCTTTGTCCTTTACTTTTCTATTTCATTCTGTTTTGGTCCTGTTTGACACTCTCTTCATCCTAATACAGCACCTGCGCCTCCCAGAGAGCAGCAGGGATGGAGGGGCATGTCCCATCCTGCACAGCATCACTCATATAGATACACACTCACGTACACACACAAACAAACACAAACACACCCGCAATAGCTGTTAATGCGGGCAGGGGAGGATTTCATCCCGCGAGAGCACGTGTTGCACTTCGCAGGAGGATAACAGCTTTTCTCTTTCTTACTCGCGGGGAAATTGATGGCCACATCAGACCATCTACACAGCCATTTCCAACAGCAAATTGATTTCCCTGTCCAGTTCACTTATTATTAAATTAGTTCATCTTACACGGCGAGAACGTGCATGTTGAACATAAAAATCATTGTAAAGACTCTCTGTTTTCATGCTAATTAGGAAAAGGCAAAATGAAAACAAAATCTGAACCATTTTAGAAAAGCATCAACATGAAATTTAGTTTAAAAAATGAATAGCAATTCATGTGATCCAATGTTATTTAAACATTGATAAATGCAAACTCATACAGCTTAATAAATACTAAACTTAAACTTAATTTTGCACCAATAAACGCAACCTGAATTTCAGCAACTTACGGTACTTTAAACATTTTAATTAGACGTTTAAACACACAATTAGACTTAAACGTTATCATTAAAATGATCAGAGCTTAAACGCACAAATTGACGATTGCACGAATCAGTTCGTCAACTAAATTTACACTACAAATAACCAAACACAGAAAGCATGTTATAAAGCTGATATTAGAGTAATATTCGAATAAGGTGCGTTTTAGTCGCGTGTGATATGTTTCTAAAATGAGTTCTGGCAGGTCGGTGTATTTCTGACTCACCGTGAATGTTTTTGCTCAACTCTCTTTGTCCTCTGATCACTCGATGAGAACAGCTCCTTCACTCTATATGCCACTTTGACAACCGTGGGCGCTCGTCTTGTCTTTCTTGTCTTGGTGTTTCATAAATTTCACTTGCTTTAGTCATAGAACGCATAGTCAAATTAAAGCCACTTTCCAACCGAGGCAAACGAAACCTACATCCTCCGCCACCCACCGCATTCGACTGAGTTACTAAATTAGGATGAATTACTCACTGATATTGATAGTCAAATGATTGGAAAGGCAAGAAAAGATTGATCACCTGCTTCCAGACAGTCACACTGATAACACTGTAAATCATGGTCAATCTGCCACCCGAGTTACTGTTTCACGATGCAAAGCCACGAAAGGCCTAGAGGGGCGAATGTGACGTGCTGGTTGCATAAAACTGTCTCGCACTTCCTTCATCTGTGTGTCTGACTCCAGACCCTTCACTTTTAAAACAAAGATTTTTAGCAACTTCTCATTGCTTTAGAAAACCATCCATGTTTTGAGGCTTTAAAAAAATATATGAAAGCAAAAGCTGATCTGATGAACTTCTAATAAAATATAGAGAACTTGTATGATCTATAATAAACCAGAAATCCACTCAGGAAACTGTGTGGTTGATAATGATACACTGTCCTTTGACAGTGGCTGTAATAAATGAGACTGTAATATAGAGAGACACTAACAAATTAATGTAAATGTACAATAAGGAAAACGAAAGGCTGCGCAATAAGTCCCGATGTGAAGGAATTGCTCATATTGATTTTGAATAACACATTGCATTGTGTTGAGTTTGAGCAAAAGGAAGTATCCATAATATGAACGGATAATGTCCTGGCAGAAAATCACTAGTGCATTTTTTTTGTTTTTCTATGGATTTTTTTCTTCTAAAAGCCTTACTTTTTAAAATTGTGGTAAATGCATTTGATGAACAGAATTTGTCAGCTTACTATATTATAAACTCATTACATAACATATTACTGAATTAAACATAATCAACATAATATATACATGCATATATTATATACATATATACATAATATTATTGTTCAATTACATTTTTATTCAATTATATAACATATAATTATATATGTTTATATATATACACACATACACACACACATTTTATATATATATATATATATATATATGTTTATTCTATATATATATATATGTGTGTGTGTGTGTATATATATATATATATATATATATATATATATATAATCAACATAATATATATGTTGCATATATTATATACATATATACATAATTTTATTGTTCAATTACATTTTTATTCAATTATATAACATATAATTATATATGTTTATATATATACACACATATACACACACATTATATATATGTATATATATATATATATATATATATATGTTTATTCTATATATATATATATATATATATAATTATATGTTATATAATTGATTAAAAATATAATTGAACAATAATATTTGGATAAAATATATTTTGACATTTATCTTCAGAAGCTTATGAGACTTAAAAAAAGAAGAAGAGGGAAATTATTTCACTTTAAATATTTACTGATTCAAAATGAAGCATAACCATGTAGAATAAAAGGCATTGTACAGTATAGCTACACTATTTCAAAGATTGTGGTGTATTTCAGTAACGATTGACCTTTTTATTCAAAGGAAACAATAAACATGACTAATTAACCAAAACTCTCATGAACCCCAAAGGAAATATCATTCCGATGATACTATTATATAAAAAATAGTGTGAAAACCGTTGAGGTTGATTCACATCGTTTCTGTGTCAGTATTACCCACAAACCTCTGTGCTGTGTGTGTGAGTCAGTCTAGTGTCACCCCGTTTCCTGTTTAAACGTGTGGCCTTCCTCTCACTCTCATCACACACACACTATACACACACAAGATATTTTTTGGAAAAACTCAATCAATCGGCGTCAGTCACATCTTCTTAAAGGGTATAAGGCTGATAGGTGTCATGTCCTTAGCCTTTGAAAGCACCATTTTAAATAATTGTTATGAAAAATGCTCTTATTAAATCATTAAAATGGGAATGCACATTCTGATTATACCTTTTATTTAAAAAAATAAAACTCACTTTTGATAAAACCAACAATCAATATATACATATATTATGAATACGAAATACGTTATTTTGACCAAAACTAAAGCTATAAAATTTTTTTTTAAATGTAATAATCGAAAAGGCATATTGCTTGTATAATTTAATTTGCTTTAATTTGGTAAAGGTTACTGTAAAAGAACTGAAGCTTTTATTTTAAATTAATTATTACGCACACACACACTAAAATCTTGCAGAAAGTACGTAATAAGGTAATAAAATTCCCAGTATATGATTCAAAAACAAGATTCATGGATAAATTAGTAAACTGCCAAGGTTGAGATTTAAATACTTTGGCTACAGATAAAAAGTACAAAAGCCACAAAAGTGGATTAATTGTTTTATCTCATTAATTTTACTGTTATAACATAATGCTCAGGCACAAATGCAGACACAGCAGCAAAACTGATATACTGCCCTTAATGAACTCCCGTAAACCATCATGTGAACACCTAACACACACACACACACACACGCAAACAAAACCAACACTTTCTCAGCCGCTCACTTCACAATGTCTCCTCCCACATTCAAAACTAAAAGCTCATCTATTCTGACAATATCTGGCATCTCCATCTCCATCTTCTTAATTTACCTGTCATTTTTGTGCTATTGGCTTGTTTTTTTTAAATATTTGTAATCTAACGTGACTGTCCAATGTCTGGTTGTTAGTTAAGGAGTGACCTTGAGTACAGGAAAGCTGATTTATAAATAAAACATATACTTCACTGATTTTTGTACTCTTTGCCTCACCTGTCATACAGTATATTCTTATATATTTATATGTATATATATATATATATATATATATATAAGAAAAGTGTACACATTGTTTGCATACACCAGAGCTCTACACACTGCACAAACATAGATTACACCTCATATACAAACACACACACTGATATTCAATTCTCTTGCATTCCTCCAGAGATTTGCTCCTGACATTTCATTACTTTAGGCCTCAGTCCAGTTAGTTTTGATGTCCTCTCATTAGCAGAGTCTGTTAGTGAAGGCGAAGCTAATTAACCTTGCGGCCCCCTCTCGAGAGATCATTAGAGGGAAGGAAAGCGAGAGAGAAAGACACTGACTTACCTGGAATTCAGACATTTCGCCATAGCCGCCATTTTATAAATAAACCACAGCCTTCTGTCTGCTTCTGTCTGAGACCCAGACTCGGGTTTACAGGTTTATCAACGGGCAACACTTCCGTCCACCTCACCGCACCATAACGAGCTGGCCAATCACTGCTCTCGATGTGCAAATTGCAGAGTAAATATTCATACTATTATTTGAATATTCAATTCCATGCCAAACACAAGACTTTAGACTCAAACTTCTAGCTTAAAAAGTGCTCAGCTCAACTAATTGTCACATGAAAGAATGAATGAAGTGAGGGCTCATACAGTCACTCTCTCCTCATTTCCCTCCCACATTTTCTCTCCACCTCCAAATACCTATTTCACCCCTACACTTCCTCTGACATCTTTGAACACGGGTAAAAGTGAACACACACACACACAAAAGGAAAAAGTTATTATCTAGAGACATATATCAGGTAAAATAGGTGGTTATTCTATGTTGTCTTGTTGTGGGCAGTGATTAAGGATGTTTGAAGTGGTGTAGCTAAATGTTGAGAAAGGAGGAGGCAGGAAGAAAGAGAGAGAAAGAGAGAGAGAGAGAGACTCGCAGCTCTTCTCAGCATAAGAAAGTGCTGGGGTGGCTGGAAAGTGCACATCACAAGAACGAAAACAAGCGTGTATAATTGTCGCTCTTCTCACGCCTATCTTTTCCATTGCTCGTTCTCAGTGCGCTAAAATTACCACATCTTCCCATCGAAACTGAACTAACGCGGATGAACCGCAAGAGGGCAGCGGCCCCTTTAACAATCCTGCAGGAAACCAGCGTCACGAGCGACTTCACACATCAAACGAGCGATTTCTGCTCATTTATCGACTTTTTTAATCGTACATATTTAAAGGTTGCGATTTTGTATATTAAAGCTTCTATTAAGTGTAAATGTGTTTTAACTTAAAAGGGAGACCGATAGGCTATTTAACCTGCACGAGACTCTTTACAGATCGAGAGGACGCTTCCTTCTGATATTTCTACCTTTCAACTTTTTTTCCTATTTATGTTTATTTTACAATAAACACGATTTTATTTTCCGTGTTGGGTAAATAGTTTCGAGTATTTAGTGAGTTCTGTGAATGAAAAGCGAGTCTCGCGCTGGACGAGCGCCCTTACAGACGTGCAAATGAACGATATGACAGTCTTTTACTTCAATTTTACGGCGTTAAATTGAGATGTGTATTTGTAACGCTGGTCTTTTTCCAGATTAAATTATGTTGATGTCGTTTCGTGATTTTGCGATATCAATGTATAAGCTTTCTGTACAACAAAAGTAACTTATCAAGCGTTCTAGATATTTAGACACGCGATTTAAATGACAATATACCTTATTTGGGATGGACGTCATATATGAAAACTAGGCTCTGAGGGTCTAACATACATTATATAACTATATAACATTATTTGTATGTATGTGTGTGTGTGTGTGTGTGTATATATATATATATATATATATATATACACACACACACACACACACACACACATGTAATGTTATATAGTATGTGTATGTATATATATATGTATATACACACACAAGTATGTTATATAATGTGTGTGTGTGTGTGTGTGTGTGTGTGTGTGTGTATATATATATATATATATATATATATATATATATATATATATATATATATATACACACATACATATATACAAGTGATGTTATGTAGTGTGTGTGTATCTATCTCTATATATATATATATATATATATATATATAGAGAGAGAGAGAGAGAGAGAGAGAGAGAGAGAGATACACACACACACACACTACTACTACAAATTGTATTTGTAGTGAGATTTTTTTTTCTACACTAACAATTTAAAGTGCAATATCAAAGCTATACAACTGCCTACTTGCATTTGTTTTACTTGCAAGTGTACACACACTTTCACACTTTTCCCCAAACACCATGCACAGCCTCTTCTCACACACACACACATTTATTCACACACAGGACAGTTGATGCATCCTTTAGTATAAGCCTTTTACCTCAGCACTCATAATGGATCTGTCTTCTGAATATGTGTGTGTGTGTGTAAAGCTCAGGGTCACGGTCAGGGGTTTAGCAAGTTTTTGGGCCTCCTTTTATGTACCCCCCTCCCCCCAAGCTCTTCAGTAACGCTTGTCAGGGCCGTGACAGACGGCGCGTGGGTGTGTGTGTGTCCGTGCGAGGGACTGAAAGAGGGATGCTGGGTGGCGTGTGTTAGGGTCAAGGGTCACTCCGCTGCACACCCTCCTTCATCCCACCTCCCCCCTGGTCTTGCCCCCCTTGACCTTTGGGGAGGCCAGTGAGGGGCACGTCTGCCTCGGAGGAGCAGGAGGTGGGGTCTCTCTCATGGACAGCTCTATAAATAACGCTGGCCTGCTGATCCTAGACTAGTTGCGTTGCCCCAATTAGTTTTGATGTAATTAGGTGCCAAAAGATGTTTACGTACATATATTTTTGCTTAAGTCTACTTTTAATAAATAAATAAAAACTGACATGCAGGAGGAGCAGGGGATACATTTTTGTACACTATAAAAAGTGGTGAGTAATTCTTCACCTGATTTAAACCTTAAATTCATTTTTGTTAGTGTTGCCCAATCCAAGATATAATAATATTTGGTAATATTTGATTTTACAGTGTTACATGTAGAAATAGCTATAAATTATGCACAATTACATGCCAAACTTCATCCTAACACTAACCCTATAATAAATACATGTAGTTTACTAATATTACTTCAATGTATAATTACAAGGACACCTTAAAATGAAGTGTAACCTAATATTTAATTTAGTATTTAATTCATGAATATCATGACAACATAAATCTTTGTTTTTTTCCTGGATTAAAATCTATTTATTTTAAATGTTCGCACTTAAAGCCCATTTTGAGGTCGACAATCTGCCATTAAAAACAAAACAAAAAATCAGGACAACTATAGGGCTAATCATTTACCAGACATCCATTATAAGAGCAAAACTGCCCAACGCGGTTTTAACAAATTGAAGTGTTTCGATAGAAAATTAGGCGCACACGACAAAGAAACACCATCTATAGTGCTTTATCCAGAAATATCCCTTTAATCCAAACTAATGCAATACAAAAACAACAAACGCAGGGCTCTAAAGATGCAGTGCAAACCCACACACACACACACACACACACACACCTTCCCATACTTCAAGCACAGCCGTGACTCCCCCTCGGCTCAAGGAGAGATGCAGAGGCAGGTTAGGGTGTTAAATCTTATCGGCTGTTGACCTGATTTAAAGACAATGGAGCAGAACAATAGAGGGTACAGGTTTAAAAGTAGACCTCTCTTGCACTTTCTCTCTCTTTCCCTAACCGAAATATACTAATAAAGTTGCATCATGTTCTGCTCATGTTTTGTATTCAAGATTCACTTCAGACATGGTGCATTTTAATAATACATTTAGTTGCATCATATAAGATTTTTAGAACAAAAATGACAAAAACATGACAGCCAAACTTTACGGTAACACTAGTCCGCGGTCGTTCGGTATCTTTCCCTCTCTCTCTCTCTCTCTGTACAGCAGTGCTGGTCAGCTGCGGTCATGACATCACTGGACAGCACAGCTCTCCAATAGGACACCTAGCCACGTTGCCAAGCAACAGCAGTGAAAGACCTGCTTGTGTGTGTGTGTGTGTGTGTGTGTGTGTGTGTGAGAGTGTATGTGATAATCAAACTAAAAACCTGAATGTTCGGTGTTCAAGTAATAAGTTGGTTTGGTTTTATAAAAAAGAAAGAAATAAGAAATAAGAAGCTCTATAATGCCATTCACGTAATAATATTAATATACAATTACAAAGACGCACAGCCATTTTTTACTGCCGTAGTGTAAATTAAACATATTTAGTGGACTTTATAACATTTTAGATAACTAAAATGCATGTTAAAGTCAAAGCCATGTTTTTCTGTTCCTACTAACAAAACAGAACTTGTGTATTTTAATGCATTTTTAAGAGGCTTTTTAGCTCTTATGAATCTTCTAGGGTTTATTTGTGTGTGTTTATGGTCAGGAGTATTTTCCTTGCCTCTAGCTCTGTTTGTGTGTTTCAAGTGCATCTTAGCCACGCGTGTTTCTAAAAGCAGATTTACGTAAATATATTTGTGCTCGAGAACGCGCAAGCCTCTCCGGCGGTGGGTATTTTGTATTTATGTGTGTACGTGAGTGTCTCTCGGTTGGTATTTTGTATTATTGTGTGTGTGCGCCTCTGCGCCTGACGTCTCAGGAGTGTATATTATATCCGATACAGTACCTCTTTCGCGCACCACATATTTCTGGGCCGATCGATACCTCTGACTCCCTACAAGACAATAATCGCTCCTCTCCCCCCTCCCCTGTATGGCTACCATTATTACCACCCTCCCCGGGGGAACGCACAAAACAGGGAGGGAGGCCGACGCTTCTACCCTTCCTCCATCCCTCTGTCCGTCCACCCGACCCTCTGTCCTTCTATTATTTCACCCCGACAGGAGGTGTCAGGGATGGAGAGATGAAGTGGACAAGGGGAGAAATAAAAAAAAAAAGTGGCAGGAACCGTATTAAGATATGAGTAAACGCAGGATGAGAGACAAAGAGAAGAAAAGTGAGTGCAGGTGCATTGTGATTGTACATTGAAAGGAGGGAATGACAGGAGAAGGCAAGGAAGATTTACACAGCTGTCTCCTAATAAAGGATAAGAGGGTGGGCTCAGACGCGGAGAGAGGCAGCGTATAATTATGAAGCTCAAAAGAGCAAAATTTAGAGAATTCGAAATCGCACGGCAAGTTCAAAGAGCGTACCGAATCCGACGTGTCTGCGAATCCCATTTGGGGAACGGTGTCCGTCCGTGACAGAATCTACTAAGCAACTAAACAGCATGATGTATGTGTTATGGGGGTCGGCAGATTGCTTGGTGTATAGGTTTATCGATTGCACTGGACTTAAATTGGCTCTCAATTAAAGAGAACACTTATTTGACCTCTTCCTCGCCGCCTGCGCCGCACGTCTTTCTTTCTTTCTTTCTTTTCCTTCCTCACCTGCACATCCATCCATCTCTCTCTCTCTCGCGCTCGCTCTAAGGCTACGACCTCAAACCTGTTCCGGCCTGCTCAAACCCGGCGGCCGGTCCCTCCGCATGCCTCTTTCATTTCGACTGGATCCTGCGGAATCTTTCACCCGCTATCAATCCGGTTAAAACTGCAGAGATGAATTATTAAGTTTATTTATTCAAACACTATTAATAATATAAGCAGACACAACACCTCGACTCGAGGCGGATGAGGAGAAGTGCGTGAAAAGGGAGAGAAAAGGTGTTGTACATAGTAGTTGTAGTAGTTGGAGGGCTAAAAAAGGTGGAGGGAGAGGAGAAGGGAGGGTTAGGAAATTGGTCTGGCTAGCGGAACAGCTTTTCACCCCTCTATCCCCCCTCCACCACCACCCTCCCCTTCTTTCCCCCATTCTGCTTTGTATTCTGTGGAGATGACAGGGAGAAAGCTTTATTGCTCCGAGTTGGTATCGATCGGGGCCCCTCTCGGAGGGTGCTCAGACCTCCACATATAGAAGGCACTTTTGCAACGCCGGCTTCCTCCCTCCCCTTTCCTCTCATTTCTTCTTGTTATTCTTTCTTTCTTGTTTTGCTTCGCTTTTTCTCACGCACTCTTTCTTGCATCGTTTTTGCGGCCTGGGGATTGAGAATAAAGAAAGAAAGAAAAATCAGTTTCGAGAGGCGCTCCGAGAACGGAGTTGTATTTACCCGAGCGCTTCTTACACCAGTGCGGCAGGGAGTCGAATCAACAGCGGGCCTCACAATTCAAACATGGATGAAAACACACAAACTTACAAATCTCTAATTCCCTCGTCCTCATCCTAATTTCTTCATTCCTGTCTCTTTTATCGTCTAAGCACAATTTTTGATGTGGGCTCACCAAATGTCAGTGCTCCTGTGAAGGGAGGTGGAAAAAGTGACAAAAGGGAGGGAAATCGACAGAAAGATACACGCTTTTCCTGCTCTCGGAGAATCAAAAGGCTGTTTTGTAAGGTAGGTGTGTTGTCGTTGGCTAGCGCGGCGATGCTAACAGCACCTCAGCATCTGAAAACATTATGAAGGCTGTGTGGAAATAGACTGACTGACAATTCCCCTGAAGAAAGAAGGGAGGGATAGTTGGGTGGATAAAGGCCCCCTCTACCCTTTTCTCGTGCCCTTGGGCAAGGTTTTTCACCCATGGTTCCCTGGGGTGTGTTCAACCTCTTCTCCTCCTCCTGTCTTTCTACCGTCCATTTCGGCCATGGCACCTGCGCTTCTTTCGAGAGCCATCACAGGTTATTTAGCAAAACTCCATTTTGAATGGCGAGGCTCATGGCCACATTCGTTCTCGGACGAGCTCAGACGAGTTCTCCTAAGCTCTGGCTGAAAGAGGTGGCCACTCTGCTGTCTAATTTTACCTCGCCCTCTCCATCAGCCTACCTTTCCACCGCCTCAGTGCCACTTATGTTCACTCACCAAATGACACACACAAACACCCCCATCTCCCCCCATCGCTCGCTCGCTCACTCTCTTTGTTGCTACGTCGTCGACTATATGGTCGTCAAGCATGGCAATTTTGCCAAAATCACAGTGAGTGTGTGTATTTGAAGAGGAAATGGCAAGATATGTGTTTTTGTGTTAAAGATGTTGAAAGGGGAGTGCACATGTGCTCAATGTGGCTTAAAAGTACTTTGTGAAGTCACCTTTTGATTTGTAGTGTGTTAGGGAACTGCACTTTCTGTCAAAAGGAGCAAACAGAACTGAAATAGATCTTATTGTGTACATAAAAAGTAAAGGACATAAATAAAATAAAGAAATAAAGTCATGAAAAATGCATCACATGAATACGACTGATGCCATCTTATTCAAAAACTCGACTTAAGAATATTCATATTTTATTTCATGATCACGAGAATTTATTTTAAAGTTATAAAATTAGGCTCATTTGTTAAGGAATATTCTTTCATATGTCTTATCAAAGTTAAAGAAGTGTATTAGATATTTCTAAAGTTGTGCATGAAGTGGATGCAGTACATAGTTTTTGTATGGTGCCTTTTAAAGTATTCGCTTGTAAAATATTTTGACAATATAACCTATATTATACATGTGTTATATTAATTATAATTTAACAGTGTAAAATGAAAATATAAAAACAATTTCCAACAACTCCATATTAATCTGATTATTTAAGACACACCAAGCGAGATTCTTTCTATAAATATCATATATTATATCTAAGTGAATATATCAAAAATCACAAACAAAAAAAGAAAAGAAAAATTAAGAGCGTAATTCTGTCCGGGCCTGCATGTATGTGTGTATACACATGTATGTGTGTGCCATCTCTTGATTGCTGGGTTGTGGTCGTGCTGGGTGCCAGTGTACCGAGGTGCTGGGTGAGTGGCACATCACCAGCTGAGAGAAAGACTGAAAGAGAGAGAAAAATGAGGAGAGGAAGAGAGCTGAGAGGCTTTGGAGAGCGCCGGTCCCCCGGTCGACCGCCATTTCACACTGGTGACCAACACAAATTGGATCAGGCCGTGTTCTCATTGCACCAGCAAAAAAATCAGACGCACAAAATGGCTGAATCTCCAGTACCGCAATACTGGACACTGGACCACCGACTAATAAATAGAGGGAAACATTTGTATCACTAAGTGAATAATAATAAGGACATAATGTATGTATAGAAATGTCAGTAAAGAGAAAGAATATGTACATGCAACACGTAGAGTGTTGTGACCTACTAGCATAATGTTTTATAATGTGAAAATTTAAATATAGGTGCCACTTCTCTGGCGATATAAAGTCAGACTCAAACTCTGGTTGCAAACCAGGCAGCATCACTGATAGGATTAACCCTAACCCTAACATACTACAATATTATTGCTTAAAAATTATTTTCCCCCACCTATCCTTCCCAAGATACAATAGGTTAATCAAGTCATGGCAGTTTCACAGGCCGAGAAAGTAATGACAGATTATAAAAACAAATCTTTTAAAAAACACATGCATTGATGAATCGGGCACAGTATGACCAGAGGGCATTTATTAATAAAGTAAATGGAGTTGATATTGATTTAATGTTGTCTTTAATACATGAATGCTATTATACGTAGCATTAACCTGACAGAGAAACAGATTCTCCTGCATGCTTAATGATGTTCAGAGATCTAAAGAAGATTCTTCTAATTGTGTACAAATAAAATAAATAAAAATTGTGTGATAGTAATTCAGTTTTCACTGAGTGGACACTTCCATTCAAGCCATCTTTGAATTTCATCAACATCATTTCTAAGCAGTGACCTTCAACATATAAAAACAGCTCCATATGTAGATAAGACCCTTCGCTTTGAAAGATTTCCAAAATCCTGCCTGACAATATCTAGAGGAACGCAGCTTTTGGAAAGGATGTCCTTGCCTTTTCACTGACCTGTGATGTTTGTCATCAGTTGTGAATGTCTGAATGAGTTGTGAATGTCTGAATTGAGTACCTCTGTAAGAAGATGTTGGGAAAGAAAGTCAAATCGACTGTGTATTAAGGATGTTAAACCCACACAATCACCTGTAAAGAGTGTTTTAGCTAAGGTCAACGCTGGGTTCATCACATACTGAACTCTACATATACACACTACATATTTGCCATCAACTGAATCCGCACAAAGAAGTCATAAGACGCGTACCGTACTGAATTCATCATGTAAAGACATTTATTTACAAGTATGAGGCTTGAAGTTAAAGCAACGTGTGTTAAACTATAATGAACTACGTGGTTAAAACTACGTTTAATCAGATGGAACAAATACGCTACTCGTGCTTGCTAATGCATGCTTTGCGTATTTGTTTATGCGAGAGTGTGTAGAGTTGTGGTGCCACGTGTTTGCCGTGTTTACACTGGGAGAGAGGGGCACGTGGGGCGATATCTCACAGCAATCGATGAGAGGGGAGCGGAGGGTGGGGGAGGAAAAATCGGTAAGGAAAGCAGGTAATCTCCCGTCATTAATGGGGGGGAATCCTGGGTAGGTGGGCCCTGCGTCTGTGTGTGTGTGTGTGTGTGTGTGTAAGTTGGGGGAAGACCTGGATTCATTGAGAAAAAACACAGACTGTTTGGCATCGGGAGAAAGCAGACAATTATCTGTATTGATTAAAGCCAGCCAGCCAGCAGGCTGAAGACAGAAAACTATGACTAGATCAATAGAGAGAAGGGGAGAGAGAGACACACACACATACAGAGAGAGAGAGAGAGAGAGAGAGAGAGAGAGAGAGGACGGCTGCGTGTTTTGTGGGGATACTGCAAATAGGTTGTGAGATGGCAGAAAAAAAGCTGAGTGATGCAACAGTTGTACGAAGCAAACGGGACCGAATGAGACACAGAACACTGTGAGCGGACAAAGAAAGTGTTTTGTTAAGTCAATGAAAGTCATACAGGGAGACGAGAGTTAAAGCGAGTCCAGTATTTGCCGCTGTTAGTGAACACTAAATAAGTTTTGCTCATTCTTTCGACATCACTTAACGTACATTTAAAAACCCACGGCCTGGTTTCAAAGACAGGGCTTCGCTAAGTTCAATTAGGACAATTAACAAGCATTAGAAAAAGACAAAGCAACGGCACTGATATATTTTAAGATATGCCAGTACACGCTGTTTTAAGTGAAGATAGTTTAGTCTGGATTAAGGATTAAGCCTGGTTTGTGAAACCCACCAAAAATATTTTAACCCATACAATTAAAAAAGAAAAAAGACAAAAAGAAACAGAGATGTCAACTCAACTTTGGGATACTTAGTGGATAAAACTAAAAGCACAAACAAGCATGTACAAGAAATTTCTCACAACGTGTTACAAAGCAATTAGGCACAATTCATAATGCAATGCAAGTTTGTGTTACACTGCACTAAACGGCGCTAAGCTGTTGTCTTCTTAAGTAAATTACAGTTAAAGTTCAGTTAAAATGCAGATATGTTTATAATTAGCAACTTGACAGACGTATTCAGTTTTAATAATCATAGAACAAACCAGAGGTTTTTATTCTAAGATCAGGGGAAACTCACAAATGGGTTCTAGAGGGTTTGGGTTTGTAAATTATAATAATCATAAAATAATGAAATGAATGTAATTAAAATGTATTCAATTCAGATAGGTCTTTATACATGACAATATACAGCAGAACAGATTTTCAATATACCGTATGAAGGTCTATGGCATTAAAAAAAATGTTAAAAAATCTTGCTGCAATTGTACAGTAAATTAAAAATAACATATGGAAAGTAAGCACAACTGAATCATTTGTGTACCTGCATAAAGTATGTTTTAGGCCTCATGCAAGAGCTCAACACAATAAGCCTTGAGACCTGGGTTAAAGTCACACTTAGTATCAATAAAAATGGCAAAGAGCCTTGAAACTGCAACTTTACTAAAAAAAAAATAGGATTAACAAGTTTATCAGGCATTCTGCATAAATCACAGGTTTCTGCCTCTTTTATTGGATGGAAATTGTAAATCACTGCTGTGGAAACAGATGGACAAAGTGAGAGGTGTGGTTACGTGTTGCGGTTATTAGCGACAACATGAAGCCAGATTAGCAGTTAAGAACTAAAGAAAGATAAGCGTGTTTGCTGCAGTTGTGTGCTTTGTACGTTGTGCAAAAATACATCTTTCATGATTAAACTTGAAAGTCAACCCTACTGTGCTAGTGTGTCTAACAAGCCACTTCAAAATCAGCAACCAATCACACACACATAAACAGCTGGACACACATATTCAATTATGGCACACTCATACATTGTAGTGCACAAGTCTGGCCTGATTACTCTCTCTCTGTGAGGGCGTGCGTGAAAGACAGACAGATAGAGAGAGAGAGAGAGAGAGAGAGAGCAGGTCTTTCCTGAGCTGTAAGGCCTGGGAGAAATGGAACTTAAATGCCTCTCACTGGCTCTCAAACTCCAGTTGCCTTTATTGATGCACTGGCCTACTGCCAACCAGAGGCCTTTTCCACTTCAAAGGGTCTGCGTTCTCACACACACACGCGCGCACGCACACACACACACACACACACACACACACACACACACACACACAGACATACATTCGTCCTCACCTGTGAGCATGAAATGCACTCCAACCTCTATC
The DNA here is from genome assembly GCA_037043235.1 of Rhodeus uyekii. NCBI lineage: Eukaryota > Metazoa > Chordata > Actinopteri > Cypriniformes > Acheilognathidae > Rhodeus > Rhodeus uyekii. Next base: position 1,821,339 of record JAWRVZ010000037.1, on the reverse strand, counting down.
TGTACTTCAGGCCTATATCCGTGATGTCCACCTCCATGTGTAATCTTAGATATAAAAAAGGCCACTCAAAGTGTGATTCAATGTGCAATTCAAAGCTCTATCTGTCATCTGAAAGTCTATAAAACCATATTTATACAGTGCACGAGCCGCACGGCAAAACTAAACTACTACCATTATAATCTAAGCAGTTTCAAAACGCCAGGCGATTCGAATGTGTTCAAATTAGTTTCGAAGATAGTAGTAATTCAGAGTAAATTAGAAGTTTGTAGTGAATCAAGTCAAATTTGTTTGAGCTTGCAATTCGAGTCAAAGTTGCAGTGATTCAGTTGTATTGATTCAAATTAATTTCAAAGCTTGTAGTAATTAAGTGCATGCATTTGTGCACATTTATATGTGAAAAGAGTGAAAGTGTTCAATCATAGAATGGAAATGGAATAAAAAAAAGAAAGAAAAACAAATCTACGAGCGTCGGAACACAAAACATAATACTTCCGCATTCCTGCTTTCTTATGCAACTTATGAAAAAAGGATTGTATTTTAAAAAGAAAAGAATGCATGTTGTCTGACTTTTTTTTTATTCATTCATACATAAATGTATGAATATTTCAGTACGGATTTTACTCTATTTTCTGCACCATAAGGCGCACCAGACTATAAGGTGCACGGACGGTTTTTGAGAAAATGTAGTCTTCTGGGTGCGCCTTATAGTGCGGAAATTACGGTACTTCCCTGCAAGCAAAATTTTTTAAGGTTCATTAAGAAACTAAACCAAATTGATCAAAAATAACTACAGATATGCCAAAAAATGATTAATTATTTTAGGCCAGCATGAACAGTAATTACCATAAATGTACTGTTTAATTAATTATACGCAATGCATACATTAATAAATGTTTGCACATTCCATGATTTTTTTAATGCAACCAAACTACTGTAAATGTACAAAAATCACATTCTCTTCAGTTAAATAAACCTCTCTATAATTTCTGACATAAACGTTAGCAGACAACTTATTATGATCAGTGGAAAAGCTGCTACATCTCAGTCCCTTTCAAGCTCTACAGGTCTGAGATAGAAACTCCTCACTGTGTGGATCCCAGAATTCACAAATGTCGATACGGACCCGCATGTCTACGCCTCAGCCTTTGCATTTCAATGCAGTTTCCTTTTCATTATTTATGACTCTTTTACCCACGTCAGAAAAAAAAAGCACGGGCCTACACCTCCACACCTATCCCCATAGTAACCAACCTCACAAGTCCTGTATATGCACAGAAAGCCCCGCTCACAGAGCACAATGTGTGCGCGCGTGTGTTTGGAAATACATGTATGCACAATCGTAATGGGCTTCCTGGTGTCCCGGGGAGGAAGTGTGAGAGGTGAGTGTCTCTCCATGCCTCCGAGAATAGAGTGAGAAACCAGACTACCACTGAGTGCGAACAAGCCGGGACAAGAAGCTGTCATATCTGACGGAAGACTGCATACGGTATATAGAAATATAGAATAGAGTCCAAAAGCATTTACCTTTATTTCATTGCAAACCATATTATCAGCAAAACCATTCCAGTGAAAACTTTCAAACTTACATGGATTGCCGGTGCTTCTCTTTTGCTTTAATGACAGCAGCACTGGAGCTGATATGAACAAAACCTGACGATCATGCTCTCCCGAATTGATCCAAAAAGTATCTTGTGCGTCAGTGGAAGGAAGAACATCTGATCGTCTGCACAAAGGAGTTCACATGGTCACAAATATGATTAATTTTGTGAGTTTAGAGTGATGCAAATTCAGTTTGTAGTTATTCAAAATCGATTACAAGGTTGGGGTGATTCAGATTCGCTTTGAATCTTACAGACAGTGATTTGAATTGATTCAAATTCAGTTTGCTGTTTTCATTGGCTCAAACTCCATTCAATGCTTGCAGTGATTTAAATTTGATTTTGTGCTTAGTTCACATGGTCACAAATCTGTTTGAAATGAAAAAGTAGAATTTAGAGCGATTCAGATTCATTTTGAGGTTTGCATTGATTCAAAGTAAATTAAAAGTTTGAAGTGATTCAGCTTAGTTTGATTCTAGTTTAAATTTGTCTGCACAAAGGAGTTCACGTGCTCACAAATGTTTATTTTTGACCTTAGAAATAGTGCAGAACCTTAAAAAAGACAGTTCTGCCAATTTACTCACCCATGTGTCGTTCCAACCCTGTATGACTTTCTTCTGTGGAACAGAATATGAAATATTTTGAAGAAAAAAAATACACCTTTTGTGTTTCACATAAGTAATGCAAACCGGTTTGAAATTATTTGAAGGTGAAAAAATGATCACAGAATTTATATTTCTGGGTGATTCGTTTCTTTTTTCCAGGTTTTCCATTGACGGCAATACCCAATATCCAAGTACTATAGTACCGTCACAGTGCTAATCCATGAGGGTTTGGAATTGAGTGTGTGTGTGTGTGTGTGTGTGTGTACCTGCCCGTTCAATGGTCATGCTTTGGCCCTTCGCCCCCTTTTCCTTATGCTACTGCCACTTGGACAATAGCCTCTACTGAGGGTCCCCACCACTGCAGCTTACACTTAATGAACAACAACCTATCCACCCCCCCCCCCCCCCCCCCCCCCCCGCCCCCAGACCACGCCACCATCATCCATCCATCCATCTATCTATCTACCCCCCCCACCCTCCATCCGCCCCTTCCCACAACCACTGTTGTCCACTGTTCACCTCATCCATAGTAGACGGTATTGATTTTCAGTGGGGAAAATAAAAAAGGCCATGAATTTTAATGCTTTCTGTCTCTCTCTCTCTCTTATACCCCCCATCCACCTTTTTTTCCACCCCTTCTTCTTCTGACCCATCCCTCTGCTACATTCTTTCCTGGGGGAAGGATAAAGGAGAGGGGGATGGGACAGCGAGGGAGGGGTTGGTGTGGCTTTGGGTCATTTCTCATTTCCGAACCCTGGACGCTCACCTCCCCCGTTCCTGTTAACTAGCCTTCTCATTGCCGAAATGATACGGACACGTTACAACCTCCCTGAACGATTTTCATCAATACAATGTCTGTGACTATTGATGTCCATAACATGTCCATAATAAACAATCAGCATCCCCTAGTTATTATTTAATTATGTACATTCATGTTAATTAAGAGATTCTACAGCTTAAAAATTAAAAGAAAGTTATTTCAAATTACAGTAACTAAAACATCAAATGAAAAAGGTATTATGCAAATTTCAATTTAAAAATGCAGTTCTTTTTAACTTTACAGTCATCAAAAAAATCTGTAAAAATCGTTCTAAAAAAATAGTTTCTAACAAAATATTAAGCAGCACAGCTGTTTTTAATATTGATGATAATTGGAAATGATAATCATCATATTAGAATGATTTGTGAACGATCATATGACACTGAAGAATTCAGTAATGATGCTGATAATTCGACTTTGGTTACAGTATTAAAATTGAAAACACTTATTTTAAATGATAATTCACAATATTACCGTTTTTAGTGTTTTTTACAGCCATGCTGATCATAAGAGACTTCTTTCAAAAACATAAAAGTTACTGACCTCAAGCTTTTAGTTTCAGTATTCGTCTATTAAAATCATTTTTTAAAAAGCTGACTTCAATGGGTAGCTAATTCAGCATAATATATTAGTGAGCAGAGTCATTCTTGAAAACATACACATTATACACTATGCTTCTTAAATTCATTAGCATTGATTGTATTCATAGGAGACTTTTCAAACGATAAATAGACTGGAAATGCTCTCGTATGCAGCATTAGCTAAACATAGGCTCACCACCACATGTTTAATGCTGAAATAACACTCAAACACAATGTAGACAGACACAACATTCTCCAAACACTCGGTCAGAGACAAATGTTTTAATAATTCCAGCAGTGAAAAATGACACACACAAACGTACCATTCCTACAGTTGTTTAGCCGTAGAGTGAATGAACGCATACTCCAATTTACAATTAAGTCCACTGATACATATAATTGTTACATTTGTAATTTCAGATAAATAAGAGTGAGGAAAATCTTCAAGGCAAGACACATTTTGTGAGGCTCATAATTCTGACAAGCACATCTTTTTGTGTTATTTCTGTATGTGGTTTCTCACCACCTTCTAATATAAAAGCTGAGAGGATGGATGAGAAATGGACAAAATTGAGGGAGTAAAAAGGGGCTTTTAGGACAGAAAGCGCAGTTGGTGTGTCTGTATGTGAGTAAGTTTGTGTGTGTGTGTGTGTGTGTGTGTGTCTTTATAAGAGGGGTCTTAAAAACTGCATCTACAGATTGTACGTACAGAGAAATGTTTAATATCCTTTCATAGCTATACAATAAACTATTGTCATCTTCCATGGTAGCGCATTCGGCAGCCTGTCGTCGTCAAGCTAATTTTAACAATGTTCAGTAAATAATAATTAAGTTTAACAGAGTACATCAAAAACTTTACATTGCAATTGACGTCCATATTAAAGAATATGTGTATAATATATCTACTAAAAATGTTCTTGAAATTTGGCTCATCGAATTCTGATTACGCATTAACAACTTATCCACGTGAAATCCGACAAACTCCGCCTTTGTCTCAAAATCCTTCCTTTTCCATCTTCAGTTCTCAACTCTCAGAGCGCTCTGACAATCATCCAATTGCACCATCCAAACAAAAGACATCATTACCACAATCGCGCAAACGCTCTATGAGTTTACATGTACATCCAAATTTTCATCTTTTTCATGTGCGTCTCTTTTTTTTCTTCCAACAACTCACATGTCGCTCACCTTCACCTCTCACATCGTATTGAACCGCACAGAGGGAAAACATGTGAATGCGTGTCTGCTGAGCAGCTAATAATGACACTAGCGCGCAAAGCACCGAGTTTCTTTTGTGCGTTTCCACAGTCACAAGCAAAAGGTCAATGGTTGTGTATTGTGTGTTTTCATTAATCTTGAAAGACCTGCTGAACTTATGAGGATTGGAAATTGAGGTCAAAGACTTTTGAAACAATATTTATGCCAAAAAATGTCTTTTAAAATAAAAAGTGTTACCAAAATAAGCAACACAGGTTATTATAATAAACCCAACGACAGTTGATTTTAGAGATAAATTTAGAAGCAATGCAATGATCTACTGCAAGCATCGTACAGTGTGTCATAATGTTGGTTCATTCAAGTTTGCGGTTATTTGATATTCTTGCGAGAGCTGTTGTAATAGAAATTGAGGTCAAAATCTTTAAAATGCATCAATATGTATGTCAAGAAATTCAATCTGAACATCACACAGCTACATTTAATGCCTGTCATCGAAAACACAAAACACCACATTTATCACAAACATTTTGTGAATTGTGAATCATTGTGAACTGTTATTAACTCTGGCTTGAATAAGCAACACAAATCATTATATTCATCCCAACCACAGTTGATTTGCAAAGTTATTTGATTAATAGTGTGAGAGCTGACGAACTCTCAACAACCATTTGAAACTAAGCTCATGTCTCAATACATATTTTAACGTAATTTTATCAGAATTTATAACGGAAAAGTCATCAAAAACAAATAAAACATCACATGTAACACAAGAATTATGACTTTGTTCATTATTGTGAACATTCATTGACTCAACACAAGTCCTTATATTCAACAAACCACATTTGATGTACTTGGACTTAAGGATTTAATTTGGAGGCAATTTCAAAGATCTACTAGAAACCACATTACAATGTTCAATATCTGATATATTGGAGGCACTTTTGGTGCACATCATAACGTTGGTTCCCATTCAAGAACATGGTGTTTAAAGACACTATAGGCAGAGGATTCCTCAGTCTGTCTCAATGCAAGCAGCCCGCGAGGCCTTGAACTTGAGACGGTGAGTGAGTCAATAAGAAAATGATGCTTTTAGAAAGACGGGACGAGATGAAAAAGAGGAGAGGGGGGATGATGAGTAGCTGCATGTGAATGGAAGGGGGCACGAGAGAGGGATTTAGGAGGGGTAGGGCTGAGGCAAGGGTCAGGGGTCAACTTGTCAACCCCCACTGCCCCTCATGGGCAGACAAAGGGAGGCGAGAGGGGTCAGAGTGCACGGCTGAATGGACAACTGGTGAACACACTCCAATCGGGGGTGTCTCTTCAGCCACACTCAGAAAAGAGCGTCTTTCAGCCTCTCGGCGCATCCTTTTGAGTCAATTTGAACCAGTTGAGACATTCAGATTCTTTACAAGATCTTTAAAAAGAGAAATTTGAATGCACAGTCACCTGACAAGGGTCTTCTCGTCAAGAGTCGCTCTAGAAGTTCACTTATGTGCACGGGCGCTAATGTGACTGGAGAATTCCTTTGTTGGCGTGTGTTACGACTCAAAGAAAATGATAACAAATCTCCTGCTAAATATAGACGCATGAGTGCATGTCACAACTCCCTCATTATCTTAAAACATGCACCGCTGCCGAGCCGGCGGAGGTCAAGTCCACTTACGGTCGGCGCGATGCTAGCTATTTATCTTATCTGCGGGATTAGCCGAGCGGCCTGTCAGGTAAACCACACCCCGCACCAACTGCACCATTCCCGTAGTTACCCTCTTGGGTAATCAGCATGGGATTTCTTTATAAAATTATGCAGCTGACCGACACGTATACTCACCATATTCATCCTGCATATGGAACAGGGAAAGATGGATAGACGTAGGGAGGAGCCGGAGTGATTGGGGGGGTTAACTGACCTAGTTATTTGCAACGTACAAATACATATTATTCAAACATACACAAATCAGAAGTGTCATCGTGAGTAGCACACAGAAGTGCATTAGGCGATTGGAATCATTGCTTTCTATACATTTTTACTTTTAATCAAATTAATCGTATCTATCAATATTTGCTGAAATAACCCCACCAACCCAAGAAAACAATTCAAAGTGGCAAAAAGTTTGATTTCTATATCATAAAACATAAGCCAGTCCACATCAATAAATTAGACAGATTCAATCTGCACCATTTATAACTTGGTTTGTTTACTAGTTAAAAAGAGATTTTCAAATAATTGAATACCGTTATGCATTAAAGTGATCAAAAGTGACAGTAAAGTCATGTACAAAGCCTTATAAAGTTAAAAGTCACACACTCACCACTCAATCTTTTTCATCTCCTGCTTTTGAACTCAACAACGGGTGAATGGCTCCTTATTCTGCGCTGCCTGACCAGCGTACAGTAAGTGTGGTTTGGCCACTAGATAACTGAATGGCGTTGTGTTTTCAGACAAAAGCTTGGCTAACACAGCTAAACATGCCAAGGTCTGGGAATAAGAGAGGATGTGCTTGATCTATATTGGAGTGTGTATGCGTGCTGATCTTGTGCATGAAATTCAATCCTCTTAAGAAATCGTCAGAACTGTTGAATAGACCGTTTACCTGTACAGTATGTGTTTGTTTGTTTGTTTGCATGTGTGCTTGTGCATTAGGATAAATAAGCTTTTATACATACACAGATTACTGTTATATAAAAGATGGTTGAAAGACAGCAGACTGATTTCATTTCAGGGTCAAAATCATGAAAAGAGCACGAAAGAAAAGAATAAAACAATGTTAAGTGGGCGTACAACAAAAAACAGGAAAATTAAATGTTGAACTCGCACGCTTGTCTTTGTGTCAAAGCATAAATTAATACCTTGACCTAACAATGTGTATGTAATTGGCTCTTGGCATTCCTTTGGACTCACTAGCATGTGATTTTCAATCGTTGATTTCAACTTTCAATGGATTTTTTTGTTTCTGATAGAATTTTGAAATTCAAAAGAGTTTGTCTATGATCTTTCTATGAACATGCGGACTTGAATGACTTTCTATACATTCGTTTCGCCACATCCACTGTCAAAAGTGTGAAAGAGTACATGTTCACATAGTGTGTGAATGTGTGTGTTCGAAGGTGGGGGGTGTAGGGTAAAGATGCGGTTACTTTGAGAAGATTGAAGCGCAAAAGCACTCAGATTTATTAAAAGCTGCCCCTCACGCCTGCCTCTCTCTCTCGCTTATTCCACACCATTGTTGCAATACCCCCTTCATTGTGTATACATTGTGGAGGGATATTAAATTTCTCCCTTCGAACCCGACTGTAACCACTACACAGGCATATGGAAGGGCAGCACGTCCCTGAAGTCTAAACACACACAGATACATGCACATGCTCATTTTCATACAACTTGTCCGTCAAAATACACTGGGTGGTGAAATCGCACCCAAAAACAGGACACTCTTGGTCCAGGTCCTGATTTGAAAAACAGGGGTGGGAGACAAATTCAATCAAACAAGCTCTGGGGCCTCATTTATAACCGTTGCGTACGCACAAAAAAGGTGCTGAAACAGGCGTACGCCACTTCAGACGCATAAGTTGTGATTTATAAAAACAAACTTGACGGGAATATTTGCGTACCAGCATGCAAACTGTGACCCATGTGTACAAACATTTTGGAGACGGAGACGTTTTGGTGAGCTGATGGATTGACGGTAGATTAATGAAATTAAACACATTGAACTTGAAAGGTTGCGCATATAAACCTATACAAATTAATATAATCATAAACATACAAATCACTTTCAATCCTCATTATGCGTCCTAATCATAAAACATGTATGTTCACAATACCCATTTATGTAAATAAATGGTAATAAATTGCGTGCAGGTGTGCATGCGCAAGTCTCAATTTTTGTTTGCGTACGCCATTTTTGCTTTCGGTCGCACGTACACTTTTAGTAAGTATCCTACGCGCGGTTTTATAAATGAGACCCCTGGTTGTTACAAGCCCAAGTTATTCCTTAAATGGCCACATCACGGGCGGTTGGTTGTGAAAGAAACTGCATGGTGAACCCAGCTCAATCAATCAAAGTTTAAAAGTGAATATGAATTCAAGCAAGTTGGAGTTGAAAAGTTTTGCACTCGTCTGCCCTTTGGCTTCATCGAACACATTTGTTCTTCTAAACACCAACTCAACAGTTTACAATTTCTGTTCTACGTGACACACAATCCTTGACGAAAGTCTCTTTCTCCCCTTAATAAAACATGTGAACCCCGACTCTTTCCCTTAAAAAAAAGTGGGACTTCCTTTTACAAAGTGGGAATGAGATGGAGAAAGCAATGCAAGGTGTTTCATACGGGGGTTCCACGTAAAAAATTTGTTTACATACTGTACAAACAACTAGTGTAAGATTGCGCAATTACGCTTCTGAGATTTCTAAATGGTCCAAGTTAGCAGTTTATACCAAATGGACATGGTTTTTAACTGGGTAAACCATTGGGTCATGCTTATTTGGGCTGGAAGACCAGCAATAAACCAGCTTGAACACCTAAGTTCTTCAAAACTTCTCCTTTTGAGCTCTATAGGAAAAAGAAAGTCATTCAGTTTTAATGTGAACTATTATTTTAAACTGGTGTCACTTGGTTTCCCAACAACAGAGACATAGAAACATAAAGGGACAGGTCACAGTTGACCAGCGAGAGTGTATTAACATGGCCGGACCGTGTAATTTGGTTTATGAGTCCGATAAAGGTCCATCGAGAGAAAAGAGAGATTGCGATGTCTTGCTCCGTCTGCACAATATGACCACCGGATTCCATTTCAGACGTTTGGACTGTAATAGCGCTCAGTGTGTTAAGAGCTATCAGAAATCGGCCAACACACTGTCCCTCCAGCGATCATTACGCATACGTCCTCACCTACACACCAGGTGAAGCAAACACACACTACAGCATGAAAAGAAAACACTTGGCCCTGTCAGATATGGGGTATTGGAGTCCGAATGAGGTCCATTTAGACGGCAGTGGTCTTGATGGTGGTCTCCATCGCAGAGGTGAGGCCCGGCGCAGGGGAGAGAGTGTTTACCTACATCCCTTTATTACCATCTGCTTAATGGCCTATGAATGTCTCCATGGATACTCCAGAGAGAGAGAGAGAGAGAGATGGATGGAGGGACAGAGATGGCTCCGGTCGGAAAGGTAGGCTCTCAGCAGGGAACTGCTGTGCGCGTGTGAGTGCATTTGTTTTAATGCATGTGTGTATGTGTCCAGAGATACTTAGTGCAATGAGTGCAGTACTTCAAATGATTCCAGTTTCCTGTAAGTGCAACATCAAAAAAGAGAAGAAGTGAACCAGTGGATGTGTGTGTGAGTTAGAGCAGGCGTGGAGGGTAAGCCTAGGTGTCGGGATGGGGAAGAGAGAGGTGGTTTAATGCAATAAAGCATGTTGTATTGACATCTCTGTTGTGTCTATTGATTCCCCATTATGTCCCTAACAAACCCGGGTGGACATTTTGTCATTCGCAATCACGTTAGCACTGGGACTCGCCGACGTTCCCGCTCAAATCCGATCTATACACACACACACACACACACACACGTTCTCTCTTGCTGAGGACGGCAGGGCTGATCTTCCTTAATCAATACCCGTTTGAGGTTAAAACACTTTACAGCGCATCAAACTGTAAATTTGTATCAGTGTGTAAACACAGCTCGTCTGCGCAGACAGACACATGACGGAACCATCGAAAGAATGACCTGATCGCATTTGACCTTCAACCTCAAGCAGACCCCTAAATTATCCTAAACAGCAGCTACTTGTATCACCCCTTTCTGGACTTACACTGCAACATACAACTATTTTGTGGTTCTGCTGCAGTGAATAAGCTATACTAATTGCATGAAAACCATAAAAACCTATAAATGCGTCCTTGTTGCAGTCTATTTATGCATTTAATTACAGAGTAATAATCAACTACATAGGGTTATGGTTTGGTTTAGGATTAGCTGCATGTAATTATCCGTACTACTACTATAGTACGGTAACTACATATAACTTAAGTAACAAGGACACTGTAAAATAAAGTGTTACCGGCGTTGCTCATAATCACAGCATCAGGAGAACAACACGACAAGGCTTAAAAGATGATGGTGGGCCTATTAAACCTCTCTATAGGCATTCGCTCCCAAGAGATAAAAACACATGAGAAAATTCTGAAAGTCTCAGACCACTAATAAAAATGTTTCTAAATTTCTCTTTTATTATAAATTTTATTATCTGTATAATTTGAGAGATAAATTGAACAGAAATTAGACTTTTTTTGTATTTTGTATGTTAAGCGGACAATGGACTCCACAAGTTAACATTGCTATATTTTGTGACCTCAAAATAGCATAATATTAAATTTATTTTATTTTCTTCCCAACTTTTATTTGTATTTATTTCTTCATTTTTTGGTTCAGAAATTGTTAAACTTTCCTACAGGTGTAATTTAAGCCAATAAAAAAAAAAAAAAACATATTGCCTTTTGGACCCAAATGTACATTGCAAATGTAACCCAAATGCAAAACAGCCAATAAAGATTAGTTGAGTGAGGGAAAGTACATTTATTTTCAGCCTTAATTATACATGACTATTGGTTCTATTAGTTAAATTTAACCAAGACTCAGTGGAATTCAAACGTTTTGTTGTTCTGCATGGCATTTATTTGTGATAGTCCGTTACACAATGCTGAAATGTGTGAAATATTTGATACATACAATTAGGATGTTAAATGAATCATTGAATGATAATGTTTGCAATATGAAGTTTTCACTGAATGCTGATGCATCAGTAATTTGCTAGCACAAATATACTGTGCAGACTATCCCAGTATCCCAGACACACAGTAAACACTCAGAGTAAAAACTGTAAGATATCTTCACGGTCATCGGCAGGAGAAACTTTGAACCAATGCCCTCGATAGTGTCCATCATCTGTAAGTAAGGCTGAACATAAATGTACTTTCCCTCACCCTACATAAAGATCCTTACTGGCTGCTCTGCTCGTCACTCTGACCTCTGCAGCGTTTAATGCCATTGCTGTGGCGCCTGGTGTCCATTTTGAGTCTTATATTATCACAGAAGCGAAAGGTATAACCTATGGCATTATTTTAAAATCCAAAAAGGTTAAAGTGTTGAAACCATGTGGCAACCAGACACCACATACATTCGGCTCACATTTTCCAATTTCATTAAAATAAGTAATTTTAAATATAGAAAAATGTAAAATGCTACACGATAACGTGATTTCAAAACAAGCACAAAACCGTGTCAGAGAAAGAATGAAAGTAAGCTCCACACTTGATCAATGATGAATCTACCTGTTCATAATACATTTAGTGCAAGTACAAATTTAGTACTATACTTTTTTTGTCTAGTCTTTTATTACCTTTCCCCCCTCTAAATGTAGGAATAAATACCTCTGTCATAATACTTCCTAGCCAGTACAGAATCCCCTCTCTCTTATCCTCTAGTTCACTTCTGACAAAAAGACAAATCCTAACCAACCAGCCTTAAACCTGCAGGCCAATACAATTTAACCACTACCTGCATTCAGGAAGGCACATGACCATGTGGGCCCATTATGTGGAGCAGCTGATGAAGGCTTAATGTCTGGCTCTTTGCTCATTTAGGCGCCACCAAGTAATTAAAGACTCACTCTCATTTCTCGAGGTATAAACCTTATTCAGAGCAGACGCCATATTTACTTTTTGCGAATAAACGAGGCTGTGAGGGGCACAGTCTTAATTAATGGTCGTCAATCATTCTGTTGAAGATACAACAGCAAAAAATTAAAGAGACTTTACCTATAGGGCCAACCTTTTGAGGGAACTACATGCGTCCCTCACAGCCTCGTTTTCAATAACAAAAAAAGCTAAAATAAATATGGCGTCCCCTCTCAATAAGGTGTATCTACTTTCTACTGGCCTATTTAGCTCTTTAGAGTTGCAGAATTGTTTTAATTCCCTTATTAACATTTAGTCGTTGTGTGCATATGTGAGATAATGTGACAGATGATCTATAAGTGTCGTATATGTTTAATCCATCTGCTGGTTGGGAAATTTCCGCTTCGTTGACCGCCAGACGCTGCGCGCACACGTTGCGCGTTCCCGCCCCCCTCACTAATGCAGCACTTTTGAACCAAGAAGAAAACATACGACGTGCTATCTTTTCACCACAACTACAAGAGGCATTTATGGTAATCCTTCACATTACAGATTCGTGATACACGTGTTGTGTAAATACAATCACGTCTACTCTAATGATTTCGCAAAAATAGTGAATTAAATTACAAGCAGCTCAGCATAATATAAATGATCGCACGTGTTGCAATACTTGTGACACAGCAACATGAATACAACAATGCAAAGTATATTTAAAAGTCTAAAAATTAAAGTTCTCTCTGCCATTTCAAAGCTTTAGAAGCCGATCTTATTTGACAGTCAGGCACTGATGACTTTACAATTCAAATAAGCTAATTACGTTATTTAACCCTAAAGTAGAAGCTTTTAAATCGACAAAAACATCAACAAATAAAGTGACATTCAATCACATCATTCTCAAACTTGTCGTTACAATCCTCCCCCAGTGTCTGTGTGTATCGATCTCGCCGGAATCGATAAATTACCGTGAATATTCCCGGCCGCGAGAAGAGAGTCAGACGGCAGATGGAGCAGCAGATACCGGGAGGACAGAGGGATGAAAGAGGCCAAAAGAGGCCGAGACTATCCATTCAAACAAGGGCAATTACGGGCAGACGTCTTTTCACCTCAACCAGCGTTCATTTACACACTCACAGAGGCACATTTTAATGACACACACACACACACACACATAAACACACACGCGCGCAAGTAAAAGGATTAGTAAGAAATGCAAAACTATGGGTGTCATTCAGACTGGGACTGAACAGGTGTTTTGAATCCACATTTAGATTATTTTTCAGTAGTGAGAGAAAAAGAAAAGCTGTAATGGGCATCATCCAGAGGAGGTAAAGGTGTCTCTTACCGGAGGTACCGGAGCGCAGAGGCAGCGGAGACTTGAGTCGCCAGGCGCTGAAATCAGGAGCGGTTCTCTGAAACACTAACGGCACCGGCAAGGGAACAAACATGATCCGCTGTCGGCTGGGCTTTTCTCCTATGGTCTCTTGTATTTGAGCTTCTTTTTCTTTGGTTGCTTTTTCTTTTCTTTTTTTGTTAAGTAGACTGTGTTTTGAGGTTGTTTCTTTTTGGTAATAGTATTTGGTTTACAGTGTATAACGTTAAACTGCTCAAGCTATCTTTACATTTTTGGTATTGAGCCTCTCGGTCATCACGGCTTCCTCAGGGATACTCGATCTCGGACTGACACACAGACGGATAGTCCGGATATTTCAAGCGGTCTAAATATCGTCTAAATATATTAAAAGTGGTTTTGCGGTCGCTTAACAACGGTTTATCAATCGCGTGGCCGAGAAATCCGTTAATCTGACCAGCAAATTGGAATAACGGAAGGTTTAGACGCACGCTAGCAAACGTCGAGCCGTTGGTTGAAACGGTCACTTTTTAAAATTCAAAACTCACTTGTTGTCGTGACGCGAAACATTTCCCGGGTTTTGCATATCCCGCGCGAGACCAGGTGTGCGGCCGGTAAACGTCACAATGGCCTTGCGCGCGCCGCGATCCGGTTCCACTTTGGTTTCGCTTTTTAAACAAATCTCGAGTCACTATCTTGTTCACTTTCGTACAAAAACTATTTGGTTCATTACAATCAATCGCGGTTGCTGGCTTTAAAACGGAATATTTGGTTTCTCTATTTGGTTTCTAGCTATGTTGGTTTAAATCGCGCACATTGCATGCATTTCAAGTAGCATATATAATATTTTTTGCAGCTATAAAATATAATCGCTTGATATATTTAAGTAATCACCTCCGCAAAAAGGCTACGCAGCGGCTCGTCACGCTCCCCTTCGCTTCCACTCACGAGCCAGTAATTAAAACGCAATCAATCGATAAATAAATGAATAAGCAACACTGCGTGTCCACGAAATGTTACAACTGAACGAAAAGAAAACAACACGGTACCCGTTAAGCGGAATTCAGCTCTTTGGCTCTGTCCCACCACCATCCGTCTGTGTGTGCGCGTGCGTCCGTTACGATAGTCCCGTTATCTGGGAACCCCGGTAGCTCGCGAGCTCTGTCCGCCTCCCGGTACGAAAGCAACACTGAAACGAGAGGAGCAGCCGCTATACTCCCCCCGCCCCTCTTTCCCTCCCTCCATCCATCCATCCATACCTCCCCCTCTCCCCTTCCTTTTTTTTTTTTTTACTAATCCCATATAAGGCAAGCTATCCTGCGTATCGATCGCTTGATTACTCTTCATTATGATGACTCTGATGATCGCGGTGGGCCGCTGATCGATAAGCTTACACACATTCACCGAGTGGCTTACACCAGGCGATTATATCCTCATATACATGTAGGTATACATATGTCTATGGAAAAGATGCGGTCGATTTTAGCGACCATCCTATGGAGAAGCCATTGATATGTTATGGTGATTATTTAACGGAGCTGATTATATTATGTATAGGCACCAAACAGAACCCGATTATCGCTACCTCGCAAAAGTTTCATTTGGTCTATTGCTGGTCTAAGGTTCTATCTCTCTCTCTCTCCGATTATACCTTTCATTCCCTCTTTCCGACACATTGGATGCTGTCAGTAATAAAGCTACAATCTATGCCGCGCACTTACACTCCAGATTATTGCAGACATAGATTTTTTAAATAGAAAAATCTATACGCTAAACATCGCAGTCAATACGGGAAAAATCGAAAGCGCAGCGCTTGATACCCCCCCCCCCCCCCCTCAAACTCACACTCGCCCCAATCTTCCTGTCTCTGTCTATCTATCTGTCTATCTATTCTACTATATCCGAGGTGAGAGATTTGATATAGATCAATTATTTACCAAGGCTATCATAAGGAAAAAAATACTTATAACTACATTTCCTTAAACGATTTGAAATATGCAGCCATTTCAGAAGAAAATGTCACAGTTTTATTTGTTTAGAAGAAAATATCACATTTTCCTGCAAAACAACAGACTCACAATGGTTCCTTGAGTTTTATTGTCCCCAAGCACCCCCCCCTCCATTTGACAGATGACATCCGCGTGTCCAACGAGCGAGGGGGGGGGGGGGGGGGGTGGACAGAAAAAAAAGGAAAAAAAGAAGCGACAAGTTGTCCTTCACGAATCCCCCTCGCTTGAAAGGGCACGCGTTGCGAACCCCCCCATCCAAACTCCTTCCAGACAAAAGCAATTATTTCTTGTAGAATATAGTGTGTTTTGCGCGTCTATAACGCGGAGAAGGAAGAAAGGTGTGCAGACTGAAACAGTTTCCAAATATGACATTTCCATTTGGTTACATTCAATGGTCAGCTCATAGCTTGCCCCTGAACACCAGCAGCCATTATGACTGACATGTCATCATTTTAAAAATAAAAATCAAATTCACAAAAAACACCTTTCAGAAAAAAACATTACTAAACTATTACACCTGTACCATCATATGCCACAAGACCAACACCTAGTTAAAATTGTTTAAGCACCTGCCACTATTTATAAAGTCACTGTACAAATGTAACTGATTTAACATTATGCAGTTTTTTTTAGCAGATATTAATATTATTTCATGGCGTCATTATCACTATTTATGTTGTTCTTGTGGTGATAAAAATAAACAACTTGGCGATCAATAGAAATAATCATTACCCAAGTGTACACATAAAAAGAAACTTCCTCCTGTGTGTGACTGGGTGGGTGAACCAGACAGCGATAGTGAAAGAGTTCATCGTTAAATGGCAATGTCATGTTGACAAATGCGTTGGTTGAATTAAATTCTCTCTCATCAATAACAAGGCGCCCCAATCAATACCAGCTTACAATTATATCAACACCCCCTCTTGCTGTAACAAGCAGCTAATACTGTGGCTAGGACACATTCCCACTGTGGTGCAACCCTTGCGCACACACACACACACACACACCGAATACAACATCATTCTTTCTCACAACCACAGACACACACGAAACAACTCTATATTCTGTACGTGTGTAAGAGAAATCTAATGTACTTTTGTTTTTTACTTTATGCATGTTACGCATATACCATCTTTTGATCGCAATTCAAACATATATATAAAAATGATCAACTTTTACTACACTTTATCCATTGCCTGTTCCTAAAAGATGGAGTTAGAAGTGATTCAAGCATTCACACACTTTCTTTGTTCAGTTGATCTAATGATCAGTGCTGACATATTGTCAATACCCAGCTCAAGTCTGCCAATACTCTTAATACAAATCCATCCTCTGTGCTGTAGCTCTCTTTTAACACACACATACACACAGTTGGGTAATAATTGCACGGTGCTAATCCTGTCATCTCTTTAATCACCAACAGACATTGGATCTTGTCTTCTTGATACACAGCATGATCATCAATACCAGGTGTCGTTGGGATTTGTAGTTCTTTACGATATTTCTTGTTAAATGGATTTATAACATGACTCCATCTCCTCATTGATGAATTGCCGTTTTCCATTAACACCTGGGATAAAAGAAGAAGAATAAGATATTCAATTATCAATTTTCCTTTATAATATCGGATATAGTTTAAAGTACACGAGGCTGCTTACATCTTTTGACCCGGTTGAGCTTTTATTGTATAGCCTTCCAAACGCTCTTACAATATTTCGATTTCACACATTTGCTTATGGGGGCTAAAATTCACAAACAAGATTTTTTTAGTTCTTTTTTATTATTGCATCCTTTACAGGACCCACCACAAAGAGTCTTTTCCATTTCATACAGATTCTACCATCATTCCACGCTATGCTAGCTTTAACACGATCAAAGACTTGGGGAAACAGCAGCTGAAGATCCAGCAGTCAGCGCGAGTAAAAGACATCGACCCCCAAAGTGCTGGCGATGTGTCTCGCCCGCAGCGGCCTGCAGTGGCCTAATGCTATGACATGGACGGGGCTATCAGTAGTGCGCAGACTAGCTTGAGAGAGGGAGCTGATTTTGCTCCGTCAGAGGCCTGCTGAATATGTGATCCACCGTTACAGCGGAAGAGGATAAAGCCCCAATACCCCGTCTGTGATCTTTATGGGGTGCTGAGTGTGTGTGTGTGTGTGCGTGTGTGAGGCTACACATTGGCAAGAGGTAGAGCATGTGTTATTCTGAGTATGTGTGTGTGGTGGAGTAAATGAGTGTGCGCTATATCCATTGTTTAGTAAGATGATTTGTCGTTTTGCATTTAAAAAAACCTGATGTTTATGTATTCAATTTAATAAATCAGCAAAAATATATAGTGATACATTACATTACAAATACATTACAAATCATTAATATAATATGTATTAGTTTAATATTTTATATATACATTTAAAAAAAGGTTAACATACGAAGTGCATTTTCAACTTAAGCAACAACCAATGACTAACCATTTCATTAGAGCCACATTTACTTAATGTCCAGATCATTTGAATAAGTTTTGAACTCCTTTTGAGACTAAGAATATGACACACTTAACAGATTCGTCTCCTCTCTCTTTCTCTCTCTCTGTCTCGCCTTGTGCATTGAGACTGTGTGTGGGTAGATTTAGAACCGAGATCAATAAGAAATGTAGAAATCAATGCACTTAGCACTAGGAAATCAATGGGCCCTAATCGGGATGCCGATGGCACAAGTCAAAACAATTAAGAGAGAAGAAAAATGTTTAACAACCTCTACTCTCTTGCTTACACAGTGAAGACGAGAGAGAGAGAGGGAAAGGGAAAAAGGAGAACGAGGAGAGCAACGGCGATGAGATTACAGCTGGGAATCAAGCTGAAAAGCTGAACGTTGATAGAGGGAAGTGGGCAAGAAAAAGCGATGTTTAGAGTCAATGAAACTGGTGGAGATGAAGAAAAAAAACAGGGGACTATGACATGTAATTATCCAACAGTGAAGAAAAGGCAGATGGGTGAGGGGAAGGGACACAAATAATGAACAAGTGCCAGAGAGAAGACTACATTTTGGATGCCGGCCAACCTAAATGGACCATCACACAACTTTAAATGGTGACTAAGCAAATTAGGGTGTCAAAGGTTAGCCTGCATATCCGCCGGCCATGTTTTTTATGCGCGAGCGTAGCAGTTGGTTCAACGGTCTCATCAGATGGTCAAACACAGGGGCGCTCATCCATGGGTAAGCATGTAAACCTAGCTGTCAATCAAAGCAAGGCCCAATTACAGACGCACCTTGACCGAGCCGCATCCGGCCAATCGGGTGGGGCAAAGCAAAGCCCTATGAAAGCATGGGATAGCTATGGTGGCACAGGTTGACTAGGAGCGGGTGGGTTGTGATTTGGGGTCGATCAATACCTGAACCCCATGCCGACCTTTACCTCATTCTTATGGCTAGGGGGAAATCAATGCGGAGGGGTCTATGACTCCTGACTAGTGTACGGTTTGGTGAAGTGCCAACTAATCAGCGACTTACTGAATGTGACACCACGCCTATTAACCTATTGATATGACACTTGGCAACACGAACAAACATGCACATGAGGCTACATATTCTCACACTCGACCAACATCAAAACCAAGTAAACGAGAAAATACAGCATATTATTTTTATATACGATTTTTTCCCCCTCCATCAAGTTCAAGCAATACATTTTCATACACACATAACATACACAATATGTATAAAATTGATTTAATTGCAATTATGTGTAGCTTAATAAGGTAAACCAGAAAAATGAATGGCTCAAACAAAACGGAAATTGAATATAAAAGAGAAAGAAAGGGAAACAATATACAGAAAGAGCTGAGGGTGACGATACACAAGGCACGAGAGGACAACTGCAGGGAGTGTGAGTGAGTGATAAGAGCAAGGAAAAAAGAGGGGAAGAGGAAGCAAAGAAGGTTGTATCAAAGGAGGTTACAGCATTAGGGGCTCAAAAGCGAGGGGGGGGGATACCACTGATATTTGGGATTAGAAAACATGTGGTGAAGTAGGCAGGGATTAAGCAAGAAGGAGAAAGAAAGAAAGAAAGAAAAAGAAAGGGGTGTTTGGGGGAGGAGAAGTAACAAAACCTATAGGAGTGTAAATACTTAGTCTGAAGAATGTTTTTTTTTTTAAACTGGCCTCGCATTCCCTAGTTTGTGTCTAACACTATTTCTGATATTTCTTCTGTTTTATGTATATATATATATATATAGAGAGAGAGAGAGACGATCATATTTAGTCTTTACTACTGTGCTTTTCTCATAAAAAATAAATAATGCAAAAAAGGAGAAATGCACCATATCTTCTTTTTATAGTTTAAAAAAAAGAGCAATATTCAGAGAGAAACCTGTGCAAATGATGTCACATCCTCACACAAGCTTCTAGCTGGATATATGTGTGTTTGTTTCTGTTCTCTTGATATGTATGTATGTGTATGTGTGTGTGTGTGTGTGTGTGTGTGTGTGTGTGTGTGAGTGTGCAGTTTGGGGCCGTGGGGGTTGATGTTTAGGCACTCTTGAAGGTTAGGTTCGGTGTCAGTGGTCAAGGTCAGGTGTTAATTCATAAGAGCGAGTGAGAGAGAAAGACGTATAGACAGAGTGAAAATCTAGTTAATATGAAAAGACAATGGAAAATTCACACAACACCTAAGACGATAACATTCTGACTGTGAGATGACCAGCCCCGATGCCAATCGTTTCTTCTCTCTTTCTTTCTTTCTATTTATCTCTTTCTTTTCTCCCCTTACCAGTTTGACCACAGGGGTCAGCCTGCAGCGAATGAGGTCATTCGTCTGGGATGAAATTGACCTTCAACCCCTCAACTTGATCGCTTGCCCGCATTCTAACCACCTGGACAACCAACCAGCACAGAGCTCACGGAGCGTGCGTGTGTGTGCATGCGTATGTGTGTTTGTCGCAAAACAATCAAATCATTTTATTCCTTCTGTACATAAAACATTCACAGATAAATGTTTTACAAACCTATACATTGGCAATGGTAATGGTAGAGAATAATACCCTCGTTTCAGCTTTTTCAAATGAACTTTTGGGATTCATCCATTCAGATTTAGCAAAAACTTCAATAAACTTGCATTAAAAAAATGCATGCATGCACACACTTGATTTGGTCTCTAATATAAGCAAACATAGTGAAGGCAAGAAATCAGTGATGGAGGTCAATACCTCACCGACTCTCCTCATGATGACACATCAAAAAGTCAATGATCAGCACTATCATCAAAGCTATTGATTAGAAACATACCAGATATGACATCCACTGTTTTTATCCCACAGTGCCATGTGTCCAGCGAAAATTCATTAAAAATAAATCCCACCATCAACTATCTATAAAATGTAGTATTTTGGAGGAACACATCATTATTATTATTTTTCTTTAACAAATATTTTCTTTAGCACTTATTTAGCATTTAATTTATATTATATAATAATAAGAAAAAATAAAATTATTGAATGCATTATTTTAAATAGTCTAGGATTTCATTGAAATAGAAATAGGTAGCAATTATGAATAGGTATGATATTTACACTACACCACAGTGCAAGGTGTATATCTCTGGATGTCTAATATTTGATATTGTTCTTCTTCACTAATGAAATCTAGCAATAAAGACGGGCGAGGATGCGCGCTCCCGCGGCCAGTGCGTCTGGAGACTGACCAGATGCCCTTTGACACCGAGGTCGCGAGCTAATGGGCTTTGCACAGCTTTGCACATCGTGTGGACAAAGGGTATTTTTTAGCGTTAATGTCACGGTTGTTTTTTCCTCCCTTTTTAGTTAGATCGTCAAAGCCTTTCGAAACATAAGTTTTTGTTTAAATTGCTGTTAAAACGGAAAGATCGATAGTATTCTGCAGCTTCTTGCTGAGGTGAGGGAAATTTTCTAAAATACCAGAGAAAACAACGAACTTGACGAGTCCTTCGAGACAAAACATAGCAAGCTTCACACACACACACACACACATCTATCCTCCAACTTACCTATAAAATTCGAATGATGTGTCCAAACTAATATTTAAGAAATATCTGGACACATGAATGTTGCTTATTAATGTAATTTATTATGCAATCATTTTTATGTGATTTAGACTTATTTTACATGAATAATTTACATGAATAAAACTTTACAAAACCTTAATTTATTTTGTTGTATATGCACGCATATGATTATAAATAAATACATTTATTACACCTATGTCCTAAAGCTGTACGTAATAACACACACACACACACATACAAAGATGTGCAAAGTACATCAAATACTGGACCATATAGATTTTACACCCTCCCTTTAGTTTTTAATGCACGTTCTGTTGACATTTAATAGCTAATTCTGTCATTTGAAATGGAGAGATTTATCATAAATCTAAATATAAATGAAGCAAATTAAACAAACATATTCATAACATAAATGATCAGAGAATGCACACGCATGAATAATATCTACTCTTACCCGTCGTAGATACATTTGCCTGTAACTAGTATTTAATAAGGGCATATATGCATTTTTAAGCTCATAAATGTAGACGTTATTTCAGGTCGCAAATAGAAATATTTTAGAACACCTTTTTAGTAGTTCCTAATCGAAATTTGACGATTGAAGTCAAAGGGATTAAGACGCTAGAATTAATATTCAGGTTTGCACATAAATTTGCGTTTTTTACACTCAAGATTTGAATACGTTTGTTAGGTTAAAGTTTTGTGTAGAGCATGTTTGCATTTTGAATATGTAAAAATGCAAACATGTTAATGCATAATTAAACAGTACATGCGAATCCATATTCTAAATTATAACCATTTAGCAAGCAATAATATAAATCTTACATCATGAACATCATCCAAGAGTAGTAATGAATATTTAATCTAAACTATAAATTCGATGATTTAGTTCTTAAGCGCTACACTAAACATCACAACAGTCAAGTTAGTCAAATAAAACCTTCAGCAAACACTGGGCTAACCGTAAATTATAAAATTATTAGACTATAAAACAGAAACATACGCGATTACTTTTTATTCCGCTCTGATAATAGACTAGAGTTAATACAAGAAAAGTTTGGATAATGTAATTTCTGAACACCGTCTCTCTTTTTTTTTTTTTTTTTGCAGACACTTATCGGGAAGCGTCTTGTTAAATGTCATATTCACCATATAGTCAGTCTCTGGGAAATTAATACCAATATTATATCAGAGTTTTCTTAGTCCGCAAATTTTGTCGTTTGAATAACTTTAATATTAAACCATTAAACGAATGGGTGGATGATGGCAAAAGACAAAAAGAAAAGAAAAAAAGGGAGAAACGGTTAAGCAGGGTGAAGTCAGGTAAAAGTGGACCCTTTTTGACCAATTATAAATTTAAATAACTATACATACAATGCTCAAATTTCTAACATGTCATAAGTGTATAAAAGCTTATAAAAATGAAATATAACTTCTACTCGTTTCATCGTTTAGCCCTTCACACTGCCAATGCAGTGGAGACAGGCAGACGCAGTTTAAACCTGGAAGATGTTCACTGAATCTTTGTAGTTGGTGTCAGTCAGCATGTCTGTCTCTCTCTCTCTCTCTTTCTCTGTCTGTCTGTCTCTCAGATAGAGAGATACCGGCCGCGCGCTCGAGACTTCAAACGCGCGCGCACCGAGAGGAAGTGTCTCTCGCGCCCCTCTCGACCTGTCGATATCCCGATGGCAGTTCGCTCTTTATAAAAGTCGCAATTCCATCCTTTTAATTGATTTCTCATAATTAACTCAGTGTGTTCATTGATTTTCACTCGACGGCGCATCGGCCTCTCTATCCGGGAACACATCGGTCGCGAACATAAGGCCTTATTATTTTCGCGTTAACTGAAGCCGAATAAATATTGACCACATTCAATATCAATTAAAGCCCGACGGCACTAAATAATCCCACTGTTTCTGCCACCGGGGTCCCCTCGACAGGTGGAGAGCTCCTCAAAATGGAGGGAACGCGTGTTTTTCAAGGCTGGATTGAGCACATACACACATTTTCCCCTTTAGTTATGCTTCCTCTGTTCTGCTATATCACATAGAGAATTAATAAAACATTTAAAAAAAGCATTAAGAAAATTCCACAAATATATTTCATAACATAAATAGTCAAAATATGCAAATGCATATCAGAAAGGCACACCTTTGTCTGACTCAAGGATTACAAATAGACACAAGTGTGTGTTTGTGGGTCTATATATATATATATATATATATATATATATATATATATATATATATATACCCACACACACACAAAATCAGCCAGTGAGAAACAAACTAATCTGAACAAAATAAAAAAATACAGCACTGCCCTTTGAATTTTAGTGATAGTTGTCCTTGATTTTTTTTTGGAACCTCTTTAAACTTCATTAAAATCATTGAGGTTGTGCTTATGAATAGAAGACAAATTTTCTGCTCTGGCTAATCAAAAATAGTGTGGTAGCCAGTGGATGAAAGGTCGGGGCGTTTCCAAGGGTCAGCAGATCCAAATTTCTACATTTGATTTTTTTCCAAAGGTAAGAATCCCAGAATCTCAAGCTATCAGAGACAACCAGCTCTGAAATTCAAGAACAGAGAAAGACAGTGAGAGAGCAAATCAAGGACAGGAGAAAGGTTTATCTCAGCTTTATCAAACAGGCACCTGACAGGATAATGGTCACTAACTCAATGTGTAATTATCAGAGAGCGGGAGGGTCAGTCTTGCACATACTCTATGCATCTATATCAAATGAAAAACCCAAGCTTAAAACAACATTATGGTTGTATGTGTATAAAATAAAACTGCACTGATAAAATTCGACAAAAACATGCATTACTATTATTGTTATTATAAGCCATGCTTTTAAATATAAAATTTAGTTATGAACATGGCATATAAACTGAATGCAAAGGTAAAAGAGGCGTGAATGGAGGAAAGCAACAGAAATGTGGAAATGTTTGAAGGAAAGAAGCGTTCAAAAAGAGGAAGGGAGTGAATAAAGGAGCCGAGAGGGGGGGAAAAAGTGAGGTGAACAGAGGACGAAATAAGATGGTGTAAGAGTGGATCAGAGAAAGCGAGAGGGGCGAAAGAACGCGGGCGGAGGGAGGGATGTAGAGGCCCCTTCTCTGTAGAATCAAACCCCTCATGAATTAAACGCTTTAAGGCTCTGAATAGGAGGCACGTGCAGGAGGCCTTCGAGAATAAAAAACGCTCACCCCATCTGGCTCTTTCAGGGAGAAAGAGTGAGCGAGAAAGAAAGTGGAAGATCAATGGGCGTGACATGGCGAGAAACCGATGGAACAGCAACCGAGGGCTAAATATATATTTAGGGGTTTTTGCCGGACTATGCAAAATCACAGCATTAAACAGATGATGTTTCAAAGAAAGGAGGACCCAAACTTGAACCTTGGTGAACGCATTGTTGCCATCACCAACCTTTAATCTGTGAGCGACCTTCAGACACTTTTCTCCTGCGTCTCTCCTTCTCTCACTTTCCCTTATTGTACCCAGCATCCTGGCTGTTTCCATGACGACCAAGTAGATACTGATGGGGAAGAGGGGCACATTTATGAGGGAGCCTGAGAGTTATTGAGGGTGGGACGCCACTTGATGGACATTGACACATTTGAAATCCGTCTTATATGGCTTAATGGATGACCTTTATAATTCTGCATGTATCCATGGCTATATTATAATATTATCTAAATAAAACTTGCACAATACTATTTATGCTTCTTAAAGTCATCATGAATTCATCAAACATGAAGTGCTATCACTTTGTAATATTTCATCAAAGTATGCAACAACTTTCTAATGGATAAAATAAAATCTCACTCTAAACTCTTTGCCATTTAATACCCTTCTTCACTTTGAAATAAACATTTTTATGTTGATTGTATGAAAATCTGTGTGGCTACCTGTGGAAAACACTGGAAACTGGAAAAAGGTTTACACACGTTGAAGAAGACTGTGCTGTAAAGTTTCTCAAAACTGAACCTGAATATGCAATTTGGTGATCTTTATATGGACAAAGAGATTACATTATGATAGTAAATCAGTGAGATCTTTATAACATCACAGCAGACTACTTACCAAAAATGCCAAAAAAAGCTGTCAATATATCCTAAGATGATATTTAAATGCTAAATTTCATGATCAAAGCAGTTATGTAATTGTTTTTTGTTTTTTTTGGGGGGGGGATGCAAAACATAATACGTACAAATAAACATATTAATATAATATATACATACAAACGAGAAACGTACAAATAATTTCCTTTATAAAAAGCCAGATTGTATTTGCTACTCATATTTTTTACATGATTTTCCTGAAAAATGACGCCTGTATAATCAAGTAAACCTAAGCTTCCTCATCTTGAAATACCACTAACAGCATAAAAGTCGATGTTATGTTTACTTTATAGAAAGATTTCACAGCAAAAATATATGACCTGATGGTGCGCCTTTTTAGAATTAGAAATATATTTAATATAAATTTGGTAAATTGTGTACAACAGTCCTGTTGAAAATGTACAGGCCTTTGAAATCTGTGTATCAAATATGATACAGTAGGATTTCTAAGGTCAAATACACTACCTTTTTATGGACCAGAGCTCTCAACCGAGAAAGGGAATATGTTGAATAACACTAATAGTGCTTGTCAAGACTTTATTAAATCACAGATCGACTACTGCTCCTCATCTTTGCTCCACAGTCCACACCTGTATCTGCTATACGGTCCTTCGAGCGCATCCAAAATGCTGCCGCTCGACTTGTATTTAACCTCTGGAAATTCTCTCATTTTCCGCCTGTGCTCAGCTTTCTACACGGACTGTCAGTAACTGTAAGAATTAAACCCAAGACACTGTTCCCAGCCTGCAATGCTGCCAATGGCCCGCAAAACCATTACCTAAAATCCTTCATCAAACTCGTACACCCCAGTCTGGCCACTGCAATCAGACGCTTCTGGTGGCTTAAATCCCCTCAACGCCAAGAGTTCCTGCTCATCCAAGTCCAGAGTTTTCCCATCCGTTTCTATCCTGGTTCTTCATTGGAACAAACTCCAGATATCGAATGATCAGTTCAGATCATTCATACAGATACACCTTGTCATAAAAACACACATTTTGCTTTATACAAAGTGTAATTAATCCACTACTGTTACACTAAGATTTAGTGTGAATTGGTATTGCTGTTTAATCAATATTAATTTCGTGTGTATTGGTTTATTACTAGATTTTTAGGCCTAAGCTTTATACATATACTGTAAATACAGCTTAACACGGTTGCTGTGTTTTGGAGCCTAACAATTAGTTTATTGCTGGTCATTATATATGTATATAGTCAACAAACCTGGTCGTACCAGTTTAAGGTGGACTTTGAAACATGGTGGCTACTAAACTAGCCGATGCAACTAACTATTGTGTTCCAAAACACAAGCTGGATTATTTATTTGTTTGTGTATTGATTTTTAGTGACTGACTGTCGCACATATTTTTCTCTACGTGACTCGAAAATTGAGTCGAGTCGTTGTTTTTTAGAGGAAGCGTCCGCTAACATTTCCTACAATGTAAATATTAACTGTTATCCTCGTCACAGTTCATAACCTACCGTTTACCTTCTTGTTTTTAAATCCTTTTTGCTGGTATACAAGAATACAATAATTGCAGAATAACTTTTCAAGTGTAAATGTTGTCAGTACAACCATTTGTGTGGTCAGTGAGGCAAACTGTGCTTGCGAATATCACCTGGAGATAAGGATGAACTTCCAAACGAAGAATCTTGAAGAAATCTTGAGCTCGGCGTTCAAATAATTGCCTAAAGAAAGCGCCATGATTCGGCGAGTTCGGTCGCCATCTAGCGGCGGGAATCATTCACTACAAGTATCACCATGATGAACGGCCAGTCTCAGCCTCAACGTTACCAGGAGTTGAACCCGCTTATAAAATCAAATCAGAAGGCCGAGGGAGTCTTAAGTATATAGATTTCAATCATTTCAGTAACTGCAAAAGTTAGACCAAGATTAAAGTTAATTTAAGTTAGTCAAATGGCGCTTGGTAACCATAGCAACAGTTCGCCGCTCGAGAGCCGTTGTGTGAGGATTCGCGTCATTATATGATGATTATTACAGATTTACCTATAACAAATATGTCTAAAAAAGGTTTTACTTATTATTTTTATTTTTGCTTCGTTCCTCAGATTGTGAAGCAGTTTTGAAGAACAGAAGCTGATTTTAGCTACTGGCCTGATCCTTCATGTTATTATTTGAGAGTTTGTCCTTTAAACTCCTTTTTTTTTACTGTTTGAATAATACTATTGTATTATCGCCATCATATGGAACGTGTGATCATGCATAGTCTGTTTGTAAGCTGTTGTGTGTGTGTGTGTCAGAGAAAGAGAGGAGTGTGTATGCATGAGTGTGTGTGTGTGTGTGTAAGAGAGAGAAAGAGAGAGAGAGAGAGAGAGAGAGAGAGAGAGAGAGAGAGTGTGTGAAGTGGAGAGCAGCCAAAACGTCTTTACATTCTTTAAAAAAAAGTTTTTTATTGCTTCCATGGAGAACCTTTAACCTCGCCAGAATCTTTCCATCCCACAAAAGGTTCTTTATAGAGGAAACTATTTTTTAAATGTTCTTCATACTAGGAAAGACATTTTTTTTTTATAAGAACAGTCCACAGGATGGTTTTTCATATTTGGTAGGTGGGCCTTCCAAAAATGGTTGTTCTGTGGTATTGCTGGGAAAACACCTTTAATTTTTAAGCCTGTGCACAACATAAACAGCCAAACACGCGCATACACCGAATGAGCATGACCTGCTCTCACACTCGCCCAAACACAGAGCATGTCCACAATTACTCATCACCCAAACATTACTGGTCAGCCCGATGACCCCTCCCCCCTCTCGGTGACCCTGGCGACCTAGGCACCATGGCAACCCTGTGACCTATCCGGTTCAACCTATCAGTTGCCAAGGAGACAACCTTGGAGCACATCTGACCATTGCCCCCTCCCTTCCCCCTTACTGCTGAGACGAGGCAAGCGATCGATATTCTATCACACAGAACAGTGGAGCGAGAGAGGGAGAGGCGAAAGGGGGAGAGGGAGAGAGAGGGAGAGAGAGAGAGATTGGGGGTCTGCATTGAGCAGAAAGATTAAAGCAGGCAGGACAGCTGACAAGGGGAACGTGTGTGTATGTGTGTGTGTTTCATAATGAGGAGACATATTTCTGTTATTTTGGAGAGTTGGCTTCAAGGCATGTTTGTAATTCTGTTTTTAGAGGTGTGGTTCTCTCTCTCTCTCTCTCTCTCTCTCTCTGTGTGTGTGTGTGTGTGTGTGTGTGTGTTTGTGAGCCCTCTTCATCATCAAAATGAAACAGCGGCTGAATGTAACCAGGGAATTCATCAAAGACTTCACTGCAGCCGTCTCCTCCTTTCTCTTTCATATAAAAACCCAAACTATATATATATATATATATATATATATATATATATAACAGCCTGGATAAATATATAGGGTGTTATAGGCCTTTGTCTCTATCCGTGAGCGCAGACAGTCTTTAAACGGGGTGACCCACACCTCTAGGTGATATGGCTGTGAAAAAGCAATTTTATTTTATTTATTTATTTATTTACGGGATTTATTTTATATCTCAAATAAAATTTATGATAACCTTCTGTTTTGAAACGGTATTGAAAAACATCCTCAAAGCGACGAACGTTACTAAAATATTAGTGATTTCAAGTGAGACGTTTAATATGAGTGTTGCTGTGATTTTATTTTGGGAGAAGCCACCTCTATAAATGTCATTGCACTGAACTCATAAAACCTCCGATAAAGAAGGTTATAAACCAGCGAGGGTGAATTAATGACAGTAAAACCATTAACAGTCTGGCAGAGTTCAGAGGAAACCCATTAGAGGTAAAAGTTCTCACACTGTTCATGTTAATCCAACAAGCTGTGATATTTATTTTTATTATCTGACTAAAGTTGACTTGCTGAATCTAACAAGCACATGGCTATGTTATATTTCAGCCCAGAAGTAATATAAAATAATAATAAAATTATACATTTTCATGACATCTGTGCACATTTCTCACCCCCAAATTATCATGAGAGTTGGATATAATTAAATTGGACAGTATTTATATATCATGTCACTATTTTTGTACATTACGATGATTTTAATAACTAAAAAAAACTACCTTAGTACAGAAATGAGTGCATTATTATAATCACGGGTGTCAGTTATGAATTGAAAAGACTTTCAAATGATTTCTTAACTATAAAGATATTTAAAAAATTAAAAGTGGACATTTTGTGCTCAAACATGTGAATTCATGTCCTGAAATGACCGTAAACAACACAAAAGAAAGTTTAATTTTTCAAGTTATTTTAAATTTATAAGTTATTAAAGTTATTTTGGAATTTATGAGACAGACATCAGACACACAAAAACAAACTGACGCCAAGCTGAGAAAAGAGAGATCCTTCTTTTTTATTTAATTTTTTGCTGTTGTTTCACATATCGGTACATTGCTTTTATTCAATTTTTTCCGCACTTATTTAAACAATGATTTTAGAGAGAAATCTCTTTTTCCTAGGACACAGAAAGATTGTATTTTCTCTTTTTTTTAACAGGGGAAGAGGGAAATGGGGGGGTTTGGAGGTGGGGGGGGGGGGGGGGGAGAGAAAAGGGAGGCTTCTTCACATCGTTCACAAACAGACAAACAGACGGGGACGGACAGAAGGAGCGAGAGCAGGGAGGAAGGGGGCAGTGCGGGATAAAAGGGGAGGGAGAGAAGGAGCGAGAGAGAGAGAGAAAGAGTGAAGGGTGGCAGTGTGCTTTGTCATGTCTGAGAAAAACGTGAAACCAAGCAGCTCTCAGATGCACTTCTAACATAAAAAATATCGAACAAAAAAGTTATGAATGATTAATAGAAAACAACACTAAAAAACAACAACAATGACATGGAAAGAAAAAAACAGTGAGAAAGGGAGGAGGTGGCGGGTTTGGAGCGAGGCGGCTGTCTTCCTCTTTCTCCCCAGCAGATGGCAAGAATCTGAATGGATTTGATGATCAAGGGTTATTGGTATTTTTCCGAGGGATGTTCAGCAGTAATCTAGCGTGGCAGTGTTTGTGCAGGAGTCCCTGTCGGCCGTGACGGAATCTAAATGCAGCTGCCGGGTTCAGAGAGACGTGCTGTGTGACATCCATCCCAAAGCCGTGTGTGTGTGTGCGTGCACATGCTAACAGTGTTTAACAGTATTAGTAAACCTTACAACTATGATAATGGCAGATTCCGCTGTAGTCTTTGGACAGAAACAAACAAACAAACAAACAAAAACAAGAGGTTCGTCATCGTCTTCTGTTGTCGGTCCTCTCATCTCGTTTTTTTATCTCAGTAAAAGGACGGAGATAGGACATGTAACGTGATTGTTTCTGTATTGGTATGAATGGGTAGAATGTGAAAAAGAGCGAGAGAAAGGGATTAAGAAAGAGACAACGAGGGAATGAGGAAGAATTGATTTGACAATTCAGTAGTATGTCTCCTTTTCAATCCAACCTGAAGTAAAACAGAGAGAAAAGAGCCGTAATTAAAATTTAGCATCAACAGCATGAATATTAAAATGGAAACATTGTGAATATTATGATTTGCACTTTTTATTTTTGCAATGCGTGACTAATTATGTTGCAATTAGTAACTAAAAGTTACTGTTAAGAGTTGATAGTTTGATTCATTTTCATGAATCAGTTCAAACGATCAATTCAAAACTGATTCAATGATTCAGTCGCATCATCTTAAAGCATAAAATATGTGTTTTTATTGCTTTTATTGCTATGTATTGCTTTTATCCTTCCATCTGTTTCATTTGGTGAAAAACGATAGAAAAGATCCTAGATAGATATTCTATCAACAGAGTAATTTTAGAATTTTTCAAAAGAACTTAAATTTTTTTTATACAATTATGAATAAGGATGTTAAAATGAACAAAAAATACATAAAAGACATTTATAATGTTACAACAAATATTTTAAATAAATGCTGTTCTTCTGAACTTTCTAATTATCAAAGAAAAATAATTTATTTTCAACACTATTAATTTATAAAATGTTCTTCCAATGTGTATATTAGAATGATTTAAACATATTTACACTTTTTTAAGTAACAATGAGCATAAAATGCTTCATATACTTTCAAAAACATAAAAAGTTCAATTTCTCAGTGTGAGAGAGTAACTGGGGCTCTGTACCTCCTGGGTTTCGGCGTAGGATAAGTTTTCGGATCTCATCGTAAACAAAAATTAAGAAGCTGTATGGGAACGCGCAGAACCACCAACTGGGCCTGAGAGAAGAAACAAAGAAAAAGGGGAATTCACATGATTTGAATCAGCTTTTGCTGTGATAATGATGCAGCATTGTAGTGTGGGAAACGCTCACTTGAGAGGGTACATCCTGAGCGCCACGTCCATGCCGGGGCAGTAAGACAGGAAGGCAGCCAGAGCCGTCTCCTCAAACAGCCCGAAGATCAAGATCTTATTCCTGCAAACATCAAGCACAATCGTTTAGTCACCTCAAACCCCAAGCTTCAGATTTTACCCAACAACTAATTCCAGCAAGCGTAGTTTTAAATGTCATTGTGAGAGAGACACTAACTTCATGCCCTGCTGGAACACAGAGTTGCGGCGGGTCTTGCAGATGATCACGTCGGCCCATTGCACCACCACGATACTGACGAAGAAGGCCGTGTGACAGGTGAACTCCACGATCTTCCTCTGCTCATATGTCTAAGAGAAAGACATTCTTTGACTACACATTCTTTACACACACTGCTGTTCAAATGTTTGGGGATAGTATGATTTTTTTTTTTTTGGGGGGGGAGAAATTAACACTTTTATTCAGTAAGGACGCATTCAATTGACATTAACTGATAATATACTATTATCATAAATAATAAGTCAACTGATAATATCACTATTATGATAAATACCTCTTTTCTTTTGAACATTCTATTCATCAAAGAAATCCTGAAAACAATATGCATCATTTATTTCCGCAAAGCAATTAGGCAGAACAATTGTCCAACATTGATAACAATAAGAATGTGTCTTGTGCATCTAATCAGCATTTCTGAAAGATCATGTGACACAGAAATAAATGACATTTTAAAATGCAGTAAAATAAAACAGTTTTTTTTATAAATGAGCAATGAGCATAACTCAATAACTGTCCATTTCTTCTAATCATCCTAGAGATGGTTCTACACCTTCATTTATGTTCAGCTGTGTTTGATTATATTAATTGGACTTGATTAGGAAAGCCACACACCTGTCTATATAAGACCTTACAGCTCACAGTGCATGGCAGAGCAAATGAGAATCATGAGGTCAACGGAACTGCCTGAAGAGCTCAAAGACAGAATTGTGGCGAGGCAGAGATCTGGCCAAGGTTACACAAAAAACTTCTGCTGTACTTAAGGTTCCTAAGAGCACAGTGGCCTCCATAATCCTTAAATGAAAGACGTTTGCATCTTTAATAGTTAAACTTCTACTCTGCATCTTAAAAAACAGTATCTTCTGCTATATTGCATCGTCAAAATTAATAGCTAAGATTTAAGCTGAAGTCATGCCAAAAATATGATTAATAATTCTTTGTTTGGAAAAGACTGTTGAAAACAGAATAATTGGTACTTTTTAGAAGCATCTTCTAAATAGAAATGTGAATGAAATGCAATGTACGGTGCTTTGGACGAGAGTCGATTCGATGAAATATGCACTGAACAGTGTGTGTATGTCGCTGATGGAAAGGAATGAAGCTCTTCAGCATGTTTACCCATTGCTGTCCGTAACTGTCCTCCAGGTCATTATTAGAGCGATCGTCCCAGTTTAGCCGGATGCCCACCAGCAGGCTGGGAAGCCAGCCGTTCTCAGCCAGAATCACAAAATAACTGAAAAATCCTCCCAGGGCCTGAATCATACCTGCATACACATATTTAAAAAGAGACAGGAAGGAGTTCATCTGGAGTCTAGTCTCTTATAACAGGAGTTTAATTCCATCAAACTGAACCCAAGACATATTTGTACTGTAGCAGCTCACTAACCGATCTGTCCATAGGCGATGCTGATGAGACGCTCGTTCACCAGCTTGTCCCTTTGAGGGTTACGAGGCTGGCGTTTCATGATGTCACTCTCTGCTGCTTCATAAGCCAATGAGATTGCAGGGACCTGAGATGGCATTCAACAATTGGTTAATGTATGAATGACTGTATTGCAGAAAAAAGTGAATTGCTACTAGAAAATAACTGTTACATTCACGAATGTGTTCATTATTATTAACATAAAAACATTAGATGTGTGTGTGTCTCACCATGTCAGTGCCCAGGTCAATGCAGAGGATGGTGATGGTCCCGAGAGGAAGAGGAATGTTGACCAAGATGAAGAACAGGAAGGGAGTGATCTCAGGGATGTTGCTGGTCAATGTATAGGCGATGGACTTCTTCAGGTTATCAAAGATGAGACGACCTGGGAGAGAGAGAGAAAAAAAACAGAAGCACAGACCTCATTATTACCATTCAACTAAATTGTTTCTGTTTTGGTTTAAGCATAAAAAATACTTAAATAAAAATACGATAATTACAATAAAAAAAAACAACATAATATTTGATTTATTGTTTTACTTCATCACATTTTTTATTTTAATTAGATGTATTTTCATACAGATAAAAAAATAAAATAATAATATAACCATACGTCATATGGTTGTTTTTAATAAATGTTTATTTTGAATTAATACATATTAATAATTTTTCAAAAATTGACTATCAATAGACTCTCAATTGTGTTTATTATTTGATTAAATTTTTTACTTTTTTAAAAAATGTAAGTATTAAACCGTATTATACTAATACTAACTAAACAATAAAATATATACTTTTAGTCATTTTATTTTTTTATCATATTTTTGTTGAATTGTTGAACATTTTGTTCAGATTTTTTGCGGTATAATTTTTAACATATAGGCTACATTTATCCTATTTTCTATTATTAATGTTCATGTGGAGCCCAGGTAGACTAGGAACCACTTTGTTGAATCTAATAAAGATCCAATCAAAGAATAAGTAATGAAGAATGAAGAGCAAAATCATAGATGAAAACAATTTCCTCGTATGAGTTGCCCCTGGCTAGCTCTAGATTTCTGTCTACCTTTCTCGTATCCTTTAGCTCCCTCTCTCTCGTACCTTCCTCAACTCCAGTAACGATGGATGCAAAGTTGTCGTCCAGCAGGATCATGTCTGCAGCCTGCTTGGAGACATCTGATCCCGAGATCCCCATGGCAACACCGATGTCTGCCTTCTTCAAAGCGGGGGAGTCATTCACTCCATCACCAGTCACAGCCACAATGGCACCCTAAAGGACACACACACAGAGAGTGTGTATAAGAATCAGTTATGTATGATTACGAATGAAGAGTTTAAATTAATTTTAGGTGTTATTTTGGTGATGTTAAGTGTGCGTGTGCGTGTGTACCTGTCTCTGGCAGCCCTCCACGATGATGAGCTTCTGTTGGGGAGAAGTCCTGGCGAACACAATCTCTGTGTGATTCCTCAGCACTTCATCCATCTGCTCCTGAGTGAGATCCTTCAGATCTGAGCCGTGGATCACACAGGCTTTGGCATCCCTGACAACACACACATAAAGAATACTAAATGGATACTTGCTCCAGTTGTATCAAAATCAGATACAATGTACAGCTGCTGTTATTAAATAAAAAGAGTTTAGTTTTTCTGGTAACACTTTAGAACAATGGTCCGTCATTACTATGGTAACTATACAGGAAGTAAAGCAGAACTAATGAGTACCGTATTTTCCCGCATATAACCCGCGGCTTATACCAGGGTGCGGGCTTTTTTACACGTAATAATAATAATAATAATATACTTTTATAAACGGAATAATATTTCAATACTTTCGCCTCTAAGGACGTAAGTTTTTTTTTGCGGTATTTTCTTTCTGTTTTTCTTTCTTGCGAGAGTTGTTGTCTCTGGCGCTTGTACTGTCACTCTGACAGCTGCCGCTGATAGGCTGTCTGACCTGTCAATCATGCAAGAAGACTTGATTGGCTGTGCTGCCATGAGGGCGGGCTCATCTCATCTCATCCGATGATCAATACCAGTGTTGCCATATTGGCAACTGGGCTACATTTGGTCGCGTCCGATCGGAAAAAAATGCATTGGGCTGGTCGATAAAAATTGGGCTTGTTTTTGATGACAAACCCGCCTAAATTTCCTATATAAATGCATATAAATTCCATTAAAACAAGCATACAAATGCATATAAATTCCACTAAAACAACCCCCCTGTCAACAATCGCGTGGAGGTCTCTCTCTCCACCCCCCCTCAACAATTTTGGTCTTGGGCGGGAATTTTTGTAAGTGGGCGGGTTTTTTGCTCTAGTTGGGCTGGAAATCGTCAGTCCAATCTGGCAACACTGATCAACACCTGAATTTTGCAAACAAGCACTGTGTACCGAGCCTGAACAGTTATAGTTAATGTAATGAATGGAGGCGTTAAGCCGAATAGAATCCAAGTGCAGTTTATTTCTGGGACAATCCAGATCAGAAACTATATACCAGGCGTAAGGTCAGCAACATAGGATAAGTCCAAAGCATGAAAGACATAGAACAAGGCATGGACTAGACTTGGCATGGCATGGTTACAATACATAGAACAAGGCATGGCAAAATAACAATGAAACATGACAAAGGCTAAACAAGGCATGGCTAGACATGGCATGGCATAAGCTCGACATGACATAGAACATGGTCCAGTAAGCTATGCTACCTATAAGGTTGCTGGCACTACCACTAGTGGTACTAGCTTAAGGCCCAGTCACGAAGAACGCACGAATTACGCACAGATTTTCGTTTCTGCGTGGAGTGTGCGTCATATGCGTAATTCGTCGGTGGAATGAACGAGGACCGCCAGTGATTGTAAGTGGATGTGCGTCGAAGGTGGTTTGTGCGTGATTTTGAGTTTTGAACGGTTCAAAAATTTTCTGACGCACAGTTGTGTGTCGGTGTGCGTTATTTATGAGTCGTGTGCGTAGTTTATGCGTTGAGTATGCGTGACATGCGCGGGACACGCGTCGGCCGTCAGTGCTTATGCGTTGGAACTGGTTCGAAAGCGCGCACGTCCACTGACGCCCCACCTTCATATTACTCATGAACCGCGCACCGCGGCGCACGTATCACGTTCATTCCACTGACAATGTGGATTCTGAAAGTGCTTGTTCGTGGAACGTTCGCGAAGCGTGTGTGTTTGGACGCGCTCCGGCAGTGATTCATGCGTCGGGTGTGCGTTGAATGTTCGTGGAATACTTTGGTCAATTTCTCGACGCACAAGCACGCACAAACCCAATCTATGCGTGATTTGTGAGTAAGTCGTGCGCGATCGGCTGTGTGACTGGCCCTTTAGCTTAGTAGGGCTGTGCTACCAGCAAGGTTACGGCAATCCCATAGACAAAACTGTTCAACATGACATGACATGACATGGAACTAGGCACAAAACATGACAAAGCAAGAAACCAAGCATAGCATAAACCTGACTAAACATAACATAACAATGAGACAAGACAACATGGCTAAGTAAAGCGGCTCTGCCCATAGAGTGGAGTGCAGCCCATGCAATACATCGCCAAGTCCTTGAGTGATCCTAGCCCATATATAGTCCTCAAACAGGAAGTGGTCGCAGAGGGAGCGGTATCAGACAGACCATGAATGTGGGCTCCCCCTGGTGGTGTGGCATGGCCTTACAGTTAATCATGTTATGCGAGCAACATTCGAAAATTCGAAATGTGAATTTACACAAAAAAGTTCATAAATCTATGGGTGCGGGTTATACCCACGTTTTTTTTATTTTGTTTTTTTTACACAAAACCCCAAAACCCGCGGCTATATGAGGGTGCGGGTTATCTGAGTCTGCGGGTTATATGCGGGAAAATACGGTAATTCTACATATGTAGTATTCTATGGGATAGTAATTAAATATTTAATCTCAAGTAAATATTTTGTGTCTAATTATATACTTATGCGACAAATAATCCAGCCGGTTGTTATTGCAGAATAAACCCCAGAAAAAGTTCCTTCAGGGTGATGTTGTATGAGAACGATGTCATTTCACCGGAAATTGTCATCAGTGTCCCAATCTTTATATATAAGATACATGATTCCCAACCTGTGAAAGCTAGGGAGCTGACTGAGTTTTTCCCTGCAGGTAGATACTTAAATGCACCATTATAGGGCAAACACATTTTTCTCCATTGATGGACATTCAAAAGTAGTCATGTATTCTACTTTTGCAAATATGTTTTTTGTTATATTATTGTAGATGCTTTACCACTGACCGATTTTTGAAGATACAGTAATACCTTGAGATACGAGCATAATCCGTTCCAGGACTGAGCTTGTAACTGGAATTGCTCGTATCTCAAATAATTTTGTATTGTTTATTGTAAAGTGTATTGGATAGCCTACATGCACAATAATGTATTCCTCAAAACCTCATATTTATTATTATTGAACACACATGACTCCCTGCTCCTAGCTTGTGAATCACTCGTAGCCCCTGGTAACCCCCGCTGTAAAACCAAGGTGGCCCTCTAGTGGAGATCATATGCAATTACCCCATAAATGTATATAACACACACCACAGGAAGACTCGTAGGAGATGCGTAAGGAAGTCAACGAACATGTGAAGTGAAGGAGTGAGGCACGTAGGCTCCGAATGTTGGAACACCTGGTGCCAGCGTCTGAAAGCGTGCTCGTATCTCAAATCTCGACTCATATTTCAAAGCAAAAATTTGCTCGAAGGCTTGCTCGTATCTCAAGGTATTACTGTATTATAGATGTCCTTTGTTGAAACCAGCCTGATGCAATTTAGCCAAACAGGACGTGTTCCTGGATCAACATCCTTTGTCATTCCTAGAAACAATATTCGTAATATAAGCGATCATAAACCAAATCCTAATTCTAGCCTACTTCTAAAAGAAAACAATTGTTGGAAACAAATGTTGTTGAAACATAATCCCAACCTCCCAGTCGATAGGAACGTTGTTCCAGCATGTTGATCCAGGAATCATGAATGTTGAGCACAGGCCTCCCTTTTTTTTTCTTTTTGACATTTTTATCCATAGCACAGTAAAGTATATGCAGAAATGTATGGGAAGAAACAGGCAACCGTGGATTGTGGAGTTGTGCGGTGTGTTTTAATCCTCTACCTGGGGTTGACCTGGCTGACAGGAATATTAAGCCGAGCGGCGATGTCCTCCACAGTCTCGTTACCCTCAGAGATGATACCGACACCTTTAGCAATGGCCTTAGCTGTGATTGGATGGTCACCGGTCACCATGATGACTTTGATACCAGCTGAGCGGCATTTTCCCACAGCGTCGGGGACGGCAGCTCGGGGCGGGTCAATCATGGATATCAGACCCACAAAGCACAGCTTGTCTGTCTGGAAGTTGATGTCGTCGGTGTCAAAGGCAAATCCTTTGGGGTACTTGTCCTCGGGCATGAACAAGTGGCAGAAACCTGGATGGAAGAAGGGAGGAAAAAAAGGGAAACACTCAGAATGGTTTTACTCCCAATGGTTTGGTTTTTCTGGTGTCTAGGATTTATCTATCTATCTATATGTGCCTTTTTGAGCTTTTTTGTCTTTTTCTTTTAGTTAAAAAGTAGAGGTAACAGGAAATGAAAGAGATGGTTATATGTTTATCTCTCTATTTCTCACCAAGCACTCTTTCTCCCAGCCCTCCGAGTTCCAAGTAGGCGTTCTGGAAGGCCTCCTTCAGTTCCTCATCCATGGGCTGCTCTTTCCCCTGAATGAGGATGGTTGAGCAGCGGTCCAGGATGCGTTCTGGCGCACCCTTCATCACCAGAAGGTAGTGGCTGTCGTTCCCCTCATCCGACTCGTGCACTGACAGCTGGTGTGAAAACACACGAGAAGGAGTGTTACTTAGAACTGAATAATGTGCTGTGAATGAAGATGATCATGTTTAACTATCCCTGAGAATTAAAGGAAAAATGTTTTTGTCTAATGATGTACTAAAAACAAAATCATTCTTAATTAACTGAATAAATTATAATTAAAACGATAAACTTTAGTATTGATGAAATATAAAATATATTCCATTTTATTATGAGTTTAAGTGAAATATATTCGGTTATAAGGAGTCCTGCGTCATTTTAACCATAATTTTGCAATTAAAGTTAAAATAACACCATACTGTTTAATATTGGTTTGATTGCACAATATTTACCTGGAATAATAACCTTGAAATGTTGTCACACCAAACTAGTGTTTTTTACATTTTATTTTGTACCTGATTGTAAAAATACTCTAGTATTAAATAATGAAGGTTATCTTGACAGAATGTTAATGGATGATGGACTTTCAATTACTTTGTGAATCCAGTCACACTGAATACAAAACAGGAAACAAACCTGGTATTTGTTGGTGGAGTTGAAGGGAATTTCAGCCACTTTTTTGTTCTTTTCCCTCATGGCTTTGACAGAGCCGCAGGAGAGCTCAATGCACTTGAGAAGCGCTGACTCAGAGGCATCGCCTGCAACATCCCGCTTCAGGATCGGCAGAGACTCCTGCCCCGCCTTAAACACGGCTCTGTTACAGAGCGCGGCCACACGGGCAAGAGCCAACCACGTCCCAGAGCTCTTATCAAAGGACGTACCTAGTAGAGATCACACACGGATCAATATCCATCTATAGCCGAGAAACAAACCAGAACATACTACCAACTGTTCTGATCCAAATCTATCTATCTATCTATCTATCGATCTACTCAAAGGTCAAAAGTTTGGGACCAATAAGATTTTTTTAAATGTTTTTGAATTAACCCTTTATGCTCATGAAAGCTGCATTGATTTAATCATAAATACATTAGTCCAATACAGTAATAAAAACTGTAAAATTATTATTTTAAATTTCACATATAATTTATTCCTGTGATATCAAAGTTGTATTTTCAGAATCATAACTCCAGTCTTTAGTGTCACATGATCCTTGTTGAGAAATCATTTTAAGACGTACTTCTGCTCAAGAAGCATTTCTCCTTATTATCAATGTTAAAAACAATAATATGCTGCTTATTATTTTGTGGAAATCAGTGCTATTTTAGTATCGATGAGATACTAGCTATTATAAATGTTTAATTTTATATTTTCCATTTTAGATGTTTTAAAAATATCTATATATTTTATGTAATCTTTTACTCCAGTTAAATTAAATGAAAATGAGGAATGTTGCAACTAGCAAATTGGAAGCTACAGTTGGAAACATCTTTGCATGATTTTAGTTTTAGTAAAAAAAAAACTGGGTTATCATATCATTATTAAATCTGGGTTCTTTGACAAATACAAAGAACAACATATATTTGAACTACAAATCTTTTGTAACCATATAAATGTGTGTTCGCTCACTTCTGAATTCATTTAATGCATTCTCGCTAAATAAAAGCATTGATTTATTTCCAAACAAAATCTTACAGACCCCAAAACTGTTGAATGGTTCGATCTATCTATCTATCTACCTGCATCTATTTCCCTATTTATCTAATTCTCTAGCAGCTCACCAGACTGATCTTCGGTGGTGTCCGCCTCATGGATCTGATTGTCAAACCACATGTGGGCGACAGTCATGCGGTTCTGCGTCAGGGTGCCGGTTTTATCAGAGCAGATGGTGGAGGTGGATCCCAGAGTCTCCACAGCCTCCAGATTCTTCACCAGGCAGTTCTTACGGGCCATGCGCTTGGCCGTGAGGGTCAGACACACCTGAGAGACGGAAACAGAAAGACAGAAAGAGAGGAACAGAAACAGAGGACCAGAAGAACAGAACAAAAGGTAGAGTGGTCGAGGCAGAAGTTAAAAGGAAAAGGAGAGAAAGAGAACCAAACAGAATTTTAGTGGTATTACATTTTTCGTAGTGTGGCACAATGCAAAAATCGTGCAGCAGTAGAACAGTGTTAAATCAAAAAGAGGCTCTGAGGAGCAAAGCGAAGCACAGCAAAGATTGGCAAAGTGGTCAGAAACATACTCTACGTGATGTCTAGCTTTTGTTATTGGCGTCAAATGATGGGCACAGATCTAAAAGGTATATTGGCACAAATTCATCTGTTACTTGATAGGAGTCAGTCAAATTAGACAGATGCCAACATTTAAAGGAGTGACATGCCCTCATCATCCAAAGCCTGAAAAAATAACCAATCCAGATAGTTAATAAACGGTTCACTTGCAGTGAGAAAAATGTATGTGCAGA
This sequence comes from Rhodeus uyekii, assembly GCA_037043235.1. Lineage (NCBI taxonomy): Eukaryota > Metazoa > Chordata > Actinopteri > Cypriniformes > Acheilognathidae > Rhodeus > Rhodeus uyekii. The sequence continues at coordinate 1,779,138 of JAWRVZ010000037.1, read as the reverse complement.
GCACAGTTTATTTTCTGAGGTGAACAACCGTCTGTCAAGAACATGCAAAATGCAGTAAACTGTATTTTTTGTCTTTTAGATCTGACCTGTGACAGATGAGCTTGGTTCAACTATAATCAGATTCAAAGAAAATAGAATGTGTAAATTGATATAATAATTTCCAGCATTTGACATAGCTTTGCACTTCTCATAAAAATCAAGAGACATTTATAACTTAGCACAACACTGATAATAATTAGAAATGTTATTTGAGCAGTAAATCATCATATCAGAATGATTTGTGAAGGATCATGTGACACTGAAGACTGCAGTAATGATGCTGAAAATTCAGCTTTACATCACAGGAATAAATTACATTTTAAAAGGTAATAAAATAGAAAGTTTCATTTAACATTATTAAAGTTTTCTGTATTTATGATTAAATAAATACTTCCTGGGTGAGGATAAGAGACCCCAAACTTTTGAATAGATAGATTTGCATGGGGCAACATATTATTTTAGTATTTTACGAGAACAGCTACACGAAAAGCATGCAAATCCTTCTTATGGCCATAAAAGGACAGATTTACTAAACATATCAAATTAGCCTGAGAGCGCAAATTGCAAAAAAGCAAAGATGGGAGTGGACTGACAGTCTACTGACAGTGCGCACATTAAAGAAGCAGATAATTTCCATAATGACTAAAATTAGCAGCTGGTTTAAGACATGCTGTACGATATATAATGCCGCAAATACCAATACATTGACTAGCACAAACCTTAGTAAATCACTTTTCATGATTCATTTAAATCCTCTCCCATAAATTTTGCATCTGGAAGGGAAACTCCTACAAATGCATATGCAACGAGGTCAGCTGCAAAAATAACCCCGTCCACGAGCTTTCAACACTCGTTTTTTACGGCATATCTTTAGTAAATCCTGATAGTAGTTTTTTAAATTTAAAAGAGGGTTTACACTGGAGCATGCTGTTAGTAAATCTGGTTAGCTAAAAACTTGCTAGCTTGTTAGCTAAAACTTGTTAGCTAAGTCTTGTTAGCTTGTTAGCTAAATCTTGTTAGCTAAAACAAAAGGTTAACAACAAAAGTAAAGTTCATATTTTAATGCCAAAGAATAATTAGCATTTACTTTAATAATAATTTGCCAGTTTGGTCCAAAAAACATTTAGGTTAGGTTAGTGTAAAAAACAAACATCCTCAGTGTCAAGAATTGTACTTTTGGAATGCGAAGATGCACGAAATTGAGTATGACGTCTGCGTAGGGTATGTTTCAGGCGTAGTTGAGGCACAGGCCAGCCCCAATGCACAGTGAGAGCACAGCGAGAGCCCCGTCTCAGACTGTCAGTCTCTATGTGGCAGCCACTAGCTTACACAGGCAACTAGAGATACCACAGAGTAATATTTCAGTAATGTTTCAGATTTTCATATTGACCTAGGCTTTCAAGTGAGAGTCTGTAAAAGAACAAAGGGAAAGAAAAAGAGAGAAACAGACAGAGAGAGAGAGAAAGAGAGAGTGATGGAGTCATGAGGAGTCACAGATATGAGGGATTAGAAAGAGGGAAAACAGTTCAAGAACACACACAATGATATATAACACTACTTGAGTATTTACTGACATTACACAATCACAGACGAGAAGCCACAACACTTCACAAGCACTGTAAAGAGTTACACAAGAACAAAAGAAAATATAGCTGCTAGCAGCCATCACGGGGCCAAGCGCAAGGAGGGCATTAAATGTCATGCCGACATGACTGGCATCATCAGACCAACGGCAGTAAGAATCTAAAGACATTTCAATATGACTTAAGTCTAAATGGCTGAAAAATCAACAATACGGTCTTTAGTAATTCGATTTAATGTTTTATCACATTCAACCAACAGGCAGCGCTGTAACCAAATTGTAGTGTCAATTCATGTGGTACATTGAGAGTGTGGTGACATTGACACATGCAAAGTTTGCTTTCAATTGGGTAAACCATTGCTGACAGACCACTAAAGTCATGTGTTTGTTAAACATAGCATCTTATAAGAAAAATTGAAATGGCAGACGCTCAAAATGGCCGATATGGGAAAATTTGGTATCGCAGGACTCGGCATGACCCACTGGATCTAAAGACAGCAGTTTCATGATTTTTAGACAAAGCGTTCAGGAGTTATAATCAAAAATGTCAGTTTTTTAATATCTCCTGACCACTAGGGGGCAGAGCGCCAAAACTCTGCAGGTAGCCTCAGACCATGATTGACATAACACACAGAAAGTTTGGTCAGAAAACGCTAATGCGTTGCGGAGATAAAGCCTCAATTTCATTTGTGTGACCATTATGTCGGATTCTTTCGCGAGTTATTCGTAAACGGTTTGACATATCAACTTTCTTTGGATAACTTTTTGTCATGATGGTCTGGAGATGATGTGGTTTAATTTTGGTGAAAATTGGACAAACGGTCTGGGAGGAGTTCGAAAAAGTAGGTTTTTAAAGAAAAACAACATGGTGGACAAGAAGTTTGGCCGACTATGACAAATTTGGTATCTGTGTTCTCGGATTGACCCAAGGAACGTATAAAGATAATTTGTTTTACCATAGGTTAACGCACTCAAAAGTTATTAGCATATTTGTAAATTTGGTTATAATTTTTGACCACAAGGGGGTGCTGCCTCGAAACTTTTTGAGTCGTATCAAGGTTAGGTGCCGAAGACACATATTGAGTTTCGTAACGATATGTCAATATCTTTGTTAAATATAGCAATTTATGACAATATTCAAAATGGCCGACGCTCAAAATGGCCGATATGGGAAAATTTGGTATCGCACGACTCGGCATGATGCACTGAATCTAAAGAGACCAGTTTTATTATTTTTGGCCAAAGCGTTCAGAAGTTATAAGCAAATATTTAACTTTTCCATATCTCCTGACCACTAGGGGGCACAGCGCCAAAACTCTGCAGGTAGCCTCAGATCATGATTGACATAACCTACACCTAGTTTGGTCAGAAAACGCTAATGCGTTGCGGAGATAAAGCCTCAATTTCATTTTTGCGACCATTACGTCGGATTCTTTCGCGAGTTATTCGTAAACGGTTTGACATATCAACTTTCTTTGGATAACTTTTTGTCCACATTGTCTGGAGATGATGTGGTTCAATTTTCGTTGAAATCGGAAAAACGGCCTAGGAGGAGTTCGAAAAAGTAGGTTTTTCATAAAAGTCAAAATGGCGGGAAAAATTTCATGACGGAAAATGACGTCATATGGTGCAATCGAATCGTCTTGAGCCAAGGAATCAGTGGACATAAGAATTTTGTTTCTAGGTCATACGGTTCAAAAGTTATTAGCATAAACGTTAGTTAAACTTTGGACAGTTGGTGGCGCTAGAGATATTGAGTTAGAGACTTCAAATTTGTTATGGTCAATGATTGGACTGTCCTTAATGAGTGTGCCAACTTTCATCATTTTCCCGCATACGGTTCTATGGCCTGCCATAGACTCCCATGGCGGAAGCGGAAGAAGAATAATAATAAGAACCGGAACAAAAACAATAGGTGCCTCCGCACCTTCGGTGCTTGGCCCCTAATGAACAGATGAAAGGACAGACAACAAATATACACACATCTTAAAATGTCCAAATATAATCTAATGGAACATATTCGGAATGGCACACAATTAATATTTGAACTAGAGAATCGAACCCTGTAATCTGACCCGACAAGCATTATAAAATGATAAGAATGAAACTAAACTAAACAAAAATTCACTTATGGTACTCTTTTTTTTTTGTCACGCACAAAATATATAATCTACAACAAAACAGACTTCATGGATACTGTATCCCACAATGCAATGCAATGCTCTATTTCCACTGTGATGTTAAGCAAAACATCAAACACGAATTTGCGTAAACGTTTGTCCTTTTTTGACTCATTATTTGTTTAGATTGCCAATATTTTTTAATTTATTTTTTTAACATAAAATATACTACTGTTAAAAAGTTTGGGATTGTTTTTTAATGTTCTTTAAATAATTATCTTGCTCACCAATGCTTAATATTATGAGATATTATGAAAATAACAATTTTTAGCATTAAAATAATAATTTGTGGATTTGCTGCTCAAGAAACATTTCTTATTATTATCAACGTTGAAAACATGATATTTTTTTCTGACATTTTAGATGGATAAAAAGTTCATAAGAATAACATATTTGAAATATAAATCTTTTATAACATTCGAAAATATATTATTTAATTTAATGCATTCTTGCTAAATAAGTCAACCCCAAACTTTTGAACAGTACTGTATATAAGTTTATTGACTGACTTATTAGATGCCACTTAGTTAATTAATTACCGTATTTTCCCGCATATAACCCGCGGGATATAATACCAGATTTTACAAACCCCACAGGGGGGTGCGGGTTATATAAGGGTGCGGGCTATATCACAATTTTTTTACACGTAATAATATTCAATATATTTGTTACGTCCCTAAGGATGTTTTTGCTGTATTTTATTTCTGTTTTTCTTTCTTGCGAGGGTTGTCGTCTCTTGTACTATCACTCTGATGGCTGGCGCTGATAGGCTGTCTGACCTGTCAATCATGAAGACGTGATTGGCTGTGCTGCCATGAAGGCGTGTTCTTCTCATCCGATGATTAACACCTGAAGAATCGCTTATTAAGGGACGTGCTGCTGCACAGCGGGAGACACTGCTTTTTCTTTTTGTTCTGATTCTGACTTGTGTTTATTTTCTCATTGTTTGAATTTTGCATACAAGCACTGTGTACCGAGCCTGAACAGTTGTGGATAATTGACGTCATGCGAGCAACATTCGAAATTCGAACACAAAAAAGTTTCTAAAATCTATGGGTGCGGGTTATATAAAGGTGCGGGTTATACCAACACCATTTTACACAAACCCCCAAAACCTGCGGGTTATATTAAAATACGGTAAGCAAATAATGTAAATACAATTTAGTGACTACAGTTGGAAATGTTTGCATAAGGTGTATTGTTTCACATAATATTTCACAGACTTGTAGGCGGTACAAAGCACATACTGTGCCGTGTGTCAGTATTCCATTCCGAACAAAGCCATGAACAAAAGATACCAAACGAAAGAAGATGACAAACACATTAATTATACTGACAAATTGCAAACATGTAAGACATTTAAACACTAGCAGAGACACTACACAGAGAAAGAGAGGGGATCCTCACAGTGACGGTGGCCAGCAGACCCTCGGGCACATTGGCGACGATGATGCCGATGAGGAAGATGACGGCCTCCAACCAGCTATAGCCCAGGATGATTGACAGGATAAAGAAGGACACGCCCAGGAAGACGGCCACACCGGTGATAATTTGGATGAAGTGCTCAATCTCCTTGGCGATGGGGGTTTTTCCGGTCTCCAGGCCGGAGGTCAGAGTAGCAATGCGGCCCATGACGGTGCGGTCACCGGTGCAAACGACAATACCACGAGCAGTGCCTGACAGAGAAGACAAAAGAGAGACTTTATATATATTTAAATCAACCTGTCATTTATTTGGTCACAATTATTCCACTGATTACATAGCCGCTTACCAAATATATAACTAAAACCGTTTCCAACCAAAATTATTTCACAGTTCAAAAGTATTGGGTTAGTGAGTTTGTTATGTTCACCAGTGCTGTATTTATTTGATCAAAGTATAGTAGAAACAGTAATATTGTGAAATTTTATTACAGTTGAAATGAACACTTTTTTCTCAATTCTTCAGTCACATGATCCTTCAGAAATTATTCTAATATGCAGATTTGCTCCTTTCGTATTACAGTGGAACCTCGAGATACGAGCAGCTTTACATACAAGTTTTTTGAGATACGAGCCGGAGCTCGGGCCATATTTTCGTTCAAGATACGAGCCCAAATCCGAGATACGAGCCGTGTTTCCGGAGGTCCCGCTAGTTGGCGCGCAGGGTCGAGCATCATCCGAGAGCATCTCTTGCTCAATTGCACGTGTTATCTGCTTGAATCAAAGTGTATCTTGTGCACTGTATGCACTGTACTCTTTTTTTGGAGTGGGGGTTCGCTGACGCCTCCTCCAGTCAGTGGCTGATGAGCAGGAGTGCAATGTGTTCGTAACTTTAACTATTAAAGTTACGAAAATAGTTTTAAGTTCTAAAAAAGCGCCGTTTACGTACGTGTCTAGAGTGCCTACATCCCTTCCCCCTCCCTCCTCCTCGCCGTTCACCTTCGCTAGCCGCACTCGTCTGTCTCCGAAGTAAGACTATTATGCTAAATAACTCTTTTATTTCTTTATTTCATATTTTGTTATGTATTTGTTAATTATACATGTTTATTTGTTATTTAAAAACATATCTTTATTCATAATTTACAATGATTTGGGGATTTTTCATAGGTCCGGAACGGATTAAATCGAAATCTGTTATTTTAAATGAGAGAAATTCGTTTGAGATACGAGCCGATTGACTTACGAGCTCGGTTCTGGAACGAATTAAACTCGTATCTCGAGGTACCACTGTATTATCAATTATGAAAGCAGTTGTGCTCCTTAATATTTTTGTGAAAATCGTTGATTTTGTAATGAATAGAAAGTTTAAAAAACAGCATTTATTGAAATAGAAATCTTTGTAACATGTCTCAACTGTCACTTCTGATTAGTCTTGCTGAATACAATTATTCTTTAAAAAACTCCACCAAACTGTTGAACGGAAGTGAAAATATTTGTTATTTATGGACCACCAAAAAACACTAAGTAACAAAGAAATTAATATGTAAATATTAGCTTTTTTCTTATTTTGTTTTAAAAAATCTTATACTGCGAGTAAAAATCTTTAGTATGACAGTATCCAGTATTTCATGAGTTCTGTGCAAAGTTCTAGAAATCTCATAATCATATTGTGTAATGCTCTAATCCATCACATGGTGGCAGGAGAGCGTCACCCTGGATCGGAGCCTGAATCTAAAGCAAGGACATGGGGAGATCACGAAACACTGCCAGCCTGCTGACAGCACACTGAGCAGCGGACATATGCAACATCTCTTGACCTATCAAAACAATAGCATTACACAACCGACTGAAGTGCTGCGCTAACACTGACTGAGAGGGAAATCATAGTCATTTATCAGAGAACTATATATGCTATTGCTTTCATTAAAGCTGCTGGATGTTTTCATCGTTCTAAAGGTGGAAACTTGTGAAGCAAACGATTTGAAAAGTGTGGATGTGTGGAAAAATAGTGTGAAAAAGAAGAGGGCGTGGGCCGCTGACGGGTGGCAAGATGGGGAGCAAAAGTGAGAGGTTGTTGTCATGACAACATCTTTCCTCTACGGCTGTTCTTAGCAAAAATGACCAGAAAATAAATAAATAAATAACGAGATGGGACAAAGAGTGAAATGAAAAAGCAAAAATCGATTGGAGAAGATGAGTTCATAAAGAACAGGAAATGAAATAATAGTGACAGAGACTGTATGGGGGAGAAAATGGAAAAGTGATGCAGCTGCTATGGCAACCGTACCCTCAACACAGTTGGTGGAGAAGAAGGCGATGTTACGGGTTTCCAGAGGGTTATCATGGGTGCAGTCAGGTGACCTGGTCTGGGGCTCTGATTCGCCGGTCAGGGAGGAGTTGTCAACCTAAAGAATTATAATATATATACATTTATATATATTACACTTTTGTCGGCTTGATAAAGCCTGGTCTGAAAGTTTGAAAGTGTTTGAAAATATTGGAGTTTGGAGGTTCTACAGGCTAGACAGACAGACGGAGAAATAGACAGACAGATGGATAGACAGACAGACAGACAGACAGACAGACAGACAGATAGATAGATAAAAAGATTACATGTTTGACTTGTATGAAAACAGTACATTTAGTGCAATATGTAAAGTTAGAATAAAGGCATATTATTTATGTCATCTGAAAAAAATATTTTAATTTAGCATAATCTGTAAAAACATTTACTTTTAACTTAACTGATATATGAAACCAATAAACTTGGTTTAATATCAGATTTCCTATTTCACGCTACAGAGAGTTAAACAATTTGGGTTGACCTGGAGAGACTATAGCTCCAAAATTAATCTCTTCTACAAGGGGAATAAAAAATGATGAAATATGTTTGAAGTTTCTCCATTTCAAGTTTAAACAAAGTAGTCCTCCCGCAAACACCGCAGCACGATTAAAGCCCTCGAGTAAAGCGGAGGCGGAGTTTGAGAAGGAAATTCTCAATAAATTGATTTTCTTTGCTGTTGAAAGTCCACTGGCCAATATATTTTTACGGCCAGATTCCATAAAATAACATTTATAGTTATATGAACTATTAATGCAATATACAATATACATACGTCTCTGCATATACACTCACCTAAAGGATTATTAGGAACACCTGTTCAATTTCTCATTAATGCAATTATCTAATCAACCAATCACATGGCAGTTGCTTCACTGCATTTAGGGCAGTGGTTCTCAAATAGTGGGGGGCGCAAAGCGATGCTGGGGGGGCGCGCGTGACCATGGGGAACATGCTTGTTTTTTGCCAGGGAGTAGGTTCTTATGCACTGAACAAGAGCAGCAAATATGAAGTTCAGATAACAAACCCTTCACCCTTTGACGTGTACGATCACACCGGTGTTAATGTGTCACGTGATCAACCACTAAATTCACACGTGTTTTCACGCGATATCTGGCACTGATCCAGAGAAAGACGCGATCAGAGCTTGTCATTTATCACAACAATTCAGTGCTTTCAACCACATAAGGTTTCTTTTAGGTTTCAAACATTTAAATAATCGTAAGTACTGGCATAACAATACATTTACTTTGAAAAATACACACGGATGACTATAAAAGAGGAAATAGCAATCCATTAAATTATAAACTGACAAGGTGTTTTATTCATATCAGATACACATTGTATTGGTAACTATAAACTTCACTCTGTTCTTCTCCCACTTCACTGGCCACTTACTGTCATGTATTTCAGAAGAAGTGACTGAATTGATGTGTTGTAAATCAGACAGATCAGATTCTCTGAACTGCAGCGCAAACTAACATAACGGCGCCCATCGCGCGTCACAGATCGACAAAACACATTCACTTCCATATGTCTGAGAATCTGAATATCAGGTAGTTGATAACAGCGCCAACAAGTTGGTCACTACTTTGAATAAAAAAGAAAAAACTAAATAAATGTAATGAATCTATCATACAGCGCTTTTTGTGACTGCGGTATGTCACGTGACAAGCATGACGTGTCGCCATGAAAACAATGGGCGACAGAAAATAATTGAGAAGCACTGATTTAGGGGTTGGTCCTGGTCAAGACAACCTCCTGAACTCCAAACTGAATGTCAGAATGGGAAAGAAAGGTGATTTAAGCAATTTTGAGCATGGCATGGTTGTTGATGCCAGACGGGCCGGTCTGATTATTTCACAATCTGCTCAGTTACTGGGATTTTCCCGCACAACCATTTTCACACATGGGCTACAACAGCAGAAGACCCCACCGGGTACCACTCATCTCCACTAAAAATAGGAAAAAGAGGCCACAATTTGCACGAGCTCACCAAAATTGGACAGTTGAAGATTGGAAAAATGTTTCCTGGTCTGATGAGTCTCGATTTCTGTTGAGACATTCAGATGGTAGAGTCAGAATTTGGCGTAAACAGAATGAGAACATGGATCCATCATGCCTTGTTACCACTGTGCAGGCTGGTGGTGGTGGTGGTGTAATGGTGTGGGGGATGTTTTCTTGGCACACTTTAGGCCCCTTAGTGCCAAATGGGCATCGTTTAAATGCCACAGCCTACCTGAGCATTGTTTCTGACCATGTCCATCCCTTTATGAGCACCATGTACCCATCCTCTGATGGCTACTTCCAGCAGTATAATGCACCATGACACAAAGCTTGAATCATTTCAAATTGGTTTCTTGAACATGACAATGAGTTCACTGCACTAAAATGGCCCCACAGTCACCAGATCTCAACCCAATAGAGCACCTTTAGCATGTGGTGGAACGGGAGCTTCGTGCCCTGGATGTGCATCCCACAAATCTCCATCAACTGCAAGATGCTTTCCTATCAATATGAGCCAACATTTCTAAAGAATGCTTTCAGCACCTTGTTGAATCAATGCCACGTAGAATTAAGGCAGTTCTGAAGGCAAAAGGGGGTCAAACACAGTATTAGTATGATGTTCCTAATCATCCTTCAGGTGAATGTAGTATATCTCACAATATCTCTCCTTTAGACTACTTACAGGTGCAAGAGAAAGATTGCAAGTGTTTATAGTAAATATTTCCATTCATATTTGTATAGATACCTTGCAGCCGTGAGCAGAGATGATCCTGAGGTCAGCAGGGATCCTGTCTCCTCCCTTCACCTCCACCAGATCACCAGCCACAACCTCCTCAGCGTTAATCTGTAGCTTCTCACCTTCACGGATAACTAAAGCTTGCTGTGGACCACACACACACACACACACACACACACATCAATTTCAACCTCTAATGACTCTAAGGCCACAGGAGAGATTAGCAGAGCATTAATACAGTCTAGAGGCTTCGGAGACTCCACGGTGGGAGATCATAATTAGGATTATGGCCAGGAAGGCAAACGGGGGATTAAGGGTATTGGACTATATTGGTTATTTGAGTATATTGCAACTCGTTCTCCTTTTGATCCAACCAGACTGTTATTTTCAAGTTGAGAAGCACAACTAGAAATATGCAATGTTAAGGTTGGCACTTTTGAATTATAATTTGGATAAAGTAGGATCAGAACTCTGTTCAGGAATACAATCTGTGAATTAAAGGCTATTGGAGGAGGTGATTTTGTGTACCTGGGGAACCATGTTTTTGAAAGACTCCATGATCTTCGAGCTCTTTGCCTCCTGGAAGTAGGAGAAGCAGCCGGTGATGATGACCACAGCAGACAGAACGATCCCCAGATACAACTGCAGAACAAAGCCAAAGGACCGATTATCAGAAACCTTGATTTCTCTGATTCATAATGTGAGCCTTTGTGTCCCATTTAGGTGAAAAAAACAAAATGGAAGGTGTTACGGTCAAAATATCCAATATATCACACCAGAAATCATGTAATTGAAACAAATCATGCATGCTTTTTTGTTAGTTTGTTTTGGCTCTTTTCACAGTGTTTTCTTAACCTAGTACTTTTCATAGAGGTATGGTAGGCAAAGCTATTTTTGTATATATTTTATGTGACACCAAATTTTTTCATGATATATTGTTTTGTTATTATTTAAAAAATTGCTGACATCACTGGGTTTTCACTGAGGTATAAATACCACATACTGAAACACAATACTTTTATTTATATTACATAAATTGCCTGTAATTTTCTTCATTTGAAAGTGTTTGCTAAATGCATAAATGTAATGTAAACGTACCATTCAAAAGTGTGGGGTTTGTAGTTGTTTCAAATCAAATGAATACATTTATTCAACGATGAAGCATTACACTGATTAAAAGACAGTAAAGAACCTTATATTGTTATAAAAAAAATTTTTTTTTAAATGTTTTATTCTAACATGAACTTTCTATTTAAAGAATCCTTAATAAAAGTATGTTAAGTTCCGAAACTGATTTCAACAGCAGATCAGCATATTAAAATGATTTCTGAAAAATCATGCGACACTGAAGACAGGAGTAATGATGCTGAAAATTCAGCTTTGACATTACTGGGGAAAAAAACATTGTAAAATGTATTTAAACAGGAACTATTATTTTAAATTGTAATAATGTATCACAATAATATGAAAGATGCTAATGGACCATGACTTTTTAGTCATAGATATTGAAGATGGTTTTGGCTCAGAATTCATTTAATGAAATTCCTTCTCATTTTTCCCTCTTAACCCAACCTATTCAAACATTTTCTGCCATCCATGGCTTTTCTCCAAACCAAATACACCATAAAAGGATCATTTTTAATATGGAATTATTAACAAAAATGACACAATACCTAGATTACAAATAAAAGACTATCTACTGAATAGGATTATTAAACACGGCCTGGTTTACTTGCAAGAAAATTGTCTTGCATACTCCAGACAACAGCATGTTACGTATTGTGTGCGGCTGCCAAACGGTGTTCAATTTATGCAGTGTTAATGAGACGTGTGTGGGAGTTCTCACATTGTCTCCAGCAGGCTCGTCCTCCGTGGCGGCCTGGATGGCGTAGGCCAGGAAACAGAGGATGGCTCCGATCCACAGCAGGATGGAGAACCCTCCGAAGAGCTGTCGGCAGAATTTGACCCACTCCGGGGTGGTGGGGGGTGGAGTGAGAGCGTTGGGACCATCACGAGCGAGGTACTCTGCCGCCTTAGCATTAGTCAGACCCTTCAGGGGACAAGAGAGTGTGAGAACGGAATGTGATTCGAGAGTTTGCAACAAACACAACTGCACTGCCACTAGGGGGCGATGATGAGATTTGAGCTCACAGCTCCTGCTCGAAAAAGGAAGTGCTTTAGTCAAGCTCATCAAGGCTTACTTTTAAGCTGATTTGGATGGGAATATGTGTATATGTGTGTTTGTGTGTGTGGCTCATATGGTGTGAAATAGGAGAATATAGAAGTCATACTCAAGAAGGAAAAAACTATACAATCCAATGATAATTGAGAGAAATAAATACAAATGTTCCACAAAGGTCTGATGTATCAAATTTGATACTCACATTTTAACCCATATCTAAAGAATGATGTCTGGGTAATCAACTAAAGATTTAAAACAATCTAAAGGGCAAAAAACTCAATGATTGTGCCAACTTTTTCTTCCTTTTTGGATAAGTAAGTAAACCTCAGTTGATTCAATCTAGTAAGTGATCATCTTAAAATATATTTCTAAGTTATTTTTATGTTAGCTTGATCATGTTGATAAGTTAGAAGCCTAGAAATTAGCATTTCAAAATGTGATACAGTAGGGTTTATAGGATTAATATAAGGTATATCTTATAAATGTTTTGCTGTGCATAGTAAAAGTATGACTGTGTTTTAGTGCCACATAAAAAAAAAAAAATCCCATACTAAATTCAAATGACAAGATTCAATTCAATAACAGACATAATGTTACAAGACTAAAGGGAGTTGGGACAGTTCACTCAATAATATTTTAAAACTACATTAGGTGCAAAATAAAATTCTTACATAGTATGTAAGAACTGATTAGAATGTCAATGTGTTTCTTGAATGCAAAATAAATTGCTTTGGATAAAAGTGTCTGCCAAATACATATGGATTTTTAAACAAAATGCAATTATTTGTTGCGTTCCATTTAAGCGAGAAAGTCATACAGGTTTGGAATGGATACATTTTTGGGTGAAATAGACAATGCAATGGTATATGAATAAACCTGACATATTTAGAGAGAGAAAATCCCAATAAAAGTAGAAATAGAGCCTCATCTGTGAGGAAATGGAGGATTTACTTCAATTGTACTTGCATAAGATTCACTAAGAAAGAAATCCTTGGTCTTTAAAAGCATCCGCATCGATTTTGAGGCATTATCTTTAGTATCCGGACACATCAGGAGTTATGAAGGAAATTGAATTTATTCAGAAGGAAGAACAAGACAGACATTCAGCAAATTGCCTCTTTTCTGCAAATCTCACAATACTATGACATCATTCTCCCCAAATATAATTACTTTAATCCTGCGGTTCTCAGTGTGGGGAACACAGGCACTACTGGAGGCGAACTTTACTCTTGTAATAATATTTTTGATTTTTCATGTTTATTTCAATGTTACTTTACAATGATTTATTTTTAATTTCAAAATGTTTCAATTGTTTACTGCTGATGTGAGAAACTCACCTGTACAATGTCAGTGTTGAACTTTCGGCACACTTCTTCAATTGACATCTTATGCTCTGTCTGGGGAAAAACAGAAAAAAGAGAGTCTAAGACTGCACAAAGAATCTGATCACACAGTTTAAACCACAACCTTGCTATATTTGTTTCAAGGCAAAATATTATTTGAAAATCAATACGATATAGTATACTTAAATCCTTTAGGAGGCAGGCCCGGTTCAATGGGCAGTTGACAGTACTAATGTAATGACCAAACAAATTTAGCAAATGCTCCAGTGCATATTTGTGTTCGTGCTGTGGAGAATGTCACATACAGTATATCTGTTTACAACATATTTTTGCAGTGGTGAGTAATTTAGCCAATCAGAGAAGTTTAAGTTCAGAATCCACTCAAAACGGCAGAGTATTTATTGAGTGCTGAGTTATGCAGTCTCGCAAAGCTTCTCATTAACTAACAAAGTGCAGACACAATTTAGGTAAGAGATTTATTGTACGTTGTCGGCAGCTTCATTGACTATAACAGAACTCTGCGAGATCGTTTGTGAGGACTGACAGTGATTGTAAAGTGGATTGGAAGTGGTCTTGGCTCACTTTCAAGGCTACAACCAAGAGGTATTCCGGTCAGTTTCAAGAGGTCCGGTCTCTATCTCTTTCCCAGCTGAGGTACAGACAATACTTTTTTGGAACAGTCATACATTTACATTGGGCCAACCGTAGTACTTTGTAAAAGAGCAAAATCCTAAAAGTCATCAAAGATGGGATTCTTGGGCCCTAAGAGCCAAAGCAGTGATGTCTAAGAATTTGTACCAAAAGTAAAAATTTCTCCCAACTGGATATGAATGTAAAAGGTTAGACCAGAAGTTGTATCAGGCTATTATTATGTATGCATTATTTATTTATTTATTTTACTTTTTTTTTACATTTGTATTACAGATACAAATAACTATTGTGCTGCTTGCCATGTTGCTTATCCAGTACATTACATATTTAACGGGAGAAAGCAGAGGTCCAGAATAACACTGATATAATCCAATGAATACAGCTAAATCCAGTTGAATGCTGCAATGTTTCAGAAGTGACACACATATATATGGATTTATTCTGCACGGGACAGAAATTTGACATGTTAAAAGCAATGAATATGCAGACTATTATTGGTAAAAGTGATGACTTGTAAATGATTTTAAAAGTCTGTCTGTTCGCTGCTCTGGTGGAGCTGTTGCTTAGCTTACATATGCACTTCACTAGAGCACCCTCAGTCATTTCAGAAGCACACTCAGCGATTCGATCCTGGTATGAGGCACTGAACTAACTGTGGAAAATCAGTTTGTAAAACAAAAAATGATTCACTATAGGTCAAATATTAGAGTATAAGTATTAAATATTTGACGTTTTGTAGTAAATATTCATATACGTGACATACAAGAATATGAAGATTTTGTATATGCATTGAAGCGTCTTACCAGTGGCACTTCTTTCTTCAGGTCATCCAGGTCTTTCCCTCCCTTTCCCTTCTTAGGGGACTCCTTCTCATCTTTGTCCTGCGTGGTTGCCACGCGGTAGCTGTCCGACCGTCCATACTGCAGGGAAAGCATTGTTTTTTTTAGATCAGCTACATAATTATACATAGAATAAAGGCATAATTAAAAATACGTTACACATATATATATATATATATATATATATATATATATATATATATATATATATATATATGTG
The DNA here is from genome assembly GCA_037043235.1 of Rhodeus uyekii. Lineage (NCBI taxonomy): Eukaryota > Metazoa > Chordata > Actinopteri > Cypriniformes > Acheilognathidae > Rhodeus > Rhodeus uyekii. Next base: position 1,763,597 of record JAWRVZ010000037.1, on the reverse strand, counting down.
TGTAACGTATTTTTAATTATGCATATATATTTTTTTTTAAATTTTTAATTATATATATATATATATATATATATATAAAATAAAAGTCAATTTAAAGCAAGGTACTTTGTTTTCCCAGTTATTGACTGATACATGTGGAAAGAAATTGGGAATAAGCGCAATAAGGCGCTGTATGTGAACATGATGCTTTTTTCAGTTCACTTGCACAAAAACATATTCAGTATTCCCCAAAAAGAATAAAAACAATGACACAAAACACAAAATATTATTAAAACCTAAATACAAATGTACTTTATGTATTTAATCTCACTCAACCAATGTCTTTGCTGCTGACCTTCGATGATCCAATTCAACCACATTGATAAACAAAAATTACTTTAGATAAATAACACGTTTCATTTTTTGTTTTTATTGCTGAAAAGTGATGAGCCTTCTTTTCCTGCATCCTACTCTTCTGCAATTCAGATTTGTGGCACAGCTGAAAGGTTTGCTCTCAACTCTACAGTTGTGAATTAGCGATTCCTTCAACCTGAGGTTTCTTCATTTCACTTTAGCTGTGAAAGGTATGAAAGCTTGTTTCCACCAAAAAAAAAAAAAAAAAAAAATGTAAATGACTTTTCTCTCGTAATTCTGAATTTATAACTCACAATTGTGAGTTTATATCATGCATTTCTAAGTGATTTATACAACGCAAGTCGGTATTGCGAGATGTAAACTTGCGAGATATCAACTTGCGTGAAATAAATCACTCAGAAAACTCAAAAACATCATTCTTTCTGCACTGCGAGAGATGGATTTGTCCAGGAACTGAGGAAATATCTCTCTCCATGACCGAGGAAGAGAGGGGAAATGCCAACTAGATAATGCTTCATACACAATCCTGATTATCTTTGAAACTGTGAAGCTTAATAAGGAACCCTATGCGGGATATAAGGGTGGTATAAGGGTGAGTGCTGTTGAGGGTGGTTTAGTACGCTTAAATCCACATTAGAGCTTTTCATTGATGTGGCATCCCCTGATTTGCCATGTGGGCTTCTGTGACCTATTTTAGCTTGCATGTTCAACCAGATGGCATTATGGTTAAATCCACCATTACAGCACACAAGCATGCTTAGATGTTAAAATGGATCTATAAACGTTTCTGATGTAAAGAATGATTGAGATTAAAAAAAATTAAACATTAAAGGAAAAATCACTTGAGTGTTTAGATTTGAATACATTGAATTTTATTCCAAGAACATGAACCAAAAGTATACCTGGTTATGCTATGGATAAACTATAAACATCAAATATTTTGTCTTTATTTATTTACATCTTTCACTTATTATAAGGTGCAACTACACATAAAGAATAGCTATAGAAAGTAAACAGAATATTGAATCATACTAAAAACAGACCAAATGTATTAAAATGAATTGTTTATTATAAGGTCTAATTTCAATTAAACCGAAGCTATTCAGTTTTTAAAAAATTAAAATATGCCTTTCTCAGCTTTCTCGATTGTAATATGTATACATGTATATATATAGTGGTGTGAAAAAGTGTTTGCCCCCTTCCTCCACGTTTGTCATACTTAAATGTTTCAGATTTTAACATTAGTTAAAGATAACACAGGTAAACACAAAATACAGTTTTTAAATGAAGGTTGTTATTATTAAGGGAAAGTAAAATCCAAACCTTCAGGGTCCTGTGTAAAAAAAGTGCTTGCCCCTTACACCGAATTACACATAAATTCGGGCCACCCTTAGCACCAACAACTGCAATTAAGCATTTGCGATAACTTTAGCAATGAGTCTGTGGCAAGCAGGGTGGGGCCAAGGTACATGTATCACACTGGCATCGCTCCTCCTTGTGCCGTTCTCACATTCCTCCCCCTGCTCATCACAGAGTGTTTTACAGCACTTACAGAATTTTTGGGCAACTCATTGCTGAAATTCAGCCACATTGGAGGGTTTTTGGTCATGAACTGCCACAGCATCTCAATAGGATTCGGGTCAGGACTTTGACTAGGCCACTCCAAAGTCTTTATTTGTTTTTTTTCAGCCCTTCAGAGGTGGACTTACTGGTGTGTTTTGAATCATTGTCCTGCTGCAGAACCCAAGTTTGCTTCAGCTTGAGGTAACAAACAGATGGCCGAACATTGTCCTTCAGGATTTTTTGGTAGAGAATTCATGGTTCCATTTATCAAAGCAAGTCTTCCAGGTCCTGAAGCAGGAAAACAGCCCCAGACCATCACACTACCACCACCATATTTTACTGTTGGACTGAAGTTCTTTTTCTGAAACGTGGTGTTACTTTTCTGCCAGATGTAAAGGGACACATACCTTCCAAAAAGTTCAACTTTTGTCTCATAAGTCCACAGAGTATTTTCCCAAAAGTCTTGGGGATCATCAAGATGTTTTCTGGCAAAAATTAGACTTAAATGTTTGTTTTGCTCAGCAGTGGATTTCATCTTGGAGCTCTGCCATGCAGGCATTTTTCGCTCAGTCTCTTTTTTATGGTGGCATCATGAACACTCACCTTAACTGAGGGAAGTGAGGCCTGCAGTTCTTTGTTCTTTTTTTTTATTGTGGGGTCTTTTGTGACCTCTTGGATGAATAGTTGTTGCGCTCTTTGGGAAATTTTGTGACCTCTTGGATGAATAGTTGTTGCGCTCTTTGGGAAATTTTGATCGGCTGGACACTCCAGGAAAGGTTCACCACTGTTCCATGTTTTCACCTTTTGTGGATAATGGCTCTCACTGTGGTTTGCTGGAGTCCCAAAGCTTTACAAATGGCTTTTTAACGTTTTCTGAACATTTTCACTCAGGGCCATGTCTGGATTTTGTTTTCACTTAATAATAACAACCTTCATTTAAAAACTGCATTTTGTGTTTACTTGTGTTATGATCCGAAACATTTAAGTGTGACATACATTGAGAAAAAAAAAGAAAACAGGAAGGGGACCAAACTCTTTTTCATACCACTGTGTATATATATATATATATATAGTTCAGATTACAAATACTGGATGATGAATAAAAAACTATCATTTATTAGCAACAATTATTTGTTATTTTAACAAATTATGTTCATTGTAAGGGATAACTCAATATTATTCAGAAGCTATATAATAGAATTAATAAAGCAGAGGGAAATCAAACCATCCAATCCATTGAAAAAATCCCAAAAATGATGATAAAACAGCTCTTTATCTACTTGTTTTAAATGAAATACAGTATGGTCATCATTATGTTTATGCTTTAAAAATAAAAGAATTAGAAAGGATAAAAAACAAACCCAAAACACGACAAATTCCAAAAAGGCCAAAAATGTAGCACCCTTGTATCAGTGTGTTGAAACAGTTTGACCATCTGTCAAGGATTCCCTCTTTATATCCTCTGGGTGAGACGGCAATGCAGGATTAAGACTGTTTACTACAGTCTGGATTAACCTACTGAACAATCGTAATCCTACTCCCTCCTTTTCTCCTGCTCATACATTCAATCGCTCATATTCTTTGAAATATATTTTATACTATCTGTTTATACATTTATTGCCTCACTTTACAGAGTTTGCTTTTTAATGTAGTCTAACCAACTCGATAGCAAGGCCTTTCTGGGTACACTGTGTTCTCACTGTACTCATTCATGAAACATCCTCCATTTGACTGTTTGCAGTTCTCTCTTCATCATTCATGCACGCTTGCACACATGCAGTCACAGGTTCATACTCAGTGATGACCCCGAGTGGGACACGTGCACATTAGTGTGAAAGCCCATTGGCCGCTGTGCTATAGGATGTGTGATCGTCAAAGCTTTCGGAGAACTGTAGCTGCTCCAGTTTAAGTAAATCCATAGGGTATCGTCTCAAACCTGATTAAGATCACATTCTCTTACAGACCCACAACTGAAACGTAAGGATGAGGTAGAATAAGACCAACATGTTAATATTAAAGAAATAGTTCACTCAGAAATGAAAATTCTGCCTTCATTTATTCACCTGTATGTATTCTTTATTCTGTAATCTACATAATAAATTATTTATTGAAGTTGTAAAAAAGATTACTGGAGTACGCTTTAAACGCTTTAACACTAGTTAAAGTAATAATGATTGAAAAACACCATTAGAATAGTCCTTAAAGACCCGTTAACAAAGATGTTGTTCTAAAAATCAGAGTAAAAATAACAGCTGTCAAGGTCTTGTCTCGCGTTGTTCCCTTCCAGGTCCCTTTATGTATCTTTCAGGTCCTGCACGCACCCGTCTGTGTCTAATCACTTCCTAAGTCTTGTCAGCTGCTTCCCATCTACCCTTGTGTATTTATACCCTCCTGTGTTCCCTTGTCTTGGTCAGTCTTTAACATTGTGATGATGTTGTGACACTGTTTCATGTAAACTGTGAGATGTGTTTGGATGTCGTTTTCTGCCGTGTTTTGCACCTAGAGAGTGCCGTTTTGAGTTTGCCATCTAAAGTGTTGTGATTTCCGTTTTGTCTGAATAAAGCATTCCGTTGGATCCTTCGACTCCTTCGACTGCACACGATCTGATAACAACAGTAGTGTCCACATCACAACTCTAAAGCTAACGGCACTGACAAACAATATCGCTGAAACTATTTTCAAAATATTTTCCCAGCTGATGGACAATAAAAACATTGACTGTCAATCAGAATCCAACCTGTTTTAAAGAGATTTGAGCATTTGAAGGAATTTGCAGCGCACAAATTTGACATTTCATAACCGGTTAGAACACATAAGAACTAAAGGCTTGGTATCATTGATAAAAAGCTTCTACATGGCTTTTGAAGACTTGCATGGCTCCTATGGACCACCTTTATGATGGGTTTTACAATTTTTGGACTCCATTGGTCCAAATTCACTTTGATTGTATGTAAAAGTAGAGTGAACATTCTGCCTAACATCTCCTTTTGTGCTTCACACAAGACAATCTTACAGATTTAGACAACATCAGCAAATTATTCATTTAATACATTCCTTTTCTGAAGAACTATTCCATTATAAGTTAGTGGACATCACAAAAATAATGTTAGTTAACAGATGAAACATGGCCATTAGTGAAAGCTCTCTCTTATCTATGACAAAGGGATTCTCTCTCTATCTCTGTCCAAGGCTTTTTTTAATGGCCTTGAGGACATGGAAACACACCGTCTACCGAACATGCAGTAGTGCGTTAACAAAAATGCACTGACATCCTCCGGAAACCTTGCTTCTTGATAACTACACATAAAACACCAATGAAACAAACCGGATAAAATTGTAAGGCAAAAGGATTGAACGTTAGAGATATCTACATATGTAGCAATAGGAAAGCTAAATGATGGGCGTTTAATTCAAATGTGCATATAGATGTAGATATCTCAGCAAATGTAGGGAGTCATGCCCAGAAATGAAGCATTGATAAACTTAATTAGTATGTGAGTGTGCAATGAATTTTGGGTGTGAGGGTGTGAAGTAAAATGTCTCTGTTCTGTATGTGAATCACTATTACTTTAATGTGTTTGATATCAAACGTAAATAAAACAGCCTTGCTTAAATGTTTAAAACACTGAGATAAATTTAATGTAACCTGTCCTAATCATAACCGCAAAATCAAAACAAATTAAGTTTTTCTTTACGAGAATTGATTTTTGCATTGTGAAATTATTTTAAGAATATAAATAATTAAACAGCTCTCCCCTAATTTTTCATTACCACAATGTAAAAAAATAAAACATATGATAAATCATTAATACAGATAATATATGTTCATTTGAATAAAAATCATGGCATATAATATTTTTACAGTGAAAATGGCAGTATTGAGAATTACTACAAATGCAATAAATTATCCTAAAATAGGCTTTATTTTCATCATGTAAACTACAATTTGATTTGAATAAATTTTATATCATGGTCAAATGTGACATGCTTTCTATATGCTATTAAATAAACAGTTTACTATCGCATTTGAACATCTAAAGTGTGAAATTATATGCACTTAAAAGGGGGAAAAAAATTGCATGTGGTTTTAATATTTGTTCTGTCCTTGTGGCTAAAAATGCCATAATCCTTGTCTCTACTAAACTTCTAAAATAATTAGATTTGAATAATACAGATTTAATTTTAGAGCAAGACTATTTATTAATGTAATCACGGTCACTATGATTATCTAAAAATACAGGAAAGCAACCTTGAAGTGGAACAAACTGATTAAAACCTGCCATTGGCATTTGAAGGCCAATCAAATAAGCTTGCTGACTGACCTTGAAGGGCCCACAGGATATGACATCATGTTGGCGTCCGGGAAATTGATTGATAGCGTGTCTGCTAGCTTTGCTTCATATGACCCCGGGCTTTGCCAGAAAATAAGGCTTGCTTGCATGCTTTAGTGGAAAGTATGCGCACACATACATATCCAAAATCACTCAATGAGAATGAGTTATTGAACGGCGTCCGTTACACAACCATCTATTATAAGACATTTCATCACTAGGCTCTTTCTCATTCACGCATACACAACTATCAATCCCACAACACACACACACACACACACACACACTAATACATTTGGTAGACACTTTTATTCAAAGCAACTTTCATTGCATTCAAGGAACACATTGACATTCTAATCAGTTTCCCTGGGAATCGAACCCATGACCTTGGTATTGCAAGCACCACGCTCTACTGTTTAAGCTACAGGAAATTCTGGGAAAAACCAAAAGAAACCATTTAAGCTCAAACATAAGCTCAAATGTAAATGCTGAGTTTATAATTCTGATTTCACACTAGCAGATGACTTTCTTGCTATTCTAAACATTCTAATCGCCTGCAGAGCCCTTCAGACAGACTTGTGCCTTTGGATGCATGACCCAAGGGCATCGCAGAGTCACCCTCCAAGAAACATCCTGCCGACAACCCCAAGCACCTGAGGCTCTGACAACTGCTTCACTGCTGTTCTCCAGGCAACTGCCTGCTGTTTCTCCATCATTCACCTTTCCTGCCCTGCTCACCTTATTCCCTTACTGTATCAGCCCATCCCGTTACCACTTCAAAGCTCAAAGCCTTGCCTACAATGGAATATTATCATACAGCCTACATTGTACACTGTCAAAACCACTGCGTTGTGAAACAGAACCAATTTTACAAATGTTACATTGCATGATCAATTAAGGCAGTAATCATGCAAATAATTTATGTTGACTGAATTCATCCAATTATCATCTCTCAAATAAAACTAGTTTACATTTTAAATGTAAAAATTTATTTTTTTAAATGCATACAATTGTATTAACTCTCAAATAATGTTTCAAGATGCACTCTTAAAATGAAAGATTCTTTATTGACATGGACGGTTCCATTAACCTCAAACATCCATGGAACCTTTGCATTCCACAAAAGATTCTTTACAAGGAAAAAGAGAAAAGTTATTTGGTAAACCAAAAGTGTTTTTTTAGTGGCATCACTGCATAAAACTGCCAGTTTAGCAACAGTGTAGCAAATTTCATTTACCGTATTTTCCCGCATATAACCCAGTTTATACCAGATTTTACAAACCCCTGCAGGGGGGTGCAGGTTATATAAGGGTGCGGGCTATATCACACATTTTTTACACGTAATAATATTTCAATATATTTGTTACGTCCCTAAGGACGTAAGGGTTTTTTTTGTGGTATTTTCTTTCCGCTTTTCTTTCTTGTGAGGGTTGTTGTCTCTGGCCCTTGTACTATCACTCTGACAGCTGGCGCTGATATGCTGTCTGACCTGTCAATCATGCAAGAAGACGTGGCTGTGCTGCCATTAGGGCGGGCTCTTCTCATCTCATCCGATGATCAACACCTGAATTTCGCGCACAAGCACTGTGTATCGAGCCAGAACAGTTATGTATTATTGCCGTCATGCGAGCAACATTTCAAATTCGAAATGTGAACATACACAAAAATTTTCATAAATCTATGGGTGCGGGTTATGTAAGGTATACCAACGATTTTTACACAAACCCCCAAAACCCGCGTGCTATAAGAGGGTGCAGGTTATATGCAGGAAAATATGGTGATCAGTACTTAATAGCACCGCATTGTAAGATACTATATCTTGCACAGTGATGCTATGTATAAAATCACACAAATTTTCACTCATCCACTATTCCCTATATAGTCAATGCCATCTAGTGCTGTAGGAACAGAAATGAATGAATACCACAGGCCTACCGCATACCTAACTATAGTATTTAGCCTATCGGTACATAAATCAGTTACTGTATTGCAGAAAATGGAAATGCTGTATTCTTCTTCATAAAATCTTTGTTCATAATGATTGGAAATATCAACAACTGCCAACAACAACTAAAATATAAAAAGTATACATAATTATAAGATGTGTACAGGTATTAATGAAAACTGTACAGACAGTATATTATAGAAACTAAAAGATTATCGAAGTAAGCAATTCCAACACTCTGCAAGAAACGTTGAGCTCATTCAAAATTGCCAACAATCCAGAGCACCTGAGCCTCCAACAATTGATTCACCACCTCTCTCAAGGTGACACCAGGTAACCACCTCCTGCAACCCCATCATTTATTTTCCATGCTCACTTTCTTCTCCATCCCCACCACCCTCTCAAGCTCCAACCCTTCATTTCGCCTTCGAGTATTTTGCAAATCACACATCCTTGATTGATTGGCTGAAGACCTATCAATCATCGACGACTGTGACTCTGACCCCGCCCTCGTGGCGCTAAATAGACCAATCGCGGCGCTTGTTCGGGAATTTCCACTCTCATTGATCAGCCTCCACTTTGACGCAGTCACCTACCGCCGAGCCCGGTTACCCCTCCGGACATCACGACCGACATCAGCATGCAAAAACGACACAGAGACCGAAATACAAAACATCCCGTGCCATAATAGGGTGTCCCTTGAAGGAGAGTAAGCTGTATTCTATCACAGTATTCATTTCTGACTGATTTGTTTCTCTCCACAGTTCTGCTTATTGCAAGGTCGCAAAAATATCAAGCGGTTGATGTGACAGAACTTCAACACATTCCCGCTTCTTTCGTGAATCATCACATCATCCATTTTGTGGCAAACGCGGTGATTCACTGTCATAATTGTCATTACACAAATTAATTGTTGCATATTCGGCTGTGAAACTATTGAAACGGGTCAGTCCAGATGCAGTCATCCCAAAAACACCCCCCCCCCCCATCTCTCCCTCCCTATCAGTGGTTAACGCCTTTCATTTAAACTCATGACAGAATTTCTCCTCAGATTTACAGAGAGAGAATAACCGTCGAAAGTAATCCTTGTTGTAGTTATTTGAACGGAAATACTGCATTTAAAAATGAGTGGATTTCAAAAAGGTATGGGCTGCAATGCTCTCTATGTATCTCTATGTACATTTTCAAAATAAACGGTTTTCTAACATTTAAAAAAAATAAACGGTCGTGATTCCGAATCGCAAACGGTCATTTCTGCGGTCGTCGCGTTTGACAGAAAAACCGCAAAACAGAAACCTCAGAACCATAATGTCCTGCTAAATGTCTTATTATGATATCGTATAACGTTTAGGCTATTCGAAACATATTGCAGTACCAGTTAATTTTGGTATTTGTTATTTTTGCGTGTATATCAGTGCGCCTTTATGCATCGAATGAAACGAGCAGAGCTTATATCTACATTTTTAGCAATATAACCCAAACAAATTCAATATTAATCATGTATTTGATACCTAATATGAACGTATGTGATATAGATTCACCAATATATGCTTCATTTGTCCGCTTTAAATGCAAAATGACGCATCGGACTAGGTGCAAAAATGAAGCATCCGATTTGACGCAATTGCGTTACTTCACAATGTCACCGATGTTAAACCCGCAGAATAACCGATACATGTTTGCTTATCATTTACAGTGTTGCCATTAATAAGCAACACGTTAATTGATAAACACATACACCTGTTAAATGCAACGATTTGACGTTATTACAAACAGACATGCTGGCATTCAAATATCATAATCATACACGGTGTGCAAGCATTTAAAATAAGATTCTTACCCCCATTTTGGAGCCGTTAGTCGCTGTCTCTTCAGTCTATCAACTGGGTTTGGTTTCAGTCAAGCGGGAGAGAAGAAAAAATGAAGCTCTTGAACGGATAACGACGGGCAGCGTTTGAACGAGCCTCTGTCTATAAATTAAATCTACATATACATAAGGTTACCATGCATAGTAATGTATTAGAGTGGCTCTACATGAATAAAAAACTTAAAGAATGGGCCAGGCTGCATGGGTTTTAAAAGCACATGTGGCTGGCTTTGATATAATGATAGAAGAGCATATGCAGCGCAGAGGATTATGAAGCGTCTCTGGCTGAATGATGCCGGTGAGATGAAGAGCCGACGCGCCGTCCTTCTCTCTGTGTCCCTCCGCCTCTAGCGTTCCTACTTCTGATCCCTCCGCGTGGGACAGTAGTTCTGTAAATGCATATACTGTAATGTTATGACCAGTGTTGAGAGTAGCACATTAAATCCCTGTAACTTGAGTTTCGTAACTCAGTAACTCAACTTGACTGAGTCACATAACTCAGTAACTTGAGTTACGTGATTAGATTACTTTTTTTCAAGTAAGTAGTAAAGTAACACATTACTTTTAAATTTACAGCAAAAAAAAAAATCAATGTTTTAAAAAAAAGTATCGCAGGTTACTTTGTTTTCCCATTTATTGACTGACAGCTCTCCTATCCTCATGTTGAGAGAAAGCAGTTGTTGTGCGTAAACAAGATGATTATTGTAGTTTTAGGCTAAATGTGAGCATTGACTAATCTCACTTGGACGAATAAAATCATTGAAATGCAAAATCAATATACTACACAAACCTCCATTAATTATGTTAAACAAAACAAATGTTTATGCATTTAATCTCACTTTATTGACTAATGTATTGCTGCCGACCTTTTATGATTGGGCAGAAGCGAAAATGACATTAGATTTTTTGTTTTTATTGGTGAAGTGTTACATTTATTTTGAGATCCAGACTTGCAGAGGCTGAAATGTTTGTTTGACCTCGACTGAAGACCTTGAATCTGCATTTCCTTTAGTCTTGTTATTTAAATATTGGTGTGAAAGGGCCTTTCAATTTGCCCAAAAATATAACTTTTTTTTTATTAAGCCCAGATGAGAGAGAAAGTAACGCAAAAGTTATATTATTAGTTATAAAACTATATTAGTTACTTTTTTAAGGAGTAACACAATATTGTAATGCATTACTTTTCAAAGTAACTTTCCCCAAGAAAGGTTATGATAATGAGATGATGTACGAGAAGTTATATTGAGATAATATTACAAGTATACAGCTCAAATAAAAAAAACAAATCAAACACCTACCTGATATTAAAATGAATGCTGAATCATGGCCAAACCTCTGGACTGTCACAGGAATTCGGAAGGAGACAGACGAAGACAATGACTAAAGCAAACAAGTTTAATGTCAGAACTAGAAGCATGTAACATGGACAATAACCAACAAAGGAATGAACGAAAACAGGCAGATTATATACACACAGGAAATGAGGACGCTAAACAGGGACACCTGTACACAATCAACCAATAAGACACCATGACAACAAATGACTAACCCAGACAAGACAACAAAGCATGAGATAAGTGTAACATTACACCTCCCCTCGGCAAGGTGCCTCCTCGCACCAATAAAATGTCCAACTGAGGAAGCAGGGGGCTTCGGAAGTGGGCGTGGCGCTGGAAATCGATAAGGACAACCAGGAGTCACGGAAAAACCCCATGGTGGTGCCACCGGTGGGAGGAGCTTTAGGCGGAACCAAGCTGTGTGGAGGAACCAGCAAAGCAGAGAGGCCGATGGACCAGGGTACCTTCGATGACCTAGAAGGCCGTGGCTGAGCTGCAGGTTCGCGGGGGTGAGATGGTGACGGGGAATCGGATGACTTTCCGAAATCCCGGAAGTCCGTGGCGGAGGCTGAGTGACGATCGTTGGAGGACGACCTGGAGAGGTGAGCGAGTCCAGCGGAGTCTTAGGGCAGATGGACCACAGAGGCGACGAGGACCCACAGAGCTGAAGCGAGGTCGATGGGCTGATGGGTCGAGATGGGGATAGGGACTGGAAGGCCTATGTGAAGCCGGGGACTCACGCTGAGGTGGTGGAAGGGAAGCCCGAGGCGGAGCTGACGAACTGCACCGAGCAAGCGGTGAGGGCAGAGCCGAGGGTTTCGCTGACACCATTTGGGACAATGGATCCAGGGGGCCGGCCGTAACCAGCAGAGAAGATGGGACCAGGGAGTCTGACAGGACCATAGACGGAAGATTTCCGGGCGGAACCGGAATATCCACATTACCGGACGGAACCGACGAGGAGGACGAAGAGATGGGGATATGGGTGGGAGTGGAATCTTTCGGCCATTGATTCAGGTTAGTCTTACCCTCATGCTCTGGGGTGGACTCATCAGCTGACTTCCGCTGTCTGGATCGGGGGTAGACACTGTTCTCGGAGAGATGGTGGATCTCCTCGATCAGGAACAGCGCTTTGATGGCGTCATCGGGCAAAGGAGCACGGCAAGGAAGCAACGAAAACTCCATTACTGTCTGAAGTTTCAGTCTCTCTTTTGCGCGATGCATAAAAGTTCTTGCTCGTACTCCATCTTCAATAAGTGGTCGTTATTCTGTCACGGGAACTCAGAAGGAGACAGACGAAGACAATGACTAAAGCTAACACTAAGGCTGAGCAATTTTATCGATTCTGCGATATAAATCGATATTTTTTCCCTTAAGAAGGTATCGATTTTTAAGCCGCGAGTATCGATACATAAGTCCCATTCAAATTCCTCGTGTTTACCCCCGTTCACGTTGCAGGAAGAGCAATTTGGTCAGCCAGCTGCTAGTGTCGCTGTAGAGCAAGTTACAGACGCCGACGTCTACGTCTTCCTGTTTACGCAGTCAGAGCGAGGAGATTCAAGAAAATAGCGGCGAATATAAATCCAGCACCTTCATGCTTAAAAGCAGATGTGTGGGAGCACTTTGGATTTAAAAAGAAGAAAGAAAGCGACGATTTAGACAAAAGCATCGCGGTTTGCAAGTTGTGTGACATGAACGTGAAATACTCTGGAAATACCACCAAACTACGAGCCCACCTAAAACGTCACCACCCGAACAAGGTAATGCTAACGGAGGACCCCAAGAAGCTGCGGCCGCGTGACCCAAAACAAACCACGCTGGACATCGATGGTGGTTGTTCCCACAAGTTTCCATCTGCTTCCATCATGCTGTCCATCAGATTCTATTCCTGAACAAAAATCTGAAGACAATGTAGATCACTTGGTCTGCAGTTATGTGGAGAGGAGATTTTCTGTTTACTAGTGTTCACTTAAGTCCTTAAGATACTCTGCTAAGATGGGTACAATTTTAAGTTGGCCTAAATATTGCTCCTGTGGACTTGAATTATTGGCTGCCATGGTTTATTTGTTCTTAGTGACTTGTTGTTCTTAGTGACTTGTATTAGTGGATGGTACAGAAGCCATGGTACTATGTTTACTTACCTGGTGGCTAGACTGGCTACATTATATGTTCAATGTCAAGCTAAAAAGCTGTCAAAGAAACTGTTCAGAACAGGCCACTAGCTGCACTTTTGAAAACTCCATTGTTAATTGCAATACTGCACTTTATTTACTTTTCAAATGCTTGTAAGCTACAGTTTGCACTGTTTCAATAAATGGAAATAATTTTCTCAACACACTTTGATTCATTTTGTCCAGCACTTTCACATATATTGTTTTTAGTTCAATTAATTCAATACTCACAAGATGTCACCAAAATCACTCTGTCCCCAATCTTTCAGAAAATGATCGTAAGTGTAAGCGTAAGCGAATTGTATCGAATCGTATCGTTGGCTGAATATCGTGATATATATCGTATCGTGACCTGAATATCGTGTATCGTACCGTGAGATTAGTGTATCGCTACAGCCCTAGCTAACACGTTTAATGTCAGAACTAGAACCATGTTGAACCATTGACAATAACCGACAAAGGAATAAACGAAAACAGGCAGATTATATACACACAGGAAATTAGGACGCCAAACAGGGACACCTGTACACAATCAACCAATAAGACACCATGACAACAAATTACTAACCCAGACAAGACAACAAAGCATGAGATAAGTGTAACATGGACAGGCTATAATGGATATTTCACTAACAGTGAAGAATACTATGGTGATGCTCTGAACATGTACCATAGTAAGGTAGAAAAATATGGCCAAGTCAGAGTACTTGCTTTTTAATGGTCAGAACTGGAGCTGGAACCTGTAAATAAACAAAGCACATCCTAAATATTACCAAAAGCAATCTTTGTCAATGATAGTCATTATTTATACTGAGATGTTTGCATACAATGCTTTTCTTGTTTTATGATATATGTTGTAACTTATGCCTGTACATTATAAATCTGTTTAACAAAATACTAAAATATAATTTAATGGATGGGATTTCAATGCACCAAAGCATCTTATTTTGATTCTTAGCACATAAGATCAGCCAATTTAATAATGTTATTACCCGAAATGGACCAAAGCTGTGTGGGTGTTTTACAGATTAAATGACAATAGACAGAAATGTTTAATAATAATAGGCTGAAAACAGTGAATATGAAGAACTATTGTTTTTAGACAGTGTTGGTTGTGTGCAAATGTTTCTTGCGGTGAAAAGGGGATGATGCTTCTGTCTATCAGACATAAAGACTGGATATTTGTGTTTGTACAAGAGGGGATGGGAAATGAGATAAAGCGATCAGGTATTTTTAAATGGAGCGAGAAAAAGTGAGTCAAACACAGGGAAGAGAGATATAAATGATCTGAAGAGACAGAATGAGTCAGCCATCTAATCAGTCTGGATTGAGAGAGAAAAAAATAAACATAAAAGAGATGAATAGATAGAATAAAACAGATGACACAAGCTCAGGATGGCGGGAGACAAGCATTTAACCAGGTGCTAAGAATAGATTAATGAGGCCTGAAACAATCAGGGTCACACCGTTTATTAGAGAATCATATTTCCAGGATGAATCTTGAAAACTTTACTGCACTATCACCATCAGTGACATCAATTTTTTTTTAAATGCTCACTTAAAATAAGGTATTAAACCTCATAATGTTGTAAATATATGTGCTGTGAAGTTATGGGTTAAGAATGCAAGGACTCACATGCAGAGTTTCAATGTGCTTTTATATGTAATTCAAAATAAAACAAAAACTATCATGTAGGGGAAAACGCTGGTGACAAGTGAGGCAAGGCTGGGCATGGCAGGACATACACAGTAGGACATGAGGGATATATTTGATGAAGAACTGGCACAGGCCTGCAAACCAGGCAGAAATTAGGAGGGAAGCAAGGAAGAGCAGGTGCATAGGGTACATTTTACCCACACTTCCTTTGGTTTTGAGTTGCCAAATGGTCCCATACTGTCAACATAAAAGTTTTCATCTTCTGAAGTTTCAGAATCCTCACCACTGGATTTCAAAATTGTTGTCGCAACTGATCTGACTGACATGGCCTTCTGTGAAACCGCAACAGTTCCAGTTCCATGTTTTATTTTTATTTTTAAACACTGACAGGCACACATCTATCTATTGTTCTTCTGTACTGTCTAGGCATTCTGTAAAGTTATTAAAAATAAACAGTTTTTAGTTGTAACTCTTTTCGAGGATGGTTGTAACCCTTTTTTTTTAAAAGACGTTAAAAGTGGTTAGCACATTTTGCCTGAGAAACTACAATTTCATTCATATAAGCTATGTGATTTTATCAGTAAAAGTTTAAATACTAAACTCAAATGTAGTTACCTTACCTTAACTAAAAATCTTTATGATCTGCATGTATCTATTTACAACCTTGACAACCATATGGGATCTCGGATGAAGTGGGTAAATAATGAAATGATCATAGGACTACTAGTTTATTCCTGATTGGTGGAATTGGAGGTGTTACAACTCTCCCTATGTTACAACCATACCGTTAACAAAGTTAATTGTCTCTGGGTTGATTAAACTTAACCCCTGATGCGTTTTTGGAGCCTGTATACCTCGAGTAAGCAAAGTTTGAGTTAATCAATACTGGAATACCCCCAGGACAATGAAAACATAAACCAGGCACTTGAGAAAACACACAAGATAAGAGCGCACAATGAGAATGCATAATTTGAACCCTCAACCTGCGCACTCACGACAAGAGACAAAACATGGAGCATGAATGTCCAAAACCCAACACTGAACCAAAACCGAACTAGACAGAAGTGCCAGGATCTGAACGCTCCACACATGCCACATATTACATGGACAAAAGAGCGCATGAGCAATCTCGAAACTTCATGATCACACAGAAACAAGACGAAAATTATACTGCATTTACCTTTTCTTGGTGCTTAGATGAACATTACAAGACTTTCTTCAGAAAACATTAGTTGTGCAAGTGGTGGTCAATCTGTATTTACATACGATACTGTGCAATTCATTGCATCACTTTCCAATTTTGTTCTCAAGGCCACCAGAGAACACAAATACAGTGCTGCGGTCAATAAACCTTTTACAGTTGTGTTTTGCAACCTCCGCTTGCTATACACATTATCTGTTTATGTCCCATTGAGTCTGGTAAAGTTCTTCATTTCCTGAGAACAAATTAGCTGACAGCATCCAATCCACACTGCACTTAACCTCTTTTTCATTTCATCCTCCATCAGGTTCCCATAGCAACAGCTGCTAAGTAACCTTGCCCTCTAATCAAGCTAATAAGAGATTGAGAAAATGACACGTGGAAGTACAATGAAGGACATATTTAATTAACCTCTCTAAATTATAATTTAAGCCAATACTTCTGAATTCTTGGAAGTTTCAGGTAATGTGTCTAATTATTCGTCTTGGCATGAAAGTGCAGTTAAAAACTGTCTCTACGTTCATATTTCTTTGATTGAAGCGCACTCGTTCTGTTCCCTAATAAGACTATTGGCACTCATCAGTGATTTTTTTCTTAGTTTTTCTTTTGCTGTTCTATAAAATCCTGAAAGCTAGTGTTACATTATATCTTAATGCCATAGATAAACGTTTTATCAGTCCCTGAGGGGAATTTAATGGTCATTACATCGCAAGAGAAAAAGTTAAGTTAGAGCTTAGGACATGACACATTGTTCTTTATATGGATGTTCAAAAAGTCAACTAATGTGAGTCATTGCTGTATCTATTTTCATCTTTTTCTAGATATGGCGTCTTTGTCTAGTTTGCAGAAGTTTATACGGCTACATTGGTGGATTATAATATAATGCAGATAAGCATATACGCATACATACATGGTTCTGATATGAAAACAAATAGGCTTATTTTGGGATTTTTAAAATGTTAAATTCAGATTCGTTTGGAGAAGGAATAAATGTGATTTGTGCTGATCATTTTCTGTTTTGTGTGATGAGAGCATTAAACCATCATCAGAAGATTTTTATTTAAGAAAAAGGGCAGTGCCCTGAATAACTCATAAACTTTTTGAAGACCAATTTCATGCAACAGGAAATTTGAGCTGAAGCTAAGTGCTTAATGGAATCCATGCTAGAACATTAAAGACCTGTTTCTCCAGTGCCTAAATATAAGGACAACGTTTTGAAATATTTATTGAGGTTGAGTAGGTTACACAACAGAGTAATTCAAGCACTTTTAGTTTTACAGTGGTGCCAAATCTCAAACATTGGGAGTACTGTGCTGTTTATAGAAAAATAAAACAAAAATGTTGGGTAATTTTTTACTAGATTTGTACTTGATTTATTGTGTCATTTTCAAATGTACTCTCATTTTCTTGCAAGAAAGGGGAAGGGTTGAAATGATTTGGAAAGGGTTCAAAATTTAGCAACAGCACCATTCTCAACAGCTCAAGAGTCCAGTGAAATTCATTTCAACCCTTCCCTTTTCTTGCAAGAAAATGAGAGTACATCAGGTGCTGATTAATCATCTTGGGTGCCTTGACTATAACTTAAACGTGTACGTTAATATAGTAGTCCTGAAAAGCCCTGAAACTGTCAGGGTTTAAGAGAGCGAGGACTCAATTTGCGAAAACCCCAACTCAATTCGCGACAGCAAATGTGAGGAGATTAAATACACACAGTAGGAAGTATAATTGATAGAGAAACAACTAGGGCAAACCAAACTAATGACAAGGAATCAAGGAGGAAGGAGAACACAAAGACTAGACATGAACACTCAGCCAATGCGGACGCGCATCGCCGTGTGTTCACATTTGACAAAAGACGACGTGCAGCTGGTGACAAGCAAACTGCGCGCACAACACCAAAACACAACATGAAAGCACACGCCCGAAGTAAACACAAACCGCTTGCTTACAACACTGCACAAGGACACGAGAGCACATAACGTAGAGTGCGTGAGAATGAGCAACCACTCATCTCACGCGCTCACGACAAGGACGAACACACAAGTCATGAATATCCGAACCCTAACACAAAACCAAGACCGAACAGGACCGTCTGGGGATCGGACACTATAACACACAAACCGCGAGACATTACTGTCAGAGCTCTGCCACAAAACCAAGAAATGACTTGACCGAATGAGGCAGAACCCTGACAGAAACACCGTCAGCTATAAGACCGAAGAGGGCTGCATGCCAAAATGTTGAGACAATTCAGGTAAATTAGCATACAATTTGACATTAAGATGAATGCCAAGTAACTATAGCAATTAAACTTAAATCAGAAGGCAATTGTAGTTTCTTTCAAATCCAATCATTCACTTAAAAATAAATAAAAAATTGAAGACTGCTTTAAATATGTACATTTTTATTACATTTTACAAATTGAAACTTGTTAATAAGCATTTAATTTATTTCTGTTTGGTTTAGCATGTTTATTTTTCAGAGGGTTGTGTATACGCCATCTTTGTTTCTTTGCTGGTTTTGATCAACTGTTCATTCGTTACCTTGTATACTGATTTTTTTCATTAGTATCACCTGTTCCTTTTTCTTACCCCTCATATCATAAGTGTATTCATAGCCCTGTGTTCTTGGTTGTCTGTTCTTCTTGTTCTCCATTGAAACCGTGTATATTTTAATTATGTTTGTTTTGCTTAAATGAATCTCTACTGTACCTCTCCTTTCACTTAACTTTCACTGGCACTTTCTAATGATTTAATAATTGCTGACATTCTGTCTACAGTACCTCTGAGTCGATACAAATCCCTCATACAAACTGTTTTACAAATGTAAGATTTTATTAAAATATTTGATAAACAGTATGTTTGTTAAGGCACTTTCTTCGTGGTTGACTGGTCCACACAATAGCTTATTTCAGATTACGGTATTCTTGTGAGGACCACTGCACTCAAAACTCACCCACACAAACCTGCTGTTACATAACCTACTGAGTGAGGGCTGATAGCTGGGTTTGGATGTGTATGTATGACCAATAGAGTCTAGCTACATGCATCCAATCAAAACATCTTGTAGCCAATGATGCCTAAACTGTTTCCACTATTCATTTTAATATGAAACATTAAGCCTTCATGCAAGTTCAGGCATCTAGAGAGACAAAACTGTTGTGCTTTGTTGTGCTTCCCCTGATATTAATGGTGGAACTAGTGTAAGATATTCACACTTCCTCTGACATAAACATGATTTGGTTGCTAATGCCTCTCATTCTCTCTCTCTTTCTCTCTCTCATTTTCTGGAGTGCATAATCTGCCTTCAAGCTAGTTTTTTTGTTACTCTCCTCTTCTCCTTCTTGCTAAGCACCTCATGCCGTTCTCCTTCCTCCCCCCACACATGTTGTCTGCAACTCTTCCTCTACGGTCACTGAAATGAATTAACAGAGATTATTTACATGTTCTCTTTTCTCTAATAGCTACCAGGTCTACTCTGTCAAACAAAGCACGGAGGAGGATGGTGGCGTTCAGCATAACAGATGCAGAAGTAAATGTCACCGGAACAAAATTCTCTTTTCAGAAGGTTGGACTGCACATCTAGCCATATGTTGACAGCAGACGTAAAATGTAAAAAAAAATTGGTAATCGCGCATGAGGTCCTAACATTCAAGAAATTCATTAAAATGAATGTAATTGGCTTTCTGTCCAGCTAGGATAGATTCATTCATTTGGCAAGATTAAATTGACTGGATATTAGATTTGCATATCAAGATGTTGTACAGTATGTGCACAAAGGTGTGTGTGTGTGTGTGTGTGTGTGTGTGTGTGTGTGTGTGTGTGTGTGTGTGTGTGTGTGTGTGTGTGTGTGTGTGTGTGTGTGTGTGTGTGTGTGTGTGTGTGTCAGTAGCCACCCTCCTTCACTATTTGTTTGGGTTTGTTAAGCTGATGTATCTGGCACAAAACAAGCTTCGGTTTCACCACTGAAACCACTGAAGGCACATGACAAAAGCACAGTGGCCTTTATTTTAATTTAACCCTTTACCCATAAACCTAGAGCTTATCCTAAGCAAACCTGCTGTTTAATTTACATCTCATTTTCCTCTTTTAGTTTTCATGTAGTCCTTTTCTTCTTCTGAACATCTGCAAAGTGATAATATCAGCTCATGCACAAGGAAAAAACTCCCTCATGATCAATGCTGTGGTGTGCATGTGAATTAAAAATTCCTTATAACCTCGTTCTGTCCTTTCAGAAATCTCTGCAGTATGATAAACCTTTTGTAGTTTTTGTTGTTAGTGAAGAAACACTAAGCATGTTCATGTTGTTTTAATCCTTCCTGGTTATTTTGAATTTAAGTTTAATAAAAAAGAAAAAAAAAGCTACATTGTTCTGTGAAAGACTAAGAATCCAACATGGCTGCCATTTTAAACGCTCTTGTTTCTTTAAGCTCCAGCCGGCGAGTCAGCCAATCAGAGAGGAGATTCTGTGAACGTCCTTGCCGGCGACCTTGATGAAGAGAGAAGAGAATGGCTGAAAACAAAGGTTTATGAGAGGGACTGATAAATGGGTTTCAGCAGAGAAAAAGAGGAAGAGATGAGGAGCAAGGGGGGGGGGGGGAGATTGATGGCGGCATGTTGATCGGGAAACACACCAATCCTACAATGGATGGTAGTTGTGCTCGGCATCCCCCATCTCTCCTCCGTCCCCTCCCCTCTACAACCCTCCATCTCACCTCCTCCCCCTCATGCTCACTACATTTCACGTGTGTAAATGTTTCATAATCTCTGCATTTGTAGTCAAGAGCTTGAGGCTGGAAAAGAAAAAAAAACACATCAATGAACGAGTCATGCTTGCTTGCTTCTCTCCCTCTTTTAATCTCTCTTCCTCTCTCTCTCGCCTCCACTCCTTGTTTTACACATGGATGGGTTTGACAGGTGGTCTTCCGGAGCAATGACACATTATTACTGACAGTTTGAGGCATAGGACAAACACACAAGGGATAGTCTGCTTTCTGTGCCACATCATTGAACAAGAAATGCATTTTGTCTAAATGGAAGCAGACTTCGTAATTTCCCTGATGCCACAGAACGTTGAGGGCATTCTTAGGGCAGAAAAATAATTTATGCATAAGTATGCAAACTAGCAATAGCATAACAAGCATGCAGTCCTGCTGAAGACAACCTATTTTTGTGTTTCTGTGACCACAACAACATACAGTGCTCAAGGGGGCGATAGAGACACCTTCAAATGTCTTTAAACCAAGTTTGCCAGGAATGGCTCCACCATGACAGTACTTAACTTAAAACAGAAAAATGGCAACGATGAGAACCAACATGTACTCGGGTGTGTTTCTTCAACTTCAGGCACTCTAATACTGTTAGTGAGATTTAAAACTAAATAAAATGGAAAAAAAACACATTTATATAGTAAGGATGCATTAAATTGATCTAAAAGTGTCAATAAAGACTTTTCCATAACAAAACATTCCATTTCGAATCATACGGACCTTTTGAATATTCTATTAGTCCAAGAATATTTCATTTATATTGTATTTTGATCAAATAAATGCCAAATATTTGAACAGTAGTACAGTAATCCCTCACCACTTCAAGTTTCGCGGCCTCAGTGCATCGTGGATTTTCACAAATATTTATAAAAAAATAAAATTTCAAAAATACTCCCATATCGGCAGCCGTATTGTGGAAAGTTTCATCGTTGCTTCATCGTGATGCGTGAGAGAAACGGTTTCCCAGGATGCCAGACAAAGAGAGAAACTCTCTCAGAGGCTTTGTACACGCCCACGGGCACTCAGACAAGACACGTGATTGGTTCCCGGCGCAAGATCGACCAATGAGAGCACGAGTGGATGTATCCCGTGAGCTGATTGGCTACTTCGCGGATTTTCACCTATCGCGGGGGGTTCCGGTCCACATTAACCGCGATAAACGACGGATAACTATTTGTTATATAGGTAGATTATTATTAAAAACTGTAAAAACTATGCACTACATGTACTTAGGATGCATAAAATCATCCTTAGACAGACAAGAGGAGTAATTCCATTTCCATCACAATCATTTTCACCACAGAATTTTAAACATATACATCACTTGAAAAAGGACATGACAGAAAAATGACAGTATTTCAACTGTTGAATATTGTGGGCAAATTAAAGTATGTAAAAAGTAGTGAGAAACATTTGTGCAACAGCCAATTTACCATTCAGCAACACCCTAGCAACCTCATGACAACACTAAAAACTTCACAGAGACTACAATGAGTTGACAACCACTCAGACCACGCTAACATAATGTAACTCAGAATTATAGTTCAGTGTTTAACTACCTCCATCAACAGATTCAGTTCGTTTTTAGTAATGTACTGCATTTACACAGTATTTTAAGACAAGAAAAATCAATTCAGCCCACTGGGAAGAGGCAAGCAGGAGGTCAATCAATCAGCCTATGTGCCACAAGCCACAGCAAGCAACAGCAGCAATGGCAAACCTCCCATAATAATAAACCAATCAACATCTCAGACATAACGAAGGCCTCCAATTACACCCTTACAGCCTTTCACACCCCACTGGGTCCTACTGCTCGGTTTTTATAAAAATCCTTTATAAAATGAGTCCATGCCAGAAATCACAAACGGAGAAAGCAACTGCAATCAGTTTCATCAGGCGGAGAATATAGGGCTGCACCCTATAGCAGATCTGAGATCAGCTTGCACATGGACTGTATGTGAATGAGATTCAAATACACCAATAAACATGAAAGAAATATGAAACTGAAAATCGAATTGCAGCCATTACAAATGGTTAGAATTTCTCTGACACATCTGACCCACTTTCTCCCCATCATTTTATTGAGGTAATTAAGACAGAATGCAGCCTAATAAAAAGACCAATTAACTGTTTTCCACAAACTCTTGATCAAACTTATCTATAATTTGAATATACTCCTCCCACACCATTTGTGAATGATACTTCTAATTATGTGGTTTACCTAATCATGTGGTTTACTGAGGAAAGTGAACTATTACTTAAAAATAAAATTAGACTTACAATTCCACCATGTGCGTCCATATCCGGTTTCATTAGGTATCATATCATTACATGTTTCTTTTACACGAGAATGTAGTGTAGTGATATTAATTATTATTTTAATCATTCTTCAGTGAGTCAATTAGCCATGTATCACTGTCTTTGGAAGGCTTTTGTCTTTCAGACATTAAAATGTACAGATTCACATCATGTCATATTCACATGCATTGCAGGGATTCATCAACTTTTTGTCAATTAGGTATACAATAAATAAGTTAGGTAAGTTAGGTAAACAATAAAATGAAGTCTATAATAGTAATAAATTAAGTTCACAGTTCTCTGATGTCCATTAATGATCACATGAAATCCAGGTAAACAAATAAAATGTCTTTTAGTGATTGCTTTATAGCCTTCTATTATTTAGTTTGTTTTCATTTAAAACTATTTATTTATTTTTTATGATTAATTACTTAATTATTTTCCTTTAAACTCAAAGTCCCTG
Organism: Rhodeus uyekii; assembly: GCA_037043235.1. Lineage (NCBI taxonomy): Eukaryota > Metazoa > Chordata > Actinopteri > Cypriniformes > Acheilognathidae > Rhodeus > Rhodeus uyekii. The sequence goes on along the minus strand of JAWRVZ010000037.1, from coordinate 1,739,642 downwards.
CAGTTATATCACAAACCCCAGTCTGGGAAACCCTGACATAAATGTAATATTTAATATTTAAAATATTATTAAAATTGTAATGTTTAATGTCATTTTAATGTTAATGTTATCATTTTGTTGATAAAGAATTTAATATTTATCTTTTTCCTTTGTATTTTTATATCAATATGGTACAAAATTATACAATTCAAATCAATGTGATCAACAGGTTAGGTCAAAAGTATCTAAAAGTAAATAAAAAGGACTTTTATTATATTACCTTAAAGGTGTAATGTACTGGATTATGTTATTAACTTATGTTACTATTTTGCCACATAATTTTGAATAAGTAACAGATTACAATTTGTAATCTACCCAGTGCTGATTGTTGTTAGTTATCTTGATGTTCTTGGTGTGTACGGACCTTAAATCAGAGTTTCTCAGTCAGTGAATGTTCAAAATAAGACATTACTCAGTTCATAACTAACTTACTCACTCAGCTGTGACACATTTTTTCAGTAATGTAGGCCTACTATTGAAAATGAACCTGAAAAATTTCAAATGGACTACTTTAGGGTCATGAGCAGTGGTGTCAATTCACCAAAAGATAAGGTATGGCAGACCCTGATGACGTCATACTTTCTTCACACAACCTTTCCCAGCCATTTCAAAGCTCAAAAGTCTGAATATTAATTAAACTGTTATTTTTAGTATGAAAACATTTTGTTCATCCTACCCTTGCCCTCATTCGTAAAACTAAAAGTTGAACAATCAAAAACCAGAGCTAAACAGAACATCGTGTGGGCGAGGTCTCATAGCAAGTGAAACGGCACTTGCAAATAATCAAATTCACAAGTATTACACCAAGTGAATGACATTCAAAATGTAAACATCTCTGATTGGTCATTATTTTCAACAGAAATCCCTGTGACTGGCTATAATACTCAATGCTACAAAATCATGTTGTGAATAGACACACCGACAGTGCCGATGATCTCACATAACCAGATCGCTTTAATTTACTTGCCGTTTTATTTAACAATACAAATAATGTTACAGATAGTAATATTACCCTTTTAGTCCTGCATTGTTCATATAACATTTTACGTGTAATTAAACAAAAAATTAGGTTCACAAAAAAAAAAATCAAAAGGTATTCTTAGAAGAGCATTAAAATATTTAACAAAAAAATATTACTGGTTATTATTTACCAGTCCAACTTTAGGGCTGAATTGGCATGGAACCTTTGTTTAGGTGACATGTCAGAAGCATAATCAACATTAATTTTTTTAAAGCAGGGAGAAATGTGAACGATTTGACACAAATGCAATCAAATTGTAGCATTACATTGAAACTAATTGAATACAATAATTAATAAAAAGCCTCACACACTCACATGACTGCTTTTTAGAGTATGAAGCCATATGAACTCAATGAACTGAACAAGTACTTATCGAGTGATTCTATAATGTGTCCAAAAAAAAAATTTATGTCTTGGTGAAACCGGCTAAAACAGCACTTTTTTTTCATCAGAAAACATTTTTTATTGTTTTATTTTATTCAAATGTATTGCCATAAAGCCAAGTATATTGCACCTTGCCTTGGAACCCCACCATTTTTCTTCTCACTCTCATCTTCAGTGTCATGAATGAAACTTGCAGAGGGAGGATGTGTGTTTTGTGCGTGTGTGTGCGTGTTTAAAGAAAAGACTAGATCAGAGTGTGTGCGTCTGTAATGGGGCGGATGGCTGGGGTAGTGTCAGGAGAGATGGTTTACAAACACGAAGTTCCCCAACCAATTATCCATCAGATCTATAAATAACCTCGTACCTCGCTGGCTCACTCGATCACGTCCTCTCCCACGCGTACACACGAGCTCCGGTGTAACAGAATACAGAGAGGAATGGATGGAGAGGGGACGACGGAGGGGGAGGGGAGGAGGTTGCTAGGAGACCACTGGCAGGCAGGTCACGTGATTGGAGATGACTGCCACTGCTATAGAATGTAGTCTCACGACACAAAACACACACACACACACTCCCATCACCTACTGTTTTAAATGGTGTAACTTAAGGTTCATAAAGGTAACTTTCACAACAGGAAGTTGTGTAAAGCTATATAATGGAGGTTTGATGATATGGCTCGAGTGACTGGGTCACCATGCACCAGCTCAAAATGATACAAAAATGATGCCTGTGTTTAAAGAAGATAACTGTTTATTTAAATAAATGTATTTGTCTATATTCGTAAAGGGAAAGCAAAACGAAGACTGCAGGTATTCAAAGTATAAACAAAGCAGCATTCAATCTTCATACCAGAAACATCTACAAATTACAATTTTGTGCATCTTCTCCTGTGAATGATAGGTTTGACTTGTGGGACTTGACTTGCTATTTTAATGATGTATGCGTTAAGGGTATTTGAGACCATGATTTCATATTTCTCATTATAAAGATATGTACAGTGGGGCCAAAACGTCACAAGTCACATTGAAAATCTTTTGGCCCTTTAGCGGTTGAAGGTAGGGTAAGTGATTTTCGGAGAGGTTAAGCATAAGCATCCCACCCTCCCTTCAGAGTGTTCCAAAGCCGCGCCTCCTCCAAAACACATGACCGAGAGCACACAAATTATCATGAGAGACGTCATTACACTTTCTCATGTCTCGAAGCACATGACATTACAATAATAATGAACATAAACAAGTTAAAGAGCTCTGACCTGTACCACCTGACTGCTGCAGATCGTTTCACTATTGCCATTGAAACACAAATTCGAGTCACAAAAAACTGTACAATAATCACAGGTTTCCATCTCTAAATAAATTACAGTTATTATGCCGTGAATGCAGCATAAGCTCACTGTTTTGAATCAGTAGGAACTGTAAGAGGTGACTTCTGTTTTGCTTGCGGTGTTCAGTGACCAATGCCTGTCTAACTCTGCGTAGCATGAAATGACTCAATGGACGACTGCTGGAGTCAAAAATCTTCCCAACTTAGATGCACCTGAGATGCACCTCAAACCCAAGCTTCACACCCAACAAGGAAAAGTCACAGCCTTTACAGCCCTCCTCCTTTCCCTGCAGAGCCAGGCAGAAAGAGCCCAGCCCAAGGGTAGAGCTCGGAGGTCTGGCAGTGTCAGTTTATATTATAATAAACACTGCCTTCAAGGGAATATGGCCCAGGAACAATTTTATGTTCCTATTCCAAGCCTGTCACCTTTCCAATACCCAAGGGGAGTCAGCTCAGTGGAGCACTCACTCCTTGTCAGGTGAAGGTTCAAAAGGAGCGGAGGACCCTGCTTAAAGACCCTTATAGCATGGGGAGAGTTCTACTCCCAGATCCAACAAAATACACAAAAACAAGAGGAGCTGCAGAGCAGTAGCTACAAACACTCAAAACTGACATTTAAAGACTGGGACACGTCTTAGATCTCAAGCCTTAAGTACTCTAGAAATTGGACAGAGCTACGCCACCCTCCAACTCTGACCCTGAAGACTCGTTAACAAGGGGAACTAGTGAAGTGTTAGCTACTACCAGCTGAATTTGCTGTCCTCAGTGGAATGCTCTTCTACTCTACACTGAACCACATTTCAAATCACGCAGTTCTTGCCCTCTCAGAAAATCATTTAATTTCGAGCTCGGTCACGTTTTCTTTTTGACAGCAGACTCTATTTTCAGTGTTTTTTAAAACCGGAGGTTCAATATTTACTCCGTACACATGATAAGTAGCCAGGACCTATTTACATTTACATTTATTAATTTAGCAGACGCTTTTATCCAAATCCACTTACAATTTTAGGAGTACAGAAAGCGATTTGTCCTGAAGATACAAAAGTACATAAGAGTGCTTACAATACCAAGTTTCAAACATTACATACACAAGTAGTACAAGCATGGGGAACAGGGAGTAAGATCTTTTTTGTGTGTGTGTGTGTGTGTGTGTCATGTTAGGTGCTCATTAAAGAGATGTGTTTTCAGTAGTCTTTTAAACCTTGACAAGGGATCTGCATTCCGGATGAGGGCAGGGAGATTGTTCCACCAGCAAGGAGCGGTGAATGAAAAGGTTCATGAGAGAGATCTTTTGCCTCTCTGTGATGGGACCACGAGTTGTCGCTCATTGATCGATTGAAGGTATCGAAGGATATGATGAGATATGCATGGTCAAAGTGACATATGTGCGCAATTTCCAGTGAAAACCATCCCATCAGATGTAAAATGAAAGGTGCTTCTTAAACGGAAGGCTACGTCCAAGTAAAAGGCTACAAATATCAGCTACCACATGATCAAGCTCAGATGAAGGCCGTCTCAATTTGAAGGATCTTTAGACTTTATTTTGCATCCTTCATTAAGCTCATTTGTAGGATGCATCGAGTATATCCTTCAGTCACCCACAATCCATTGCACACATTCATATGCACGACACAGAACTGATGAAAAATAAGTTGGCACTGAGCTTATTTAAGTTCATTATTTAATGTAAGAAAAATAAAGTTTGCAGAGATGAAGGCATAAATCTTATCTTTTTGTGTGTAAATTAATCACTTATCATTAAACAATAATGTAAGCCACTGGGAGACCACAGAATTCACTGTACTGGATTAATAAAAAGAGCCAGATAATATAAAGATAAAATAGTTTTTTTCCAAAATGAAGTAATAGTGTTTTTTAGCTGCTTCATCATTCGTCAAGCCTAGAAGGTTAAAAGGTCTGTTAAAAACTTAAAAAAAGAAAATTACAAAATGTATTTTTAGGGCTGTAAAATATCATTGTAAAAAATATCATTGTAAAAAGAATTTATTTATTGTAAAAAATGAAATTAAATAAATTCCACACAAAAAAAGAAAGAAAAAGGTTCTTAGCATCTAACAAAAAAATAGATAACCTTACTAATACAAACAACATTTAATATTATAGATTTAAAAAATATTAAGATAATATTTTAATATTATTCTTTGGCTATAGTATAATAAGAATATATAAAATTCCTTGATCTCCCTTTGTTGTCTTTTCGGTGAGTTTCAGAAAGCAACTCTACCAAGCAAACTTACATTAGGCTTCCATGCAACACCTTTTATGTTAAATCCAGCACAGTAATCTAAAAGAAAAGGAAAATAGGTATTACATTTTGCATCCAGTTTATTCAGAAGCAGAGGAAGAGACGGATTGAGTGAAAGAGATTCAGCAAGCTTGCTGCTAAATATACCAGAATGTAAGTGCTCACGCCTCCCTGAGCATTCACCTTGAGCTCGCCAGGCCAACCACCACCATTGGAGGAGAATCCGGGACACCTAGCGCTCTCATTGGCCATGAGGAGCCAGCCTGTTGCTGGGCTGTTTCCATGGAGATGGCTTATCGAAGGTACCTCTGGAGCCATCACTGGGGAAATAGATGGGACAAAGATGGTAAATGAGAAAAAGTGAGGATTGATTGTTTTTGTGTGTGTGTGTGTGTGTGTGTGTGTGACAGAGAGAGAGAGAGAGAGAGAGAGAGAGAGAGAGAGAGAGAGAGAGAGAGAGTGAGACTAAATGGATTGATGTTATGACTCAAAAAAGGACGGATGAAGCTAGAGATACAGGTTGGTCACATGTGGCTGATACAGTGTGTATCACATTAAGATTAACATATGTATTAATTTTAAAGGTTGATATTTAAAGACAGAAATGTCCTGCGGTAGACCTGAAGCATTCTCCTGTTAAAAAAGTGTAACATTATATCTGATCAATAAGCTGCTAAAGCCAAATCCCTCTATATTTTAACATCCACTGCTTTTTCAGAACACTTTTCTTGCATTAAGAAACATATTCAGAACTGACCTAAACTGATCATGAGATTTTGACTGACTGGTTTCAATCCAGTCAGAAAGGGCAGCTAATTCAATCACACACTTCATACACAATTCATCCGACTGGAGGTTCTGGATAATTTTTTATAAAATAAAAATTATGAATAGATTGAGAAATGTAGTGAGATTAAGTTCAAAACAAATAAAAATAATTTAGCTTTTCCTTACCATAAGTTAACAAACATGATTCTTAAAACTGTAACTTTGTGACATCCATAAACTCTTTCATTGCGACAAAACATTAATGATTTGTTCAAAACATTCAGTGCATCTTCTGAGTTTCCTGCAATACATTTGAAGCTATGAAGACGATTCTTTCCAGAAACTATTTGATCGCAGTTCATTTAAAATCATTCCTCATCCTTGGTGATACACTTGCTCATGATCACGTTTCATTGGGTAATGCTGATATATGACTATGTCGTGGAAGAATTGCTGGGTGATCCATATCACGTGTAATCCATGTTCTAAGCGACCTCCCACACTTAGGATACTATGGTCGTCTAAGAAGGAATTCAGGCGATGCAGTTTGATTGTGCTGTTGTTGGACTCAATCTCCTTCTGTTGCTGGAGTCATCACAAAAGGCACATTGTTGAACCAATTAGATCAAAGTAAGCTCTCCATCCATCCTTTCTTCATGGCTGGAGGCTTCATTGACCCTTGGACTTAGACCTTTGACTTCCTTGGCACCTCACTGAAGTCTTCCAGTAGCTTTAACCACTGTTGTCCAATCCGAAAACTTGTGAAGTCAATCAAGCAATGATCTTTCTTCATTTGTTTGAGTTTTATGAATCTCAGCTTTTTGTAGCTCTGGGTCTCCTATGAGCTCTCCCACTTTAACATCTCTGGGTAGTTCATCTTGCCACAGAAACTTTGGTCTTGTAAACCAGTTGGAGGATATTCTGCTGCTGAGGCTTCTGGATGCATAATTGGCAGGGTTCGCTTCAGAAATCACATATCTCCATTGTTTAGCATCTGTGTTTGGTTTAATTTGTCGAATATTGTTTTCTACAAAGACATTAAATCTTTTGCCGTCATTATTAATACCCCAAAACAACCTTTGAGTCTGTCCAGAAGTACTCCACTAGGTTGTCTATCTCTAGCTCTTACAGCAACTACTGCCATCGATAAATGGCTGTAAGATTAGTGGTAGCAACTCTTACCCATAACCAAAGAGCAATGCACATTTTCTTATGTGTCAAAGGCTCTGAGATATGTGCATTCTCCATATCCTGAAGCATTAGCGTTGGAGAAATTATGAAAATCATAACACTGAACTTCTGTAAAGTGAGACTGGAGCTGAACTTCTGTAGAGGAATCTTCATATCAGCCAAGTTTAGTAGATTTGAAACCCAAGCTTCCAACTTTGTCAACAAGTCATCTTTAAGTGGTTAATGTATGTCTTCTTGAGAAATACCATCCTCTGCTGCTTTCTCATTGAAGTCCATCTCAAGAGTATGGATGACATTGATTAGTAATTAGTGATTAATTCCTTGATCTGTGTTTTACAGACGTACTGATCTTCATTTGTAAGATTGAGAAGACGCACTGAAGAAGAAGTACTTGTTTCACTATAATGCGATGACTCACCTTGTAGTCTGCAAAGAATCTGTATAAAGGAGAGCTTGAGGGCAGTTGTAGCCAATCAGAGGGCCAAATCACAAACTTGTTGAGGAGCAATTTCCTCACCTACATGCATTAGATGCAGAAATTAGAGTTCTGTTTGCCAAAATGAACTCTATTGAATAGGTTACTGGCCAAAAGACCAACTTATCTGAATAAGATCCTCTCTCCCTTAGAAGAGCATGAGCTATCTTTTCCAAGATGAAGGTAGTATCGTTCTGGGTGTCAAGAAGTATGTATACCAGATTTTCATAACTTGAATTACTGGTAGTTGAGACCCATACTAGAACAATTGTATTGGTATGAGTATTATTTACATCCTGTATTACTCAGGTGGAGGATACTTCACTTGTAGTATCTTAATTCTGTGCCAACTCTGAGTATCTTTCCTTCAACGTCTCTTTTGCCTGACCTGACTGTGGAGTCCTCTTGGCTTGAGTTCTGACACTTCTCACAGGCTTCAAACACCCAAAGCATAACTTATTCATTTGAACAAACTTGACTTACTCTGCAAGATTCTTCTCTATAAATGTAAAGCATTTGAGAATAATATGTCCTGGTCTTTCACAGAAGGCACATTTTGCAGCATCTGCTTTCTTACTGGACTGTACTGTTAACACCTTTGCTCTAGTGTCTAAATATCTTGATATCTTTCCTTAACAATATCATTAGATTTCAGTGCATGAAATGATGTCATTGGGTTGCATTTTACACTGAGGACCAAACAAGCAAGAAGCTTGGAAAATATTTTTGGTTCTCGTTACAATCATCCTTACAGGCGATTTATTGACTTATTCACCATGAGGACAACCATCCAACTCAAGATACCATGGGAATTAAATGCACAAAAAAATAACAAAATAAATAAAGACTATAAAAGACATAAATAAATGTTGTCTTTGTAAACAGCGTTAAGTTCCCTTTAACAGCATAACTAGACTTCAAAATCCACATTAATCACATACAATATAAATTAAAAACTTACTTCATTGGCTGCTTAATATCAAAAATAACTTAATCTTGCATCTGATGTACTTTTTAACTTGTATGAGTAGAATGTAAAGGTTGCAGTGCAGACATCTTTCATCCTCAGTCTGTGCTTTTCATAATAAAAGTCTCCACACAAACAGCTCTTTACCAAGCATTTAAAAATAATTAAGTAAGCCTGAAGTATGAACGGACTTCCCCTGTCAGGTACAACTTTTAAAAAGCCTGCTCACTGTAACAATGAAGGGGAACCACACATTGCAAGATAAAACCACTGCTTTAATGAAAAAGTGGGAAACATTTTGGTCACATGTGGCAAACCGTTTTACAATTTTCATTAAAGCAGTGGTTTTATCTTGGAAATCGTGGTTCTCCCTCCATGCTAGAGTGTGCTGGTTTTTTTGTGTTTATCTATTTAAAGTTTTTGGTCTACACACCTAATTTGGCTAATTTATTTTTATTTTTGATCACCCTCGCCAATGCATCCAAAACAAATGTCCGCCAGGTGCATAAAGTGACTTTGGTTTTAATTAGAAGAATTCTAATTAAAATTAGTTAAATATATAAAAATCCAGATGTTTTCATTTGCAAACAATAAACAAACCTGTATATGATCAATTAATGTAAAATGTAGTGACTATGTAGTTGATATTTCTGTAATTTGACTTTTTGAATAAAACGTAACTTGATTTTGAATAAAACGCTGACATCAGGCCTTCCAGATATTCTCTAACAGTCTTTGTTAATTATGAAATATTACATAATATATTTTTAGTATATTTGAATCTTTGTATCTTGTTTTTTTTACTACATTTTACTACAGCTAATTTGTGTCTAAAGGGAAATCTTACTCTGTGGGAAACTGAGTGCTGCCGATTACACAGATGAGAATAAGATGCAAACAAAAATGAATTGACATCTTCCAGCCATTCTTCTTCTACTCACCATGTGTGTCTGTATTCTGTAGCAGCTGCCATTTCAGGATGCTGGAAGCTCAATATCAATAGACTGTGATTTTTGCTAGAAACATTCAATAGTGTCATTCAGCCGATGTTTGTACACCCTCTGTTATCCTCATTAATGTCCACTGACCTTCAAATGCATTTCCTATATCAATCATTCACAGCAATACTCAGGGATTTGCCATGGAGACCAACCTCTACTCATGCAGCACTGAAGCACATAATTAGCTGTGATCAGACCCAGTGGTTTTAATAACCAGAGATGTGTTGAGCAACAAGATTCTGATTCATAAAAAATATATGAATGAGTGTAATCACTCCATTTAAGGGTTTATATGTACTGTATGTGATTAAAATGACATTAGTCAGTCATTGACCATTGATCGCTTTATTGCCTTGATAAAGATTCGCACTTATTATTAACCCGACATCAACTGGACATATATCTTCATTTCACTGCAGGACATTTAACTACACCAACTGACATGCCCTGAGGGTAGACATGCTGCTTTATTTCATTGCACTAAAACTATTTAAAAGCTATCTCAAATATTTTCTTTTTGATTCGTTATTCAGTGGACATTAATGAGAATAACAGAGGTTGTCTTTATTTTTATTTATTTTGATCACTGTAAATAGAAAATTTAGAAAATATTTATACTTTTATATATTTGTCACAGTGCAGTTCAGGACCATTCAAATGAACTAGCGAATTAGTGATTAAAAATATAAACTTTTCTTTATACATATTTATTTTAACATAAACATCAACTGCAAATCATTTCAAATTGCTTAAAAATGGAAAATTTGCCTCTATTAACTATGCACTGAATTTCCTTGAATACACATTACCAGATTTGACGCAACATACAAAGGATTCACAATACTTTCATTTTCTTTTGTTTTTTACTATTTTATCTCACCAGATCAAGGGAAATTTAAAGGCATAGTTCTCATACAGGTTTGAAACAAGTAAATAACTAAATTTTCATTTTTGGGTGAACTATCCCTTTCCCTTTAATGCCTTATCATATCTGATCCCTTTAAGAATAAACCACATATATATCTCCTGATGTTAGAATGAGAGAGAGAGAGAGAGAGAGAGAGGGGGGGGGGGGGGGGGGGGGAGGAGGAGAGAGAGAGATGAATATTAACCAATAACCAAGTCCAGTGCATGTGTTTAATGTAATAATGAATCCACTGGGAACTCTGAAGCAGCCTCAGCTCTGTTTGTATCTCATCCCAATGCCTCTAAACATGGAGCTAAATGACAAGGATTGATTTTGAATGGACAGAGACAATTCAACTTAAACGAAGCGAAGCCAATGCAACTCGGATTTACAAGAATATGCATACAACAGAATTAAGGCAGATGAATGACCTTGACAGGTAGTTCCTAGACAAAGCCTGCGAAATACGAATAAAATATTCAAGAATGAAATGTTGCAGAGATTGGGTTCACTTCAGTTGCGGTTAATGTGAGGAACAGCGCCCTCTGCTGTTTTTGGAGGATAATACACTGTCCCATCTCAATCCCTTTTTAATTATCTGGCAATAATTAATTAATTATGTGGGCTTGTTTTGTTTTTAGACATGTGAGAAATAAAGCAAATGAAACGGACGTTGATTATAAATACCGTTATACACACTTTAAAGCGCATTTAGCAGACATGTTTACTGAGTTCATCGACAAAAGATGTGGCGACATCTAGCGGTTGAGTGACAACATAAAATTACCTCAAAACGGTGATTACCGAAAAGTTCCTCATTTTCTAAAATGACAACAGATTTACTAGGTAAAATGGTACATAAGAAAGAAAGAACTTAAGCAGAACCACGACATTAAAACGAAGAGTTATATTAAGCGAACTGTGACTAGTTTTGTTTGCTGACTAGTTTTCATTTTTTCTCACCTGCTCGATTGCAGTGTAATTTGGTCTTGCATGCAATTACCACGATCACCAACCTTCAACATACCGAGTTAACAACCTTAGTTGTCACCCAAAAACTATATCCTGTTCAAATTAAATCTAGTAGCTGAGCTTTGTATGATAGCTGGTTCCTAGCAAGTCACTGGTGGAAGCTGGTAGATCAAGCTAGAAGTTCAGAGGTCATACAACCCTAAAGTGGTCAAGCAGGTTTTTGGATGGTAGCGGGTCAGAGAGATAATCAGCTTGTGACCAGTCAGCTAGTTATATTACACAAGAAAGGCAGTAAAAACAAAAACAACTTTCTAGTATGCACCAATCTTTATAATTGCTCTATATTTCCAAAATATTTTAAATAATTGCTTAACTTTTTAAGCATTATGTAAAATCATTAGCTAACATGAGCTAAAATAAATACAATGCTCTATCTCTAACAAACATAGTTGCTTTTTCTAATCGAATTAACCGATTTAAACTTATTTTGTATGTTTTCTGCTGTCAGTGAAGTTTTTGATGTGCTGTAACATCTGGTAATAGTTATATAACACTAACTGGTGCAACATGTTGTAATATAATGCATCCATTGGTGAAATTCCCAGGTTGCTGCTATGTAATATTTCTCTTCCCCCACCCAACACACACACACACACACACACACACACACACAACCGCTGGTATATCCAATTCCTTGTTTTACATATTTTCCTTTTTATTCATTTGTATGACCTTTTTTTCATTGTCACCTTAAATAGTAGCCATTTGATATCTGCTTGTTAACTGAAAATACACTGATTGCACGTATAGTTCCTCAGTCGTGTCCCTGAGGTCATGTGCTTTGCTCAAGGGCACAATGGTGATAAAACAAGAATGCGATCTTAGTAACTTATCAGTTTCTAGGACACCTTCATTTGGAATGAAACTTGCATTCCTTGTGCTGGCAGCCATAACTATACCTCAAACTTCTATTAAAAGGCTAAAAATGGATAAAAATTAGTTTCTTCCAAGCAATCTTTAGCATCTTACAGATTAGTTCAATGACTTGAATATCTGCACTCACAAGGAAAACACGCAGCTTGTAGTTACAGATTATGCTAGGAGGCTCTTTATCACTAACCTATTGCAGATATTCCTCACAGCTGGGCTGTTTTTAATGAAGGTCTGCTTTAGAGGTCTGATTAAGTATTTTGTTACCGCATGTGGCCAACATTTGGTTAGATAAAACATCTGGGAAATGACGTTTCTGTTTGAGTAACATATGTTGTGAACTATCAGCCAAAGTAAAGAGAAAGTGCTCACTGCTCCAGTAACAAGAACTATCCAAAGAATCCCATAGTTAAAAGTCTTCCAGTTTACTTAAAACATTTGTTCAGTTGTCAGAGCGCACCATAAACACCTGTAAGCTTCAGCGGCTCGCTATATTCACTACAAGAAATTTCATTGTCTTTCTTGCAGTCAGTATAAATGAAAAATGAGGGCATATTTTAAAATGCTGCAGTATTTTTTAACAGCTATAATGAAGACGCACAAGAAACAAATCAAATGACACCAGAAGGATATTAGTCATGCCCTGTTATACAGTTCTGTCCTTAATAAATACCAACTGCATTTAAATGTGCGACCTCATAATTGTGTCGCATCAGTAATGGAGTCATCAGTTTCCCAATGTTTTATGGATCAAGATCTTTGCTAGTGCTTGAATTCATGTTGTATAGGGAGGAGAATAAGACAGCCTATGTTCAGATTGAAATACTTGCATGCTATTTACACCATACTATAATTATTACAAATAGCTGTATTTATTACAAATATGCAATGTTTTGAGAATTAGTATGCTACATTGATGTCATATTTAATTGAACCATTTTAAGAGCTCAAATTGGCATTGGAATTTCTGAATTTCATAGCTTTTATTTGTATATTTTCAGTATTATAGTTTTAGTAATTTTGTTGTTTTGCTGTTTTTAAAATCCTTCTATTTAACTATTTTTTTATTTCAGTTTTAGTCATTTTAGTTCTACTTGAAAATAATTTTTAGTTGTCAAGGCAACATTTCAAATTTTTGTTGCAGTTTTTAATCTAATATATATATTTTATTTTATGTCAGCTTTTAATAGTTGTAGTTAAAGGGATAGTTCATACAAAATATATTCTCTGTCACCCTTAGGTTGTTGTCAACCCTTAACCTGTATGAGAATATTTTCAAGAATGCCGGTAACCAAACAGACTTACATAGTATTTTTTTTCATACTATGGAAGTCAATAGGAATAAACAACTGTTTGGTTGTGCATATTCCTCAAAATATCTTCTTTTGTGTTTAACAGAAGAAAGAAAGTCATAAAGGTTTGAAACAACTTGAGTAACAACGAGTAAATGACAGAGTTTTCATTTTTGGGTGAACTGTCCCTTTAACAATAACAACACTGGTCCTTACTTAATAGCGTTTCCTCATATTTAAAAGAAAGATAAATCCTCCTTTAATGCAAACACTTAAATATTGAGACGGAGTGTGATTAAAAGTCTAAAAGAACTGTTCCCTCTTTTGTTAATGGTTGTTGCAGTATATGTAACGGCCACTTGGGGGCGATGTCTCCTTTATTCCTCTATTCGTCCACCACAAGCACGTCTGCCTTTCCACAGACCGCTCCGTTCACATGCTTCCTCTCCAGTGTATCTCACCTTATTTGCTATGTCTTTCTCAGCTGCTTCGTCATTTCTTTAGTCACAACAGAGGTCAAAGGCCGAGTAAACGCGATAGAAGAGCGACTAATGGTTTTGAGTTTCTGCGTCTTCATGTACCTCACTGTAGCTACTGTCTTTATTTCTCTCTCCCCTCTTCAGCTCGCAGTCTCTGCAGTCAGAGGTTATACCGAGCATTAGCCGTCAGCGAACGGCCCGTTTTTAATCGCTGATTGCACATCATCGCTATCAACATTTAATCATGGCCCCAGTCGCATCCCCGCACGCCCACAACTGACTTAACAGGCTCTGACACGGAACAATCGCCACACTCAGCTTGTATCTCATCAGAGATGGAGCCTTGAGATCCAACTCATTAAGGAAAGGGCTAACGAATGCAGGGTGACAGGTGCTTAAGGAGGCTACGTCGTTTACAAAAAAACCTCGAGCCAAGCTGGATCTGGCCCATTATGACGCCGGTGTGGTACACTGGCGCTAGAGAGGATAAATTAGCAGTGCATTCATTATGTCCTCATGAAAGCGATGTCAAGTCGTTGTGTGCAAGTGTTGAGGCCAGTTGGGTTTCAATTACAGAGAATGCTATGAAGAGTTAATGGGTATTAACACAGAGTACGTGCTGTTAATGAATCAGGAGGCCTTTTGGTGGGCAACAAATGGCAAGCCGTGTCTGACTCGAGCAGCCTACAACCGCCCGCTTCTTCCAGGCGTCGTGAGGCATACAAATGACCCGAACAGCAATAACAAACGTCTTTGCCGTGGAATTAGCATATTCATCAAACGCAACAGGGGACTGGTTCTCATTGAGGTGACTGCATTCTCCATGGTGACTGGTTTTACATTTCATCAAGCTATGTACTACACAAACGTTCTACATTCGCCACTTGTTACGTGACCTACTACACAATAATGTGTCGCTTTACTGCCATTGGGCGAATCCCAGTCAGAAGTGAGCATGCCTATGCCCTACTCACTGAAGTGGGGACTTTGGAGGGAGCAGGGCACTTCGCATGACCTCTTGAGTAGGAACTTATTTTGAAAAAGTAATTACTAAAAAAGTATGTTCTATAAATATTACTACATCCGCCATGTTATCATCACGTGATTCATGAAGATTCGTCACCCTGGGTCACATGACCATAAACGCTTAAACTAGGCTACTTCCTTGAAGATCATCGCATGTTGTACTTGCTATCTTACTCTTGTGAAGGGATTCAATTGTTCACTTTCGGTTGGAATGCCCCTATAAATGACGTCCCCTTCCTGAAGTGCCCTTCAATAGCGCAAAAACACCTTTTGGAATTTGTCCATTCACAAACTCTCTCTTATGGCCTCATGGATGGTAAAGTGTATGTCTTATGCACACTTCAGAATCTCATCAGAAGTAGTAGCTCATCCAGGAATTAATTGCCTACTATAAGTATAAATGTTTAGCCTAGCATTTATAGCATCGCTATTTAATTTATATTAAAATAATTATATATCTGTATATACACTCACTTAAAGGATTATTGGGAACTCCACACTAATACTGTGTTTGACCCCCTTTCGCCTTCAGAACTGCCTTAATTCTATGTGGCATTGATTCAACAAGGTGCTGAAAGCATTCTTTAGAAATTTTGGCTCATATTGACAGGACAGCATCTTGAAGCTGATGGAGATTTGTGGGATGCACATCCAGGACACGAAGCTCCCGTTCCACTACATCCCAAAGATGATCTATTGGGTTAAGATCTGGTGACTGTGGGGCCATTTTAGAACAGTTAACTCATTGTCATGTTCAAGAAACCAATTTGAAATGATTCGAGCTTTGTGACATAAAGGGATGGACATGGTCAGAAACAATGCTCAGGTAGGTCGTGGCATTTAAACGATGCCCAATTGGCACTAAGGGGCCTAAAGTGTGCCAAGAGAACATCCCCCACACCATTACACCACCACCACCAGTCTGCACAGTGGTAACAAGGCATGATGGATCCATGTTCTCATTCTGTTTACGTCAAATTCTGACTCTACCATCTGAATGTCTCAACAGAAATCGAGACTCATCAGACCAGGAAACATTTTTCCAGTCTTCAACTATCCAATTTTGGCGAGCTCGTGCAAATTGTAGCCTCTTTTTCCTATTTGTAGTGGAGATGAGTGGTACCCGGTGGGGTCTTCTGCTGTTGTAACTCATCCACCTCACGGTTGTGTGTGTTGTGGCTTCACAAATGCTTTGCTGCATACCTCGGTTGTAACGAGTGGTTATTTCAGTCAAAGTTGCTCTTCTATCAGCTTGAATCAGTCGGCCCATGACCTCTGACCTCTAGCATCAACAAGGCATTTTCTCGCACGGGACTGCCGCATACTGGATGTTTTTCCCTTTTCACACCATTCTTTGTAAACCCTAGAAATGGTTGTGCGGGAAAATCCCAGTAAGTGAGCAGATGTGAAATACTCAGACCGGCCCGTCTGGCACCAACAACCATGCCACGCTCAACATTGCTTAAATCACCTTTCTTTCCCATTCTGACATTCAGTTTGGAGTTCAGGAGATTGTCTTGACAAGGACCAACCCCTAAATGTATTGAAGCAGCTGCCATGTGATTGGTTGATTAGATAATTGCATTAATGAGAAATTTAACAGGTGTTTCTTATAATCCTTTAGGTGAGTGTATATTCCAATAATATTTGTATTTCTAATGAAAGTTGCATGGTTATTGTAGGTTAAAAGAGGTTTTAGTCTAAAAGAATGCAGAAATCACATATTTATATTTAGTTTGTCTAATCGAGTCTTTGCACAGATCATTTGCTTTAAACTGAATAGTTGCTTTCGAGAAATGTCACTTTAAATGTTTATGCTTTTCCCCCAATGGAACACAAATGGAGTTATTATCAAAATGTCAAAGTTATTTTCTATGCAATGGAAATGCATGGTGATCACTGGCTGTGAAATTCAGCTGCAAATTCGCTTGGTTTATTTAAACAACAAATCAATAACAACAAACTAAGTACTGTCCATGCTTTAATATTTTGGAATACTTTTCATCATACAAATTCTTTGAGCTGTCAGGAACTATGAGTTTAAAGCCCAAGTCTAAATGGGTCTATATAATTACTCTATTTTAATATAAAATATGAATTGACCGGCTGAGTCAAGAACAGCCTTCGGCCAAATACTTAAGTGAAATAATGTTCATTACCTATTTTAAATATTTAAAAGCCGTGCAATTTTTATTCATTACTTGTTATAATTGCCCCAACCTACCAACCATGAAAGGATCTTATATGAGATGGTGTCTTTGTAGAGATATGTAAAATTTACATCAAAACCTTTAACAGCAATTAAATAGATACATTGAAAATGGCTGGATATCAATCAAAAAATATGAATATGAAAGTCTTTCTGAGTAACACTTGTAGAGAACTGTTCTGAGAACATCCTGAGCTTTCAGTTTGTTTGCGAGTGAAAGAAATGCATCACATTATATATTATTTATATTGCCCAGTATACCAGACATATGGACAGAGTGCGGCTGTAAAAGGCTTCTAAATTTGTATTTACCTACAGTCATGCTCTTGAAGTTTAGACCGGCTGATGTTTGACTCGAGAGTCTGACATTTTCAGAGTTCAAGAGTTAAACCGGATCTTCTGAAGGTCTCCGAGATGGTAAATCAATAAGTGAAAGCCAAACAGTTTTTTGGCATTTGCTAATATTCCACAAACTGCAGTATGCATGCATTACACTGGGATATTAGAACAAGGACATTGTACAAAAGCAGTAAATGGCAATATAACTGAATTACACAAAGACGCTTCACAACAGGAGCTTTGGCTTTTAGTTTATTAGACATCACAATGATCCATAAAACATAGAACAAGTTGCTAATGCATATAAAATAATCTCAGTAGGGAAAGAAATAAGATGCAAAAACAAACATTAGAAATAAAAAGAATCATAATTCTCCCCATTGGGTGGTCTGTATAGTAAATGATTTACTTTTGACTCAGGCAAAACAAATCTGTCAGTAAAATGAATCAAAATAAATTAACAAAGGCACATCTGGCTTGACGATGACAGGGCAGCGCATAAGCGAACGCGTGGCAGATGATTTTGAAATGCTCTCTGATATGATCTGTGATAGGGAAGTATAAACAAATGGCAAATAAAGCGTGTTTGTTTTGCTGGAGAGCAGATTCGATAAATGTCAAGAGTCGTTCAGTAACCAGAGACTTAATTTTAACAGGCCATTACTTTGTTAAAGAGATAATTCATTGCAAAATGGAAATCCGGTCAGAATTTACTCACCCCGTGTCATTCCGAACCCGTATGACTGAGTGTCTCCCATTGACATTCATCGTATGGACGTTATACAGGAGTGGAGCGACGTGAGGGTGAGCGAATGAGGACAGAACTTACATTTTTGACTAAACAGTCCCTTTAAATGTCCTAAACTCCTATGATTGTCTTTTAAAAATCCCAAATGGCATTAAATAGTTTGTGAAAATACAGAAACGACAGATAAGCAATAACTAAATTGTTTGAAAATGCAAACATAAACGAATGAAATCACAGTTTAAAACACGGAAACCCTTATGGTATGACATACAGTGATTGTCTAATACTGCACCATTGTAGCAAATGAGGGTTGCGTGAAGACAGTCCATTTGAGCATGATGACAACATAAGCCAACCCCAAATCTCATGCAGCATGCAGACGTACATTCCCTTCATCAGAAACAGTGACGAGACCACAACCCAGCTAAACCGAGATGACAGATGAAAGATTGTCGTGTCATGTCAAGAATAACCGTTTTGCAAAAATCAGTAATATTCTGCGATGTCCAACAGGCCAGAAGATCAGGCAGTGAATGTGATCGATGGCTAATCAAGAACGAAGGAGGGACGGTTAATTCATCTAGGGGAACCGTACCGACCATCTATTGATTTCTCAGGACGCCTGCCCAACTATTCATCCACTCACCGATCTAAAAGGTGAGCTTTGTGAATGTGCAAGTTTCCTTTAAAAAAAAGCCATCCATTCGTTCAATCGATCATATCTGTAACCTATTAGCGAGTCTTTAGTTCGTTGCATCACTACGGGTTTTGATATGAGTTCTTTGGCACAATTACAACAATGTATGTTGACACCATGACACGATGATCTATGGACAGCTTTAAGTGGATGTGCAAAGATTACATTCAAGAGTGAAAGACACAAACAGTGATGGAATTAGTTGCCATGCCATCCAAGAACCAGTGAAAAGGCCAGTGAAAAAGACCATTTAAAGAAAACAAAATCTGTTTCTCTTAAAGGAATAGCTCACCAGAATAAATTCAATCGTGCTTTTAAAAACTTTTCCATGTCTGTGGAACACAAAAGAACATTTATTATAGATCCAAGCTACTCTTTTCCATACAATGGAAGTAAACGGTGACCAAAGTGAAAGCAACACAAAATTCCAACCTGAACTTGTTCCACAGAAGATCATATGGGAACAACATGAATTGTTTTTGGGTGAACTGTTCCTTTAAGAAGGAAGTGGAAGTTTTCTCCTCTTCTTGCAAATCAAGAATTATTACACTTTTTGAGAACTATAGGAATAATAGTGTGATGATGAAAACATTTGGCCAAACCAAGGCAACCGAAGCGTTGTGGCCAAGCTCGAGAAAGTGATACACAGTGCATTTGACCACATAAAATCAATGGCTTTCAATTCATATCCGCTAACTTTGAAACCAACAGCTATGTCATGATACACTCCTTAAAGTTGACAAAAAAGTACAATCTTTCTTTTGGAAAACAGACCA
This sequence comes from Rhodeus uyekii, assembly GCA_037043235.1. Lineage (NCBI taxonomy): Eukaryota > Metazoa > Chordata > Actinopteri > Cypriniformes > Acheilognathidae > Rhodeus > Rhodeus uyekii. The sequence goes on along the minus strand of JAWRVZ010000037.1, from coordinate 1,719,832 downwards.
AACGTATTGATGACTCATCCTGTACTAAACGTTTTGTCCAATCAAATGCTCTCTAGATCACAGCCAGTCTTGACCCTCAACAGCAAGCAGCAAATCGTGACAAATGGCTGTGATGTAACTAAACTGAGCAGGATCTTTTGTCTTTTGAGCTTCTTAAATGTTTCGATGGGAAATGTGTCAGTACAGAAAGAAAAGTGTGCTCGTCAAGAGATTTCACAAGGTCTTTAACAGTAATGCTTCACTTCAGAAGGTAGAAAATGATCCTAAACTCTTGCCAAACTCCAGTGCCTTCACCTTCAGCATCTCTATATGTGTATTGTGCTTATGACCAGAAAATATAGGAGCGAGGAAAGGTTGCGACAGGTGCCCACTGTTTTTAGGAAAGCAACCAACCATGCCATGCAGATTAAGAGTATACAGTAACAAAATCTACACGTATCAATAAAACATCAGCATACGACTTTAGTAATACCCGTTAAAATAAATGTTCCAAAAAAAATGTACACTTTTAATTTGCACCCCACTGGTATTTTTTTTTGGATTTGTTTGCATTTTTCTTTCTTTTTAAATATATTTTTTAACGCATGTTAGACTGGCTATATATATTATTTTCTTATATTATTTACAGAACTTATTTGGTACCTTTCAAAAACAATGAACACGCCAAACAATCAAAGAAACAAAAATAAGAAAATAATGCATACTTCTGTTTTCAGGTGATAAAATCGATCAAAATGACATCAAATATAAAATATAAAAATACATTTTTGCTGTATGTAAAATACATTGCATATACCACAAGACTTTTTAATTCCCTCATCACAGAAGTTAACGCACAAAACCGACAGAAGCTAAAGCTTAAAAGAGCACTACACCAAGATCGCAGATTAAAAATGTAAGCAACATTTGACAGTATATGCAGTGTATTTTAAAATACCCAAAGCAAATTCTTATATTTAGACCTTTCAGGAAAATTGTTTGCTTTTCACATAACCAGGAATAAAACAGTACCTCAAAACAGAATAACTACCAATTCTCATGGTTTTGTTTTACTGTTAATTTCTAATCAAAGTTTGCTTCTCAAGTACTTGTTATGAATCATTAAATATCTGATGAAAATTGATCTAAAAGGTCAATGTGTTTTATGGACCGTCCACAAAACCATGAGAATAGGTTAAAAGGTCAGTTAGCCACTTGTAAAAAAAAGAAAGAAAAGAAATTGCACCAGGCTGGGGTGGTTTTCGATGCGTGTGTGTGTGTGTGTGTGTGTGTGTGTGCCGAGCCGTGGACTATAGCCTGCTGTGCTGTAATGGGCGTACGCGGCTGGGTGGGACGGTGGCAGTGCAAATCGCAGGCACGGCCTACGTCTTTAAACCAACATGGGCTGAGACACGAAACTTTCTTCACGGGCTATGTTAGCATGGCCAGCTTCAGTATCATTTCGGTCAGCTGGTTCGTATGGCGGAAGAGTCTCATCGGTCGACTCTTCCTTTTCGGGAGGGTGTCCTGAGCCGTCCCAGACATTGGGGGTGCCGCCGTTAGCAGGTGGGCCCGTGTTGTCATCATCTAGATCCTGAAGCAAACACAATCTAAAGTTATTTAAATGCATAATCCTTGGAAAATAACATATAATGAATTATACCATGCTCTGTCTGAATACTTGATTCTGATCGGCTGGCATTAAAGAGATGGTTCACCTTTGTTGTTCTAATGCCATATGCCCTTCTTTTAAAAGAATTTTTAAAAATATGTCATTAAAGCAGAACCCTGATTTACGAAAATAATCCGTTCTGAGGTTGGCTTCGTAAGTCGATCAGGCTTCTACACGTAAATTGCCTAATCCGTTCCAAGCCCTATGAAAACACCACATTTAGCATGGGATGAATCGCATCCCAGCTTCATACTTCTCAATTATCTCCCTTTTCGACTCTATGGAGAGCATCCTCTTCTTCCCTTTCACTTAAGCAACAATTTCACATCCATGGCTAGTGATTAGAAAAAAGTTTATGTCAACTGGGCACAAAATAATGGCGATGCAGCACAATGAAAACAAAACTTGTATGCGAAAGCGCGGACGAACTTTAGCGTTAGCGTAGCACAGACGAAATGGAAGAGGAACGCCGCTACGCAGAGGCTGGTGGGAGCGATGCTGACCAATAGGAGAGCAGGATGCTGCAGCGAAAGCTAGCGTCCGAGCCGGGAGAAAGCCAATGGGAGAGCGGGACGATTGGTGTGAATTTACGGGTCAGAATTTCAAAACAAAACTCGAAAATCGTCGCCTCGGCCGAGATTTCGTTTTTCGCATCTCGATCATTTTGTCGTTACTCGGGCGGAAAAACCCCAAAATCTTTTATTGTATGTCGAACTTTTCGTACGTAGAGAGTTTCGGGGTTCTACTGTATATGGACAAGTGTGAGCAGGAAATTTTTTGCAAAAATTCTCCTTTCGTGGTCCATTAAAGGAAAGAAGGGCATATGGCATTCGAAAAACCTGGGTGAACCTTCATTTCAGGGTGAACTATCCCTTTATAACCATTCCCAGACAGTTTAATCACCATTCTATATTAATGTGCTGTTTTCATTGAAGCGCACGCACACACACACGCACGCACACACACACACACACACACACACACACACACACACACACACACACACACACACAGAGAGAGAAGATACACTGCTCTGCGACTTTTTATTAGTAAAATAGCTTTACTGCTGATTCACTACATGCTATTTCTCATTATTAACCTCTGATTATAATGGCAGAGATGCTGTTTTGTCATGACACACACGTCCGGTTCAGACACATGTAACTAGTTGCACATACACGCATTCTCAATTCATTACAATCACTGAGGTGGTACTAATGCCAATTTAATAGTTCCTCAATCGGTCATTAAACATCAGTATAATAGCTGGAGAACACAAGCGCACATTCTTATTTATTAGAGTTAATTGATACCAAATGAAGATTCAGCTGATAAAACGGTTTGATAGAACACTTCACCTCCTGACTCACAGTGAGCAAAAATTTAATTTAAAAGCGTTAATATAGTGTGATCGTTATCTCTGGCATGTGCGTGTGTGGATCGGTGTCTGAACGATTGAAGCAAAAGTTGGTTTCCAATTATGTGAGGCGAATGTTCTTTTTTATATCACAGTTATAAGGCGATGCCAGTTCACCCTTGGTCATTTAACCTTATTATAAAGGTCCGGACACAGAAAGGATACTAAAAATGCTCCCATTTCTCTTAGTGATGGCCTTGCAATGAAAATAATATACATTTTACAGGTCTAATAACAGTTATTCTAGCAAATTTCCCAGCCTCTAGCTTTTAGGCTACCGGGGACGTGCACCATTCAGAACGGAAATAAATCAGCTTTAAAATTCTTTAAGTTAAATTCAAACTAGAAATAGAAATAAAATGTCATTCAAAGACCAGTAAATGTTATTTTTAATAGTGCATTTTTATTCTGTGTAAATTAGTTGAAAATACATGATCACAATTAATTGTAGAAACGTAATAAATATTTGTTTCTATATTTATATATATATAAAATAAAACAATAATATATATTAAACAATAAAACTATATTATTATTAAAATGTATCTGAATAATGTTTAAATATATTACCAATAATTTTCAATTCAAACATATTTTAATTTTAAAATATTTATTTATAATCATATAATTTAACTATATAATAATTATATAAATAATATTATAGTTAAATGAGGTCCAGGTTAGAAAATACTTTATTCCAGCACAGTATATGTATTGTTACATATCAGGGAATAAATAAATATGATGAATTACTTTAACGCTGCACAAAACTATTCCTTTGTCGTGTGCCTGTATTGAATTTGATTGAAATGCATAACTCACTAAATTCATCTTCCCGTTATTCCAACTCAACTTCCTGTGGGGTGTGGCCAATTCAATTTAAATTCACCAATGAAACAGAGCCAACTCTTAAATACTGAATAATGCTCAACCCTCCTGGCTAAATCACCTCAAATAATAAATAGAGGCAGTTTATTGAAAGCCCAAAACAAACCCCTGGGGGCTTTATGACAAAGGTACATGTCTGAGTCTGGCCTTCAAACACAGATCCGCTGTAGTAATTGGCTTTACGGTTATCATAGTTGATGAAATAACCAGCTCATCATATTAATCCACATAAAAGACCCCTTGGCAGTGTTAGCACATGCCACACATCGTTATGAGTCACTAGCTTTCGCCGTAAGCATAAGCGTGTAAGCCGCCTTCTGCAAGACGGGGTCTTTGGTACCCATTGTGAGGTAAGAACGGTGCGATTAAACTCAACATGAAACAGAAGATACAACAGCCTTTTCATTTCTTCTCTATTGTGAGTGGAACGACTTGATTTCGCCCTCGAGAATCAGTACCGGACCTACACTTTTGGGGACTCTAAGTAAAGTTTTGTACAAGGATCCTATAAAACAAGAAGTGAATTGCTTGACAGCCTAAAGTAATTCAGGATGGCTGAAGTCATTCATTCCAACACCGTAAAAGGAGAAATGCAACGCCACTGAATGAGGGATGCTCATGGAATGGGATTCCCAGCAAAGTTTGGGACAGGGATCTTACCGTAACAGGCTCGGCAGAGTTAGTTTCATAATAGTTTGTTTCGTAGTTGCTGAGCGGCTGGGTTTCTGTGATGGTTGTGGCCTTGTCCTGTGGTTTATTCAGCTATAGAGAGACAAACACATGAGACGATGAGTTCAGCAAGCATTGCTCAACTGGCAACTTTTGAAAATAAACCAATTAAAATGGCATCTTTCTGTCAGTGGATGTGTATTTAAAAAAAAAATACAGTATAAACTGAAATATGAAAATAACTTTTCTATTTTAAGTGTCATTTATGATGACAAAGCTGAAATTATCAAGAAACATTTATGATTATTGAAAAAAGTTATTAGTTAAAAGTTATTAGTTAAAAGTTATACTTATTGTGTTTTTATAACATACAGTAATACCTCGGTTTACGAGTTTAATTCGTTCCAAGAGCTCGTAACTCAAAATGCTCGTACACCAAAACAATTTTCCCCATAAGAATGCACTAAAAATCACTCGATTCGTTCCACATAACCATAAATGCCCATTTAAAATATTTTTTTGGTTTTACCCCATTAATTACAGTTAAAATTATAACCATTAAGATCTCATATAAAGACTAATTAATAATTGGCAATTAAACTCTAAAATACTTGACAATTTACTGTAATGTGCACTTTAGTTGTGAGTAGCGTCGCTGCTGGCGTGAAGGAGACGAGAGGAGGGTTTTACTGCTTACAGGGAGAATCTCGTACCGTCTTATCTTGAGGTCATTGTCTATATGCTGTACTGTACGTATATATTTCACTACGTGAACAATAGCGATCACAATTAATGTTAACGACACTAGATAAAACCGCTGTAAATCACGTATAAAAGTATCACTGTGATAAATGATGACCCAAATCGAGCGACGCTGAGAGAATGAACGAGTGAAGGGGTGATAGGCTTTGAGAGACTGTCGTTAGCGTATTTCCAGTAAAAATGCGTGCGAAGATGCTGAGCGTTAGGACTTTTCCACAAAAAAATGCGCATCGGCGAGGGAAAATTTTTCTTGCACTCCGATACAATGCTCGTACACCGATTTGCTCGTATACTAAGTCACTCGTAAACCCGAGGTACTACTGTATATGTATTTACAGTCGCTTTTGATCTAGTGCGTCCTTGCTGAATAACTGTTTTCGGTTTTATTTTAAATAATCTTTTAAATGTGACCCCAAACCAAGTCTGCCAATAAGGAAAGGCTAAAAAGGCTAATGAAAAGTTTTCAACTGGTAAAAGGCGGTTTTCAGTGAAATAAACTGCAGATATCTTACTGCGGGTGCTATTTTCAGCAAACATGAAGAGAGATCTCATAATCACATATTTTAAGGGCGCTGACAGCTGAATTAATCAGCTTTTTAGGGCAGCCGAGATGAAAGATGCCTGTGATGTACAGGCTCATTTGCCCATGCTCACACACATACACAAACATGTATGAACACACAAATTTAGCTCCACCCACACGTTCTACATTAAGCTTCAATCAATACACATTACCCCCATGTTAACCCTTTCTTTCTCGCCCGTAGCCCGAGGACAACATTAGCAATTCTCATTCTCTTCGCTCGGCTTGCTTTTACATACTTCACAATACAAATTTGTTTCAAATGCGGTCCAGTACCAACCGAGTGAACAGGAAATAGTCGTTAACCGGAGAAAAAAAAATGCAATTACCCTATTTTGAGCAATACAAATTTCGCCTTGTTCCAATACTAAGCTTTCTCTTCAAAGGTTTCAATTCAAAGATCTATTTTATGGTGGTTTATGCATATGGGTCTTTTCACCAGCTCTGTTTTAATTGCCGTGTGTAGCCTAGAGAGCTGTAAGTAATCTCAACATTGTATAATGAAGAAAGCTCAATATGTCGAGTTGAAAGAGAATGTTAGATGTGAGCGCTGAGAGGTGACTGATTGAAAAAACGTCCGCTCACCATTTCTGTGGAGCTGCCAGACTTCATCGGAGGAGGCGGCTTGTGTTTGGGGGGGCCTCTGGAAAAGAAATACAAGGAGATGTTTAGCTATAACCGTGGGGCGCATGCATGCCATACCGTGAATGCACAAATTAGGATGTGTTGAGAATGAAAGAGATGAAAATAGCTTGGGTGTTCTAGCCAGGAATGAAGGAGAGACGGAAAAAAAATGGATGTTTCGCATGAATGTGTGATTGTGTTTGTGGGTGCGCGTTCACACTTACTCTCCATTCTCGGTTCTCTGACTGCGCTTGCGGTACATGGCCACACCGGCGCCGATCAAACACAGAATCATCACGGCTGCAATGATTCCCCCTACAACTGGCCCGGCCGAGCTGGTTTTTGGTAAAGGTTGATCTACAACAATCAAGACACATACAATGTTTGTGGGTTTTTTTTGGTCTTTCAAAGTACAAACCACTTATGTGACTGGATAAATGAGAAGGAAGAATTTAATTTACATTACAATACCTACTGACTGAACTGGCTCATCATGTGCAAAGTTATACACCCTCAACGTTTATTTAAGGGCCAGTCACACAGCGAAAACGCATGAATCACGCACGAATTACGCACAGATTTTCGTTTCTGCGCGGAGCGTGAGTCGTATGCATATTCCGACGGTGGTACGAACGTGGACCATCAGTGATTGTAAGTGGATGTGCGTCGAAGGCGGTTTGTGCGATTTTTTTAAGTTTTGAACGGTTAAAAATTTTTCCGACGCACAGTGTGCGTTATTCATGAGTCGGCGTGCGTAGTTTATGCGTCGAGTATTATGTGCGTAGTTTATGCGTCGGCCGTCAGGGCTTATGCGTCGGAACTGGTTCGAAACCGCACACGTCCACTGACGCCCCACCTTCATATCACGCGTGAACCACGCATGAACCGCGCACGTATCACGTTCATTCCACTGACAATGTGGATTGTGAAAGTGCTTGTACGTGGAACGTTCGCGAAGCGTGCGTGTTTGGATGCGCTCCGTCAGAATGTTGAATGTTCGTGGAATACTTTGGTCAATTTCTCGACGCACAAGCACGCACAAACCCAATCTGTGAGTAATTTGTGAGTGATTCGTGCGTGATCAGCTGTGTGACTGGCCCTTTAGCTAATTCGATTTTTCTTCCAGCCACCATAAGACGGCAGTACTTTAACACATTTTTCTATGTTTAAACATGCAGATTTTCTCCCTTGTAAATCAGCACAGAAAATGCTAATAAAACCTGCTAATATTCTATCCGAGCCGACTGTGATTACATTTGAAAATATCCGCTCTGTTCAGCGGGTTACACAGATGCTGGTCAGCACCACACGGATCATTTCAGTGGCACGGTTCGATCCTCTTTTAGCGCATTTGGTTTTCCAAACAGCTTGTAACTACATAAAACAGTCTGTGGGACTATGAGGAAGGATTACTGTAATAGGTTTATGTCATTTGAAATGCAGAGGCAGCGGATTTTAAAATGTCTAAAATAAATACATATATAACGGCAAGTGCTCTTGTTCTTATCGCTCACCAATGGTGTCACAAATGTGCTCCCCTGATTCACAGGTAGGCTTTTCCAAATGTTCATTGCCAAGTGGGGATTTTAGACTGAATTCTGAGGACAATCAGATACAAGTGTTAATATCAGGGTTGCGTGCCGTAATTGATAATGCACTGAAGAAATCAAATTAAAGTGATTAGTTGCGAAAGGAAATGGAACTAAAATAAATTGGATCCAAAGTAATTAATACAACTCATTTTAGGTAGAGAAACAAGTTGGTTAAAAGTTGGTCAAGACAGACTTAAGAATATTAGCTTGACAAAGCCTTGAGAATGACAGACTGAAAGAGACATACAGTAGATCAGACAGACAGACAGTGATGGATGGATGGATGGATGGATGGATGTTTGGTTGGTTCAGATGTAGGTCAGATGACCACATCCCAGATATAAACCGCACTAGATTTAAAACCACATTTGAAAGTGGCCCAAATTGGATGTGTAAAGAGATATTTATCTGCCTTTTTTCTGTTTCAACACCATTGTGGTGTCCACCATTAGTGCCCCGGACCAGTAATCCGGTTTGAGAACTAATACACCACTGCTTCTTATCTTTCGCTTTGCAGTTAGACATTTAAAGCTGGAATGATAAGGTTCTTTGTAGTGCGGCTCAGTTTGATGAGGTATTCACAGGCAAAGCTTGCTAAGACTTGCTGCTGGGGTGGGTATGCTAAAATTAGTAAGCCCCACTGCTCTCAGAGCGATTGATGAGACAGAAGGGGAGGGAGAAAGAGAGAGAGACGGCGAAACAGAGAGAGAGACAGGGGGATTGCCATCACCAAACATTTTTTGTCCATTGTCATGACAATAAAATGCACTTGAAATGAGATATGATGACCTGGAGAGGTAGGAGAAGAAGTAGAAGTGCAGTACCGTCGCTATCCGGCATTTTATAAATTCCTAAATGCATGTTTGATCTGCAAAGTCACAATGGTGATCTTTCTGTGAATTTCAGCTTATTTCGGAGGGATCAGATTAACTCTGTTTCCAGTGACTGTAAAGAAACAGATGTGCTCATCACACGCACTCACACTTGAAAATGTAGTCACACATACATTTCTAATATAAAAGATATTCTTGATGAAACCGGGCAGCGAGCCACAGTAATGCATGAAAGCTCACATGGCGAAGATTGTAGGGGGCCGCAAACACTCTTAAAACACACCAGTCTTTCAACAGCAGCATCGCGGTGGAGAGATCAGACGAACATTAAAAAAAGTCTTTATTTGATAAAGCTGATAGCCACACAGCACGAGACCTTGAGCAGTCATTTTTACCTGCTGTGGGTATTAAACAGAAGCATTTATTATCGATGTCCTCCCAAGCAAGAGGATTTTGTTCGGTTTGTGTGTGTGTGCATGTATCAGTTGGGTTAATTGTATTGATCAGGCACCGAAGGCAACCTAAAACTTAATCTAAACAAATGCATCTAAACAGAGCTGTTGCAATATAATGTTATCAGTTCCTCGACTCATCTGCTCACGCATTGGCTCCTCTATTGGCGGGTTCTTGCTCTCACATTGGCAATGCGTTTTTATTTGGCTGGGGTAAATTTCCTCCAAAGCTGCTTATTTTGGGTCGTAGCTCGTGCTGTGCAGATTGTTAGTTTGTTGAGTAGTGTCTCTCAACAAACAACTCGCAATTGAATGAGAAACGCATAGGGCAGGAAGGAGAATTGAAAAATCCTTGCAATTTTATTAGATTGAAGACTGTGGCAAGACAAGATAAAAACTCAAACAATTTTGTGGCGGAACTGCTAATTTTGAGGTTAGCTTGTGCTGCTGTGTTTATTTTGTTTGAGGAGAGTCTCTAAACAAACAACTTGCAATTAAATGTGAAATATTGACATCCATTTTGCAACTTTATTACTTGCTGTGCTGCTTTTTTTGCTTGAGTGGAGTGTCTCAACAAACAACGTGCAGTTATAACTGTAAAATGCTGAAAACAAGAAAGGAACTAAATGAGAATCTCAAGGAAAACCTTTTCTGAACCCCTACTGGTCAGACGTCACAAGTGCAGACGTCACTTCCATCAAGTTTCCATCAATCCTATGTTCCTAACTCTTTTCTTTTTACAGTGGATGAACATATCCCAGACAGTATTCTATCAAAAACAAATAAAATGCTTTGATATGGCTAGTTTTATCTGTTTTTCAAAACATCCGCTATTAACTTAAGGCCGTTAGCATCACTAGAGTGTTTCTGGATTCCGCACATCTTGTTTTTCTTCTCACTCAGAAAATTACTGTTTATCTGCACTAATGGCAAATGTGTCGGATCTGTGTCTAAATTGAGTGCAGGTGAGGACATGTTGGAGCTGGAGGACGTGGAGAAGCAGACCCAGCTGCGAGAGCAGAGAACCGTGCTGGAAACATCCTGAGCTGAAGGTCACAAGCCCGTGGTAAGTTTAAGGCGAGATGTTAAAACTCTGACCACCTCTACTCTGTGTGTTTCTCCTGTTTACCCCAGATCTCACACCATGGACCCTGGGTGCACCAGCAGCAGAAGGCATGAGCCGGGCCCAAGGCGAGGACACACCGGTATTTGAGATCTCTTCCTGAAACCATTTCGCCTCTCTTGGTGAGACTGAATACGATGCTGTGGTCATTGGTGAATCCATCATCCGGCATGCCCACGCTACGTCTGCTTTCCTGCTGTCTCTATGTCATTGCACAGGTACCCACTATTCTAAAGGGTGACGAGAGCATTGGATCGGTCATGCTGAACACGGGGGTGAACGCCATCAGACTGCGGCAGATGGAGGTTCTGAAAAAGCACAATGGCCGCGACAAGGATCATTCTGTCCAGACCGCTTCCCACGTACTGACGGGGTGATGAAAGTTTCAGTAGATTACTTGCTCTAAATGGTTTATGTCATGGTGCAATGAACAGAAACTGCTTGTTGTAATTAATTGGAATCTATTTTTTGGGAGCGACCTAGGCTCTTCCTCGCAGATGGCTTGCCCCCCAGAAGAATCAGAGCGGGTCTTCTGTCATCTCCAAGACGCTGTGCACCATATGACTAGAAAGTCAAACATCAAATCACAGTCTTTGTTGTTCTAGCCACTTGATAGAATTGTGTGTGTAGTCCATTCTATAGAGAATATGTCTGTTTTCTGAATAGTGAGGTCAAATAATACATCTATGTTAGGATCGGGAAAACGTATGATTGTGATTAAACCAGAAAAATCACAAAATAAAAATAAAATTTCGCTTAAACATATCACTCACATCTGAGGCGGTTATTGTAAATGATCACAGATAATAGTTTTATGTAATTTGCCTTATTAAAACCTGGTTTCTACTCTACCAGGCTGCTGTTATTAGCACAAGCCTTATCTGATTGTTGCAACAGTCTATAGAGAAATTCTTAATGTTATCCAGAAAACAGGACACGGGTTTAATTCATCTGAATTGCTTGTGCTAATGTTACACTTTCAGATAAAAGGGGGAAAAATCCCTGCTATCTCTCGTTCTGTCTACGTTGTGTAGATCTCCAGGGACGATGCTGATTTTCTAAAAATCGCAGATTGCAAATTTTCTGTCAGACCTTTTGAAAAATGTTGATAAAGTGCTGATTGTCTGAGATTTTAACATTCACATGGACAATACAAATTATGTTAGGATTTGCGTTTACAGACTTACTAAACTTCTTTGCAGTCAAGGAAATCACCACCAGACCCACTCATAGACTTAATTAAATTCTCATGGAACCAATCTTACTGATCTTATAAAGTTATGATGTCACTAATCACTACTTTGTAGTGTGCAAACTGCGTACTGTTGATATTTGTCATATTGTTCTGTATTTTCGACCAGGTAGAACAATTATCCCAACCACTAAAGATTCACAAATAACGTACCTGATCCATCTCCGCTGCTCAGTGTTCCCATAAACATGTAACAAACAGTATGGACACCATCTTCTCTAGTACATTAGAAACTGTCACCCAACAGATTGAAAAAAAGAGCACTGCACACACAGGTACTGGTACAACAGTATTACTCATGCTCTCAAGAGAGAAACCAGTAACCGAGAGCGCAAATGGAAACAATCTCATTTAGAGGTCTTTAGATTTCCGTGGAAAGACTGTATGTCCCACTATAAAAAGGCTTTAAGAGCTGCCAGAGGAGAGACTCTCTTCAAACTCACAAAGTATAGCTAAAACAATCCAAGGTTTTTATTTAATATAGTGGCTAGATCAGTGGTTCCCAACCTTTTCTTGTTCGAGGCACCCTTTGAAAGCCTTTCAAAAGTTCCCGGCACCCGGGGGGGGGGGTGAGAGACCTCGCGCGATTGTTGACGGGGGGGGGGGGGGGGGGGGGGGGGGGGGGGGGGTTATCTCCGCGCTATCTCGGTAGTCCCCTCCCTCTCCCGCCAAGAGAGAATGACGTTAGTGCGATTTTTTTTTTTCCGAAATTTTGGCGGCACCCTCAAAAGATCTCACGGCACCCCTTAGTGCCGCGGCACACCGGTTGGGAACCACTGGGCTAGATTAACATATAAACAGACGTCACCTGAACTGAATATTTCAGTTTAGTAGAAACGACTTAATGATTTTCTTCACTGAAAAAATCAAAAACATCAGAAAAACAATTGAACATGTACAACCCATCACAGCACAGAAACTGCTTTCAAATAACTTCCTTCTAGCTTCTGACCAAGGCTGCATCTCAATACTAGTTTTACATGATCTTTGTGCTTCATTCGACATTATAGACCATAACTAGATCGACTACAAAAATTACACTGGTATTCAGGAACAGGCATTAGGGTGGTTTAAACCTGACTATTACCATTTTGTTTATTTAAACAGGGAATTATTCAAGTTAACATTTAAAATTATGGAGTGCTGCAAGGGTTTGTTTTAGGCCCTCTGCTGTTTTCAATATATATGGTGAATTTTGGTATTATTATAATGCAAAACATGAAATTAGTTTCCACTTTTATCCCAACGATGCTCAGTTATACATTTCATCAGGGCCAGATGGGATCTCTAAATTATCCAAGTTGACTGAGTGTGTTAAAAATATGAAACGCTGGATGGCTAAGTAAGATAAGAAATACTTATTGGACCAAAAACCTGTACACAGATGCTGTACTCTTAGTATATAATTTGCATCTAGAAGGACGTGCTGTTACTTTATCCTCTACAGTTAAATAACTGGGTGTTGTATTAGACAGCAACTTGTCTTTCGATAATCATATTTCATGTTACAAAAACAGCCTTCTTCCACCATGTTATCTGTTTCTGATACAGAAAAACTAGTTCAAGCGTTCATGACCTCTAGACTAGATTACTGTAATACATTACAAGGTTGTCCTGTAACAATCTACAGGATTCTTACCGGGTCAAGAAAATATGATCATATGATACCGATTTTATCATCTCCACACTAGTTTCCTATTAGGTTCCGTATTGATTACAAAGTATTGCTCCTGACCTATAAGGCCCATAATGGTTCAGCTCCTGTGTATTTAATCGATCTTCTATCACTCTACAATCCATCACTCTATAAGGTCAGCTTTTTTCACATTTGTCTCCTAAACTCTGGAATAGCCTTGCTGATAATGTTTAAGGCTCTGACTCACTCTCCCCGTTTAAATCTAGATTAAAGACACATCTCTTTAGCCAAGCATTCAGATAATGCACTTCATAACCTTGTAATCCAGTTATATCAGATCAAATGCAACCGATTATCTTTTGCTTGAAATGTTATGAACAGCAGACCCGCTAATTATTTTCCTTTTCCACCCTGAGGTAACTAGAGTGTACACCAACTCCAGTTTGGATCCAGCCTCTTATGAAGATCTCAGATGTCCCAACCCCTGTGAAGACTTCAGATGATGCCAACTCTTAATCAACACGCGGCACTGCCAAATTTTCTGTATATTGTAATCATTATGATCACAACTTGCAATAATTGCTGTAATGAGACCATTGTTTCTGCCTAAATGAATACAGATTAGCTAACTGCATGATATGTATTATCTTCCATATTGCAATTTATATATATATTTTTGGAGTGTTTGTTAAAAAGAAGATGAATTAAATGATTAAATGCGAAGCGTTAAAGGTGTGGGAGGAACTTCAGAAAACTTCCCAAATTTCATTAGAATCATGACTGCAAAAAGCTGCTCATTTTTGTCAAAAATGATGATACACCTCATTCTGCAAAGCTTGTTTGTGGCATCTCTCAACAAATTATATGCAAAAACTTTTTTTCAAAACTACTTACTTTGAGTAAAGTGTCTGGGAAAAAACAACTTTTAATTGAATGGGAAATGTTGAGAGCGGGGGGAGGCGAGGGGGAGGGGGGAACTTCAGAAATCCTTGAGTGAATAATCCGAATTACAATTTTATAAGAATGAAGAGTCTAGAAAAAATAGATTGGCACCAGGAAATTACTGTTGAAAGCGCTGCTCGTGCTGCTGCGTTTGTGTCTGTTTGAGAGGAACTTCTTAAAATCATTGAGTGCATCATCCTTATTGCAATTTCATTACAATGAAGACTGACGAAACTAAACTAGACCGTGACCAGCAATAAACCACAATTTTCCTGTAAATCCATTACTAAAAGAAAAGGAATGTCAGAGAGGGAGACGACAAATAAAACGAGTCAATGGAATGACAAAATGAAAGATGGACAGACAGACTTGGACTTAAAAAAAAAGACTTCCAGCACCTTTAGGCCCCCCCTCCCCACACACACACATGGGCCTTTTCCTAACGATGTCACGCAAGACCACTGAACCTTGCTTGTGTAGGAGGAAATTAAAACACACACGAGTGTAAGAGGTGGGTGGACATTTTGGAAGGACTGACAAAAGACTCATTGTTGAAATAATAATAATTATCAGCAGCAGCTTGACTTCTGATTCATCCCATTATCACCCATATTCTTTCAGCATTCCACCACTATACTTAGCCGCCAGACTTAGAAAGAAAGAGAGAATTAGAGAGAGGTTGTATGCTGAGCTGCCCTTAAAAGCTTTAAAAAGATCATGATAATTGAGATGTGCAGTCTGAAATCTGTCCACATGCAGAAAAACAGCCATACTCAGTCCACTGCGGCCGCTTCTTAATGCCACAAAGAGGATTACACACACACACACACACACGCACGCACGCTCAAAGTGTTTTCACTAGCCCCTGTTCCTATTTTGGTGACCTTATAGATTCTTGCCTTTACCTCACCTCCTCTTTACACAAATCCAATTTGCATACTCATCTGTGATTTGTTCCCGCTCTTACAAATAATGTTTTGATTGGCTGTGTGGTTTGTGACTAGATCTGGTTAATAACGATCACAAACGGTTTTTTTCTAAACAAATAGTGAAACAAACATTTAAAAATTTAGGGTTTGCGTTTGTTCAACGATCTTTGAAAGTCTGTTAAGTAAAATTATTAAACAACGTCTCAGTGAATGTTAGTTAATGCAATGAGCAATATATTTGTCTTTGAAAACATTATTTTTCAAAAATATAACTGTTCATAGTTCATATTAAGGTTTATTAAATAATATTAACATATACAACTTTTGCTTTTTAATAATGTTTTAGTAAGATTAATAAAGTGGAACCTAATTGCAAGGTCTAACATTAAAAACAGTAATATTGTGAAATATTATTACATTATAAAATAACTTTTCTATTTGAATATATTTTATAAGGTCATTTATACTACTGTATTTATTTAGGTCTGCTTTGATTAATATTATTTATGAATATTTTTTGCTTTTTATATTTTAACCTTCAGGATTAGTTTACGTGAAAAAAAAATATATTGTGTAACATTATAAACGGTCATTTTTGATCAATTAAATACATCCTTATAAAAGTAGTAATTAATTAAATCATACTGACCCCAGACTTTTAAAAGGTATTATAAAGAGTTGAAGTTTGTTACTTGAAAAATCTGAATCTCATTTGAACCTTTACATGAAAAGACAGCCATGCTCTGTTAATAATTAATAATGCTGTATTAAAAAACAACTCCATCTTTGCATTTCTAACACACATTTTCGTCCCACCCCCTCTCTTTCTGATAGCAAGTCGAGGAATAGCCTCTTCTGAGGAACAGCAAATTCTGTAAAAAAAAAACTGTTTGTACCAGTCGCACCATATTTGATCCATCGGCAGCACAACTCAACGGATTAAAGCTTGGTCTACCATGTGGAGTCTCTGCAAAACTCCCTCCCTCGTTCTTTCTCTTCCTCACTCATAAGTGCATTTCTGCCTCTTCAAATAAAACAGTAGGATTGATTTTTTCCCCCCATAAAAGACAGGGTGGGGCAATCTTTTTTTCAGGAACAGGACAGAACAATTCCAAGCTAAAGTCAGTTTGATACAGGCCAATCACCCTAAATTGCTGTCATTGTGAGTTGCCTGGATGAAAAGCATGTGGTAGAAGAACGGATTCAAACGTCGTTTTTTCAGAGCCCATTGTGGCCCAAAAATACACTTAGTCTCAGAAGGTCAGATCTTTTCAAGGATTTCAGAAGACCAGAACCATATACAATAGACATCTCTCGCTCTCTCTCTTTTCCTTTCCGTTTATATGTCCTTGTATTAGTCAGGGTTTTTCAAACTGAAAAAACCTCCTAATATAAGCTCCTAATATCTAAGATTCCAAGAAAGATACTATTTTTAATTATAATCAATTAAAATGAATACAAACTGTAGTAATTCTGTGTGTATGTGTGTTTTAAATGTTTGAAGTTTATGAATTTCTTTGTTTTTTAATAGTACATCAAGATAAACTAAATAAAAATGGAAAATATTCATGTTTACTTTATTTCAAGTACAAAAACGTCTTTTATGGTTTTAGTTTTCAGTTATAATAACAATCCTGATAAATAGGCCTTTATACATGAAGGTATTTAGCAGTCTTTTCTTTCCTTCCAAGGAGATCATCATATTGGGGCATTTGCTAATCAAAAAGTAAAATCCTCAGTTGTGTCATCACAGCGACTTGAAAGGTTTATTTTACGGAGTTTTCAGATTTATTTAACATTATATCTTGCTGTGTCTTTGACTACGCGCGCGCGTGTGTGTGTGTGTGTTTGGGTCCGTCTCAGCAGTGGGACTTACTAGATGGTGTCTTACCTCCCTGATGGAGTGGTTACCTGGAAACTGCATGCATAAATAATTGGTCTTGAGACAAGTGAGTAAGTGTGTGTGTTTGTGTGTGTGTGTGTGTGTGTGTGTGTGTGTGTGTGTGTGTGTGTGTTTGGCTGCCCAGACTCATGTGGAGTTGCAAAACACCTGCGTGGCTGGCAGCAAAACAGTCTTTTTTTTTTTTTTTTTGCTGTGAATTAATAAAACAAACCATCCCTGGCTTGCACTAAGAATCTCCTCTTATATCTGATGAGATCTCTATAGGAGAAGCCAGTGCGACTTCATGGCGTCATTTTGGCTTGCTGGAAGATAAAATAAAAAAAAGTCTGCAGAATTTCAGACAGAGGATTGTCACGATTTTCATTTAAGTATAGTGTATATCAATAAAACATTTTATAAAAAAAAACTCATAGTACTGTATCATGGCAATTCAGTAAATTCAGTTTGCTTTTTCACTTTTATCCTAGTCTGAGTGCCTTAGATTATGAGTGTGTTTTAAGTGAGACTCTCTTATTCAAAGAGCAGCCGTTTGAATTCACCCCTTAACTGTCACCCCCCCAACCCCCACCCCTTTTGAGAATAGATGTGAAAATGCACTATTCAAAAGGTTGTAATTGAAAGTTTGGTCTTGTTATAAAGACGACACTCAGCAGATTATTGAGAGCACTTCAAAAAATGAAAGTATGAAAAAGTTATGGAAGTTTAAATTTACTGTAAATCAAATGTACTGTACTTAGTATTTTTTATTTTATATAACATATTTTTTACAGAATCTTGCTCTACAATTACTATAAAATCAAAACCATATGTCTAATGAAGTTGTGTTCCAAATTTGAAGTTGATATCACAAAAATGTTTTTCTGCATTCTCCTGTAACATATTAATACATTTCTGTCCAAATATCAGTTGTATCACAAAACAGTCAGCAAAAATGGACCCTTGAGACTCAGACCTTTCCGACGATATGTGACAAGATTAGAAAAGATTTTGACTATAAAATAAATGTTGTAATATGAAACCTGACTCCGCCCTCTAGGGGAGGAGCCCACTAAAAGAGCTTCCATGGTAACGCAACATCGAAGTTTCCATGGTAACACAACATCCAATCTCAAAACATTTTTCACAGGATGAAATTAGAGTGTGTAAGCTTTCGAATGACACCAAATTTATGATGACTACTACAATATGTGATTGAAAAAAGACGTTTAAAAAAGCACCGAGTATCCCGCTTGCAGGATGGAGAACAAAAGAACAAAAAAACTATAACTAAGGATTAAGAATCCAAATATTAATGTTATATTATGAGATGCACCAACGATCTTACACTTCTGCCTGATATCAACGAGCTGATGATTATCATCATGTTATGTCCAATACTGACAGATGGCACAATTTAAATTTTATATTACTTTGCTTAAATAATATAAACAAAAGCAAAAGTCAATCATTTTTAAATGCCAAGTTGAATCTGAATTTGGCTATCACAGCATTATAATGTACAGTATGATAAATGGACATTCATTTTGAGACTTGTTAACAATTACATTTAACAGTGAAAGTACATGTATTTGTGTGTGTGTCTGAAGCGTAATCATGTTCTGTAACACAAATGACTTGACTACACAAAAACCTGAGTTAAGATACAAGCAACAGCCACCCTGAGAGCAGAAGACACATAACATCACAGGTTTTGAGAAACCGTCAAAACAAGACGCTCAGTGCCTTGAGGTGGTTTCCTGTATCGACGGTAAGAGTGTACAGTGCTGTCTGGAGCAAGTGCTATGTGTTTGTCTCCAGATTTTTGCATCGTTCTGAGTTGAAACTAATCTTCTTTTATCCTGGCCGAGCCCGTTTGAACTGTCTGTGGATTACGGCAAATGACAGTGAAATGTCTGTGTGTGTTTCTAACTTGAGCTATGTGATGAATAAACATTCAGTATTTGTCAAGCGATATAAAAAGCAGAAACAACACAAATTATTTGAATGCAACCATTAGATTTCTTAAAGAATGTGTCATTAGATTAGACTCCATTTCAATGAATTTATTCAAAACTCTGATTTAATTATTCATTTAGATCCTTCTAAATATTCATAGTCTGCATGTGGCATTTTTCACGTAGTAAATGTTTTTTTGTCAATTTTGCTGAAAAATTATGATGAACAGTAATACCTTGAGATACGAGCATAATCCGTTCCAGGACCGAGCTCGTAACTCGAATTGCTCATATCTCAAGATAAAATCCTTCGGTTCCGGCGCTCTAAAAATTCCCTTATCAGTGCTAATAACAATGGAAAAAACATGTTTTTAATTGTTATAGAGACACACACACACAAAAAAAAATTATAGATTCCTGTGATATAAAATAAAATGTGGTTTTAATTAGAGTTCTTACCTTCGAGACAGACGATACAGTAGCGGCTAATGCCAGCATATGCAGAGGAGGAGGGGGGATTACGTAGATAACGCAAACACAATACGGAAGTGTAGTGTTTCGTCCCGTTTAGTGTATTGGAACCTCATGTTTCTTATTATTGAACACACGTAACTCGTCCTGCACTTAGCTTAATACTCGTGAATCATTCGTCGCTCCCGGTAACCTCCCGCTGTAGGTAACGGCCCTCTAGTGGAGATCGTATGCAATTACCCTATAAATGAGGCTGCTCCGAGTGCTCGAACACCAGCGTTGGCGTCTGTAAGCGAGCTTGTATCTCAAATATTTACTCATATCTCAAAGCAAAAAATTGCTCAAAGGCTTGCTTGTGTCTCGGAATACTCGTATGTCGGGACGCTCGTATTTTGAGGTACTACTGTATACTGTTATAATTGTGCAAATAAATAAAATGATTAAATATGTGTACGTGATTACATGTAAATATATTTTTACAATTTTTGAAAGCACAAGATCTTAAAGTAAGTTCTATGATTATAAACACCTTAAAGGAGCAGTAAGCCATTTCTAAGAAACAGTTGATATTTGAAATTAATGCAAACAAACACACCCCTCCGCCCCCAAAATGTACGAACACGCAATGCCAGAGTGGATGTCTCTTTAACATAGAGGTAGGGAAGCAAAAAAATGCTTTCCTGAACAATAAAGCAAAGATGATGAACGCCAAGGAAAAGGAACATTCAGTACACAACAGTATATACAAACAAAAGTTGGTCTCCAGACAAACAATGCCACTCAAAACTGTCCTGTTACTAGAGCTAACATTACAACAACTGCATATCTTGGTTCTATGAAACAACAAACTAGTTACGTATAAAACAGAAACAACACAATCTCTGTGTCTGTTTTTCAGGCCAACCCGCTCAGTTCTCTCCAGCGCTGGAAAGCTTTTCTAATATTAACGTGAATCCTAAACCCTTCTTTTCCCAGTGATATTCCTCTGAGCTTTTCTCTTTTGTAATGTCTCTCAGCCATCTCTCTTTTGTAATGTCTCTCAGCCATCTCTCTTTCTACAGTCTTTCTTTCTCATCTCTCTCCTCCCCCATCATGAGTGGACACGCCCCCTACTGCTGATTGGCTACAAGTTTGTTGTGCTCGCTCAGAAATCGCTTACTGCACCTTTAAGTATCTCAGCAAAATACTCAACATTAGCGTTAGGTCAATGAATGAATTATAATTATCACTCTGAATCATATAATATCACAATGTGCAGATATTACATATAAATATATATATTTTTTAAATATACCACCTAGCTCAGCTCTCATCTATGCCATGTCAAGTCTCCCTCTCCCTCCGTGTAGGATAACAATCTGCTCTCTGTCAGTCCGTGTTTCACTCTCTTTCCATGTGAGTGTCAGTGCAGCACAGCAGGGTCACCCACTCCTCTCCATTTCTCTTCATTTCTCTCCATCACTCATTCTCTGAGTGACATGTATTTCCGGCCTTCGCTCCACAATATCCTTGAAATCCTCCACATATGCTTGCTGCCCTTTAATGTATATCACGCGCTGGATACGCTCAGTATATTTTGTCATACATGATGGGTTGTTCTGAACCTGTACACTGGTTGAGTACCTCTCAAGTCTATTGTCGTGTTTTATGTAGAACCCGTCTTGATATTTGTACACTTTGTGCATCACTATGCTATTTTATTCTTAACCACTGGAATTCAGAAGCCAAGAGCATACCCGGGGTCGACAATTTGTGTGAAATGACTGTTTTCTGTACTCTCAACTATTCATGAGGTGCTCCGTTCCGCTCTTCTTACCACATCATGCTCATCATTTGCACTTTTCTATTTAACACTCATCCAGTGCACCTTTTTCTACTGTAGAGTGTTGGGGATTCTGCTTGAAGAACAAGTCACGCGCTAGACGCATATCCTATAGAGACATGAGATTTAGGTGCACATATCAAGTTTAAATACTGCAGTGTGTGTTATAAATGATTTATCCGTGCACATACAGCAATCCCTCGCCACTTCGCGGTTCAAGTTTTGCGGACTCAGTGCATCTCGTATTTTTCAAAAATATTAATCGAATAAATTAAAATAAAAAAATACCGCGATATCGGCAGTCGTATTGCGGAAAGCAGCGTTGTTTCATCGTGATGCGCGAGAAACGGTTTCCCAGGATGCCAGACAAAGAGAGAAACTCTCTCAGAGGCTTTGTACACGCCCACTGCACTCAGACAAGACATGTGATTGGTTACTGACGCGAGATCGACCAATGAGAGTACGAGTGGAGTGGGAGCCTCTTCGCCTCTCTCAGAAGCAAATGTTGACGATCCAGCCGATATCTGACGATGAGACGCTTCCCGAACTGATTTAAAGGCCTCATTATACCAGTGCAGTAACATCATCATCATCATCATCACATTCATGAAACCGCACAGGTCTGTCATCGTCGTCATTACTGGAGTCTCAAGATACTACTGTCATTGATGAGTGTAGAGCACCATAATACAGATCGTATGAGAGAGAGAGAGTAAATGTATAATACTAAGGTTTAATTAAATTGATTTAATTTAAATTGATTTAAAGTATAAATATACATATTTTAATTCTGGTACCTACACTCACATATACGGGCATTCCTGGTGGGCCAATCCTACTTTGCGGTTTTTCACCTTTTCTCCCGCGGAGAGTTCTGGTCCACATTAACCGTGATAAACGAGGGATCACTGTATATATATTTTTTTAATCTATATGTACAAGATTCAATCATAATAAGTTCCCCTCTCTCTTGCAGTCATCACTTCTCTTCTTTGATGAGGTGTTTAATGGTCGAGGGCGGGACAAACTGTCACTCACATGAGATCGACCAATAGCAAACCACAATCTTCCAATCAATACTTTCAATGTTTTCTTTTCTTGTTTGAGAAGCTGTTTCAATCGAAAATACATCACAATAGGGAAGAAAAGACACTTGCAACTTCTGTTTCTTCCCGACTTTAAAAAGGCAATAAGTCAGGGCACATATCTATTCTGATTGAATCACAAAAAAAAGAAAAAAAAAGATGATAGCCAACAAAGTCGGCCAACTTTTAAAAGGGAGGGTTGTTGTTGATTTTAAAAGTTGTGCATCCAAACACACTTAACTAGCTAGGCAAATTAAACAGATGCTACCATTCAAAATTCAAAAGACATTTTATAAAACAATATGAAATATTGATCAAATCCAGGTCCTGAAGTAAAATTAATTCAGTCAACTTTTATGAGTACATGCATTCAGATGAACTCGAAGCTCGAGCGCAAGGCGGCACAAAACTCTGAATTTGATTTCATGGTTCTTTAATTTCTCTCCCCACTCACCTCTGCTCCATTTCTCCTTCTGTTCAACCTATTCTTTGGGTCTTGTCATCTCAGATATAATAACAAAAGCATCGCTGCCACCCATCAAGCCCTCTCCGAGCCAAACATGCACACGGTGCAATGGTGCACCAAAACAAATGGCATAGCTTGATTGTTTTAATGTGCTTAAACTCCCACAGCACAGGCTGTGCCATGTTTTTCAATCTTTTCTATTCCCCTTCTGATTTTCTTGCTCTCTCTCTCTCTCTCTGTGGAGCTCAGCTGCACATAATAAATTTATCTACTTTCAGTTTCTGGATCTGCAACAGATCCACAGTCGCCCCGTGCCGAGCAAGCACTAGACAAAATGGTTGCCCGTCTCTTGCCTTTGTTCTCTCTCTATCCAAAAAGCGGTTTCTACATACCTCTTTTCAAGAATCCTTAATTCTGTGGAGTGCATTACGATAAGCTACGCACAGCAGGTTCCCACTCCTATTAGTTGATTATTTAGCCTACTCTTGTATTTCTCTACAATTTGCTGGGTTAAACTGACCTCTGAATGAAGCAACATTTCTATACCGGTCTCATTTCTGAGTGTTTTCTCATGTGCTCTGTGGTCAACCACACAGATAAAGCATTAATAATGCCTAATACAAAGTTCTGTCGTGAAACTCTAGATGGCGCAGGGTGATAGGTCCTTAAAGGGTTAGTAGTTCGCCAAAAACTTCTGTCATTATTTACTCATCCTAATGTTGTTTTAACCCATAAGTCTAAATCTTAAGAACACAAATTAAGATATTTTTTATGAAATCCGAGAGCTGACACCTTAAAGGCCCAGAAAGGTAGTAAAGACAGTTGAAATAGTCCATGTGACTACAGTGGTTCAACCGTAATTTTATGAAGTGACAAAAATACTTTTTGAGTGCAACCCCCAAAATTACAACTTTTTTCAACAATATCTTCTCTTCCATGTCAGTAGCAAATGCTTTTCACATTGTAAACACAATGCAGCACTTCCTGGTTCTACATCAGAACGCTCAATATTGGTCCTGGTCGAGACTGACAGACTGATTAACTAAATTATTAATATGTAAACCTATATTCATCATCGGGCTTTTTAGGCACGACACTTTGAAACCATCCCTTCTTGTCTCTGGCTATTCTGGCGATCTGATCGACATCCAGTTTAACTTTAGCGTTGTTTAGATAAGTCGAAATTTGATCATGGTAGTTCATCTTTGCTCTGCCTTTATGATTTTGACCAATCTCCGATTTGTAGAGGATGTAGATGTTTGGTAGCTCCTCTTTATCCATTCTAAGACAGTGGCCCATGAACTTTAGTTGGTGCTCTCTGATTTGATCTCGTATTGGCCGCTGCGATACTTTCTTGTATAACTCGTCGTTTTCATATGGACTTCCGCTTGTCTAACTCCTAGTATGATTCAGTAGCATATCCTGGCGAATGTATCTAGCTTTTTCTTGAGTGGCTCTGTGAGAACCCATGATTTGCATCCATACAGCAGGATGGAGATGCATGCCGCGTTGAAGAGCCTCATCTTGAATTCAATTGTTGGTTTTGAGGCTCTTAAAATTTCTCTGATGACTTGTTTACTGATGTGAGGGCGGGGCGACCAACTTGTCACTCACATGAGATCAACCAATAGCAAACCACGACCATCCAAGCATCAAAATTTTCAAGTCAACTTTACTATGTTAAATTATAAAAAAAAGTTCAAAGGAAAACAATTTTGGTTTTGCAGTTTAACAATGCAAGTTAAGTACCCCAATGAGCCCGTTTAATTAGCCCCTAGAGAACACATACACATAACCCTGCTGTAGGGAAGCATCAGCATCACGTAGATGAAATACAAGATTTTTTTCATTTCATTTCCAACCCATTTTACAATCCTCGTTTCCACATGAAACAGAATAATCAGTAGAAAAAGTTGATTCAGGAACTGATTGCATCATGAAAAGGGAATGGAGCAGAGCTGAATGTGAGTCTGTAGTGGATTGTGGAGATGGCAACTACTTGCCACCTGAAACGCCACACAATCACACACAGATTTGAGGAGGTGTTTTTGATCAGGACATTCAAATTCACCCTTCAAAGCAGCTTCACCCGTCTTTGCTCTACTGGCCAATAGATACATCCACATTACCTACAACAACAGCAAAATAGCAAAATCATATTGTTAACCAAAATAATTACCTACCGTAATTTCCAGCATATAACCCCGCAGGTTATACCAGATTTACAAACCCTGCGGGGGGGGTTATATAAAGGTGCGGGCTATATCACCAAAAAGTTTTTTTACATGTAATAATATTTCAATATATTTGTTACATCTCTGAGGACGTCTTTTTGCTATATTTTCTTTTTTGCGAGGGTTGTCGTCTCTGGCGCTTGTACTATCACTCTGACAGCTGGTGCTGATAGGCTGTCTGACCTGTCAATCATGCAAGACGACGTGATTGGCTGTGCTGCCATGAGGGTGGGCTCTTCTCATCTCATCCGATGATCAACACCTGTAGAATCGCTTCTTAAGGGACGAGCTGCTGCACAGCGGGAGAGACTGCTTTTTCTTTTTGTTCTGATTCTGACTTGTGTTTGTTTTCTTATTGTTTGAATTTCGCGCACAAGCACTGTGTACTGAGTCTGAACAGTTATGGATAATTGACGTCATGCGAGCAACATTCGAAATTCGAAATGTGAACTTACACAAAAAAGTAAGGTATCTATGCGGGTTATATAAAGGTGCGGGTTATATAAAGGTGCGGGTTATGCCAATGATTTTTTACACAAACCCCCAAAACACGCGGGCTATACGAGGGTACGAATTATCTGCGTCTGCTGGTTATATGCGGGAAAATACGGTAATTCCACATACAGGCTGACCTCAGCCAAAAAAGAAAGCCATTTTCGAGAAGTGGCATATTTCATTTTGGAGAAAGATTACAAAGACAAACCTTTTTTCTTCTTCAGAATAGCCCGAGAATCATGCACAAAAAGATCGGAAATGTGTAGTAGGAAAGTAAAAAAAGGTCAGTTTTGATTACATGCTGCTTTAAAACAAGGAAATGGTTCTCTTACATCATTATGTTGTACAACCATTTTGGTTCAATGCGAAGCCTGTAATTTTTCTCAGTTAAAATTCTCTCTCATATCTCTCGTTTTGTACTCATCAATGTGTATCTTTTCAGATCTTTTCCATTCTGGAAGAACAAGAACTTGTTTTGTTGCTGGGTCAAAGGTTGAGAAACCCCCGACCAGCTTTTTCCAAACACACACATATCTATCCATTCATCCATCCGCAAACAACACTCGACTGTGACTTTTCCGCTCTTTTCTTCCTTCCTAGCACAACAATATAGAACTCAAAAAGAGTGACAGAGAAACAGAGTGGAGGGAAAGCCTGAAGCACACTTAACCTCTATTACGGGCTAGTGTATATGCAGTCTAGCGACGTAGCGTACAGTGATAGAGCCACAGGCGATTTAGAGAAGCGGGTGCACAGGGACACGACCACTCCGCACACACACATCTCTTTTTAATGGAGAGCCCGGTGGCAATAGCACGGGCAACATACTTCACTCATTTGGCCTTATCATCTTATCTTATCTAGGGGAGTTCCCACAAGGCTTCAAGTCAGAAAGCATCAAGAAAGAGAGAAATAAATAATAACAGTGGAAAGATGGAGAGAAAAACCTCATCTTTATCGCTCTGCACATATTTCTCCTCACCCTCACGGAGATCAAAGGCTCCCCAGATGCAAGCTGACTGTTTTCTTACATATTTTCTTTCTTGTTGCAAGCTGACTCAATAACAGAGAGAGAAAAACGTGTTTCATTAATATTCATTTCATTCAATCTCTGGCTCCATTCCGTGACTATGGAAAATCCACCATATGGTAGATTCTGAAAAGACTAGTTTCTACCCTATTGTCAGAAAACACGAGTTTAGGGAATGTGTTGGGAGGCTCACGGACGATTTTAGGAGTCGGGACCCAAACCAATCAGAAAATGTGTTCCCATCCCGATGTGAAAGGAGATACGGAGTGCGAGCGTACAATGCAGCGCGAGTGTGAAGATGGCCTTGCTCTTTATGACAGAGAATTGAATTTTTATCTGAAGTTATTATTAAGGTCTTAACAAAACTGATTCTGATGGTTTATACGGAAGTGAGAAGTCAGGGTAAACTGACCTCTAGTGGTTCAAGGCTGAAGGGTTTAAGGCGAAATAAAACACAAGCTTTAAAAAGTTTGAATGTAGCATGAGGATACAGCGAAGATCTTCAAATGCATTTGTGAAAAGCTCTGCTTCTACTCGATTTGCATTGATTTTCTGCACCGGCAAAATTGAAAGTATAAATTGCCGATGTGAAAATTATCCAAGCTTAAAAAAAAGTGGTAATGATGAGAAATCAACCCCAGTTGTCAAGCAAGCTGCTAATAAAACATGTTATGCTGGTATAAAAGGTCTGAGATAATAAAAACTTTTTTTCCCCTCTTTACTTCAGAGTTCAAGCAACAAGTGTGAATCTAATATTTTAGAAATGTGTCTGTTGGAAGAAAAAAAGGCGGTGCAATTGGTTAGCCAGTTTTTGAACATGGTTAAGCAGCTGAACTCCACTAGTTCTGCAGAGAGAGTTTTGACTATACAGCAATAAATACAGCTTATTTGTGCCCAAAACTGCCTATGTAGACAGAAATAGACAATCTGAATGATATAAATAACTAACGTCCTTTTGTTTCATTTTAAGCGACATACAAAAAATCTGAAATCAATGACACTACAATTACAGACTGCCGTGGAAAAAAACTCAAATTACGGCACAAGAGAAAACACTAGCGGATACGAGAGAACCTGTTTTCACCAGTTTCTATTAAAGGAGTCCTATCATGCTTTTTCACTTTTTCAGCTTTAGTTAATATTGCTGTTTAAGCATAAAAAAAAATATATGTGGTTACAGAGCCAGTCCAGTCCAAAGTCCAGTCCAAAAGGAAATATTTTACAACGGACGACTTGTTTGGACAGATCTTATGAAATCACAATTGTATTAATTTAAATAATCTCTGCCCTTGGAACACATATGCAAAAAAAAAAAAGGGGACTAGGTCAGGTTGAGCTGCATAGCCTATATTAGAGAAGACTGTGTTGTCGCTATGGCAAAGATGCTGTTTTTTCCACTGCATTTCCAAAACCCATTTGCTTGATCTTTCTAAGGCTGACAAACTTAGAGTGGTTAAAATTATTTTAACGCTATTCCTGGACATTATAATCTTAACATTTATCTGTGTGCTGCTCATTTTAAAGAGAACAGCTTTCAGAACCCTAGACAGTACAATGCAGGCAGCGCACAAAAGCTTCTTATGAAATTACTGAAATCTGTTGTTTGTGGATCACAACTTGGAAGTATGTCTTATTTCTAGTTGCATTTTCTATTAAAAGTTCCAATCATACGTGTTATGTTGTTACTTTTCCTCTGCTTGCCACTTAGTGTTGATTTAGTGTTAACAGTAGCTTTTGTAAGGAATATCAACCATGGTTTTGTGGTCGATTACGGTTTCTATTACCATAGTTTTCCAACAAGTATCATGATTAAATTGTGTATAACTTTGTATCTACAATGTATGTGAAAATAAGAAAATAATAATACCGCTCCAAAGCATCCTGTGAAATCTGTGCTTGCAAATCCATTCTGCACAATCCTCTTGTTTCTTAAGTCTGAATCAGGCATGAATTGGTGTGAAATTGATACCATCCTTAATATTTACATCGTGTACTAGAGCTCACGGTTATGGTAAGGGGTATGACATTTCCCAAATACACTGGGCCAGCTAACCAATCACAGCAAATTTAGTATTTTAGAAAAAACGGGAAATAAACTGTGCATTTGGGCCAGACCAGGGAGAGAGGTGCTATAGTGTAAAATATGTGAATATCAAGCATGAAACCATATTCTAGTGCACCCTAAAATTCCACAGATTCAACCATTATGGTTTTTTTTCAGTGAATTTTAATCTTAAAAATTCTTAAGTCTTAAATATGGCCACTACTTCATTTTGCCAATATGAATTGAATCTACTTCACTAATCATTAACTATAAAAATGTAAGTTCTTAACATGACTACTACCCATCTATCTTCCTATCCATCCTATAAAACCGTAAGGTGTTGAGTATTAAATAATACAGTTACATGGATTTCTCCCATTCAAATTTAAATGAATTCTACCTACAGTACATCCAAAATTGATTTGCAATTGAACGTCTTGTTTTCTAGCTAAATTCATATTCCGTTCAAATTCTGGAGAGGAAGTTAAATCCAAAATGCTTTCTAAATTAAAACTGAATGGCACACAATGAATGTTATAAAATTTGCAAAAATTATTCAATGTATGGAATAGTTATCCTGACAGTCGCTATAATGTCATTGTGGAAACATAATCATCAAACTGAACATTTACTTTCAAAACCAGGAGCAGGTTTAGTAATGGGATTAACTAGAAGAGCTGACACAAGTAGTAGGCAACACCTAATTCGGTCACATATCAATGTATAATTTATCAGAAAAGTTTTAAGTTGAACACACCTCATCGAGGCCAGGACTGATTGTGCCAGAAAACAAAGAGGCTAACCAGCCGTTACATAAAAAGCAGCCTCGCACCACACTTTCCCACTTACTCGCTTGCTCTCGCACAAACACAAAGTACAAAACACTCTCACTCAGAATGAACAGCATCACAAATGGACATCCCACTCAGCACTCCATCTAGCGCTAGCAGGCCTATTAGCATCATTAGCCACTAATATAACATACATTATGTGGAGATGATGGTCACAAAAACCAACCTTACTGCTCCTGAGAGTAAACATTCAAGGCCCATTAACCTCTGATCAGACTGCATTAAGAGATGGAGGTTTGTGATCATAACGCAAGATGATTTTCAAGCCGGTGTCTCATTTTAGCCAAGCGCTAAGCCCCCCAGGACCGTTTCTAAATATATCTAAAGGAGGAAGAGGGGGCATAATCTCTTAATTGTCTTCTTTGATGTTCAGTGGTCTAAAAGCTATCTGGAGAGTCTTTTCTACTAAATAGTGCTAGAAATTTAGAAGTGTTCTCTCCGTGTATGAAGAGCCGTTGCCTTTTTTGTTTGTGACGAAGTTAAAAGCGCTAACTGCTGCACAAAGTCCTAAACAGCACATTGATATTAATAGAAGCTAATTATATATTTTATGTGCAGCCAGGCACACTAGTGTAGCTACAGCCTCTGCAAACACTTACCGGTTTTGGACATGATGAAATAGTCACCATCGCATTGACACTTCACAGAGGTGCCTATTTGATATGTGTGTTTTCATCTGGAAGACTTTACTGTTTAGAGTGGCATCAACATTCCCCGTCGGGTGTTAGAACAACATTTTGCGCTTTTGGAGATTCTGATTCATAATGTTTGTAATGTTTAGTTGTCTGTCAGAGCTTTGTAAACAAATTTAATGCTTTAAAAAGAACGCAATACGCTTTTCAGATGATGATTTTAAAGACATCTCAGTAGCGTAAGCTTCCTTAACCGTAAACATAATCGTAATAGAAGCTCATTATACCTAATTATGTTTTTTTGAAGATATATATCTAATTTATGTTTACATATACTTTTTTATGTTATGTTTTTTTCTTCACAATTGTGACTAGATACACTGCCACGACATTTACTTGATAAAATAAAGTAAAACAATCATATTTCACAATACAGTAATCGCTCGCCACTTTGTGGTTCAAGTTTCGCGGCCTCAGTGCATCGCGGATTTTTCAAAAATATTCATCGAAAAATAAAAATTCAAAAATACCGCCATATCGGCAGCCGTATTGCGGAAAGCAGTGTTGTTTTATCGTGATGCGCGAGAAACGGTTTCCCAGGATGCCAGACAAAGAGAGAAACTCTCTCAAAGGCTTTGTACACACCCACGACACTCAGACGAGACACGTGATTGGTTTCCGCCACGAGATCGACCAATGAGAGCGGATGTATCCCGTGAGCTGATTGGCTGATCCTACTTCGCGGATTTTCACCTATCGCGGGGGTTCCGGTCCACATTAACCGCGATAAACAAGGGATTACTGTATTGCTATTTTTGAAAATAAATTGAAAACAATTTATCCGTGTGATGCAAATCTGAATTTTCAGCCTCTTTACACCAGTCTTCAGTGTCACATGATCCTTCTCATTCAGAAATCGTTCTAAAATTTCTCATAATGTGACTAGTAATTCCAAAATTTCTCACAACTGCCTTTTTTTGTACTCTGGTGCATAAACTAGCCGCTGCATGACATTGTAAGATAAATAAAAGCATAAAACCACTAAACCATATACACAGGTAGGCTATGGAAATTAGTGATAAGCGCCCATGAATATGCACAACCTATCCTACACACACACACACACACACACACACACACACACACACACACACACACACACACACACACACACACACACACACACACATCCATAGCTCCCAATATACACTCTAGTCACAGCAGGACGTTGCTTTTATTAGCATATTAAACAAGCTGACGCCTCATTAATGTAAATTTGGTCACCGTCACCTTGAGTTTCTGATAAGGTGAGGCAGTGGACGCCAGTTAGAACGACAACTTGGTGTGTATCCTTGTGTGTTTGTGTAACTTTCCCCCAGGCTACCTTCCCTGTGTCTGCCAAGTCTACTGTACTGAAGTTCCTTCCCTCATCCCGCATTTCAAAAAACATGATCTGTGAAGTGACGCTTCTAATGGAAGAGGTTTTTAAAAAGCAAAGCTTTGAAGGGTGAAAACACACTCGCACTTTTGTACACTGACACCTTGACGGGTTCGCACAAGCTTGACATACCTAAGTCTGATTCGGAGGCGTGTCAGATTTGGTTACCATGGATACCGAGAGCCCATGGCGCTGTAATAAATGAACACACACACACATGCACGCATCTCCTCTTTATTGCACACAAAAACTCAACCTTTCTTCTCCATCGCACACTCACAGAGATTCTCTCATGCAGGTTGCAACACTAACAGACACGAACGCCCGCACAAACACACACACGTATTTGCCCACGGCTCACCACTGCTAAGGTACCACACACAATCTTCGCCACTAGACTCTTGAAGCGAAAATCGATGCAGATCTGCCTCAAAGTGCTCTCTCGAAAACCCTGGCCCATTAAAAACAAGCTGACAACCTGTCAGCCATTTTCCCTCCCGGTGCACTTAAACACTACAAGTACAAAAGAAAAAAAACAATTTATTTTTTTCAAACCATAGTTTTCTTTTCAGCTATTTTGTTTGAGCGTTTGTGCTTTTACTTGGAGATTTTCACCACAAACGAGCGAGTAATTCCGCACATCGAGAGTACATTGTGTGATTGTGAGTGAATTTGATCTGGCACGCATGAAATCAGAGAAAATTAGGTTTTAAAATGCCTTATGAAAGGTGTGTGAAAAGAGACGAGCTGTGGTGATCAGAGATTCTGGCGTTAACATGCAGACAAGGACTGCTTGACCACCGGTCAGGTGATGGTCAAGGTGTTAACAAAGAGAGAAAGAAAAGTTCACTCCTGGCAAACTCAAACATCAAGTCATTCAGTACAGAACCAACACAATTATGCATATATACACAGCAAATAAAGAACTGAATGAACTGAACTGCACAGACAGATTGATGATTATATGAGATGTAAGACCATACATATATATTGAAGACGCTAATCAACCATTATAGCAGGCAAGGTAGGCAGTGTTGCATCAAAAAATGGAATTCATATACAGTGGAGTTCACTTATCTCGAGCTCGGTTAACTCGCCAATCCTATTATGTCAACGATTTTGAAGTGGAACCGCCAAACTCCTTATTTGTCTTAGCATTTTCTTATCGGTTATGTCGATTCATCTATGCCGCCGAATCCTAGTCTCTCGAGCACAAAAGAGGGACAAATTTGCCACTTCACATGGTTATCTGGTGACTCATGATCGTACATGATCGAGTTTGCGTTGCACGTACAGTTCCGCACAGCCGCAGAAGAACTTGCGGACAGTGTTGCCAACTTTGCGCCTTTGTCTCTATATTTAGCGAGTATTCAGACCACTCTAGCGTCATTTTTTAAAAAGCGACTAGCGACAAATCTAATGACTTTATCCTGAGTTATTGGAGACTTTTGGAGAGAAGTGAAAGCACACATCGTTCTTACGCTTTTTAACGAGCAGCAAGTGCTTCCGTGGGCCCCACCCCATCCCAAAGCCTCATCCACTTCTGTGTGCACATAAAGCCCGCCTTCTCTGATTTGATTGGTTTTCTAAAATATTTTGACATTGACGGGCGGTTACCAACCAATGAGTATGAGGCTTAGACAAACACACAAACACACCTGCTTTTGTTCTGACGCGCGCTCTGCTCAGTGCCGCTGTGGATTGATGAACCTGGTTATTAAAAGACGGGACGAAGCTGAATTTGTTGAGAAAGCACATTAGACAGACAGAACGCAAGAAAGTATGCAATCTAGTACAGCGTGATGACCTCATGAATATGTTGTGGCTGTTTATGCTGTGAGCGAAATTGTGTTCGCAATGTTGGAAAATATAATTAAAGGTGTTTTTTATTGTATACTGGTAAATCTCTGCTGTTAGTTAGTGCACATATGCCTTTTGTTGTCAGCA
Organism: Rhodeus uyekii; assembly: GCA_037043235.1. Taxonomy (NCBI): domain Eukaryota; kingdom Metazoa; phylum Chordata; class Actinopteri; order Cypriniformes; family Acheilognathidae; genus Rhodeus; species Rhodeus uyekii. The sequence continues at coordinate 1,686,127 of JAWRVZ010000037.1, read as the reverse complement.
AACATATACAGTGTATGTACATTTTTATAGCATGCCGATCGCTTCATCAAATAAATATTGGCATATTGGCTGTTGGTTATCTCGATGGTTTTTTGCAACCCCCGAGGCCGTCGACATAACCGAACTCCACTGTATACATGGTACACGCAATTTTGTTTCTCAAACCAAGCATGCATTTCCACCATTTACAAAAAAAGCGATTTATATGGCATATGGTAAAGTCGTAGCTAGCCATGAATGTTTGGCGAAAAGGGGTTGTTCCATCAAGATGCATTAGATCTTACACTGGAAATGGGACGTGGTCACATGCGTGTCTGATTGCTCGTGAATGGGGTTTGAGTGATGGAATCACAAAACGTTTTGGACTCCCGGTTACACCTGTATTTAGCACTGTCAACTTGTGATCAGATCACCCACGGCGGACGTTAATGCCAGGTGAAAAGGGGGCCAATCATTTGGAGCACATACACTTAGGCCACAGCTATGATGAAAAGACGCTATTATAATTTTGCAGCTCACAGTGCACTATTGTTACCCATATTTAATAAATCAAGGTTGCAAGAATAATAATAATGAAATCATATAAAATCGATCCAAAGAGCATACTTGTGTAGTGGACGGCTGTTGGGCGCAGGCATTGGAGACAAAAGAGGGCGTCAAGCATGATTTGAATGACATGAAATTCCATTTCATCAACGGAAATTTCTCGTTTCAAAGAATGTTCCCTGCAGAACTTAAGTTCCACCTCCAACCCTGCATTTATAGAGGAATTTAGTGGAATTTATTCTGTATGTGGTGGGTGTACTTCTGTTCCATAGCATATAAAACATGTACACACACACACAGCTGTTTGGATGCTGAGGGAATGCCTCCAGGGAACGACATGTTTCACCATGCTAATGTTAAACACTACCACAGAAGAAGCGAGCGACAAAGAGAATACGCTGTCTGACAGCCGTAAAGCCCCATCAAATGCATTTCACACACATGGACGAAACATGTCACATGCATAATGCAGTCAAATCCCAATGCAATCTCTCTCTCTCTCTCACACACACACACACACACACACACGCTCGCATCTCTGCAATGAATGCATGAGGTTGGCTGGTTGGTGTGGGGTAATTTCTGGATCATAATAGGATGTGAAAAATAGGGAATATTTACCCTCTTGACTCATTGATTCTATCAAAGCACTAAAGTTCCTTTGTCACTGCAATACATAAAAAAAAAAAAAAAAAAAAAAAAAAAAAAAAAAATTAACCCCTCCAGCAAGATTCATGTGATCAAATAAATTTTCATACTGGTTCTTTGACTGATTAAAAAAAATTTAATGTTCAAATGAAACGTTCTGATTTATTATTCCATTTAAACATTCTGGGTTAGGATTTGGTTTTTAGAAATAAATATTTTTATTCAGCAAGGATGCATTAAATTAATCAAAAGTGATAGTAAAGACACTTATAATGTTACAAAAGTTTTCTATTCTATTCTATGCTTTCTATTCTAAATAAATATAGAATCATAAAACATGTACCACAGTTTCCATAAAAATATGAAGCAGCCCAACTGATAATTGTCAGAAACGTTTCATGAGTAGCAATTCAGAGAATTAGAAGGATTTCATGTGCCACTGAAGACAGGGGTAATGATGCTGAGCAATAAATAAGAATATTTTTTTAATTAAAATATAATTGTATTTTTCCCCAAATAAATGCAACCTTGGTGAGCAATCTTAAAAATCTTGAACAATAGTGTTTCTTCAAAAATCAGAGTTCAATTCTATGAACATTTTATGTGTTTTAAAACAAATATATTTCCAAAGCGTTTGCATACAAATAAACAAATAAAATGTTGCTAACCCCTTATTTACACCGAACATAACTTTAAATCATGACTAATTAAAAGCGAGGGTAATAGTTTGAACAGTGAGTGTTTTAAGCTTTCATTTGCATCTATATGAGATTTCTATATTTGTTCCATCAGAGATCTTCCACAAAGTGTGAAAACAGTGCCAACCTGGTCTCTCCATATACATGTATGGTATAGCATGAGCACACATTCTCTCTCACACACACACACACACACACACACACATTGCAGTCATACTCCATCTGGAGCTCTCAGCTGCTGAGAGAAAGAGAGAGAGAGATAGACAGACATACTCTCTCTTTTACTCCCCTTCACTTGCTTCTTTCTACCATCTGCCACATCTCTTCCTCCTTTTGCCACCTAACCAACAACACACTTTTTTTTCTATAACGGTCGGGACTTTCCATTGACACTTGTTTTCATTTTCAAAACTGCAAATATTTATTTTTACATTTTCAGTGAGACCATTCTGTTTAAAAGTTTGCGGTCAGATATTTTTATTATTATTATTATTAATATTTTCATTCAGCAAGGACACATTCAATTTATCGAAACCGTTTGCAATAGTATCCATTTCTTCACTATTTTTAAGTAAATGCTCTTTTTGAATCTTGAAAAAAGAATCATGTGACACTGAAGACTGGCGTAATGATGCTGTAAATTCAGCTTTGCCATCAAAAAATAAAAACGGCTATTTTAAATTGCAATACTATTTTTATATATACAATAAATGCACTACCATACATGAAAAAATATTCCTTAACCTGAAGCCTTTGAACAATATGAATTAATTTATGAATGAAGGAATGATCGAATGGACGGACGGATATAAATAAACAGTGATCCTCTAATCCTTAACTGTAACGAAAGTCCATGAATGTCACATTTTGTCACTTATGCAAGCTTTACTATAGCTATACACAGAAACAGCCAAGAGCGTTGAAAACATAAATATTCCTCCATTTAGACTCACTACTCGAGCTTAAACACTATCAAAGACCTTTCCTCAACTTAGGGTTGTGTTTTTCATATTTATGCAACCTTCTGAGATGCCACCAGCACAGCAAGTACAAAGCCTCATCCAAACATGCACAGACCAGACGGTAAATACGCTTCTAATGCTCTGAAATGGAAACGCACACTGGCTCCTTTATCCAATGCACACAGCCCACAAAGTCAACATCAAGGCCGGGCACCAACACACACGCGCTCACGCTCCAGCATAGCAAACGCAAATCTGCAGGCATCCCGCCTTAAGACTAAGCGTGAGATTAAAGCGTTCACAGGAAACCCAGCATCTAATCTACGGGAACACCTTCATTTCCTCCCAGCCGGTACAGTAGCGTAATTATAGCTGGGAGACTAAAAGCATGTTAGCGATGCTACGTAACCGCACAATCATATCCAACACATGTAATCCTGAGCCGAACATCGCACCGCCTTGAGACTCAATATCCAGTTCACCGTCATAACAAATATTAATCGTGGATCTGATGAAATATTCATCTCTCTTATTAAATATGGAGGGAACATCCAAACCGTGAAGCACACGGAAGACCAAGTGCGGTTAGAGCAGGCAACTGCACTTGATTAAAACAAATAAGCCATTTTTATTCTTAATATCAAATAGGACAAATCTTCTTGAATCAACATGCTTGAATATATTCATATCAGCCAATCAGATTTTAGGCTTGTGATTAGGATTCAGGGGATTCATCGATGCATGATTCTCTCTCAAAAATGCATTGATAATTTTGACTGAATTATTTATAAGTCTGGTTATTGAAAAGCTCACGCATACTCTTAGGCCCTGTTTACACCTGGTATTAAGATGTGTTTTGGTTGGTCGGATCACAAGCACACCCGTTTACACCTGATGTTCAAATTGGTTTCTTTTCTCCACTTTCAACAACTTATAAACTGATTTCTTCGAGGGGAAATCAATGGGCAGGTACATATGTTTTCAATCTAACGCTCAAAAGTAAGCTCACGCAATTTACATATGAACACGACCAGACATGACGTTGTTATGAATACGAGCTCCGCGCCTCCCCTCTCTGGCCACCGGAGGGAGCTCTCACACGTATACTGACACACACACTACATTTCCCATGATGCCGTTCTGTGGACTTATCGCACCAGCTGCGAACAATTACATGAACTATAAAAGACTTCACACGAACTGTCATGGCGAAGTCTTGTTTAGCTGCTGTGAACATTACGAAGCATTGTTCTACCTCTTCCCGTTACCAACCCTGTCGTTTTCCCATTATTGATTCTGTCTGCCTGTCCTTTTCTCTGCCTGGTTTTTCGCTTGTGATTGTTCTCCGCCTGCCCTGACTTCCCCGCCTGTTCAACTACTCTGATTTTGCCTGCTCGCCTTTTTGACCCTTGCCTGAATTATGGTTTACGTATGCTCTCTGCCTGTCCTGACTATCCGCCTGTACAACCATTCTCATTAAAGACACACGATTGGATCACTGCCTGTGAGTCCCTTCCTTTACAGACGTGAAACACGGATTACAGCAGCTTTTGTTTCTGCTCTGACAGCCACAGGACCACGCAGAACGCAGCTGATGCTGGAAACCAGGAATGGTGAGAGAGAACGTTATACTTGGTACGTTTTTCGCCTTCAATAAAGTTTAAATCCCATCTTCACAATTTTGAAGCAGCAGACGTCAAAATCTAAAAGCTTCGACTTCAGCCATCTCTGAGCTTCCGACACCTCTTTCAGTCTTTATTTAAAAACATTTTCTCTGAAAGTTCAACTTAGAATAGTTCGCAAGAGTGAGATTACGAACACACCGAGGCTATGAAAGCAGATGTAGATGAGTTTACCGGTTGGGTGTGATGAAGATTAATATCCAGACAATTGTAGTCTCATTTAAACACTTCTTAGCCACCGACTTTAACAAGACAAGTAATGGCTTTAGACAAGAAGCGGTTATTTATGGACTTTATATTGGAGCAATATAATTGCTTGCGTTCACCACAGACCTTATTTCAATCCTTTGACCAAAGACCCATTCAAAACACCCTGGAATGGAAGTGCTAAAATACTCGTTTCCAGGTTATGACCTATAAAACTTTGAACACATAAAACGTAAGTATCGAGCCAATCATAAGAGCAGATGTGATTACAGGACACTATGCATCTGTAGGTGGATTAAAAGATTCTCACATATACACATACACGCACTTAGTCACATATTATTTTGATTCGTCTTAGCATGTGAAGTATGACTAAGTGTTGACTAAACCCGCATTTCACAAGAACCAGCTTGTGGCTGAGTGGAAAAACGGTTGAATGTAAAGTCCTAGGGCATTTCGAATGAAACAAAAATGTGGATGTATACGGGAAAAGAAAGCAGCTGAAAGAAAGTACAGAGAAAAGGAAATAAAAGTTCCAAATAACCAACTAAATCAAAACAAAGTGATTCAATTTACTAGAAACATCATGCGAATGATTACTCGTCCTAAGGTGCAATCACTCGCAGAGACCTGCAAAAAATAGTATGCATTTCTCCATTATCCACAATTCATCTGCACTGGGGAAATTCCATCTCTAATCTGCAAAGTACAGGAAAAATCAGTTCAAGATTCTCGTTCACTCAGTCAGCACTCAGTTGCAAATGTTCAGGAAATGAATCATCTTCTCGAATATGAATCTGAGATTGAAATCACCCTGTTTAGAAGTAAAACACACTGAGGCGTAGTCCGCTAACACACGGTTGGCAACTAACATGCATATTTTAATGCAATAGCAATTCTGTCATTATTTACTCACCCTAATGTTATTCCTAACCCGTATGACTCTATTCTGTGAAACACATTAGATGTTAGAAAACATTTGCACACTGTTTCATTTAACAAAAGCATATGTAGACCAGGGTTTGTCAAAAAGAATGAAAACATTTAAAAATTTCATTAGCATCCTAAATGCGGTGATTAAAATTATGCAGAATGAGAGCTGCTGAAATTAATAACTTCTGGCCTACTTTTCATACAAAAATATTATATTACTTCTAATGAATACTTTTAATTTAACATGGATTTAATTAAACTTTTTTTGCCCTTAGTGTTGTTATTGTTTACTAAAACTAACTGAAATTGTTTGAATTTGGTATAGGGTTATTATAGTTAACTAAAACTAAAACCAAAACCATAAAATTACACTTATTTAATTTCAGCTGGTTGCCAAGGCAAGATTTTCTACTTTAATTTAGTTTAACTTGATGTACTGTGCTAAAATAACTAAAGTAATAAAAATCTATACAAATATTTATGGGCTTTTAAGAACAAAAACTAATACATATGTAAAACAACAACAATACTATCACTAAAAATGAAACTAAATAAAAAAAAAAGATCAGAAAAACACAAAAATAAAGCTAATTCTAAAAAATTATAGTATATTATCAATGATACTGAAAATAAAAATATAAAAATAGAAATATTAAATAAAATCCTTAATACTTTAATATTAAAACTAAACAAAATAACTAAATGAAATGTTACACAAGTACTAAAAATGACAAAAAATAAAGTAAAACTATATCAAAATATATCAAAAAAGACAAAAATGAAAACCAAAATATAAGAAGCATTATTAAATAATAATATTACTATAGTAAATGTATATAAATAATACAAAAAATAACACAGTTGAGAGCCCTTGAGTACTATGTGCTTTCATAAGTAAAAAATGAAAGCACAGTAAAGTAATAAAAGTCAGTTTGCATTCCACAGAAGAAAATTTACGTCATGACTACTGAGAATCTTGGGTGTACTCATGCTTTAACAGGAAAAATCCTTATAAAAGGACAAGACAGGCTGGTAAGTCAGTATATTAATATTGTGTTTGGCCTACACTGTTGCTCCAAATGATCTCTATTCACAATCACAGTCATGTCTCTTCATAAAGTCTAGGAATTATGACGCAATAATTTTACAGTAAAACCTCCTCCTTATCCCGAGACACAATAAATAATACTGACTAACTCAAACGCGCGAGGGAATAAATATTCCTGACTGAACCCACTCAACCACGACTAGTCATCAGAAACGAGCTCTAAAGAGAGGACAACATACATTTGCAGTCAAATCAAAGCTTAAGTTTAAAGCCAGACCCGGCCATTTCCATTCGTCTGCACTGATTGATGGGAAATTCAGCTCTTTTTCCCTGATTGGAGCCTTTGACGAACTCTTCAATCAAATAAAAACATCTTTTGACGGACTTCACTCACTTCAAAGAGCACCACTTCATCGGTTATAATTATACGCATATAATTGCATGGTCTCAAGACTTATATTAGCGCTCAGTCTGGCTTACAGTTATCAATCATACAGTGAAACACAGAGTGCATTGTGGGTAATGTGCAGTCACTGAGCAGGTCTAACAGGCCCATTTCGACCTGTCACATGCCTGCATTTCACTGCGATCAGATTTGGGGCCATTATGCTGAGATTAACACAGCAGATGACAGTAATAAACGCTCTCCAACCTTTACTTTCATGTAATTGGGTGTTATCTTTTAGTGAAGTGGGGGTCTAAGGGGGGAAAAATGGCTCTTGTGAAAGTGGTTTGAAAACTCTGCTTTTACGTTGCCGAATTAAACTCTCGCTTTGTGTGTCTAGAAAGCATCAAATAGTTTGCAGCTCTCTTTTCAACCGCGTTGACGGGCTTTCACGTATCATTCCCGGTGGACACAGCTGTCCCATTTGGCCATCACACTAACCTGGGGGGACTCATGTGTGGGCATCTGTATTGTCAGCTGCACAGCATGAGCCGCGGAGTCCCCTAATGCGCTGATTTATTCCATACTGAGTTTGTTTGTGTATGTGACAAGACCAGGAAACAGAGAAAGACATGAATAAAAGCCGAAAGAAACGAACAAACAAAAGAGAGAACATGAAATGCGCCGTGCGTATGCTGTACAGCGAGCGAGTCGCTACTTACAGCCATTTGACAACTGGATCTTTTGTGTCACTACCATCTGAACCAAAACAGAACAAATGTGTCTCCACACAAGACAGATTGACAGAGAGACGAAGAGGGAGAGAGGGAAGGAGGGGACGCCCCAATGAAAGCGGCCCAGTCTGATTGCGCAAGATTATGATGATAGAACAAGACTTAAGGGAGATAGACAGACAGATAAAAGCAGAACAGAGACGTAAGGAGGTATTAGTGCTCTTCGGAAATGAAGATGCGGATAGACAGATGAAGACAGAGGGCTCAGCCCGAGTGAATTCAGAAAATGGCAGCAAATAGTGAATTCATTAATAGGAAATATAAAGAGCAGATATTTTAAAGGCGTTTCCAAATGGAACGAAGCACAAAGGAACTGCATTATATTCGTGTTGCATGAAGCATGAAAGCATTGTGACACGTTGGTCAAACATTATCTGACATTATAAGTTTTTGGGCTTTTCAAACATCAAACCAAATTAGATGATGAATTTAAGACGGATATTAAATCTAATACTAATTATATTACAGTGGAGTTCACTATCTCGAGTCACGTTTAACTCGCCAATCCTATTATGTCAATGTTTTTTAAGTGGAACCGCCAAACTCCCTATTTGTCTTAGTATTTTCGATTCTTTAATGTCGCCGAACACTAATATCTTGAGCAAATATCTCGGACAAAGTCGTCACTTCACATGGTTACTAGGGATGGGCATATCGATGCTGCAGTATCGATATATCGATACTCAAAAGCTACTTACTTGGTATTGATATCTCCACAAAAATATTGATGTTAAAATTAAATTAATAATTTCTGCATCAATTTCTGCAAAGAGTGTTTTCGGTACTTCTGTTTAATGTTTGTGCTAAAACTGAAATCCCCCTCTGACATTTAGCTCACCTGTGTCACGTGATGACTGTAAGAACCGCGAGCAACGTGCCCTGCCCACACGTACACGTCACGTACACGTCACGTACACGTCTCTTTCACGGCACGCGTCGCGCATATTGTCCGCACGCATAAACAGAATGGCATGGCACTATGGCAGAAAGAAAGCGTAGCGTGGTGTGGTGCTACTTTTCAACGGCAGAAAAAAGTATTGCGAGATGCAATATTTGTGACGTTATGATGTATTTTATTTAATCAATATTTTTTGTAAAATACTGTATTATTTAAAAAACAAAAATTATTTGTTGTCAAATTTACTTTTGTAATACATTTATTAATGGCCAATATGTCTTGTGTGTCGATGTAATTTGCCTTTAAGTGTAATATATATATATATATATATATATATATATATATATATATATATAAATTTAACTTTACTCTTTTTGGTTGAAAAATCACATAAACATTTAAGGAATAAGCGCTATCGGTATCGATATCGGTAAAACTATACCGCAAAAAATCGGTATCATATCGAATTTAAAAAGTCAGTTATCGCCCATCCCTAATGGTTACCTCGTGAGTCATGAGCGTACCTAGTTCACTGCGCATGCGCTAAGTTCGCGTTGCACGTGGATCGCTTCACTCACAGTGCCGCGAAGCCGCAGAAGAACTCGCGGAAGTGCCGGGTGTCTAAGACTCGCGGAAGTCTAAAGCCTTCTAGATGCTATCTTGGAAGAGGAGGCGCAGGAGTTGAGCCGAGTCGAGCACGTCTGTGAGTGCGTGAGTGTGTTCAGTGAGTCGAGCGCATCTGCAGTGAGTGTGTGTTCAGTGAGTCGAGCGCGTCTGCTGTGAGTGTGTGTGTTTAGTGAAGCATCATTGTCCAGGAATTCCCAGAATACACTGACATCGACAAAGACGTTGTTACTGATAGAAGCATTTGTTTTCAAGCAGACCGTTAAAGACAAAAAGCAACAAAGCATTTTAGAGTTTGTAAAGAAACCATAATAACCGAGTGTACAATACTTTCAAAACTGTGTCAGAGTGAAATGACTGTGTTATGAGTGAATGTGTTTATGTGTGTTGTGACTGTGTTTATGCTATGAGCGATCATTGTGTTTGCAATGTTGGAGAATATAATTAAAGGTTTGTATGGAGAATGGAAGGTGCTTTTATTGTATACTGGTAAATCTCTGCTGTTAGTTGGTGCACATATGCCTTTTGTTGTTAGCAAACATATACAGTGTATGTACATTTTTATAGCATGCCGATCGCTTCATCAAATAAACCGCCATATTAGGTGTTGGTTATCTCAACGCTTTTTGCAACCCCTGAGACCGTCGACATAACCGAAATCCACTGTATATAAAAAATAATAATCTATTAATACTAATAATAACAACAACAACAATTTAACCAAGTATCCTTCAATAATTAAGAATGAAGTGCTCCTGCAGATGGGGTAATTTGTTTGCATGCGCTGTTGCTTTAGAATTTGTCTCTCTAAAGGAATTATGCAAATCAGATGATGCTGCAAACATGCAAATGTGGTGCAACTGCTTGTGAAATCACCCTGTGTGTATGTAGACGCATTCAGATCATCATATGCATTCATTGATCTTAAAGTCAAACCAATTAAAATGGAAGATGTTTGTCTTTGAGTATGATTATGCTAGCCTTATTGTTCTCTATAAGCTAGTCTGCTCCAAAACAATGACAAAATTTGCATTTAGAATATATAAGTGTTCAAAACTTAAAGTTTCTCACTTCTGACAATATGGATCAATATTCAGCTTCTCATCAGATTTTTGTCCAATCAAATGCTCCCTAGAATCTAAAGCGTCCTGCCCCTACATTATCGCTCATTGTTCACACATTTAATATTTACTACTTGGTTGAATGGCATCGTGCACTATATAGGGGATTGGGAATGATTCAGACAGTGTGAATATGCTTTCCATCGCGACAAATGAAGTCTGGTTTATCATCAGCGTCGGGTGAATCACTGCAGCGCCCACACAGTCTGCTCACTAGCGATGTAGACTAGAAAACCTATCAGACCCATTTGAATTCTGCACAGAAGGCTATATTTTAAAGAGATATGGAGGAGATTAGGAAGAGAAATGGTTTGAGATTACTGATCTCAATGGCTTTGGCCCAGCTGTGATATAAATGGAACGCTATTGGCTATTTAAAAAAGGGGAGGAGCTGTTCGATATGTCCCGCCCTCTTTTCCTGTTTCAGGGGAAATTGTTAAGTTTCAAGGTGCTTCAGTGTGCCTTTAACAATCTCATTAGTCCACATGAACGATGAAATGGTAAAATCGTCCCTTTCATAATTGTAATGTGATAGTAAATACAAATGAAAGGGCCTTGAAGGACAAAAGGGGGGAAAATCAGCACAGGATAATACAGCTAAGCCATCAGCAGCATTTAAGCGTGTTTCTGTTGAGTACTGATGACAGGAAAGCCTGCAGAGGAGAAGAGAAGATTAATAAAACAACTGAAAGAATGAGAATTGAAATTGTGCTTCCTGCCAGCAACTGGAATGAACTGAAAGGTTATAAATATCAAGATGTTAAAGTTACAAATAATACCGAAACGCCAGGAATCACCTCCAACTTCCAGCGGCCACATAATATCGACTCGGACGTAAATAGACCCACCAGATGTGTGTTTTCCTGCGGAAAACCTGCTGTGCTTGTGTAGACCGAAGCCTGTTTGTACTGTTATTTGCTAGATTATTAATATTTAACGGAGACGGAAGTCGATAAAAGCCAATATTAATTATAAACGCTGCCTGATCTAATCAAATTAGTAAATTCGGCCATGCCTGCTTGGCATTGTTCGCGTGAACTCATAAAATCTCGCATGTTTCTTTGCACTTATTTAACCACTCCATCCAATTTCTGCTTCCCATTGTTAAAGTGATGAGATAAGGAGAAAAAAAAAGAGTGCGAAAAATGAGGTGAATGATTTCAGGGTTCTGGGTGCATTAAAGATGCATCGCATGTGTCAGTGTGAGCGCTGCATGTCGGGAATTGTGCGGGAGGGGAAAGTAATGGATTAAATATTGAGTGATCCACACAGCGCCTGTAGGTATGCACAAAAGACACACACACACAAAAACACTGCATCAAAATCATTTCCGTCTCACAAAGCTATTCTTAGTAGCGAGACTAACCTTCCCTTCCCAGTCCAACCAGAGGCTATGCTAAATCACACTTTTAAGTGTTCGATTTGCCAATCAAACCCACTTTAGTCAGTGACAGCGGCAATTAACGGCAGACGATGTGAACATTTGGCGGTGTCATTGTGATCAGAGCAAGATTTCGGGCTTTTTGAACATCACAGCGGCTGACCGCGTAACACGTACAAGCGCTCAAGCGACAGCTTTTCAAGTTCCTCTGAGTGACACAAACCGTCAGAGGCGGTTACAGGTCCAGCTGGACTTCGCAACGGAGGTGCGCGCCAAAAGCTGTCTGGTAACATGGCAATTAGTTTGTAATTAGCAGAAATAATTATCAAGACAAAAATTCAAAACAGCACCCCGAATGCACCCACACTTGGCCGCCCACACCTCCCCGAACACGTGGACACATGCTGGAAGTGTTTAAAAACGATTTGATACAGATCTATTAGGAGTTTCATTAAGAATGAATTGTGCATGCTGGTAGTGTTGTTTGATTTGCATGTTTTAACGCCCAATTCACTAAAGGAATTATGTAAATCAAGTACCAGTACAAACACACCCTCAAAATTAGTGCTCAATGCAATTTGCATGCCAAAATTCCCCATCTTCAAGGCCAATTCAGAGTTATTGGTAATGCAAGATGGCAAAGTACAATGAACTGGCATACTTTACTACAACTGTACACTACCCAAATCTTTAAAGCCTGATATATGAAACGGTCTTTGTTAGTTTTTTAAATAAATACATTTCAGAGGCGATAAATGAAAAAAACAGATTAAAATAAATAAATAAATAGAAATGTACATATTATCTGGTGTGGCAGATAAACAGAACTCAGACCTATGCCCTATGTTGCTTTTTATCTTCATTTGATGTTGCCACAATCAATAGAAAAGTTGTACAAGGATTGTAAATGAAATTGAGATTACTGCCTGCTTTCCTCGGGCGGTAATAGTGTTAATAGGCAAATAGATTTGTGAATAAAGCACATTCTATTAAAAACCCCAATTTGCATAGAAGGGAGGCGTGATTGTGTTGAAACGAATGACAATGAGTTTATTTAAATACGGTGGCGCAACATTTCAGCACATTTAGAGTCAGGTTCAAACGTGTCGCAGGCACTGACGACGGCCTTGGCACTTTGTGAATAAGACGGAGGTTTTTGTGAATTCTGTGAATTCAGCTCAGACTGTTTTTGACACTGGAAGAAACTGGGACACACTGGGCACAAATTCAGATAGAGTCTTCAGTCTGTTCTCAGAAAAAGTGTCCAGCTCAGGTATTGTGCTCTCAGAGAGTGACAGACAGAGGAAAAGCCTGACAAAGAGAAGGAGGGAAACAGAGGGAGGGAAAGAGAGGCAAAGAAAGGCTGGGGTATTTCAGAGTCTCGACCGTATCTCTCTCTCTTGCTTCCAACCGAGAGAGACAGTGTGTTCCTACTGTCATGCACTAATGGATGTCTGCAGATAAACACACACACACAAACAGTTGTGTGCAAGCATACTCAGAAACACACACTAACAGTATCAGTGTGGTAGACATGTCATCCATAACAAAACACAAAGACAGATACTCGTACACATGGAGGTAGATAGTCTTTCTCACAGGTAGCTCTAGCCGAAGGTGCTGAATCCAAATTTACGGGAACACTATGGTTCAATACTTCATATAACACAAACAATTCTCATGAAACACATCCATTTCACCAGTGGGCATTACTAGCATTTTCTACAGAATGAAAAACATGTTTTAGTGTTGCTACTTCAGTGAAATTAAATAGATTTGCTGCAAGCGCACAAAATAAAAGAGCAAAAAGTGATTAAAAACCATTAATATATATATATATATATATATATATATATATATATATATATATATATATATATATATATATATATATATATATACATATATATACATACACACACACACACACACACACACACACACAGACACACACACACAGACACACACACACACACAGGGTACAGAAAGTATCCAGACCCTCTTAAATTTTTCACTCTTTGTTATATTGCAGCCATTTGCTAAAATCATTTAATGTACAATGTACACACAGCACCCCATATTGACAGAAAAAGAGAATTGTTGAGATTTTGCGCAGATTTATTAAAAAAGAAAAACTGAAATATCACATGGTCCTAAGTATTCAGACCCTTTGCTGTGACTCTCATATTTTTAACTCAAGTGCTGTCCATTTCTTCTGATCATCCTTGAGATGGTTCTACACCTTCATTTATGTTCAGCTGTGTGTGATTACACTGATTGGACTTGATCAGGAAAGCCACACACCTGTCTATATAAGACCTTACAGCTCACAGTGCATGGCAGAGCAAATGAGAATCATGAGGTCAAAGGAACTGCCTGAAGAGCTCAGAGACAGAATTGTGGCACAGATCTAATCAAGGTTACAAAAAATTTTCTGCTGCACTTAAGGTTCTTAAGAGCACAGTGGCCTCCATAATCCTCAAATGGAAGATGTTTGGCACGACCAGAACCCTTCCTAGAGCTGACCGTCCAGCCAAACTGAGCTATCAGGGGAGAAGAGGCTTGGTGTGCGAGGTAAAGAAGAACCCAAAGATCACTGTGGATGAATCACTCCAAGATGTAGTCGGGAGATGGGAGAAAGTCAACCATCACTGCAGCCCTCCACCAGTCAGGGCTTTATGGCAGAGTGGCCCGACGTAAGCCTCTCCTCAGTGTGAGAAACATGAAAGCCTGCATGCACTTTGCTAAAAAAAACAAAAAAAAAACACCTGAACTCCAAGATGGTGCGAAATAAGATTCTCTGGTCTGATGAGACCAAGATAGAACTTTTTGGCCTTAATTCTAAGCGGTATGTGTGGAGAAAACCAGGCACTGCTCATCACCTGTCCAATACAGTCCCAACAGTGAAGCATGGGGGTGCTTTTCAGTTGCAATCGAGGGAAAGATGAATGCGGCCAAGTTCGAAGGCCAAAACCTTCTCCAGAGTGCTCAGGACCTCAGACTGGGCCGAAGGTTTACCTTCCAACAAGACAATGACCCTAAGCACACAGCTAAAATAACGAAGGAGTGGCTTCACAACAACTCTGTGACTGTTCTTGAACGGCCCAGCCAGAGCCCTGACTTAAACCCAATTGAGCATCTCTGGAGAGACCTAAAAATGGCTGTTCACCAACGTTTACCATCCAACCTGACAGAACTGGAGAGGATCTGCAAGGAGGAATGGCAGAGGATCTCCAAATCCAGGTGTGAAAAACTTGTTGCATCTTTCCCAAAAAGACTCATGGCTGTATTAGAGCAAAAGCTGCTTCTACTAAATACTGAGCAGGGGGGTTTGAATACTGAGGACCATGAGATATTTCAGTTTTTCTTTTAAAATTATTTTTCTGTCAATATGGGGTGCTGTGTGAACATTAATGAGGAAAAAAAATGAACTTAAATGATTTTAGCAAATGGCTGCAATATAACAAAGAGCGAAAAATTGAAGGGGGTCTAACTACTTTCTGTACACACTGTATATATATATATATATATATATATATATGGGCTGTAAAGCAATTAAAACGTTTCACCTAATACATTACACAATGTGGCTATTAATTCATGTAATTAATCGCAAATGAATCATTTTAAATTTGTCTGAGAAATTACCCTCAAAGGTTAATTCAATGTCATAATTGTGCTAAATGAGAAAAGCATTAAATACAAATTACAAAAAGTGGCATTAGAAAGAATTTTTCAATCAACATGGAATTTATTACACACAAACTTTTAGCCTTCAACGGGCATGAGGGAGAGTAAATGACTATTTTCATTTTTGGGTGAACTATACCTTTACCTTTTATTAGCGTGTAAATATGAAATATTTTTTAATGAAACTAATTTAAATAATAAACTAAAACTGCCAGTAGGTGTCTTAACGAGAAAATCATGGAGTCACTCGATTCATTCAAACTTTTTATTCAGGAATTAAGTAAATGTCTTTCTTTATATACTAAATACCACAAGCACTAAACAACACAATACTAACATCTTATTCATAGAACTGTAAAATCCATATCGCATTCGCTATTAAGGCCAAAAGCATCACTCGTGTGATATTGCTTGCAAGTGTCTTGGTGTAAAAGTGAAGTATGAACCATCTCACAGCAAGAACTGTCAAATCTGCTGCAGTCCATGAGGAAGAGATGCACCGCAGACCTTACAGCAGCTGGTGATGTTACTTCTGATATTGACCTCCACTTTGTTCAGGGACTCATTATTCCATTTCTGTTCGTCAAACGTCTGTGAAATGCATGTCTCAGTAGCGGAATTGATTTATCTTTATATAAATATTTACATGATAAGAAAATTTGCAGGGGAAAAAAGCAGTTGAAAGTGAAAGGGCATTTCCTTTTGAATACAAACAAGTAGACAAGAAACACTCACTTCACACAAACAAGCAGCTGTTGTGGAGGAAGTATGAGGTGGATGTAGAATATATACATATACCTATAGATATATATACAGTAATACCACGGTTTTAGAGTTTAATTTGTTCCAAGAGCGAGCTCATACACCAAAACAAACGTCCCCATAAGAATGCACTAAAAATCAATTAATTCGTTCCACACGACCATAAATGCCCATTTTCCTCCATGCTCGTACACCGATTTGCTTGTATACCAAGTCGCTCGTAAACCGAGGTATTACTGTACCTATATTTAAACCAACAAACTTGATGGATGTGTGAGTCCAACAGCTAAGTAGAGCGGTTTAGATAAAGGAGTTTGACTGTTTATTAATCAGCATCTAACCTGACGAAAATATGTTTATTCAATGTTATCCACATCATATTTCATCTGCAGCAGCACTGTGAACTTTTGTAAAGAGACGTTTGGTCTTTAACTTTTAAATGCATCATTATGTAAATTGCAAACACATGAGGCGAGTTCTCTGCATGAAAGACCACGACTGGCAGATCAACGTGCTATTACATTTCTCTCAGAAATGGTAGGAAATTAAATTAAATTGAATGTGGAGGATTTTAACTGTGACAAGATGATTGACAGGACAGGACACGCGGTACTAAGCGACTGAGCTCTCCGGAAAAAAAAACACAATTATGACAAAGTACTATGTCCCAAGCTTGCCTATTCTTCTGCCACACACTCAAAAATATGTACTTTTTCTTCATGAAACAGTACATACTTTTAGGGCATAGCATAAGTTGATGAATTGGGATGCAGCTAGCTATGTGGAACGGAGACTTTTTAGAAATAAATTATTGTTTCACTGTGGAAGCGAGCGCAAATGGTCAAAATGGAAGGGTTATTAATAATTTGGATGACGGCAGATGTAATCCAAAACCTAAATGTAAAAAAAAACCTTTTGTAACAGTTCCAAAATTAGACGTATACCTACACCATAAACCTCACATCCTACCATCCACCTCTCACCTTCCTCCACATTTTGTATCTCTTAGCAAGCCAACCTGTGAAGAAACTAAGCTCAGGTGAAAAGAAAAACTATTTCAGGCAACGGGAGCTGCTGTAGCGCTTCACAGAAGAATAGACAGACATGATGATCCAACCTCCACGGTTTTGTCTACATGAAAGATGGGGGAAGTCCCACAGAGAGTGACTGTATGTGTGAATGAGAGGCTGTGAGTATGTGTCAGTGCGTTTCGTTGCGTTTTGGGGAGGCCCTTGCGGAGGAGGATGGGAACAAAGGATTGAAATGGAGAAATAAGAGAGTGGAGTGGAGTTTAACAGTGAGTTTTGCGAATCCTCCTGAGCCATTTATCTGTCCATCTGTAGCGAGCTGCAGCGAGTAATGGAGAGACAAGAGCTATATTCACACACAGGGGACGAAAACACTCACACTGACACGCTTATATATAGTTACACCGTGTTTAAAAACATCCACCACATCTGTGTCTCTCAAATGAGAGAGTAAAAAAGTATTCAAGTGTCTGAGACTGCAACATTTTTAGTTTAACTTTTCTAAATTAGTATCTGAAGTGCATGATCACACTGATTCAAGATTTAATATAAAAATAAAATGATAAGAGTGTAAAAAAAACAGTAGAGTGTGGTGCTTGCAACGCCAAGGTCATGGGTTCGATTCCCAGGGAAAGTAAGAACTGATATGAATATCTTATTGAATGCATTGCGATAAGTTTTTGATAAAAGCTTCTGCTAAATGCATTTATGTAAAAGTAAAAATATCTTAAAAAAAGGTCTTTAAAATATCACTTTTCACAAAAAGGATGCAAACTGTTAGCAATTTTTGACCAAACAGGATTGGGGGACCCCCCCAGGGGCCACAAGGAAGTGTTACTAGGTCCCATGGAAAAGTTCAGAGAAAAGTGTAGTGGAAAAGAGATAATTAATAAATATTGACATTTAAAAAAATAAAAATAATAATTTAATTAAATTTATAAAATGTATATTATAAATTAATACATTTAAAAAAAAAAATATGGGTTTAAACATTATTTACAATATATTGAATTTAAATAAATAAAACTTAAATCTAACAGGACTGTACTATAATAAAGAAAACGTATGTTTATAAGAAAACATAATAAAGTCACAATAGAAACTAAAAATGTCATAAATGTCTCAAAATGTCTCAGTATAAATTAGGTCATTATAAATTAAAATATACATCTGCCTTTTAATTTGGGGGCCATGGGACCTAAAGGTTAGGGAGCCCCTGCTTTAGAGAACCTATCTAAGAATCTATAAGCAAACTGAATATAAAGAAAATTAAAAAAAGGGATTCAAAATGTTACGGCTGGCTCGTATATTGTAACATAAAAATTTAATCACAACACATTTTTCAAACTATAAACCAATTTATTTATTGGAAACATTACTTAAACAATTAAAATAATTTGTAATTGATTTAAAAGAAGTTTTCTAGAGAGAAAAATAACAAACCTATGTGTGATTACTTAACATGCATACGCTCTAACACTAAAAATAAGTAGGGAAAAGAAATATGAGGAGACAAAAATGATGTGTTTTTATACTGACGCCATATTGGAGGGTTAAGGTCTAATTGAATGCATCTGTAGTCCAGCTAGCATTTGCATGCATAACACCTCCCCCCTCAAAAGTGCTCCTCTAAGGAACGCACAAATAAAAATAAAAACCAAGACTCCAACAATTCATCTTCACTTCAGTGGGTTCCCGCTTACTGGGGCCTGGGAAAGCAGGACAGAATGAGAAGAGAAGGAAACAGGGGAGATAACACAGAAGATAGAACCTCATACTCAAGATAGGGCGTCAGTAATGGCATTTTCATGTGACATTGAGACTCCACTTCATTGTCCTCTTTACGATTTTTCATTTGGTGTAAAAACGGCAAAGGATTATAATCCATATTCATAAAAACCTGAACTGGCAGATGATCCTAGATAAACTTCAAAGTACTGGATAGCCAAGAATACAAATTCTCTGTAATATGTAGGCACCGAAAAGGCACAAATAGACTCTAAGCTTAGCTTCAATTGGACGAAACTGTCCATTTTCCACTACTTTATCTAAATGTAGACAGTAAACTGTAGTTTTTCAAAATTCACATTTTGCCAGATTAAATTAAACTCGTAAACCGAGGTATTACTGTAACTCATAGCCAGACAATCCATACTAACACCTAATTTATGAACATTTCGAAAACCACCAGGTGTCACAAAGTCAGACAGTTCCCTTACCCTAACAGTATGCATACTGGTAAAGCAGTACCCGCATCAATTTCATGTTTAATCACTGTAGTGAAACTAGGCACATTAGAAATTAAGCTAGGAAAAGACTCCACTAACTGAAGAATGCCATTTTTCTCAGATTGAGAGAGATGGGGTAAATGACGGACCATTTTTTTTTATACATCTCAGAGTTATTCAATCGTCCTTCAATCGTACCTTGAGAAGGAAAATGAACGCAGTCATCCCCAATGCAATCCAAAGAAAGAACAGTTTAAAGAGGAAGACCCCTCCCCACTCACATGTAATAAATCATAACCCGAGAGAATTTGTGGGAAGAAAATGAGGCTTTAAGAGATTTATATGGCAAACCTGTACTCCTTTATGTTGATCTGGGGTTTACTGAAGATAATTCTGTCCAGGCAGAGAGGCATTTAAGAACAGGATAAGGACCTGCCAAGCGGGCTTGAAAAGGGTTATTTACAAGAGGCAACAAAACTAATACTTGGTCTCCACTAATACTTGCTTGTTTATTAAACAACTGCGACTTGTCCAGTTCTCTCTGGCTAGTTGCCCAAACTTCTCACAGCAGATATCGAAACCCACTAATGTAATCCAGAACATTCTAGGAAGGTTGAGAGGGGATTCAGTTATCAGCAAGAACCGCAGGACCACAAACCATTCAAATAATTTGGACTATATCCAATGCTCTTCTGAGTAACCTCTCTAATATATGACCACAGTAATGATTTCAGGGTCTGATGAAATCTTTCAAGGGCCCCTTGACATTGAGGGTGATATGCACTAGAAATGTTATGTCTGATTTTCAATTGTCGCATGGCATTAGCGAATTGACAGCTCGTCAAATTAGAGCCCTGATGAGTCTGGATAACTCTGGAAATGCCAAAAGTTGACAAAGTCAGTTAAAGCTTTGAGACTAGATTTCATAATGGTGAACCTGACAGGATATGCAGCTGGATATCAAGTAGACAAACACATGACCAGTTTAACGACTTCTGCAATCAACCAGAAAATACTCAAATGGTTTTTGACATTGTTGGAATAAATTGGAGAAGCCACAGGGATTTTCTGGTTTGACTTGGCAGTAAGTTGGCACACATGACAAGTTCTAATAAACTTTGCCACATCTCTTTTGAACATGTTTTCCTCACCCCATATATCAGACCACTCCATCAAGAGCTAACCTGACCACTGTATAAACTTAAAAGGAACTAAAACTGGAACATAAACCTTAGTAATAGGTTCAGTTTCTCTAAGCAACAGCCCCTGTTTTACAAAGTAGCAAGAAGGTAGCTCAATATCCCCCTCGATACCTACCACTGAAAACAACTGTTTAAGAGTTACATCAGCTAACAGCTCTTGAATCAGAGTATCTCCAGAGCCATTAGAAATAGAGCATAAAAGATCCTCCAGTATTCCTTTCTTCTATGAAACAGGCACCTCAGAAAAGTTTGCCAGGTGAGCTCGAAATGCCATTGCCTGTCAAGGTCATACCAAGTGGTTGACCCTCAATTTTCCCACTATCAACCTGACTCAATGGAAGGAAACCACTCACATCACATCATTCCAAGAATAAACAGGTAACCTTTCCTCCATGTCTAACTCATTATCACGGTGTAAAGCAACTTCACCTTCACACATTCAATCAGCTTTAAGATGTTTTATTCTGGCTCGAGAGACAGCACAGGAAGGAAACCTGAGGAAATGTCTGACCACATTCATCAGGAAAAAGGAAAAGGATTGAACAGCTCTCGTGTTTCTCAGGATTTTCACAGAAACTTCCCCCCTGTTTTGACATCGCCTTCTTAATCCCAGAATTCTGTTCATGAGTATTAACAATCTCCAGCAGTTCAAGCCTAAGTAATCCAACTTCAACTCCTCAACCAACACATCTGCGTTAGCTAAGGTAAGGCCTTCTGCCCTCAATTCCACTTAAGTTTGATTTTCACATTTTTTTGTAACCCCGGAATCATTGGCGATAAGCCTCAGGGACTAACTCATAAGCTCTCAAAATGGCTGTTTATACTTTTTTTTTATTTGCACTCTCTTCTCCTGAGTCTTCCCCTTCAGAACACACTGTGGAAACATCACACTCACAAAATGAAACCATCGTCATGTTTCGACCAACATCACAAGACGACTGCACAAGTGGAACAGATTTAGAAGTTTCAGCTTCCTTATTCCAAACGTTCTTGCTTCCTTATCTAACGCTGTCTCTGTTTGAGTTCACTCTCATGTGCATAGTCTAAATTTCAAAGTTTGAACATTTTTTTCTTCATGCCCTATCTTTAAATGTCTGGAGTACCTTCAAAAGATAACTATTTGTTTCTCTTTCGACATCAGCTCTCACTCTATATTTGGAGATACTGCCTTACCTAACTCTTTAACAAGAGTTCCTTATCAACTTGCTTTTAACAACCCTTAACAAATCCTCTTTAAGCTTCTTATCATCACTAGTCAAAACAACAGCATTTTATTGTTAACAATAGACCCTTTGTAAAAGTTGTTCTTTAAAGTTGATCTAGAAACTTTTCAGAAAGTTCTACATTGAATTCCTCAACTGGTCATTTTGAGCTAGTATAAATCACACAATGAAGATTAGTTAATAAATTGAGCAGAATAAATCCAAATAAACCCCCCTCAGAACAGGTGCCAGAAAACAAGGCTTAAACGATTATTCAATATTACCCAAATTGACATAACATTCCATATAGCCTAGTTCAATAGTCCACACTACAACACAACACTAGAAACACCAATAAGATCAAGGTGAATGAATAAGCTGATTAAAGCCAAGTTACTGGTTTTAACATATAAATTAAAATCACAACAGGCTTTACAGTCACTACTTCAGTACAACGATTCCATAGTTTCAAAGAGGACAACCAATTTATAACAATAATTAGTTCAACCCCGTATAACCCATTGATGTGATGCTAGTAGACCAACAATTGGTCGTACTCAATTAACATACAGGCTATGACGCATATACTAATCATTTATAACCTGCTTTTGTCTTTACATTTCCAATACGCCTGCTTGCTGAAACAAACCTATATAGTCTTAAAAATGATTTCCGAGTAGAGGAAACAAAGTGGGCCTGTTAAAACATTTTTTGCCACTGGTTGCGATTGAAAATCACTCACATGCAGCCAAAGCTGAAACAGTTACTAATCAGTCTGAGCCAATCCTGACAGAAAATCCTGAGAAAATCCTCAAAAGACAATAAAAATACTCCTTCAATCAAAGAAATGCTCAAAATCCAGAATTCTACAAGTTCTTCAAACAATTAACCAATTATTATTAAACAAATCAAAAGAAAACTAACGTATAGGTTGAGAAAAAATGCATGTGGTTAATTTGAAAATGCTTTTTGGCACAAAAATCAGTAGGGAAGAGTATATATATATGTGAAAAGTGGCTCAAGAGGATTCGCAAAACTCACTGTTAAACTCCACTCCACTCCTGTTCCCCAGGTAGTATCTTCACTGTTTAGAAGAGCCAGCAGGGAGGAAGATTTAGAGAAAGAGATCGAGAAAAGGTTCCTCATAAGAGGATGGTTTTCTGCTGATACTAACGTGCTACTAAGAACCTCTACAGAACCTTTATTGTATTTAACCCACCAACGTGGAGCAGAAAGAGGTCAGTGCACATGATGGCATGACAAACAGACAAACACACTCACTGAAATATAAGATTCAAGTCACAGCCAATCCCATCCCTCCATTAGCCGACATAGACGAGCCATTAGAAAACATCAATACTACGGCAGCCAGACAGTCCATGTGCCCCCAACCTCTTGGCGAGGTCATGCGTACTGGAAGACCAGACCATCAACCCGAGGGCGAGGGACTTGAGTTCCAGCGCTGGCGGGCAGGGACAGTCAGCCAACCGCAAGGGGGGAATGATTTGGTTACGGCCCTGATCTGTCCAGCACAGTTGTGCCCCTGAGCAGGACACTTAACTACAACTGCTCTGGTGGCCTTTGTCAGGCACTAAAACCAACTCGCAGCCTAATCTGGCTCTTGATAACCTGCCTTGGAAGACCTTCAGGACATTCAGAAAAAACACTTTCATTTAGCAGCTTTTCCATTTGAAAATATAAGCCAATATAGTAATGATTATCTTGGATTTACAGTTCAAAGAGATCAACATGCCTCCAAAATTAAAGCTTTTGTTAAAACGGTGCATGTTTGGTATGTACAGTGATCCCTCGTTTATCGTGGTTAATATGGACCGGAACTCCCCACGATAGGTGAAAATACACAAAGTAGGACTGGGAATTTCCGTATATATGTGTGTGTAGGTACCAGAATATTTAAAATATGTATATTTATACTTTAAATATATTTTAATTAAATCTATTTAATTATAAAACCTTCATATTATACATTTACTCTCTCTCTCTCATACGATGCGTATTACGGTGCTCTACACTCATCAATGACAGTAGTATCTGACGACGATGACAGACCTGTGCGGTTCGATGAATGTGATGATGATGATGATGATGATGATGATGATGTTACTGCACTGGTATAATGAGGCCTTTAAATCAGTTCGGGAAGCGCCTCATCAGATATCGGCGCTGGATCGTCAACATTTGTTTCTGAGAGAGGCGAAGAGGCTCCCACTCCACTCGTGCTCTCATTGGTCGATCTCGCGCCGGGAACCAATCACGTGTCTTGTCTGAGTGCTGTGGGTGTGTACAAAGCCTCAGAGAGTTTCTCTCTTTGTCTGGCATCCTGGGAAACCGTTTCTTTCGCATCACGATGAAACAACGCTGCTTTCCGCAATATGGCTGCCGATATGGCGGTATTTTTTAATTTTTACTTTTCGATGAATATTTTTGAAAGATCCGCGATGCACTGCGGCCGCAAAACTTGAACCACGAAGTGGTGAGGGATTACTGTATATATCAAAACTTAAAATCTCCAATGGTAATGCGTTACAAGACAAATCAAATCTTCAACATGGTTAGCTAATAAATGTTGTGAAAGTAATGGTCATTGTTAATCTCGTGTCATGTAAATTTTTTATATTTCAAGATAATTGTTTTGTACAGTATTTATTTTAGACTACCATTCAAAAGGTGTTTGTAATAAACAGCAAATGCTTTAATTTATATTACTTTCCAATTTCAAATAAATACTGTTCTTTTGAGCTTTCTATTTCACCAACGAAATGGCACATTTTTGCAGCAAATTAGCATATTAAAATGCGAGTAATTCAGCCTTGCATCACAGAAATAAATTATATTTTAAAATATATTTAAATACAAAAGCGTTACTTTAAATCTAATAATATTTCACAATATCACTGGTTTTAATTGATTAAATAAATGCAGCCGCCTTTCAAATTGAAAAAAAAAAAATCTTACCTGAAATGGTAGTGTATAAATGCCCAAATAAATGATATAGATTGATTTTTTGTTATTGTTACTTAATCGCATCAACTATTGATGAACTTTAATATCTGTTAGAGTCTAGTTTGACTCTTTTGCGTCTTTAATTTGTAAAGCGGGTCAAAAGAGGATAGGCAAGATCCAGGATATGCCACATGAGCTCTACACACCACGTCTAGATCTGTGCGCTAAATGCCAGGCCGTGGCTTTTACGTCACATTGATTATTGATGTTGATGGACGATAACACTTAGTCTTACCGCAAGACCATCTAAACTCCAGAAGGCAGCAGTCAGTTCAACGCTTCCAACTCAACTTGATCTGTCACTGCATTACATTACATAAAATCTCAAGCTGATTTGGAGCTCAAAATAAAATTAAAACCAGTGGCTGGTTGACTTATTCAAGCTCCACCTCTCTGGAAATAATGAGTGGTGCTTGACACCTTAAACCTAGTTAGTTCAAGCTCCACCCATGAGGTCCGATGAAGGAGGGTTGGATTTATTTCGGCTCTGCAGCAAGCATCATTAAAGCTTCACTGAACCGGTTCGGTGCAACGCAAGCCAACATAAGTAACAAATATTTAGCCCATTTTATCTTTAATACAGAGTGCAAATAGTCGTGCGAAAAGGCTGCGTTTAAAATAAGTTCCCCACCGGCATGTTTCAGTGGCTCATTAGTTCAGCATGAACCGTTTGGATGGTAATGTCTTAATTTCTGGAGACCCCACGAGGGGGTTGGAGGCAAGAGGACTAATAAAATCTCACATCCAGTGGGGTTTTTAACCATAATGAGCCCAAGCACAAAAGGGTGAATTTACCAAGACTGTGAAATGGATAAAACTTCACGAACGGGAATAAAATAATTCAAATGAATATGACAAGGCAAAATGAAAAAGATAATGTCAGAGAAATTTTGAATTATTCCACAGCCAGGGAACAGATGGCTGAGGTAATAGGTATTGGTTAAAAAGAGCTTTCATTCCTCTCGAGGCTCAAAAGGAAATTTGCAAAACTCCAGCGCCGAGATAAATGAGCAACCTTCTTACTATAAGAGGTAAAAAGATCTTGATGCAAGCTACAATAAAAAAAGGACACAGAGAAAGTCGGAAAGGAAGGGGGAAAAAAAGCACAGTACCAGATGGACAAAACGTACTTTCTGATCAAACTTTGTCTTCCCTGTTCTTAAGAGAAAATGGTTTGCTTCTATACTTGCATGCAAAACTGGACCTATGACCAGCCGTCCACAACATGAGGCCCTGTCAGACTAACAAAAACCTCTGAGCTAATGGTTGCACAGAATAATTGAGGCCTATCAGACCTCGGTGTGCCATTAAAAAAATAACATTCTCACCGAAAGAAGCTGCGGGGAAAATACGTGTTAAAAGAGAAGTGCAGCGAGAAAGAGGGCAGGTTGACATTCCTCGAGAAATAGGTTTCTGAACAGGACTTTCAGTAGCAAACAAGCTTTTATTCCTTGCTCGCTGTGAAATTGTTAAACAGCACAAATGTCTCAAACAGCCTTTTTAAACAATCATCAGCTCTTGTAGGTTTGCCACATATTTGGCTTTGTTTACATATTCATACCTACAGACTTTATTCAGAGTCAAAGGCATATTTAATTGATGTGAACAAAGGAAAAAAAATTATTTCACAAATTTCCATCGGACGTGACCTAAAATTTAAACAGGACAGCACATCAAACAGACTGTACTTCCTTCAAAGCCTTTTTGAGTTTGTATTAAATAAAATATGGCATCTTCACTGACTGACTGATGTGGTGAGGTTCACAAGACTGAAACCACATATCAAATCTGAGATGTTTTATCATATAACATGAAAATAAATTGTATTAAAAATTGTTAGATCTTAAAAGCAATAATGACATAAAATTAAGACGCATTTAAGAGTCTGCAATACTTAAAATTGCTTATCAAACATATATATGTAAAATCAAATAAGGGCATAATTCAACACTATGACAACATTATCACATTCATGTTAATAGTTTAAACTTTTCATAGTTGTTATACTGGTAATATAATTTTATATAAATTCAGTAGGTACATTCAGTATTGATATTAAGAAATAATAATGATTTTTCAATTGTTTTATTTTGTCAATTGTTTAAAATTGTCCATGTTATACGGTTAATTTTTTAAATAAAAAGAAATAACAAAAAGAGACATTTTCAATATTGATATTTTTATATGTTTTTATATTTGTAAAATAGTATTATTATATTTTGCCTTTAACAGGAAAATTTCATTGGAATTAGTTTTTCTTTTAAAAAGAAAAATGTAGCTATATAAATTCTATAATAGTTTTTCATAAGACAAAATTCTTAAATGAATGTTAACTGTTTCAACTTTTCACAGTAGTTATGTTGGTAATATAATTTTTAATAAATCTTTCAGTAAAGAAAATACAGTACACATTTGTAACATATTTTTATATTTTCTGGAACTAATATTTGTATTTTTAAATGTGAAATTTTCCTTTACAAATAGCTATTTTAGCTATTCAAATCCTAAAATATTTTTTCAAAACTTAATAATTAATATTGAATTTCAACTTTTCCATTTTTAATAATAAATAACTGAAAATGACTGAATATGGATATTTATAACTGTGTATTTCTACATAAAAAAGTTATACTTTTAAATAACTGAAATTCTCTTTAAAAAAAAAAGTAGCTACATAAATTCTAAAACCGTTTTGCCGAAGAAAGAAAAAAAGGATTCTTTCAAGACCAAATCATTTTTGCAATTTTGGCTAAACTATGTTAGCCAGCTAATCTTGGTGAGCAGAAATTCAGTAGAACATGCAACAAGAACACATCACAGACACCTTTCCGTTTAAGGCATGAAATCGAATGTATTTAGATCAATGAATGTAAAAGTTTCCGTGGCCTGAAGCGATAAGTGACAGACCTGTCAACTGACTCGAAACACTCACACTGGCTCCAGGCCATTCCTATTGTCGAGCACTGATTGGTCTCGAATTCTTGGACCTCACTGTATATATAAACGTCAAATCAAATGGATGGCAAAAAGCCCATTTACCTGAATTCAACTACGGACAAAAGGACCTGGCAGACGTCCGAATGTGCTATTCCTCCATGAATTCCAATCTCACTTATGTTATTAAACAATAACAATCATCTCAACACGAGATGTCTTTCGGAAGATCACTCTATTTTTCGAGACAATGGCAACCACTTTTCCCCGGGGCCTAATCAAACAGTAATGCAGAGCTATTTTAAGGTCTCCTACAACCTAGTCAGTGTTTTTCATAAACTAAGCCAGTGCGTCTGGCACAAAAGCTGAGCCGACCCTGTGCGGATCACGTCCTTGTGCAGGAAGGAATGAAACAGACTGGAGGTGGTGACAGAACAGTGGCAGAGCGTTGTCAAGACGACAGATGCGGGCGCCTGAAGTGGGCCCTCAAGGCTGAGGGGAGGCTCGCTGTGTCTCGCTGTCTCAATGAGATCGAGGCCACACTGGCCGGCAGGTTTGTCAAAAGCCATTAGCAAGTCTGGGATAATAGGACAGGGGTGAGATTCCTGTGTGGACATTCTGGTGGAGGAGAACTCTGGAAACCCTCCGGCAGGTCGGTCAGGTATATATTTGTGTTACATATACAGCACTGTTCAGAAGTTTGGGGTTTAGACCAATTTATTTTTTATTTTTTTAAGAATGAATACGTTTAGTCAGCAATGTTGTTATGCTGATCAAGATTACAGTGATATCCACCCCCAGATTTCCCTTTCAAATAAATCAAATCCTGAAAACGACGTTTCCACAAAACTAATAAGCAACGCTGCTCTTTTTCAAAATTGATAAGAAATTATTCTTGAGCGGCAAATTATCATATGAGAATGATTTGTGAAGGATCAAGTGACACTGAAGACTGCAGTAATGATGCTGAAAATGTATTTGAAAATAGAATATTATAATAATGTTTAATGTTATTACTGTGTATTCTATTTAGTAATAAAGCTTTGGTGAGTATAAGAAACTTCCTTCAAATTTTTTACAACTGTAGTGAATTTAAAGAACAATAATAATAGAAATGACATTAAAAAAACAAGTTTATTTATTAATATAATATTATATATTAATTTATGTAGTTCACTAAAATAATATTTTTATAAACATTATTATTAATATATTATACATATGATACTATATAATAAATATGTGAATATAAATATGAAAATATTAATAACTTATTGTGTGTGATTACATATATGTATATATTTATTGTTAAAATATGTATAAACATTACTACTAATATTTTAAACATTATGATACTATAAAAAAATAATATATATATATATATATATATATATATATATATAATTTTTAAACATCAAATGTCTACATTTGTTGTTTATTAAAATATTTATAAGCATTATGACTATATTTTTTATTGTATAGTATCATTGTGCATAATATATTAGTCATGTTTATATAAAAATGTCTACATTTGTTGTTCATTAAAATATTTATAAATATTATTACTAATACATAATACATTATATATAATAAATATATTAAATATAAATATAATAAATATGAATAACATTGTGTGTGATATATATATATATATATATATATATATCATATATACACACACACACACACAATAACACATCTATGTTCTGTGTCAGTGATTATGACAGGATTCAGTTGATGTTGTTTGTGTAACCGCATATTTTCACTGTCAATTTGACCTCTAATGGAGCACATCTCACCACTGACAACGTGACCCACTTTTTGGGACGTGTGCTCGAGGAGTTTAGCAGCCCGCCATGCTATTGCTAAACTACAAAAAAAAAAACATCAGCATCCTTCCAGGATTGAGTTTGGGTTGTCAGACGGGGGTCAGAATGTAATTTCAGTTCGGGACTACAGGAGTTATGTAAGCTGTGTATCTTCATCCCACTGCATATCATAAGAGCTCCTGCTACACACCGCGTTTAATGCCGCGAGAAACATTCGTAAAAACACAAGATGAAGAACACAGGAAGTCAACAAACAGATCCGTCAGACAAAGCACTTAGAAATCCACCAGGTTTTAATTACAACCAGTATACAAAAATAATGTGACAGGACAAAACTGGGACTTGAAATGTACACGGTTTTGTTTCCTCTCCAAATAAACACACCACACAAGTTTAAGCGTTTCTGTTAGTGTTAATCAGTGGAACATCTTTGTGATGCCAAAGCATCCCTTTTCCCTAAAAGAGACATAATGAAAACAAAAAAAGCAGTAAGCCGAACGCAAAACAAGCGAATGGCGTGGAGGTAATGCAGGGCTGCGTATCAATTAGTAATGTGTTTGCTAGTTCTCTCATTTATTTATAGTATTCACAAGTAGCTGATGAGAGGGAACAGGCCATGAAAACACGTGTGGAATCGCAATTTTGTCTAATGGCTCCGAGTTGCTTTGAGACTAGAGGCAGATGCAAACTGGAAATGCTATAACCCATTTCTGTTGTCAAAAATTAAGAGTAGTGGTTGCGGACAGGCTGCGTAATTGCATGCCAGAAACATTGGTTTTTAACCTGGCAGTGTTCTGCCCGCTGTGGCACCATTTTCAGAGAGGATTACAGCCCCAGCGCTTCCCACTTCATCTGGAGTCTTTCAGGGTTATAAAACCCCAGGACCGGCGAGGAACGGAGGAAACTAATATGAATCTTGATAATGTCTTTTACTAAACAGGATAATACTGGTGTATGTCAGTGTAATAGTTTCTCACGCTGCTTTTAACGGCCGAGAATAAATCCTGGATGGACACAGTGTGTGCGGGGTGATTTGAGGGCGAATCTCACAAACAAACATCCCTTGTTCATATGTCAGCCAGACATCAAGAGGAAAAAAAGTACCATAATCATTGAAATGCTGGATTTTGTATGTGCTTGATACACATACGGTCTATAAGTATTATTATTTATCCAATTCTAAATAAAAATACATTACAAAAATGACTAAAATGTAAACCATTAAAGCATTTACATTTTTCCTAAGTCAAATCTGTAGTGATATATTTTTATTTTGACTACATTTTTAACAATTTAAATATCTAGATTAATAAAATAGAGATCATTAATCATGATGAAATAATAAAAAAATATTTCTAAAATAATTAAAAAATGTTTTTTTAATTTATTTCAGCCCAACATGAATGTGTGTAAAAAAATAATTGTTTATATATAATATTTATATTCATATTATATATATGTATACATATATGTATGTATACATATATGTATATATATATATATATATATATATATATATATATATATATATATATATATATATATACATACATACATACATACATACATACATACATACATATACACTTTTTTATATATTTAAATTCATATTGGGCTGAAATCTTATAGTTAAAAAATTGTTTTTTTTATTTATTTTTTTTAATTATTTCATCATGATTAATGATCTCCATTTTATTACATTTTATTAAGTTTTTATTATTTATATATATATATAAATATATATAAATAATAAAAACTATTATATATATATATATATATATATATATATATATATATATATATAAATAATGCATACTTTACCATGTATGAGACTTAAGTAATATATCCTCATTTTATATTTTTAACATTTAAACAACATTCTGATCAAATAAAATAAATGTAATAAAAATTAAGATTACTGACTTTCCAGGCTTGGAAATCACATTTTGAACAGGTCCTTATATTTCCACATTCTCCATGACCATTGAAACAATTGTCTAAAAAACAAAAAGTATTTGATTTTTGATGTTGGGTGTCATATGACCAGGACATGTGCGTAAGATCCACCCGCTACAGTCGACTGAGTGTATGTGCTGACGTCTTGTCATGGTGAGAGAGCAAAAAGTTGTCAGTGCAAAATAGTTTGTGTGCGAATGTCAATCCGTACTGTACTTTCGACACAGGCCGCAAGCCAGTCACTAACTAGTGTGCATCGGGGGGGGCTACATCTGCTGAACTCGCAGTATTCCCGCCTTTGGAAGAAAAGAAAAGAAAAGAAAAAGAAACTGACTCAAGGCAGCTGAGGTTATTCTCATCTACTCTGGGCTATGAAACTACTTCTGCTTTTATATTTGGTGTTGGCCACAACTGACCACTACATCTGTTATTTACAGTACCGATAAATAACACTTTTCTCTCACTGGATTTCTTGATGATAAATACATACATATACAGTATATATATATATCTCACACACAAGACACGTCACATCATAATACACACCATCAAAACCTCACAGGATAACACTGGTTTTCCATCCATAGTATATAACAAACTAAACAAACCCAAAGAAGAGAGTATAGATCGTTCTCACAAGTATTGACAGATTTGTTGAAGTACAGCAGTTACGTGATGTGATGTGATATGAAACCGTTAACGGTTGCAGTTCTTACACAAAAGAAACGAAAGTTCAGTCCAAGTGTTCGTCATTTACACATAGTGTCACGATCTGACAACACAACACAACATTCAGAGCGAATGAATAACGAGTTTAAATCAGCTCGAGATGACATCCACAGCTGATGAGTTAATAATGACTTGCATCGTAATGTGGAGCAATTAAGGATCGTCACGTGGGGGCAATTTGCCGTTGCTCAGGCAGTCTTGTTTTTCTTCTTTCCTTAATATTGTTGATTGATTGCAGTCTTTAAGTCTGGCATTAATTTACAATATATAGGGATTTCAACATCGCATGAATTGTGGCAAGCCTCCAACTCTAAAAACACATCCCAGAAGGCACTTACATCAACTTATTAAAACATACTTTTTTCTTTTATTATATTGAGAACACATGGATAGATGGGATCTTATTCTTTCATCTCCAAGCATTACTTGATGCACTTGATAAGTCCAAGTCATGTTTCACTCCAAAATCAAACAAACGGTCCACAAAATTCATACAGAGTTACATAAACATATGCTGTCTGGTTTGCACTGTATGCTTAATCAAATGCATACATTATCATTACCATAATGCATCTCAAAATGTTTTGAATAATGCTGTCAAAATGACTAATTTAATCAAACGTTTGTTTATATATGCATGTATATATATATTACTATATACACAGTATAAGTGTGTATATCGTAATATAAGTCTCACATTATACATGCAATTAATCACGATTAAACGATTTGACAACACAATTTTTTACATTTAAATCATCATAAATTGTAGTAAGTTCAGTTATAAAATGAAGTGACTTAATTCTTGCGTTAGATTCAGCAGTAAAACGTGACCTTGACAAATTCTCGACAGACTTTAAAACTCAATTATTTCAATAATTAACCATTATGCTGCCTTGGGATTGTGCAAATGAGAAAATAGCATCACATCTAACCCTTAATACTAATATTCTATAGTGACATTCAAACATGTTCAACCAAAGATACATTTTTTTCTTCTTTTTTTGTTTAAACGCTCGTTATGAAACCTTGATTTGGCAACACTGCTCTTTTAGTCTTCTCAAGTCTCGGAAAGCATTTTAAACTCAATGTTCACAACCATTATCTCAGTACAGTAAATCACAAGACATCACAGGCCTGTCTGAATGCTTGAGCATTGACTCCAATTTCATATCTAAACAGGTAAAGTTAATACCCTTACAACTGCAAACAACATGCTATTGACTGAAGCATTAAGCTCCCCCTTTTCTCTCTCTGCATCTTTTTCCATCCAAAAAAATTTCAAGCCCTGAGCATCTCTCAGAAAAGTAGCTTTCCCATCCTTATTTTTCAGGAGTGATGAAATCTGAGCTTTAGGGAGGAGGAAAAAATTAACAGCCTTGCAAATCTGCAGCGTGGGTGAACAGTGTAGGCTAGAGTAACTCCTGCCTTTACACTCACTGGGTTCAGATAGTATAATATCCAAATTACTCATGCTATATCTGCTTTGCCGGACACAAAGTTCTTTCTGGGTTGCGTCGCGATGGTGAGTGTCTTGCTCCTTTGTCATTACCGCTCTAACCTTCCTCCACCGAAGGCTTGACGCTGTGAAACCAAGGATGAATGAGTCACGGCTCAAGTAATTCAAAGCACTGCCAAAGCATCCAGACAAGCTGCATGATATTATGCAAAACACTGGGAGACAAATGAATCCACATCTGGACTCACGTTGTTACGTTACACATATTTGACAAAATGTCTTTTTGTCGTCTTAAAAAAGTCCGCTTAGGCGACAGGCATCAAAACAAACCACTGATCCACTCTAGAGGGAAGCGGTAAAGTGAGTGGCCTAATCTCGCGGCTGAACATACGGTGAGAGCGCCTTGTCCCGTGACCTTTTTGCACAGCTGGCAGCTTTTCAGGACCGTGGACTCCGCTGAACCTGGAAACATATGCCGCCCGGCTTAACGGTTCCTGCTGGGGTCCATCCGCGCTCTGCCATCCAAATAATCCCATACTTAAAGGCACGTCAGTTGCGTTTCTCTCAAGGCCCCGCCTTCCCCACAGATCTATGATGTGCATTAATCTACTTAATCTGTCGTAGTGAAGTTAACAGACAACACAATAGAATCCAAGCCTATTTCCTCCTGGAAGGATTCGTGCTAATGCAAGAGGTTGAAGTCGCGCTGTGGGCGTTCCGTGTGCTCCTGTCTGCAAGATTTAGCTGTAGCATTGTATGATTTTGATATAACTGGAGTAATCGGAGGGGGGGCGGGGGGCAGCCCAAAACGCACACGGCTAATGCACAACACTCTCTGAATTAAACATGACCCAGAACAAACTGCAAAGGCTGACAGGAGGGTACGAAGAAGAAGAAGAAAAAACACTGAGGGATTCCTCCTTGAGTGATTCAGAAAATTCCTTTAGTGTAACAAGACATCCGATTAAAGAGCGAGAAATAAAACAATTGTTGAGTTAAAAGAGTTCACTGCTGGAGATGATCGGCGGCACAGATGAATGACCCAAATGCTGCGTTGTCTGTTTTTTGTTTAGCAGACAAAACATCCAGCTGTTCTCGAAGACGACATTCGTGGCTTTTGATAAAAGAAGCTGTATACAACCTGGTGAGCGTGACCTTAGTTTCTAGATCACAGCTTGCTGAGCCGCTCGTGCAATGTAGCATTGACGACCCTGTATGGGCAATCACAAGGCTTTCGATTCCCTTCAAAGGGCCTACTTGAGTATTGTACTCATGGGAGTGAATGAACTGAAAAAGGATGGATTATGACTACAATGGGCGTTAACAACAGTTTACAGTTACATGACAATCAAATGACTTATGATATCGCTTATTTCGCATCGGGAGGTGAGTTTTCTGCTTGATAATGAGTGTTTTCATCCACAGATGGGACATTGACCATTCTGCTTCCACTCCTCAGATGGCACGTTTCAGTCTTTGTTTTAAAAGGACAAGTAAATATCAGTCAGGTGTGTTTTCTGCGCCCTCTAGACATAGATGGCAGTCCGGGAGATGATTGAGCCGTCTCGTTGAGATTCCATGTCATCGTCCAGGTAAGGAACGCACTCGTCTTCACGCCGGTGGATCTGGTAGCTGGGCGGCAGTCCGCTGAATCGGTCATACCTTTCGTCCTCTTCCTCTTCCTCCAAGCTGTCGTTCATGGCGTCGAACTTCCTGCGCTCCGCTTCGTTCAGCTCGCCGCTCAGCAGGATGTCATGGGCGGTCGGCGTGCTGGCAGTCATGTGCGGGAACTCGTTGCATTTTTCAGTCAGGGCTCCTGGCTCGCTTTCACGGTATGTGTAGATCGGACCATTGTTGTTGGCCCCTGTGCCGTTCTTGCTGGCCTTCTTGCCTCCGAAGAGACGGGTTTTGTTGCCATAAGCGCCCTGCTCGCCATCGCCCGAATATCCATGCTGTTGGCGACGACTACGCATCACTAACACGGTGACCAAGGCGCCGACCAAAATGAAGGCCAAGAAGCTTCCAAGGATGGCTCCGGCCACCACGCCTGCACTGGAGGGGTCTTCCGTCGACTCTGCAGAGGAGGGGAGGGGCACAAATGAGGAAGTTGGTGCTTGGTGGTGGTAGCTATTCTTCACCATACAAGGTGGTGGTGTACGATTTGGTTCAGTTTAGAATGTGAAATGGTTTTTGGCCGCCCCCAGTTCTTAGCTACAAGTCCTATGGTGTGAGCCAAGTTTGCCGGATCCGCTCTCGGTTCTCGACTCGAGAAAACAACACAAACGTCCATTCCTTCTAAGCTCAGGAGCTGACCAGGTGAATTAAACTACACACAGAGAGTAAAAAAGAGAAACACATAGATGGAGAAGGGATGTAAAGTTTGTCACAGTATGGTCATGCAAAGAGGAAGAATCGTAAGTTATGCTGGGAATGCAGCCTTCCATCTAACGTCAGCTAATTGGTCATTTTGTGCATTCCCACCAAATTCCCAGGAATGTGTCCAAGTCACAAAGACTAAAGGAGCACCTGCTTCAGGAAGGATTAGCCCCATTTCATGCTGCAACCCACAGGGCCTGCATGGAATGTGCTGCTGAGGCAGCGTGCACAGGAAGTGATGTCTAAACACACGTGTGTACATATATATAGATATGAATTAAAAAGTGGTGAAGTCAAGATTAATTATATTTATGGTCGGATTTAAGCAAAAGTTTTCTGAGCCTGTCTGTGCAACTTATTGAACAGTACTAGTGCTTTGCAAGTCCACTGCATTGATTTCGGTTACATTACTGTATTACACAGATCAATACATTAAAAATGCTGCTCATACAGCTTACCTTATAAATATGCAAAGCAACGGAATTAGCAAAAAGTGCATGAGTTTGAGGTTTTGTAAGAAGCTAAAATGGATTAAAAATATGCGCTAATTTAAAAAACAGCTCGGTTTGTACATTTTCTGGAAAATCCTAAGTGATGTTCGTCAGCGCAAAGCTTTTTGCTACAATGCTACGGAGTTGTAGGTGCCAAAGTATTGCTAAGTGGTCTCTTAAATTGCTCTAAAATACAAGAGCACACTTTTTCAAGCACAGTTTGAGGAATTATATCATCATGTTCATAGAGTTGCTCTACCAGTGCACATTTTGATCATTCAAAAAGACTCACATACTTAAGAATGACTATTTTAATTATAATAGATAAGTCGTATAGTTACAATGCATATGATTGTTTAAAAACGCTAATTCACCCAGACTCAAAACGCCACTATTGTGCGTTGCAAGGAGAACTGCAACAATTCTCTGTTGATTTGGCTCGAATGCAAGTTAACTCCACATCAACTTACTCTCTATTATTGAATATAAGCAATCGCGCCATTGGTCTGAATATAATTATGAAGGTCATAGTAACATTGACCCTAGCCTGAGCTTTCCAAGTTGTTTAAATCAAAGGCCACATAGCAAGCAAACTTCTCTAAGCTTATGCCTTGCTCTCGGTCAAGCAATCACCAATTCCACCTCCTGCAATTTCCCCTGTTACCATGACAATTTGAGTCATTATGGATTCAGTCTACCAGAAACAAGTCAAGAGGCTTTTTCCCAAAAATCATGCAGTCTCTTCTCACGTTCACTTTTGCGCTACGGTCTCCAAAACTACCAAGACCCGTTTCATGAAAGACTGAACAGTAGCCTACCGATGAAAGTATATGTGGGAACATGTACACGTACATTAAATTTCTTCCCACACAATTTGGATACGACTTAATATTCCTGCAAAATAACAAGCATACAGTTGCTCCCTCTCCCACACGTTCCCTCTCGTTTGCTCCTCCACTGGTTTGTTTTATCCCGGGAGATAGAGAGGTGCTAAAAGAGCTCATTCTTAGGATACCCAGTTTCATTTCGCCATGCCTCTCAGTCCACTGCCATTAAAGTCTCTTCAAGCTCCGCTGCTACTGAAAACTGGCTCGCATGTGGGACTAAGACACACATACACAACCGGCTAACACCCCCAATCTCTCTTAACCTCACTCTCTTGATGCTATCTCTGCCAGATGCCACAGCTCAGGATCCATTATTCATCTGCCTGGCAGACAGTATCCGTGAACCCTATGGTCTACATCGAGCTCTGAGACGGAGACAAAAGACAAAAATGCGACACCGCTTCACCGTGATTCTGAGCGCAACCAAACAACTGACTTGCTACGTCTTGACCGCTAGACGTAACAAAACAAAAGAGCAGTACACTCGGGACATTTTCAATTTTAACGACCCTGCATCTGTAGTGTGAGGGCGTAACCTATTTTGGTTCAATTTACGATATTGTTATCCAAATGATGGTGCTTGGCTAGCAGGGAAGTCTCACACTGTTGATTTACTCCGGGGCTAATAAAAAATTAAGCTGCCAAATTTGCTAGCACGACTCTTTATGAGTGTTATTGAAAAAACACTGAGCTCCAACAACCCACATTGAGAGCAAACCTTAGAGAGTTGTGGAAGCTGTTAAAGGTCATTATTGTCTAAGAATGTTGATGTGCTTAGGAACAAAGCACCTCTTCAGTCCTCATGACCTTTAACTTGTCCGCTACGCTCCTCAAGTGCCATAACTACAGCACATTATTATTCAGCCGCACTCTGTTAATGGCATGCTACAAAACCGTTCGACATTAAAGTCAGTTTTCCTGCATGCATACACAGCTGGAATCTGTTGCTTGGTAGCACACGCACAAACGCTAATAATGTGAGAGCTAAAAGAAAAGACTTTATTAACACATATACAGTGCAACAGCACCTGCTCACTTTTTCTTATTAATTCCGGAAGTTGTTGCTTTATATTATTTTTTTACATACATTTTTTTCATAGGGATTTTTAAAAAAGTATTCAATAAAGGGCTTCACAGCATGTACCAGTTATAAGTGAAGTGAGTTATAGGTGAATGGCAACATTACGGACATTGATTTGAAGAAAAAATTATTTGAAAATTGGTCAAAAAGACAAAAGGTACAAGCTTTAATGAAGGAAAGAACTATAATCCCCATGAAGCATTGCAATCAAATGAAAATGTAAGTAGTTTGAGAGCAGAGGGAGCATGTACAGCAATTCATGGTGCTTTATGGAAGTGGGCGTTCAATGCAGTGATCTTTTGCTGCGATGAGACTCTGATTGGTAGAATTTTCTTTACAGAATCATGGGTAATCAGCTTTCCTGGAGCTCAAACAGTAGAGCGTGGCGCTTGCAATGCCAAGGTCATGGGTTCGATTCCCAGGGAAAGCAAGAACTGATTAGAATGTCAATGTGTTTCTTGAATGCAATGCAAGTCGCTTTGGATAAAAGCGTTTGCCAAATGCATAAATGTAAAATATAATGTACTTTTTCCACCATGAATCCCACTGTTAAATGTAATTCTTAAAAAAAAAAAAAAGGTTACACTAATACAAACTGATACAAATCTATTATCAATTGACAACCTTAGAGCTCGTAACTTATAAAGGTTTATAAGTCAATTAGAACATGAACTCACTGTTACAATTCGAATGTTGAACAGAATTTGCATAATCAAGTTCTCCAAACGTTGCATCATCAGTTTCCCACTAGAATTAATAAACTTCCGCTAGTTTCGACTCAAGACGCCCCCTTTCCCAAGGCACAAGAATAAGCTAAGCATAATTACAGCATTCAGGTTTGTAATTTTTGTCATTATTCATGTTTTTCTGTCTTATAGGTTGTAGGTAGAGACTACTTGGCACCCTAGTACAAAATGATTGCTAGCAGAGCTCTATACCGAGACGCCACAAAGGCGTCCACTTTTCACTCGACTACAAATGGTTCCCATTTATAAATAACACAACAACTACCCCAGGTAGAACTACAACCGCTATGGAAGCAATCAATCACACAACAACAGCGTACCCAAAGCCATCTGAACATGCACCGTGTGAGTGCGATCATTATATTCTAATTTATTTCTGCTAAAATACACAGGTTTTTTTGGCAGTACAAAAAGGAAAGGCATGATGGATGAAAAAAAAAACACACAGAAGGATCGCATTTCCTTTGTCTGTAAAGGATAGGCTCAAATCTCAACTGTGGCCTACGGTGGCCCCTCCTTTCCGGAGTCTCACATGTCTTGTATTGATTTATTGGAGAACTCGGGGCACATACGTTCATGCTTACACCAACCTCTTCTGCTGTCCTCCTAAAGCCTGGACTAACTGACAGGTGATGGGGTGAGCACTAATGGTGCTGTCAAAAGTGATACGGGGAAGTGTCCTAAGGGCTGACTGACCAAAGAGTTCTGGTCTACCCAGGGTAAATACTTGAAAAACACTAGAAGGCCTGGTTTTGAGATGCATAATTGAGTGCATTAGGTCAGAAAGACACTAGACGGAAAGTGCTAAATCCAACAGATTTCAATGTATAATTGGGCTTTAAGAAGATCCTAATAACCCTATTGTCAGGGACTCATTTCCGTGCTAGAACACACACACACACGCACGCACGCTCATGGGTTGACGGCTTAAAGAGCGGTAGAGCTTCTCTGGAGGAGGATGGTATATCTGACATGCACGTTTCTCAATTTCGATCTGTGGCAGGCAATAATCCCAGGGTGCCTATCTTGATTTCTTTTGTCCTGCTAAAGTCACCATGTGCACTGTACATCAAAGACTCGGGTGTAAGCATGGCTGAGTGGATTACAACATCAGGATAAAAAGAATAAACCTTGTATCCTCGCCAGGTCTTGGGTCGTGAACATGAGGTTCTAAAAATGTCATAACATGCAAAAAGGGCTAGGTGATGAATCATAAACATACACATACACATATATACACATGTGTGAGTAAGATAAGCCCAACTGGATAATAAAATATACGAGCAGATGTTTTATCAGGCTGTTATTGTCTTTACATTTAGATAGTTACGCATGGCAGAGGGGTAGATGACTGATAAAAGATAATATATAGGGGTTAGGATTTTTCTCTTGAAATCTAGACGTTTGCTCTCTGTGTTTATGCTATTGTTAAAATAATCGCATTATCTGTAGGTTTAGCGTCTTTAGCGGGGGAGAGAAGCAACACACACAGAATGTAAAGGGCTTTTGGCTCTAGATAAAAATATAAGAGGATATAGCACTAATAGTCAGTGTTGGGGAAATTCACATTGAAAAGAAATGCATTACAATATTGCGTTACTCCCTTAAAAGGTAACTAATTCCCTTACTTAGTTACTTCTTATGAAAAGTAATGCGTTGCGTTACTAGGTTACATAGGTTAGCAGCGGTCAATAAAGTGAGATTAATTGCATAGAAATATATGTTTTTTTTAGTTTGTGTAGTTTTCTGATGTTGCATTTAAATGATTTTATTCATTTTTAGGAACGAGGAATCTGTTTTTGTGTAAGTGAGATAAATAAATGTTTATAATAACTAAAATAATCATCATGTTCACACAACAACTTCCGATTTCTCTCAACATTTGGACAGGAGATGCGTCAGTCAATACACAGTCACACACTTTTTGAAAAAGTATCTCAGATATTTTGAAAGTAATGCGTTGCTTTACTAGTTACTTGAAAAAAGTAATCAGATTATGTAACTCAAGTTACTTATACTGCAGTATAGAGTAACGCATTACGAGTAACAGCTCCGTTTTTTTGACAAGCTGTTCACTTTAAACTGGACCTATAGCTAAAAAAATAAAAATAAATGAATTCTGTAATTATACTTGTGT
This sequence comes from Rhodeus uyekii, assembly GCA_037043235.1. Lineage (NCBI taxonomy): Eukaryota > Metazoa > Chordata > Actinopteri > Cypriniformes > Acheilognathidae > Rhodeus > Rhodeus uyekii. The sequence goes on along the minus strand of JAWRVZ010000037.1, from coordinate 1,644,439 downwards.
CTCGGGAAAATATATATGTATATACATATATACATATATATACACACACACACCCTTTTTATGACGTTTAATGAAGTTTTCAATGACTTCAAGTCTCCGCATGACATTTTTTCCATTTATTAAAATTACTTATGTCATATTAAGAATGTGTAGGAAAATATTGCTGTTTCTTGTTATATTGGTATACAGGGTTGGGTAGGTTACTTTTAAAATGTATTTCACTACAGATTACAAAATACATGCTTTAAAAAGTAATTTGTAACGTATTTCGTTACATTACTCAAGTTTAGTAACGTAATCTAAATACTTTGAAATACTTAACACAAAAGACCATACTAACTTGATGTCCTGTATTAAGTTTACAACCTGTAAATAAAAATGAACTCTACCCATCATAGGATTTGGTTTTCTGCTACATTTTATTTTTAACATCAGTTTTCCACAGCACTTCTAAAACAATGAGGGCAATCTTTGTGCAATCAAAGTGCTTAAATGTACCAAAATGTATCAAAATAAATTATTAATTAGCTGCAATAAAACCAACATTTTGCGTTTTGTGTGTACAAACAAAATATTTTGTCATTTTAATGCAACAAGAACATACTCAAAGTGCTTATCATTCATACCATTTTTTAAATTTCAGTAAACAGGAGCTTAAATTTGTAGTTGACAAAAAACACTACAAAGAAATTAAAGCATTACATTCAATGAAATGTTTACTCTCCAACTTGAAAAAAGTGACACTCTTGTCTGTGTGCCACTGCCTTGATTTCTCCATTATTGCGTTCAATTTTTTGACGTTTCTTGACGTCATGTGTCGCAAAGCACGCAGTGCTGCGCCTTGAATTGCGCATTTACAATAATTCTTTAAATTAATTTAAACATTTACTTTCAGTTTACTCTGTTGTAGTTAACTATAAAACAAACAAAATTATGTCAAATTAGAAATTACAATCTGTGTCGAAGGTATGTCTCCGTCTGTCTCGCGCTCTCTCTGTCACGCGCTCTCTCTCTCTCTCTCTCTCTCTCTCCTCGGACTGTACGGCGGGCCACAAATGAAAGGTTGGCCCGCGGGCCCTAGTTTGGGCATCTCTGGCTTATATATTCATAGCTGACTCACCTACAGTGTCGCAACAGTTTTTTGCATCCCTCCACCACCATTATTCTCTTTTTGTGTTTCACAAGAAAGTAATAGGTTTGGGGGAAAAATATGACAAAAGTCATTTTGTGTCATTTTAACTATCCCTAGTATAAATATGTTTCAATTGCAGCAATTATCAGTCAGTAAGTGTGGTCTTAACAATAAATGAAAGCAAGAAAAAAACAACTAGCACAATTCTCCAAGTAACACAACAGATTTAGGTAATGAATGGAGAAAACTTTGAGTGATTCTTTCACTTATTATCCTCTCTATTAAAGGTTACCGCCACAACAGAATCGAGAGTCAACAGTCAAACTTAGTCAGGATGCGTTTCGCAAATTAAATATGGACGCAATGAAGTTCAATGGAATTTATGACTATAGTTGTCTAGTGATGCTTTTGGGAAATATACCCCAGATCTATCAAATTCGGGAATATTTCATTGACAATATTTTTGTAAACAAAACAAATTGATTCATTTAAAAAGTTCACAATTCGGATAATGAACGCACACTAAGGCGCCATTTCCTGAACATTTGTAATGAATTATTAAGGTTTAAAGTTTGTCTATTAAGTACACAAAGCCATTTGCTTTATAAAACATTATTTAACGCATGATTAATTGGATGTCAATTCTATGTTTTATTAGACCAAATTTTTATAAATATTAAACGTAGGCTAATGATGATAACCATACAAAGCTCAACGTATGAGTAAATGGGAAAATAAAGAAAAAAGAAAATAATTTTCAAAGACCAAGAACAACTTACTTAAAGATGCTTTTTCAGATTAGATGTTGAATCCTTTGAAGCCGATATAAGTTTTGTTGCAGGTAGACATAGCTTGCATCGCACTGTGATGTTACGTCCTTTTTCTTGTTTATAAGTAAAGTTGTCTTTGAATTTCCACAAAAGAAATGCATTAAGCGCTGTTTTCCCGTCCATTTTTTATGCGATTGCAGGTCTACACTCTCTAACTGAACAGGCTGCGCGCGCTTTTTATTTTTAAAGAGACAGAGTCGGAGAATCATCAGACAGCTTACGTTAATATTAATAAATAAATGACACTAAAATTCAAAGTAATCACTTTGGTAATCTAAAATACTTTTTGAATGTAACTGTAATCTGATTACCATCAATTTAAAATGTAACTGTAACGAAATACAGTTACTCAAATTTTGTATTTTAAATACGTAACGTCGTTACATGTATTTCATTACTCCCCAACCCTGTTGGTATACATATATAAAAAATCTCCAATTCCCCCAAACCTCCTCAGATGACTAAAACTGAAAATTATTATTCTTGAGCTATTAAAAAATGTTAACAAGACTTCCATAAATTTCAGTTTATGCATTGCACATTTCGAATCCAGTTGGCTCCAAGGTTGAAATGATGGCTCCTCTGATTGAGGAAAATACGAACACCTTTTTTGAATAGAGATATATTGAATATCATCAAAAGCTTGGAACATATCAAGATCCATTTATCGGCTAGCCCTTCATGCAGAGCACATGTTTATTAGGGAGAAGGTTCAGGTAATGACGAATAATGACAGATAACAGGATTGGAAGCAGAAGAAACCGCTCCGCTAAGCTACGCTGTAAAAGGAGCCTGTAATGATTTTTCAACAGTTCATTGCATCTGCCATCACATCAGCGTCAACATCCATGAGAAATTCGTGAAAAATGTGCCATTGTCCCATTTCAGACAGACTGCTCCTCATAATTCACTCAGAAAAGACGACTACTCTCCCAAAGAAAATCGAGACGAGTAATGAGAGTCTGAAAACTAAATGTTTATGAAAAAAACGCAACTGGCTCCATCTGGCTAAGCACGGCATGCATTCTGTTTTTGAACATTAAAGCATCGGTATATGCGGCGTGGCAGATTCTAAACTCTGACATGTGTATGGAATTGCTGAGAGAGAATGAAGGAGCGGCACAGTAAAAATGTTACTTTTAAGTAAGCCTTCATTGATTCAGAAGAAGAGATGCATCGCTTGATACATCTTTAAAGAGCCCCGAGCTGCACTTCTAGGGTAGATTGCACAAGCGATGCATCAGAAACTTTGCAAAACAGCTTTGATACTCAATTTATCGCCGTTTAAAAAGAGATAGAATTTTTTTTAAAGGCAAAACATTTTAATTAAAAGAATATATAATTTAATCTTTTGGTGCTAAGTCTAAATGGCTAACAATGTTCTGCATGAATCGTTTATTTATTGCTTATCTAAGGAAAGTCCAACAAATCATTAAATCATTAGAATCTATCCAGGTCAGAAAGGAAGACCCAAAGAAAGCCTCATTTTTATTCTGTAATTGATCAAAGCAACCTGGTGAGCCCTCATGTTTCTACGGTGAGCTCTAAGGTTTCCGAGTATCTGTAATGAGGCCTAATGATGGACGGTGTGGGCTAAGAGCCAGGTAATCTTGGCAGCCCACTTTCCTGACTTTTCGCTTAATGTTAGAGGGGTGATATCTCCTCGCCCTCTCGTTGCCTCTTTCTTTGTCTCGGTTTTCTCTTGCTAAGCCGTGGGTGATAAGCTTCATCCAGGTGTCAGTCGACTGAGGTCTTTCCTCCAGCTTATCTCACATGCTGAGTTTCAGACATTGTTTGTTCACACCGTAAGGCTGAAGACGCCACAAGTAAGAGTGTTAGTGCCAGAACAGCGGTTTGACATGATAAGAACACTCTGAGAGAAGGAAACATACAAATCTTATTGAGGACACAACTAAATATTTAGGACTGGAAGGATCAAATGTAATAAGTGTGTTTTTGATGTTTATGCAAAAGTCAAATATAATCATAGGTGCTGATCTATAGCCGAGCATGCATGGAAAAATACTAAATATACTCCATTTTCTCCAATAACAAAAACAACAGAGATATGGGAACCTCTCTGATTGGTAGATCTTACATTGGTAGATCTTGTAAGGGTAGATCTTGCATTGATAGTTCTTACATTACATTGGTAGATCTTGCATTGCATTGGTAGTTCTTACATTACATTGGTATATCTTGCATTACATTGGTAGATCTTAAATTGGTAGATCTTAAATTGGTAGATCTTAAATTGGTAGATCTTAAATTGGTAGATCTTACTGGCTTTTAATAAAATGCAGGTTGATTCCCCTAAAAATGTGAACAGTTTAAATTACACATTTTACCTTTAAGAATAAACAATTAAAGACCAGTACGATTGAGCATTAATCTGAATATCTATTAATTACAGAACTGGACCTGATGGCTAAGATAATCAATGAATGCAGTGGAGTGATTCAGACTGCAATCAGCATTGCATGAGCTAATGTTTTGGTTCAGAAAATCATTTCACGCTTTCTCTCAGTGTCCTTGTTGAAAAGACCAGATAAGACTAGAAGATGATTGTTTTTTAAGTGAATATTTGGTGCTGGTCTACATGATGGACTGGTATACCCATGCTATTTAGAGGGAAGAAATTATCGGAAAAGTAGGAAGGTCAAGATGAATTAATATTTCATATTATGACTCATTAATATGAATTATATTAATGTGATGCCTAGATGTAAATCAGTCATTGGCAAACACGCGCCAACCACAGCAGGATTATCGCTCTTGTAAATCTTTTGTTTAGTCTTCAATTTATGTTGTTGACGACAATTAGTACTTTGGACTGCGACAAAGCAAAACAAAATTCTCAAAATATGATGATTATTTCACAGCTGTCAAAGAGCATGGTCTTTCTGGTGAAGCTAGTTGACAAATAAAGCCTTACTGACCAATGAACTCATGCATTCAGAACACGATGGTCATTTCAGGAAGGACGTGCCTTGTGTGCGGTTTTAAGCTGTGCATGCACTAGCATGCACACATGCAAATGTGTGTCTGTGTCCGTCTGCTGTTTACTTCCTTAAGAGCAGCTACAACCAACCCCAATAAACGGCGCAGAGTTTCAGCCAAGAATATAAGCAGCTAAATGGCCTCTGAAATCTCCCAAAAGAGTCTACAATGAAAGCCTTCAGTTTTCTGCATTAGCTAAGGAGGGGAAAGAAATGAGGAAACTCTCCTTCTTGGCAAGCTGCATGATTAGTCTGTTAGCTGGCACAAGCTAAGGTCTCCCCCCTTTCAAGGCGGGAGGAAAACGCGAAGGGAAAAAGAGAGTGAATTCAACTTCAGGAGAATTCTGTCTGGGGGATGTTCTTCTTAAAAACAGCCCTCCTTCCACTCTTTTCTCACTTTTTCATCCAAAAACACACACACACAAACACACACAAACACACACTTTCTTTCAAGCTAGGCTGGTGGACCCACTGGGAACCAGTGCAATCTAGCCTCATTCACATGTACAGTTAAAGGAGTTGGGGGTTTTTGCATTCCTTTTGCGTCAGCACAATGTCGCCTGCAATCCGCTGAGCATTGTCGTGGTGTGGGATTCGTGTCTGCATTTGTATTAGACCCTGTTTACACCAACTTAATTGAAATGCACATGGAGCACTAAAATACCAGCACAAATTGCGGCTGATAAAAATTGCGGCTGGGTATGAATTATCCCCTATGTGTTCCCTCTCCAATAAATGAATAAAAATAGCTTAAATCAGCCTACTGGAGTTTTAGTGCTGGTTTTAGCTGGTCTCCACTGGACAAGGATTAGATAGTCTAAACAAACTACCGTAGTGTTTAGCTGGTTAGTCTAGCTGATATCTGACCCTTACCCCTTAAAACCATAAAAACTGACCAACTTATGCAAGACATTAGGCTGCCTAAACCAGGCAAGACCAGAAACGCACTTTGAATAGGGTGTTCATGATTACCGTCACACTCAAGTACTCAAAAACACCTTAAACCAAGGCTAAGCTTTCTAAGTTTGATTGTTTTAAAGGAGTTAGGGACAATTTTCCGCTAGTCAGGGTTGAAGATTAGCTAGACTGACCAGCTAAACACCAGCTTGACTATTCTAGGCAAGTAGGTTTAACTAGTCCCCCATCCGAGAACACTGATATTTAGTTGGTTGGTCTAGCTGATCTCCCAGCGTGAAAAGCATAGACCAGTCTATGTTGTCTCAAATGAACTAGGCTACTTATGTTGGTCAGTTTTGATGATTTTATAGGGGTTTTGGATACTGTACATTGCAGATGGTCAGGGTGAGAGATTTTAGACTGACCAGTTAAACACCTGTAGGCTTGGAGACCATCTTAAACCAGTTAAAGCTAACAACCTGTTTAGAATACCATAGTTTAACTGCTTTGTTTTTCAGTTTGCATGATTGATCATTCCTGGCCCAAGTACTTAGGTACTCTTGTCCATCTCTAAAATATATGAGTGTATTAAAGGAAAGTATTAAAAATCACACATACAGTCGAGCACATTTCACTAACAGTATGTCATTATGACAGTGCTCATTCCCACTCAAACAACTCAACTACCCTGCTGAAAAGACCTGCTAGACCAGTACTAACCATCATAAACCAGCATGGAAATCACTGGCCTTTCAAGCAGGGGGAAAATTGGCTGTGCAGAACATCACTTGAACAACCAGATAATTCACGATGCGGTGACTTAGCCTCTGTGACAATCCACTGCGGCAACAGTGAATGTATCGAGTGAAGGTATGTGATTGTTTCTGTGAGGACCAGGCGTCCTTATGACTGTGATAATACCGTTGTGAAAAGGGAAAAAAAACAAAAACATTAGAACATCATCCCACACTTTCTCGCAACAGTGCGCCTACAAAGAGCCTTTGTTCTCCCACAAGACAATTGAAATTTCCAAAAGGATTCCCACGGATTCTAAATGCGGCTCTCGCGCTTGCCTTGGCATGAGAAAGTGCCAAAAGCACAGTGACTCGCGGGCCTACACGCGTCCATTTAGTGAAGCAACCACTCCATAGCTGATCGACAACGGATAGCGCTTTAAAAAACGGAACATCAAGACCGCGTTGTGCATTAATTCTTACGCTAAACGTGCTCGAGTGTGTATTTCTGCTCAACAAAGCTGTAGGGGGAAAAAAAGAAAACCATGCACAGGAACAGAGAGGAAAAGGACAATAGCATTTAAAAATACAAAATAAGATCGGTTAAATAAAGATACAACAGTACTGTGTTGTTAGTTATGGTGAAGAGGGAAAAGAGAACAAGTGAAAAGAAGAAATAAAAAGCAACCCGGCAAACTGGCTCACACCAAGTGACTTCACAGAGTACAATGACTTCTGGAGAAAATCCCGCACAATTAGGTTAGGCAGGCCAACTAGAAACTCAACCACCAAGTAAGAGTCTGGCTTTTGAAGCCCACCCACATTAGAGAAGTGTAAGTCAGAAGAAACCCTTTTCCCACATTTCGTGTCCTCCTACGTGCGAGGGAGGTGGCGTGCAACACTGTGTCCTAGCCAGGCACGAAGTGATTTAGCTCGCTGAGCCTGGTTAGGACAACTGTACTTGAGCTGCAAAGTGTACTGAACAATTATATCGACAGATCTGTGAGTGCATGTGTCATTCCTGCATTGAGCTACTCACCGATGACCGTGGCGGAAATCTCTTTCTTGCCAGAACCCAGACTGTTCTTCACCTCGCACACGAATGTGGTGTTCACCGTTTCGTCCACCTTCCTCACCACCAGCCGGTTTTCATCCACCCGTACTGAAGACGGCAACTGACCCGACGCACTGAGGAACCAGAAAACAGCATTTCTAGCTAGTCTTTAATAGCATGTCAGATTACCTCAGAAACTTAATACAGTAATACCTCGGTTTACGAGTTTAATTTGTACACCAAAACAATTTTCCCCATAAGAATGCACTAAAAATCAATTAATTCGTTCCACACGACCATAATGCCCATTTTAAATATTTTTTTGGCTTTACCCTATTGATTACAAAAAATAAATAAATTATTATAAAATAAAATTATAACCATTAAGACCATTAAAATCATATAAATACTAATTAATAATTGACAATTAAACTCTAAAAGTACTTGACAATTTGCTGTAATGCACTTCAGCTTTGACCAGCGTGGGTGGAGGAGACGAGAGGAGGGAGGAGGGGGAGCGGGGAAAACAAGGGAAAACGCAAAACCCGGATTCAACTGCAAATGAGTGAATTTATTATAATAGTGCAGAAAAAAAACAAAGTGATAATCCAGAGTGAAGGTCGTGGAATATAGGAGACGGGAGACAGAGAGCCGCGAAAAACAACAACAAACTTTATTTATAAAGCACTGTAAAACTACCGAAGTAGACCAAAGTGCTGTACAGAAGGAATAAAAATAATAAAATAAACGAACGAACACACGGGAGCCGTGGCCGCAAAATAACACATGGGAGCAGCGAACGAACGAGTGGAGAGAAGTGAAATAAATAGGCAGATGATATGAGAATCAGGTGTGTCAGTGCTCAGTGACCACGGCCCCTTTCACACACTTACACACACACACACACACACTCAGGCAGAACTAGGAGACAATGAATTCATGAACCGTGACAGTTACTGCTTAGAGGTACTGTACGTGTATATTTCACTACGTGAACAATAGCGATTGCAACTAATTAATGTTAACAACACGAGGTAAAACTGCTGTAAATCACTTATAAAAGTATCACTGTGGTGAATGATGCAGCCAAACCGAGCGACGCTGAGAGAATGAACGAGTGAAGGGGTGATAAAGGGGTTGGAACCACGTGACCGTTTTATGAGAGGCTGTGTTTAGGATATTTCCAGTAAAAATGCGCGTGACGATGATGAGCGTTAGGACTTTTTCCGCACAAAAAATGCACGTGGGTGAGGGAAAAATTCTCGTACACCGATACAATGCTCGTACACCGATTTGACCCTCCATGCTCGTACACCGATTTGCCGAAGTCGCTCGTAAACCGAGGTATTACTGTACACCCATATATCTTGCTAAACATTTTTACATATGGTGGAAGACAATGATTGCATGTGTTTCAGGTTTCTGTGTAAATTTGCCTTTGTTTTTCTAATCCTTAATGCACACTATTATAATTAGGACTACTCCCTTTGAGAATGTGCCAGAGAAATCCATAAGTGCTGCATATTTGTCAAATAACAAGAAACTCTGCAATCAAACAGCTACATCTAATGCCAAGTTCACACTACAGGATTTTAAGCTCGATTTAAGCCTGATTTGCAAGTCAACGAACTTGTTGACAGGTCGGACTTTGATTGGGGCAAATCAGTGGGTGATCAACCGCTCGTCAATCTTCATATGTGAACGACGCATCGTTGACGCCAGACAAATATGTAGCATGATAAATATCTGGAGATGTCGGCCGACTTGACATCCTGTTGATGTTACAGCCAATGAGAGACCACAACATGAGCAGGCAGTTACTTTTTTTATTATAAGCATGTTTTAGTCACATCCAACTCTCTTTGTAGCACAGACAATCCCTGCTGCCCACGTGTGCTGATCCATTCTTTCACCCTTATCGCCTTCTGGGCTTTTCAGAACAGATCATCACACAAACCGCTTGCAGCAACAACATGACATCCCTTTTTCAAATAAACAACTCCTGTTTTGCACATTGTTTCGCGTCATTTCCCGTTCCATTTCTCCTGTGTAGTTTCGTGACAAAACGTGGTTTGGGGACTGGATAGGGTCATAGGGTTCCAGAGCTGTTGTCAGCTGGTGTAGTGCGTGACCCCTTGTTGCGGATCATTTGCGTAGTGTGATCAACAACACAGCGACCTGCCAACATTCAAGTTGTGTAGTCTGAGCAAGGCATAAGTGTCACCCAATAGGTCTTGCTAATAAATGTTGTTTCTTATGAATCTGTATCGATTCATGTTTTCTATTGTTTTGGTGAGGAAAATGAAGCTGAAGCAGTGAAGCGTTAATAGGCTGTTGTTGCTTTATACTGCAGGCAGAGATGCTTCCTCAATTCAGAGCCAATTAGCCTCTGGCTGTTGTTAGCAGCGAAACTGCCATATTTGACTCGGTTTCAGTCATATTGGAGATGGAGCAAAAACTCATAAATATAAATATGAAATATAGATTTCTTCAGACTAAATAAATACTAATGCTCATAAAAACAAATGAAAACAAAAGTTTCTATTGTTTTGTTCTGTGTTGAGTAAATTCTGCCATCATTTATTCTCAGCTTTGTGCTGTTTCACGCTGAATATTTTATCTTCTGTGGAATGAGATCTTTAGCAGAACGTCAAAGCAAATATATATATATATACACACTATATATTTATATGTATAATATATAATATTTATAATATATATTATTTATATTTATATATATATATGTGCTTTTACATTCTGCTACAGATCTCATTCCATATATATATATATATACATACACACACATATCATATACATTTTTGAACTTTATGTGTATGTACACATATACATATTTTATGCATACATAAAACAAATTATTATAATTTTTTTCAGAAAGAATGCATTAAATTGGTCAAAAGTGGCAATGAAAGACATTTATACAACAGATTTCCATTTTTGTTCTTTCAAACTTTCTTTTGAACTATGAAATGTTTCTTGATTTCGCAGCAAATCATCATATCAGAATAATTTCTGAAGGATCATGTGACACTGAAGACTGCAGTAATGATACTGAAAATTACGACGATTAAATCACACAAATTAATTACATTTGAAAACATTCAAATAGAAAACGTTATTTAAAATAATACTAATAATATAAAAAATTCCCAATATTATTGTTTTTATTATCAAACAAATGCAGTCGTAGTGAACATGTCAACTTTAAATGCACACATTCTGCTAAATATTCTGCTTTTGTGTTCGACCAAAGAAAATCAGATGGGTTTGGAATGACAACAATGACAGATTTATTACTTAAAGTTTACTATGAAGGAACTCACGCTGTCCAGGTAACATCGGTGGGTTTTGGGTTGGCGTCGGCATGGCAGATCAAAACGGCATCAGTTCGACCCATATACCAGTTATTATCATATCCTTCTATTGTCACAGTGGGTGGGTCTAGAAGAAAGTGAGATAGAGAGAGAGGGACACATTCATCTGTAAATCCTGCATTGAAATAGCAGTTCAAAAGGTTGGTTATCTGTCGTTCAAAGGTTTGCTGAAGGTGGCACTGCCCTATAGACTTTCAAAAGGCTTTGACAAGCTTGAGAAATGCAGAATGAAAGTGCAAGAGGTGAGGATGTTCCAACAGGGGTGTATATAAAAAATTGGTGAAGTTGCAAATCTCTGACATTCCAGCTCAACTATGCAAACACAGATACCTCAAAAACTCTGTAAATAGCTTTCACGAAAAAAAAAATGCAAACAATGTGTCGAGGCAGAAGCGAAGATGCTTAAATGCATTTTTTGATGAAAAAGGAGGTGGGTGAGGGAGAAAAGGTGTTATGAGCAAATGATACGGGAAGGATTATGAGTTCATGTGTGTGTCACTGAGAACGCACTTCTTTAAAGGATTAGTTCGGCCAGAAATGAAAATTCTGTCCTCATTTATTCACTTTCATGTCATTCCTAAACCATATGATGTTCTTTCTTCAGCGCGAAACACAAAAAGAGAAGTTTTGAGAAATCAGCTGGTTGGCTTTTCTTTTCAGTTACAATGACTGAGAACTAAAGCTTTAAAGCCTTAAAAACGGACACAAAAGCACTATAACTTTCACGAAAGTCTTCTGAAGTCGTACAATAGCATTGTGTGAGGAACAGACCCAAATTCAAGTCTTTATTTATTGATAATCATCCTCCTCTAGTGAGCGATTAACTGCCATGACAAGATCTCAAGAACTTCTGATTGTTGAGACCAAGGCTGCATTCCCCAAAAGCATCGCAAGCCTAAGTAGATTGTAACAATTCCTGGCACCAATGGCACCAGGAAGCCTTGATTTGTTAACTGGATCAGATTTGTAGAAGAGCTACATATCTTATGAAGTTCTCTCGTTTTAAAGTGAACTTAACCGTACCTGTTTTTCATGAAATTGAAAAGACTGACCAGAAAAAACACAGAAGAAAATCATATGGGTATAGTAAGCAAACAATGACAGATTCTTCATTTGGTTTGAACGACAGTGTGTGTGTGTGAGAGTCTCTATGAATCTTACACTCCACCACCAGATTCAAGGGGAAGGCTTGCGGTTCGATCTGCGTCCTCTGATTCACCAGGCAGGTGATTTCTTTTCCATTTTCAGCAGGTGTTGGGATCATCCGATATTCGCTCTTCACGGTCACGGTGCCGTCCGTCTCGGGCACTGAAGTGTGGTTATAGCGGCCAGCGATAGTCGTAATCCAGGAGATTGTTGCCTCTGGTTTTCCTTGGGCTGCCTCACAACGTGCCACGACAACCTCAGAAGAGCCGACTCGCACTGGGATGGCCCTGGCTGAGTTTTTGGGTTTAGCTGGTGAAGAAGAAAAACTGTTTTTTAAAAGAGGCTACATCATAAGTTTTTTTTCCAATAGCCTTTTTATTAATCAAGTGGAGCGCTTGAGCTACAAAAAAAAAAAGCTAAAAAAAGCTAAATTAAGACGTGTCGACAGGGTGTTTTAAAGATTCAAACAGTGTCATTTATTACTGAACAGATAAAAAAATAATTCTATCAGAAGAAAGAGTGCAGAGTGATACAAGAGACATTAAACTAGCACATTTATGTAGGAAACTGGATGCCTGGGACAATCTAGGACGGTCAATTATAGAGGTCATTATACAAACATATTTTAATCACAGAATTGAGTGGAATCAAGCATATCACAGAACTGTGTAAGAATGTTTGATAGGGTTTCTCAGTGCCTGATATGACATCAAAAATGGGCTCAAACATTAAAGATAAATGGTGGCAACCAAATGTAATACACTAATCCCTCGCCACTTCACGGTTCAAGTTTCGCGGTCTCAGTGCATCGCGAATTTTTCAAAAATATTTCTCGAAAAATTAAATTTTTGCAAAATACCGGCATATTGGCAGCCGTATTGCGGAAAGCAGCGTTTGTTTCATTGTGATGCGCGAGAAAAATGTTTTCCCAGGATGCCAGACAAAGAGAGAAACTCTCTTAGAGGCTTTGTACACCCACGGAAACTCAGACAAGACACGTGATTGGTTCCCGGCGCGAGATCGACCAATGAGAGCACGAGTGGATGTATCCTGTGAGCTGATTGGCTGATCCAACTTCTTGCATTTTCACCCATCACGGGGGATTCCAGTCCACATTAACTGCAATAAACGAGGGATTACTGTACGGTTCGATTATTAATAACATTGTTTATTTATTTACTTAATGAAAGCAACTTGACATTCTTAAAATAAAAATATTATGAAATATCATAAATTGAATTGAGAATCTAAATAGCTGAGTTTAATCATCACTGTTGCATTTTAAATGTTTTAACTAAAAAGTATATGCATGTAAATATACATTTTTATTATAAATTGTAACGCGTGTATCTAATATTAGCAACAACACCATTCTGAGAGTATCTAATATTTAAAGAAAGTACTAACTGTAATTTTGTCTCAATTCACTAAAATTAAAATCAAATGTAAATGAAGCCAATTGGGACACAAAATAGATGAAACTAAATGATCAGTATGGAATTGATTTAATTGACGCAAATAAGAATAGTACAATTATTTTTTATAAAGACAATGAATTTGAAACATAAATATGAAAATGATCATTTAAAATGCATTTAAAAGCAAATGGTTAACAACGATACAAGACGAACTCTGAGTTAATGTTCTATTTGGTTTAAACAGTGAAAAAGAAAGAAGAAAGCGAGAGAGATGCTTGAACACAGCAAACATGGATAAACAGGCAGCACTGATTCATAGCATCACTCTCTGATGATGGCATTAGCTTAGTCATTCAAATGATGAATCAGGCTAATGGGTGACATTAGTGTTGAAGCAGAGAGCCGAAATACTACTGTGAGTAAAGCTAATGTGGTTTAACGCGACTCCGTGTCTGTGTTTTCCTTCCTACACCCAGAGTAGCTAAAGACTCTGCAGTCAGTTGCTCAGGCAGATATTTAATGAACATTTAAAACGTATTTGATCCAATTTTGTTGGCAATATAAAATTTGAAAATATTGTAAATATTGCTTTTATTTTAATGCGTTAATTATTAGGCCATCAAAATTCCTAAAGACTGTGCCAGCAGGCAAATTTCACGCTCCCTGCTCATGTCAAGACTTGAGAGTATGAGGCAGAGCTGTTTTAAAAGCATCTCTGAGATTTTAACCAAAAGGCCAAAAATAGCGATTGGAACGTTTGATTCGTTTTCATGAATCATATTAAATAATTGGTTGAAAACTGTAATTCGATTATATGATTGCATCATCATTTGGCATTGAAAAAAAAAAAAAATGTACAAAAATTATTAAATTACTATAAAGTAATACCTTGAGATGCGAGGGTCTCGACATACAAGTGTTCCGAGATACGAGCAAGTCTTCGAGCATTTTTGCTTTGAGATACGAGTAAAGATTTGAGACACGAGCAGCTTACAGAGCCGACGCTAGGTGGCCGCCTCACTCGTTCACTTCACATGTTCATTGACTTCCATACGAATCTCCCGCGAGTCTGTGGTGTATGTTACATTTATGGGGTAATTGCATATGATCTCCATTAGAGGGCCACCATGTTTTACAGCGGTGGTTACCGGGGGCGACAAGTGATTCACGAGTACAGTAGAACCCCGACTTACGAAACGCTCTACGTACGAAAAGTTCAACGTACGATAAATGATTTCGGGGTTTTTTTCCGCCCGAGTAACGACAAAATGATCGAGATGCGAAAAATCTCAGCCGAGGTGACGATTTCAGAGTTTTGTTTTGAAATTCGCGCGCCACTGACTCGGAAACTCGCACCAATCGTCCCGCTCTCCCATTGGCTGTCTCCCAGCCATTGTTGCCAGATTGGACTGAAGATTTCCAGCCCAACTACAGCTTAAAACCAGCTTCTGCGTCGCGGCATTCCTCTCCCATTTTGTCTGTGCTACGCTAACGCTACAGTTCGTCTGCGCTTGTTGCAGAGCTGAGAGCTTTGCAACAATCTTCACATCAATGGCTAGTGATTAGAAAAAAGTTTGTTAACTGGGCACAAAATAATGGCGATGCAGCACGATGAAAGTGAAAGGGAAGAAGCAGATGCTCTCCATGGAGACGAAAAGGGAGATAATTGAGAAGTATGAAGCTGGGATGTGCTTGTCCGCCATAGCGAAATAATATTTTATAAAATTATTATAAGAATAAAGAATTATTATAAAATTAAATGTGTTGTTTTCGTAGGGCTTGGAACAGATTAGGCAATTTACACGTAAAAGCCTGACCGACTAACGAAAAGATTGACTTACGAAGCCAACCTCGGAACGGATTATTTTCGTAAGTCGGTGTTCTACTGTTTTAAGCTGAGAGAAGCACGAGTTATGGGTTTTCAATAATAATAAATATGAGGCATACATTATTGTGCGTGTAGTCTATCCAATATACTACACAGTAATCCCTCCCTCTTCCTCTGTTACTGTATCATCTGTCTCGAAGGTAAGAGCTCATAATTAAAACCACATTTTATTGTATATCACAGCAATCTCTATAATTTTGTGTGTGTGTTTGTCTCTCTATAGCAATTAAAAACATGTTTTTTTTTAATTAGCACTAATAAGGCTGTTTTTTAGAGGGCCAGAACGGATTAATTTTTTCCCCTGTTATTTCTCATGGGAAATTTTTTTTGAGATACGGGTTACAATTCGAGTTACAAGCTCGGCCGTGGAACAGATTATGCTCGTATCTCAAGGTATTACTGTGCTTGTGTCTGTTTTGTTTGCAGGAAGCATTGAAGTAGGTCTATAAATAAACACAAGTGAGTTCCTTACCCAGCATGATAAGAGTGGTGGTTCCCTGCTCGTTTCCACTGGGGTAAGTTGCGTACTCGCAGATATACCTGCCAGCGTCAGCCATCCTCAGTTTGTCGATCCTAATGGATGGGTTCTCCAGGGAGCCCTGTGTGAACCGAACTCGGCCATCAAAATCTTTATTAGGGAAACTGGCTCCATATGTGGGGTGGAATACAGCAATGTTGTGTCTGTCACCCTCGACACGCTCAAACATCCACGAAACCTATGAACCAGAAAGAAATAGGGAATTAATTCTTGCATGGCATTGCTTTAACATACAGCATGCTGCCAGCCATCTGCTTGCCGTTTAAACTCAGGACTTAACCATATGGATGGCAATAATAATTACTGGGCCTGTGCTGAACCATCACTATCTTACATTTCTATAACACTTACAGGTGTTTTATGGATTGCTAATAATTAACATTTATGTATGCACTAAATAATGTTGTGAATTCTGCATACTGAAATATGCACCAAAGTATCTCTATCAAGCAGGCAGAAATATTTTTTACAGAAAAACATGACAATGACTTTGCATAGCATCATTCTAAATTCATGCTTTTATTTTTAAAAACTGTACAGTTACAGCTGTTCTGGCAAACATATGTTATTTTCCCCAAAAACTTGAAAAGAAAAAAGGCTTTTAATCTATCTACATGTGTCCATCCATCCATCTATCTATCCATCTATATGTGTCCATCCATCTATCTGTGTTCATCTATCCATCCATCCATCCATCTATCCATCTCTATCTATACATCTACCTACATACCTACCATCTATCCATCCATCCATCCATCCATCCATCCATCCATATGTGTCCATCTATCTATCCATCCATCCATCCATCTATCTATCATACATCCATCCATCCATCCATCTACATGTGTCCATCCATCCATCCATTTATCCATCTACATGTGTCCATCTATCCACGTGTCCATCTATGCATCCATCCATCCATCCATCCACCCACATGTGTCCATCTATCCATCCATCCATCCATCCATCCACCCACGTGTCCATCTATCCATCCATCCATCTACACGTGTCCAGCTATCCATCCATCCAACCATCCATCCACATGTGTCCATCTATCCATCCATCCATCTACATGTGTCCATTCATCCATATGTGTCCATCTACCCATCCATCCATCCATCTACATGTGTCCATCCATCCATCCATCCATTTATCCATCCATCTACATGTGTCCATCTATCCATCCATCCATCTACGTGTCCATATATGCATGCATCCATCCATCCAGCCACATGTGTCCATCTATCCATCCATCCATCCATTTATCCATCCATCTACATGTGTCCATCTATCCATCCATCCATCTACGTGTCCATATATGCATCCATCCATCCATCCAGCCACATGTGTCCATCTATCCATCCATCCATCCATTTATCCATCCATCTACATGTGTCCATCTATCCATCCATCCATCTACGTGTCCATATATGCATCCATCCATCCATCCACCCACATGTGTCCATCCATCCATCTACATGTGTCCATCCATCCACCTACATGTGTCCATCCATCCACCTACATGTGTTCATCAATCCACCTACATGTGTCCATCCATCCACCTACATGTGTCCATCCATCCATGTGTCGATCCATTCATCTACATGTGTCCATCCATCCATCTACATGTGTCCATCCATCCATATGTGTCCATCTATCCATCTACATGTGTCCATCTACCCATCCATCCATCCATCCATCCATCCATCTACATGTGTTCATCTATCCACATGTGTCCATCTATCCATCCACCCATCCATCTACATGTATCCATCTATCCATCCATCCATCCATCCATCCATCTACATGTGTCCATCTATCCATCCACCCATCCATCCACCCATCCATCCACCCACATCTGTCCATCTATCCATCCATCCATCTACATGTGTCTATCCATCTATCTATCCATCTACTATACTGTGCATGCATTCATAGAAGTTAATCGTTTGAATGAAAGTCTCTTATGCTCATCAAGGCTGCCTTTTTGTGATAAATACAGTAAAGCTATAAAGTTAATGATTTTAAACAACCATTTTTCTATTTGAATATATTTTACATATTAATTTATTCCTGTAATGACAAAGCTGATTCTAATATGATCATTTGTTGCTCAAGAATAATTTTTGTGGAAACCCGAATACATTTCTCCGTATTCATTGATAAACGAAAGTTCAGAAGAACCACATGTATTTGCAATAGAACTTGTTTCAAACATTATTGTCTTTATAGTCCATTTTAATCAATTTAAATGCACAAATAAATGTTTAAAATGTTGTATACGTGGTCCCGGTATTCCCTACATTGTGAGACCAAAATGTCTCATTTATAGTAATACTGGACGTTTTTAGGTCTCCATGAGGAAACCCCCCAGTGTGTGTGTGTGTGTGTGTGTGTGTGTGTGTGTGTGTGTGTGTGTGTGTGTGTGTGTGTGTGTGTGAAATAGGAGAATTCAATTAGAAAATTTGAAACCAAAACAAAAAAAAGACTTCCTATTTATCTCAATGGCAAAAAAGTATCAGATTTTACCTGAATTCACCCTGACAAGGGCATCAGACACCTCATTTTTGACCCTTGGAACTAATCTAGTCTCACCTGTGTGAGTTTGGTGGTTCCGCTGTTGGTGAACTCACAGCGTAGATTGACAGACCCATTTGGATACGAAGTGACCTCATATTCCACTCGAACACGCTGACTCCAGACCACTGCAAAAGAGGAAAGACCGAAACATTAGAACTCTCCCGTATCGTAGCCAACATTAAAGTTATGAAAATGAAACCCAGACATCAGGCTAATACGAAACACACCAGAGTGACTGTTATATTTCTGGGCCTGAGCTTCCTCCGGGAAAAAGTGCAGTCTCAGACTGATTAGAGCTCAGTGGCTTCATATCTATTGACTGAATGTGCAGACTGTCTCAGCGTGAGACTTATCCTCCTTTGATTGCCCATAATTAAAGAAGAAGAAAAAACAACTTTCAGCTATCTCATCATCATCACAGCATCAATCTACACCATCACGGATATGGATCAGAGCTCGGTTGAACAAATGTATGTGGATGAGAAAAATTATAAAAGTCAATTTGAAACGTTCAGAACGCTTTACTTCAATAATGCAATGCATTCCCTACTGAAACAAATATTCAATGAACAAAAAGGTGTGTTGTGCTTGATTTTATGCTTCAATGGCATGATTGGATTTTTTCTTTGGAATAATGTGCACTAATGAATCGATCATAACACCAGGAACATGTGCACACTTTGGTTCCAAAAGGAGATCTTCGAAGCATGACAAAGACAAAGAAGATGTACTTTAGGTTCAGAAAAGAACCTGCAAGCGAGCGCCCCGTACCATAGAACAGTCAAAACATGGATTTCCAGAAAATTCCAACTATAGAGGAGAAGCGTTGGGTCACAAATTACAGAAAATTCAACCAAAAGGCAGAGAAAGAGTTAATAAAGTAAATTTTGTTTGATCCAGGTTGACTTTAAAGTTTTTACTATATAGACACACACATACATATACACACACACACACACACATATATATACATGGTGAAAAAGTTAAGAATAATTATATGCCATACAAGCTTAAAAAAAATTGTGTTCGCTAAAAAATATTAATATGAGGCCTTTGAACATATAATTAAAATCTAAATTGTTTTCTTCTCTAAAAATGAGAAATATATGTGTGTATATGTGTGTGTGTATTATATATATATATATATATATATATATATATATATATATATATATATATATATATACACACACACACACATACCGTACATACACACATACATATATATATATATACACACACATACATACACATACATACACACACACACCCATAGAAATATTTCTAATTTTTAGAGAAGAAAACAATTTAGATCTTAATTATATGTTCGAATGCCTCATATTAACATGAACAGAATCTTTTTTTTAGCTTGTGTGCCATATAATTATTCTTAACTTCTTCAGCATCAGCGACTAACACATCTCTCCGCATATAACAGATGGATTCTGCAAACTGAAAATTACATTACACACTTGACTTGTAAGTAATTACGTAAATAATTAAAAATCATCATTAAAACAACGCATTTAAAATGATTTTGTCCTTGAACATAACAATCAAGTGATCAAAACTTTATAATAGGAGACAAAAGCCGATAAAAATAAAATAATTGCACATTTCTTAGAGCTTCAAAAACAAACCAATGATTCTATAACATGATATCGGTTGTTCTGCAGCCTGACTCGCACTGATGCTTTTGCAATGACAGTCTTAGCACTTTCAAAGCTCTTTCCTTCTGGATTTGAACATTTTGACCCGGTGGCCATGATCCCAGACGGTGATCTTTGTGTCAGCACAGCATTCACTTATGGAAGATTGCAAAGTTCAAGTTTTTCAAAACTCCCTAGCTTTCTCTTTGCTTTCTCGTTTTTTCATCCGGCCGTACACAAAGGCAGGTTAAAATAAACAACCCGTGTTTTGACTCTGGAAGTCCGCGGACTCGAGTGAGCTCCTGTGGAGGCAGAAGCGAGAGACCTCCAGCTCAGAGCTCCAGGAGTCAAAGGCCAGCGAACAGCATGAGTGCTGCTCCATATATACACTGATGGAATAAGAAATTGCTCAGTGCTCACATTCACACACACACATTCACACAGCAGCTGCTTTTGACAACCTACAGAAACATCAGGGCACTCAAACACTAAAGACAGACCTCAAAAATTCCCAGTGCCCCTGAGAGGAAGGAATATATTGAATGCGCATGAAATTATACATTAACCAAGCTTGAATCTGCTACAGAAACTCTCATGCTACACACCCTTCACCACACTGAAAAGATCCAACTCTGTTTATGTTCCACAAATGCATTAAATCGATTTCACCTCAGGTTCACAAACCTCCTATAAACCAGATCTGTTACGCAACACAAACTGAAAGGTGTATGACAGGCGATGCCAAATACATGAACTGTACTGTAATGTGTCTGAATTAAACACCATTAGGGTCAATGACTTAAGCTTGATTTCATGCATGATCGTGTCAATTTATACCGCAAATTACGTGCCCCACAAAGGGTCTAATCACACTTAGTCTTCTATGGTCAGTCTTTTCTTTCAAGTCAAGCACTGCCAGCAGTGCAACACTTTGAAGAAATCTTGACAATGCAATGACAATGATTTATCTGAATAGCATCACATAAATGTGGCACAGACACTTGTGGCAACTACATATACGCAAAGACAACCATACATAGAGTTGCCAGATTGGACTGAAGAATTCCAGCCCAACTACAGCATAAAACCCACCCATTTAAAAAAAATACCAGCCCAAAATGCATAATGTTAGAAATAATACAAAAATGTGCGCGATACCCAGTTGTTGACGGGGGTGGGGGGACCTATTCACGATTGTTGTTTGGGGGGGCTATACACAATTGTTGACGGGGGGGGGGGATTACTGTAATATGCACTTATATGAAATTTGGGTGGGTTTTTATGCATCAACCAGCCCAATGCATTTTTTCCCGGTTGGATGTGACCAAAAGGAGCTAACTGGGCGGAACCCGCCCAATCTGGCAACACTGACCATACAGCACCGTTTACGTTAAGGTCCACTATAGCACCCCCTGTGGCAAGAATGCATTGCATCTGAGAATGCAATGCAGTGTCATATTTTCAAAAATAAATAAATGAATAAATAATCGAGCTTGCACAACTAAAAGAAGTTGCACTCCTATAATTATGTTTAATCACTGGTTGTGGCAACGCACTGGTTCAGGTGCTTTATTTGTACCCTTAGGTAAATTATGTTGCTGTAGACAAGTTCAGGTCTTCATCACACAAACATGAAGCACCACAATAAACAGCAACAAAATATGTGTGTTATAATACCCATGCCATGAACGCAAAATTGTAATTAAAAACATTGCTCATCTTTTTTTATATTTATTTGAGTAATGGCTGCTGGAACAAAGCTGTTCTTATACCGCTGTGGTACTAGAAGATGCTAAAAGAGATTGTGACTTAAAATTGAAACATATATCCACTGTACCTGTCTAGTATACAGCGATGCTGGATTAAGCTGTGCCTCCCCAATCAACCTACTAAACCATCTAGTTCCTGTTTTTCAGGGATAAATTCCAAAACCAATAGACTAGGGAGACTAGTGAGACAAGACTGCAACTTTTTGATTAAACTTTGTTAATCAAAGAAAAATGTTTCTTGAGTAGCAAATCATCATATTAGAATGATTTCTGAAGGATCATGTGACACTGAAGCCTGGAGTAATGATTTGTCTGGAGCTTTGTCATTCCAGAAATAAATTACATTTTTAAATGCTTATATTTACTGGCATCAATGGTTCCATTATGAACCTTTAACATCCATGGAACTTTTCATTGAACAAAAAGTTATGTATAGTGGAAAAGGTTATTTAGGTTATTAAAAACCAGTTCTTTTAAGAACTCTTCAGTGTTGATGGAATGGTTTTTTGGGAAGCCAAAAATGGTTCTTTATGGCATTGTTGCAAAAAAATGTATACATATTTTGGAACCTTTATTTTTAAGAGTGTACACTCACCTAAAGGATTATTAGGAACACCACACTAATACTGTGTTTGACCCCATTTCGCCTTCACAACTGCCTTAATTCTACGTGGCATTGATTCAACAAGGTGCTGAAAGCATTCTTTAGAAATGTTGGCCCATATTGATAGGAGAGCATCTTGCGGTTGATGGAGATTTGTGGGATGCACATCCAGGACACGAAGCTCCTGTTCCACCACATCCCAAAGATGCTCTATTGGGTTGAGATCTGGTGACTGTGGCCATTTTAGTACAGTGAACTCATTGTCATGTTCAAGAAACCAATTTGAAATGATTCGAGCTTTGTGACATGGTGCATTATACTGCTGGAAGCAGCATCAGAGGATGGGTACATGGTGGCCATAAAGGGATGAACATGGTCAGAAACAATGCTCAGGTAGGCCGTGGCATTTAAATGATGCCCAATTGGCACTAAGGGGCCTAAAGTGTGCCAAGAAAACATTCCCCACACCATTACACCACCACCACTAGCCTGCACAAGGCATGATGGATCCATGTTCTCATTCTGTTTACGCCAAATTCTGACTCTACCATCTGAATCTCTCAACAGAAATCGAGACTCATCAGACCAGGCAACATTTTCCAGTCTTCAACTGTCCAATTTTGGTAGCTTGTAGCCTCTTCTACCAGCTTGAATCAGTCGGCCCATTCTCCTCTGACCTCTAGCATCAACAAGGCATTTTTGTCCACGGGACTGCAGAAAACTGGATGTTTTTTTCCCTTTTCACAACAATCTTTGTAAACCCTCGAAATAGTTGTGCGTGAAAATCCCAGTAACTGAGCAGATTGTGAAATACTCAGACCGGCCGTCTGGCACCAACAACCATGCCACGCTCAAAATTGCTTAAATCACCTTTCTTTCCCATTCTGACATTCAGTTTGGAGTTCAGGAGATTGTCTTGACCAGGACCAACCCCTAAAAGCACTGAAGCAACTGCCATGTGATTGGTTGATTTGATAATTGTATTAACGAGAAATTGAACAGGTGTTCCTAATAATCATTTAGGTGAGTGTGTATTACGAAATTTGTAATATGTTTCACAATATTACCCTTTTTATTGTATTTTGAATCAAATAAACCATAAACATAAAAAGCAGTTACAGACCTAAACATCTGAACCGCTTTGGTAGTGTGAAAACCATTTATACCTCTTGACAGTTTCTCTAGACATAATGAGTCATGCAATTTTTTGACAATGAAGTAACATCTTGTGTCATAGAGGCCAATTTGCTTTTCGTTTTTTTTTTTTTATCTACTACTATTTTAAATGCATTTCCATTTAAACCTTCCAGTCTCATTTCGCTGTGAACAAGTACTGCCCCTGCAGTATCGTTATTTGTACTTGACAAATAATCTTTGACTAATGCATTTCTTCTGGGTATTTACACTGAAGTTCCAATTTACATGCCATTCATAGACGCATGTGAGCGCATGCACATATCACTGTGTGCTCAGTGCATGTCCGTATCCAGGGCTCTAATGTCAGGAAGTGTGTGTTTTCATTATACGAGGAGCTGCGTGTGACTCAATGCAGCAGAATTCCCCCTGAAGGCACACAATGGCCTGTCAGACCAGCTCCGTGGTATAAGAAACAGAAACAAAGCATTTATTCACTCACCTCGCTCTCTACCTCTCTCCCTCTCTCTCGGCTCCGCTCCTCTTTTGTTTCCTTCTATCTTTGGCTCATAACTCTATTTCCCTCTCTCCCTCTTCCTCTGTACACATCAACAAATGAGTCATCGGGTGGAATGTAGTTGTACGATGTTTTAGTCATTCGTTTTTCAGAAGGGTCAATGAAAGAACACCATGGGTTCAAAAAGAAGGAAAAATGAGAACAATAAAGTAAAGAACCAATATCTGTCTCATTTGCATGCATACCCAGCGTGCTTTACCCCCTCCCTTTGTGTTCAAGTGTTTCTAGTCATATTCCTGTACTGATCTACTATTTGCACTGTTTTAATACCTCGGAAACAGTCTGCACACTGCTGATACGCTTTACTTAAGGATGACAAACGAACCAAAGCAGGGCTCTTCAATAAAGCACAAACACATTTAAGGGGCAGAAGCAATTTAACAAAAGCACATAAGCTTGCTTTATGAACTCAATGCAAAGCTCATCGATGCTTATGTTAAATAACGTGCAGTATTCACCTCAAAGTCATTAATATATTCATATATATGCACCGCAGGGAGGACTCTGTCCTGGGGCGTTACCTATTTGCACACTAACTAGCATAAATGTTTAATTTTAGGTATATATTTAGGTGCAACTTTAAAGGATTTGTTCCGCCAGTAATTAAAATTCTGTCTTTCTGTCATTATTTACTCAGCCTCAAACCATTCCGTACAGTTTTCTTTCTTTCTTTCCATGGAGAATTTGATCAATCTTAAATTGTAACTGCGCCAAAAAAGTAACTAATCTGTAATCTGTCATAGAATCATTAAAAGTGTCCATATGACTTATTATCCATTATTAGTGTTCTGACCACATATAATAGCTTTAAGATAGTGAGAAACATAAGGTTTATAACCTCACAAAATAGCCAGGAAAAGGGACATCTGAAGAAATTATATATATATAGAAACACACAATATGTTTATGGTTCTTTTGCATCTTGAAGTTTGAAGGTTTCTAATACAGTCAAAATCTTAAAAGGTTTGAGTCAACTAAACAACAATTGAATTGTCCTTTTCATTATGCCGTATTTTCCATCATATTTTGAGCAAGACTAATATTTCCTTGAAATAAAAGTTTTTTTCCTTGACAACAGAAGTAATTTAACTGACAAGGCCATTATACCCATTCAGGAACTTGTCTATTCAGCCTGTTTTCAAATACTTTCATTATCAACATTATCTACTCGCACTCAGCACCAAATTTTCCTCTCCAAGACGTCCTTCTCTCTCTAAATGAGCCACGTGATGGACATGTCAGGTGCTTTACTAAGAAGGACTAACAACATTTAAGAGGAAAAAGACATTTACCAAACCTCATACAGTGGTGTTAAAAAGAGTTTGCCCTCTTCCTGATTTCTTATTTTTTTGCATGTTTGTCACACTTAAATGTTTCAAATCATCAAAATACTTAAATATTAGACAAATATAACAAGTAAACACAAAATGTAGTTTTTAAATGAAGGTTGTTTTTACTAAGGGAAAACAAAATCCAAATCTTCATGGCCCCGTGTGAAAAAGTGTTTGCCCCCTAAACCTAATTACTGGTTGGGCCATCTGGACCCTTGTTGGTTTTCATGCCTTTTTAGGGTCATACCACAGCACCTCAAAGGTATTCAGGTCAGGACTTTGACTAGGCCACTCCAAAGTCTTAATTTTTCAGCCATTCAAAGGTGGACTTACTGGTGTGTTTTGAATCATTATCCTGCAGCAGAACGCAAGTTCGCTTAAACTTTAGGTCACAAACAGATGGCCGGACATTCTTCTTCAGGATTTTTTGGTAGAGAATTCATGGTTCCATTTATAAAAGCAAGTCTTCCAGGTCCTGAAGCAGCAAAACAGCCCCAGACCATCACACTACCACCACCATATTTTACTGTTGACATGATGATCTTTTTCCTAAATACGGTGTTACTTTAAAGCTAGATGTAATGGGACACACACCTTCCAAAAAGTTCAACTTTTGTCTCGTCAGTCCACAAGTATTTTCCCAAATGTTTGCTCTTTTTGCTCAGCATTGGTTTTCGTCTTGAATATCTGCCCTGCAGGCTGTTTTTGCCCAGTCTCTTTTTAATGGTGGCATCGTGAACACTGACCTTAACTGAGGCAAGTGAGGTCTGTAGCTCTTTGAATGTTGTTGTGCTCTTGAGGTAATCTTGGTCAGTCGGTCACTCCTAAGAAGGTTCACCACTGTTCCATGTTTTCACCATTTATGGATAATGGTGGTTCACTGTGGTTCAGTGGAATCCCAAAGCTTTAGAAATGGCTTTACAAACTTTTCCAGACTGATAGGTCTCAATTTTTTTCTTTCTCATTTGTTCTTGAAAATCTTTTGATCTCGGCATGATGTTTTGCTTTTGGTCTACTTCACTTTGTCCGGCAGGCTCGATTTTAGTGATTTCTGTATTGAGAACAAGTGTGGCAGACCTTGGTGTGGCTAGAGAAACTGAACTCAGGTATGATAGACCAGAGTTAAGTTATGTTTTTCACTTTTTCAAACTGGGACATGTAGGTTTGTATTTTGTTTTCCCTTAATAACTTTTACTGTAAAGTCAAACTCAAAGAAAAAAAATAACTAAAAGGTATAGTGCTCACTTAGCCAATCAGAAAAGGGGGCGGGAATAGAGAAGTTGTGGATGCAGAATGAGTCGAGTGAGTTTGCCTGATGCTTGATGACTGACGCAGTGCACAATAACAACATCACATCGTCAATTCCCGGAGTGGCAGCCGGTGAGAACTTTTATTATTCGGTTCGCTATATGTGGGGAAGAAATGACGTTGCTATAGCGACGGATGGCGTTGCAGTTCGTCTTCAAATCTTTCTGTTCGGCGTGGAGAGTTCCGCGACCTACTTTCTTTGTGATCGCTCCGTGACTAGTTAAGTTAAATGCATTCTACGGAGGCGATAAATGTTATTGAGTTAACTGAAGGATATTTTGTTCATCTTTGATTGTATTTGTAAGCGTTTGTTGCGAGTGTAATGTATATATGAGTGAGAGCGATATTGAATGTTTATCATTTCTAAAGGTCACGTGATCAAGCAGATCGTCAAATCTAGCATTTAGTTTATTTTCTCAGTTATGTATTTCCTATTTCCTAATCTTAAACCTATTAGTATTGTTAAAAAAACGCTGAATGTCAACAATTACAGAGAAAAATGTCTTTATTTCATTTCATTTACATGTTTGTATTTTTTCTTTCTCTTAAAGGTTTTTCACCTTTCACCTGTTTGCACAAATTTGGCAATAAACAGAAGAGTGAAACCCAGTTAATGACTCAGTTGATGGTGTGTCCATCCCTTTCAAGCAGGGAAATCGTGCACGAAAATAAAAAGCTTGACATTTAAAAAAATTTATTTAGCAGACGCTTTTATCTAAAACTTCATAATGTTTTATCCAAAACAATAACAAACTTCTATTTAAAAAAATGCATTTTGTGTTTACTTGTAATATCTTTGACTATTGTTTAACTTGGTTTGATGATCTGAAGCATTTAAGTGTGACAAACATGCAAAAAAAAGAAAAAAAAAATTCTACACACATATACACACACACATACATATATCTCAGACAGCCTCTACTCTTGTACTCTGTGAGACAGGGATACACCGACTTCTAAGAGGGCTGAGCGGCTTCCCCAAGGTCAATCGTGAAGCATTTCTAGAACTCGTTAGCCCTTGAGCCCATTCCACGCGTGCATGTGTGAAAGCCTCAAAGACGCTAACGGAGGCGTTGGACCACGGAGAGCGACTGGAAAATAATTAGCACAGCGAGTGCGCGACACGAGGCCACGCAGCACGCGCTTTTAGAATCTCACAGGAATGTGTTTCTTCCCGCCACCCAAGTGACCGTTATGAGTTTGAATGTCGAAGTCTCTCAGTTATTACAATGACTCCGGTAAATAAGACATTCCTTAAAGGGGCGAACTGTAATTTTTGCCTCATTAAAAAGTTTTACACACAGTACTTTTGAAAAACATGATTAATGACTAATACAACTAGTTCTACCTCAATAACTCCCCAGAAACTGGCCTTTCTTCACTTGTGGAATAAATAAATCATGATTCTCTACAGCATAGACTACTGTTCAAAAACTTGGGGTCGGATAAGATTTATTAATGTTTAAAAAATATCTTATGCTCACCATATATATATATATATATATATATATATGGCAGCCTTGGTGAGCATAAGATATTTTTTAAACATTAATAAATCTTATCCGACCCCAAGTTTTATATTTTATATATATTATATTATTTATATTTAAAAACAGTAATGCATTGTAAAATACTATTCAATTTTAAAAGACTCGTTTTCTATTGTAATATATGTAATTTCTTCCTCTGAGGGCAAAATTCTAATTTCAGCATCATTACCCCAGTCTTCAAAGCCTGAAATCATTCTAATAAGCCAATTTGATGCTTTAAGAAACATTTCTTATTTTTATCAATGTATAAAACATTTGTGCTTCTTAATCTAAACTTTTATACAGTTTTTTAGGACAAAGTTCAAAATAAAAAATTTAAACAAATCTTTGAAAATGCCTTTACTGTCACTTTTGACCAGTTTAATGGATTGTTGAATAAAAGTGTTTAAAAAAAATGTGTAATGCAAAATTCAAGCTCCAGCTGACATTGAAAGACTAAACCTGCCATATCGACACAAAATAAACAAAAATACTACCCTTTCATATTTCAAAAATATGTAACAAAACATAACTACAGTGGACAAACAAGAATAAAACCCGTATCAAAATTATCAGTACATCTGTAAACCTCACTCGCGCACTTATTTTGTTTACAGTTCATATTAGAGCCTCCGCATTTAAAATAATTGTAGCATTCAAACACATTAAAAATGCATTTACACGGCATAAAATAAACAAGTGTACAAAAGCTAAAGGCCAAATGAGGACGTACTTTCATAAATGGTACTCTTGCACAAATAAAGAGCCACAAATGAGCTGTAGTTAAATATTATGTAACTTGACGTTTCAATGTTCCTACCAATGTTTTAACCGAACCTATGGCCTTTACATGAATAACTACAGTTCTTTAGGAAGAAAACGCAAAATAATGGAACCTGTCTCCTATATGTACTGTATATGACATGCCATTAAAGTTATTTTCCAACAGTTGGAAGTCGAGTTATAGTATTTAAACTCCAAATGACCAGGAGATGGAAAAGGTCACGGTGGAAGCAGAGGGGAAGAGGGCATAAGGTGAAAAAAAGGAGGCATTTGAGTTGGGAAAGTACTGAGCTTGTTATAATCCGGGTGTGAAAACACACGCATACCCACTTGTGAACCGAACGACCTCAGCATTCCCCGCAGGCACGACGATGGTATCTCTGCCATAATAAAGAAGACCTTGAAAGTGTGTGTGCCGATCATCGCGTGCACACACACACACCTCCAGCTCACTGAATCCATTAGCTCTGCTGATTGTGTGATTGGAGCAAAATGGCCACAGAGAGGAATTATGTAAAGGTGGCCCGGCTCACCTCTCTTTATAAGTTTCTGTTCCTCGTTTCTCCCTCCCTGCTACTTTTCTTTTTAATCTCTTTATTTCGACCATCCTTTACAGCTCTGAAGTTCTCACTCTGTTGAATCTGAAATCGTGAAACAAATTCCATCTAACGGCGCTTTATGCCCTCGCCGGCTCGCTCTCCCTCGGCTGTCTCTCACTACCTAGTAATCTTCTATCCTTTATAAACCCACTCTGTTTCTGTGTCTCTCACTCACACACCCCCTGTCAAGCGTACGCCAAGGGACACACCCTCATCCCGACATAAAACACTAGCTCAGAGTGAGCACACACAGCCTAAAGCTGTTCGCCTCACCCTGTTCCCTCTCAGACATCAAGCAGATCTTTTCTCCTTTTTGATCACATCTCCTGCATCTTTATTTTCCCTCCTCCCGTCCCCTTTTCAAGGTCACCTTGTGTCTTCCTCTCATCCATCCCTCCATATTTCTCCCCCTTTCATCTGTATCGCTCCTCTATTCATGCCTGTCTACCTGCATCTCTATCCAGCATCTAATTTTCTTTTTTTATTCTTTTCACTTTCACTTCACTTCACAGTTCATTCTTTTATCTATTGTTAGCTTTTCTTCTTTCATCCCCAGCCTGCTAAGATGGCCCTTCTCTCTAAAACAGGAAGTGTGCCATTAGGCTTCCATATGGCTAAGTGGCACGCGGTTCTTCTGGTCACTCTCATCTCTTCCTCCCTTGAAACTCATCCTGTTTTCCTACACTTAGTGTCCTGGCTCTCTCCTGCCTACTTAAACTGACAGTTCACCCAAACATGGTCCCCCCCTCATGTCGTTCCAAACCCGTAAGACTGTTGTTCATCTTCAGAACACAAGATTTTTTCGATGAAAACAGATTTTTGCCCCTCCATCAATTGACACGGGTGCTTCAAAAAGCTCATAAAGAGATCGTAAAACGAATCCATATACATTGAGGGGTTTAGTCCTACATTTTTTGAAGAGACAGACTGAATTTAGGCTTTTCAAACATAAAGAGAAGCTCAACTGAACCTGCTTGATGCGTGAGAACAAACCTCATTGGTTCTCGCATGTCAAGCAAACATGCTTGCGCTTCCGTTCACCACAATTGATGTGTGAGTTGATCAATATGTGTTGTATGACATTTCCTGGAGAAAAACTACACTACCTATGATTTTGTAAGAAATTGCCTAAAATCAGAGAATCAAAACAAGCAAACTCAGTATCTGTACTATGTATTTACATTTGTACATCTATGCATTTGGCACACGCTTTTATCCAAAGCAACCATTGCTGCCAACTTAGCGCCTTTGTCGCTATATTTAGTGAGTTTTCAGACCACTCTAGCGACACATTTTCAAAAAGCGACTAGCGACAAATCTAACGACTTTAGTTCTGTGTTATTGGAGACTTCTGGAGACTCTCTGAAATGAAAGCACATATCGTTCTTACGTTTCTCAACGAGCAGCAATTAGGCAGGCAGAACGCAAGAAAGTATGCAATCTAGTACAGCGTGATGACCTCACAAATATGCTAATTTACGGATGACGTCACCTAGCGACATTTTGGCCAGGTTTTAGCTACTTTCCTTTGAAAAAAGTTGGCAACACTGAAAGCGACTTGCATTGCATTGAAGGCACAAATTGACATTCTATAATCGAACCCATGACCTTGGCGTTGCAAGCGCCACCCTCTACTGTTTGAGCTCCAGGATATCATATATATAGTTGTTTCTATATCAACATCTTTAAAATAATAGTTTTTGTAACTCAGTCATGTCATTTGCAATGCATGGGATTGTAGTTCTTTCCCTCAGTAAAACGTTACACAGTCTCGTACTTTTATCATTTTGTCTAATTTCATAATGTTTGTAATGTTGTGATCTCATAGATTGTCTGGTTTGATTGATAGCCTAAAGTAGTCAAATGTTAATGGATTTAAAAAAAAGAAAGTAGGCAATTTATTAAATGGCAATAAATACATCCTTTCAAGTCATGTACCCACCATCTTGGATTCTTTCAATAATAGTGAAAATAGGATGGTCTTATCTGTGAAGGATAACCAGCCTAAGCTGTGTTTAGCTGTTCTCCCAGCTAAAAGTGCACAAAACCCCTTTAAGACCAACAAACTATCTCAGGCTGGTTTAAGATTAAGATTTAGCTTCAGGGACACGCAATACGGATTCAGTTTTGGCCTAAAGATGGTATCCTAAAAAAACAACGGAATAACAGTCGTGTCTATGTTGCCTTCAAATGCTTAGCCTACTAGGATTTCCTCTTTTATTGACACTGGATTATCGACTCACAAACATGTGTACAGTACTTAAAGAAATATCAAATTTATTTACTATAAACTCTTCTATAAACCAGCATATACGTTTGTCTCCACGGCAATTGTCTTTCCAGCAATGTATTTATTTGGGTGAATAATCTAAAGTGGGAGTTTTGTTATGAGACTCGGCGGTAATGGGTTTGTCTACTGGAAATGTCTGGGGTGCACTAGATTATGGCTGTTCTTGAGCGTGTATGTGTGAGATAGGCATGCGTTTCGCCATCCTCCCCGAGGACCAGGAAACGGCAGCAACAGCAGTAGCGGCCCCATCTCTTTTTCCCACGAGATGGTGTTCATATATGTGTGTGTCTGTCTGAGTATGCGTGTCTGTCCGTGTTTGTGCACATGTGCGGCAGGGGCCCATTTCTTCATCCCCAAGTGAGAGCGCCAGAAATGGAGACAAAAAGCCCTTCTGCCTTTATTACTACATGATAAATGCCCCTGTCGTATAGAGACATACGTACTCATGCTGCACACGCACACATACAAACCCTAGATGCAGTCTTTACACTCATGCCACATGAATTATTTCTCATAACCCTCATGCACAGATTTTTTTGTTCCATGAGTGTGCATGTATTACTCCACTTACTATACACATTCTCACACTTGTTTTCAAGACAAAAAGCAGGGTCTGGCTGCACAACCCTATTCTACATGTAAGCCATGTATTATTGATATGACTGTTTGAAAGAGGGGGAGACAGGCACTCCTCTCTTATTAAATTATTGACTAGCAACATTTATGCTGCCAGCACCTGACCCGAGGAGGAGGAGAAACTGATGAGCCGAGAGGGAGAGAGGAGGAGAGATTGTAGAACAGAATTACAAAAGACAAGGATGCCCATATTAAGGATCATTAAGATTCTTCAAGCAATGTAAATTTTATTTTTTATTTAGAGGATTCAAAATGGACATTTGCCATATGCTGACAGAGTAAAAATTGGCTTTGCCAAATAAAATGTAGCTGCCAATTGGCTGTAAGAGATGCACAATTAAAAATTAAACCTGCTAGATAAATCCACTAAAGAAAACTATACCTATATAAATACCTTTGCAATATTAAATTAGTAAATAATGAAATGAGTAGCAAGTGAATTGGTAGGTGGGAAAAATAATGTAGTTTTGGACGTGTTCATGAAAGTCTTCCTGAAATTCTGCCATTCGGGCATGGAGGGGGCGAGAAAGCAAAAGAGTTGTAAACAGGCAGCTGAGAAGAGCAAGGAGGAGATGGGAAAGATGCAAAGAAAGGTATGAAGAAAGCAGAAAGACAGATACAAAAAACAGCTGGCAATGAAATGAGGATGTAGAATGTAGGGGAGAAAAAGAAGGAACAGAGTGAAAAGAAAGAGAGATAGGAGCAGCAAGAGATGGCAAGGGAGCTAAAGAACGAGGTGAAAGAGGTGGAACAGAGAGAGAGATCGGAGCTGAGGTGGAGGAATTGCAGGGCATGAGAGCAGAAGGGAAAGATAATAAAAGAATAAAGATGCAGGTGAAATGAGAAAGCGGGAAGGAGCGAGAGAACACTGATGCAGAGGTGAGGGGGAGAGGCAATCTGCAAAACGTGAACTGGTGGAAGAGAAAAAAAGCTACGAATGAGAGGAAGAGAGCATGCCAAGGGGAGAAAGGAAAAGAAAGGAAAGAAAAAGAGCCAAGAAATATTTATTCAAAAGGATGCACAATATATCATTACTACTTACGAATTAAAATAATGAAATGACGGAATAAACAAATAAACGAAATATTTGAAGTTTGAGCAATTTTCATAAATTAAATAAGTGAAGTAAATATTTGTAACGATGATGCAGACGCACTGATAGGTGGGGCAAAACGTCAAGTTGTTTAAAAGGCATCTATGATAGAAATGTCATTTTTGTAAGGTGTTTGTACACAGATGTGTGTCCACAGTGTGTAAACAACCAGCTCATAACGGAAAAAATACACCCACTCTTTTTTTTCATATAATCCCCATAAATCATAAACACTCTCTCCAAAAGAGATTTCCCACTACTCTTGATAGTAGGGGGAAGCCCCGCCCACGCCAGATGTTGATCTGCCTTATTAGCATAAACCCCGCCATCGTCCGCCCTTTCCGTTTCCTCGCTGTAGAAGCTGAAGATATACAATGTCTGCGGCAAAAACATCTTCATAGACTGAGACATCGCCATTTGAGCTTCTGAAGACAACATGGATGAAATTCATTCATGACGAAAATGTGCCGAAGTTCGTAAAATGTTATACAGTAATACCTTATTTGAGATATGAGCGTCCCGACATACGAGTATTCCGAGATACGAGCAAGCCTTCAAGTAAATTTTTTACTTTGAAATACAAGTAAAGATTTGAGATACGAGCACGTTTACAGACGCAGACAATCCTTACATACTATCATTTTTTTGTGTGTGTGTGTGTGTGTGTGTCTCTATAGCAATTAAAAATATGTTTATAAATTATAAAATAAATAATTATTTAAATAAAATTATAAATATTTTCCATTGTTATTAGCACTAATAAGGGAGTTTTTTTAGAGGGCCGGAACAGATCTTTTTTTTTGTCATTTCTTATGGGAGGAATGATTTGAGATACGAGCAATTCGAGTTACAAGCTCGTCCTGGAAAGAATTATGCTCGTATCTCAAGGCATTACAGTACATTTGCGAAAATCTTTTTATGCTGAAATACTTCACAAACGAAGATTATTTTGACGCTGGATTTGCACAAAAGTGGTTTCTGAAAGATTTTTTAGATTAACGTGACAATGAGTACAGTAATCCCTCACCACTTCGTGGTTCAAGTTTCGCGGTCTCAGTGCATCGCGGATTTTTCAAAAAATAAAGATTAAAAAATATTGGCAGCCGTATTGCGGAAAGCAGCGTTGTTTTATCGTGATGCGCGAGAGAAACGGTTTCCCAGGATGCCAGACAAAGAAAGAAACTCTCTCAGAGGCTTTGTACACACCCACAGCACCCAGACAAGACACGTGATTGGTTCCCGGCACAAGATCGGAGCAGCAGCTCATTTGCATTTAAAGGGACACAGAAAACCGGCATGTTTTTGCTAATACCCAAATTGGGATGACATATTTGACAAGCCATAATAAACAATCTGTGGGATATTTTAAGACACATTCTATGGATAACAGATACTTGTATTACATATAGGGCCAAAATAGGTCCCCTTTAATTTTAGCTTATTTCTTGTTTCGCTAACTATCCATTTCACTTCCTGGAAGAGGGACATTAAACATTAAATGAAAATTGAGTCCCCTTTCAGGATAATGCTATAGCATATAGATGACTTTAACACTATCAGACATGGACAAAAAGCCAGAAAAACTCAAAATTTGATTTCACAGGGTCTTTAACCCTTTAAGAGCACTATCCATAGAAACATGACGCGTTGAAGAGCTCTTTTCCCTTAAGAGCGCATGTTAGATTGAGTGGCTGTGAGCACATAACGATAGCAGATCCTAAGCGGTAAGCATTCATGCATAAAAAGGAGCTGGTAAAGTAAATTACTTGAAAAAAAACTTTGAACACCATCTACAAATGCTACTTTGTAATGCATAATAAACTAATTATGTATGATTTCTCCATATTTCATACCATAGGAAGCCTAGCTTCCCTTGTACCCTATTAAATTACAGATTTATACAGTGTAGATTTATAATTTCATGAAAATACCAGCTCATTGCTATTGGCAAGAATACACACTCTTAAAAAATAAAGTTTCTGCAGTGATGCCGTTGAAGAACTACTTTCAGTTCCCCAAAAAAACAGTCATTTCAATGATATTTTTCAACATCTTGACAGAACCATTTTTTCTTAATGTGAAAATTAGATACATTTGAATTTGAATAATCTAAAGAACCTTTTCCATTATAAAGAACCATTTGTGCAAAGGATGTGGAAGGTTCTTCACAAAACCATTGACGCCAATAAAGAACTATTATTTTTAAGAGTGTAGGTGCATTTCTTTAAAAAAAGGTTTGATTGTGGAGATAAGTGAAGGAAAAACAGCTCATCTGCATGACAAAGAAGAAAATGAGAAAGACGTGGTGAGAGAAAGCGATATAAACAGTCTGCAGGTGGGCACACGTACGTGAACGCTACACTTGCTCCATTATTCCGCCAGCTGGATGCCGCATCGCCAGGGCCCTCGAGGCGCTGGACAGCCAGGCTCATTTGAGTGCCATTAGAGGCAGTTTTCTATCCTCCGGTTGTACACTTACACTAACACTGAACACGGAGAATGAGGGTGGGAGTGGAGGGGAGGAGAGAGCACTTAAAGAAACAGAAAGAGACGGGGATTGTTACAGCATATTTACTCCCCGTCATCAATTCTCTCTCCTCATTAGCCCGGCACAGGTCTGATCACTTTGTTAGAATTGATTCAGGACTAGTGAAGTTGTTTGCCCGCCGCTCTGTCTGAAAAAGACGACAGTGTACAATTACCTTACAAGCATGTAAACAAGCCACACAAATGCAGCGAGGGAGAATGCGAGGCGCCACGCTTTTGTGGGGCCCGACTGTGTCTAATGTGTGCATGTGCCTGTTTGGACAAAAGTATTCCCTCCACAGCGGGAGCGAGGCATTGATTTTCCCATATTACCACACGTCAGGGCAACAAAGAAAAGCCACCATAATTACAGCGTGCCAACTGCAAATTCCCCAGACCAGTGAGTCCGCCTCCAAATCCCCTTCCGATAAGACTACATTTCCCAGAATTCAGAGATTCAGTCTGGAGAAGTGAGGAGTAATTTGCTTAGAGGATTAGCAGTCTAAAAATAAAAATGTATTCATTACTGTAATGGCTGATATCATAATAAAATAGAATAAAAACTAAAACTTGGATGGATGGATGGATGGATGGATGGATGGATGGATGGATGGATGGATGGATGAATTTCATGCAATTACAATAAATCAGCTTCAAAAGGAATTCATAAGACTATTCACTTACACTACTTTTATTTCAAATCTTTAAAAGCCATATAATAGTCATGCGTGACAAACAGAGCGAAATTTAATCCGTTATTCGCTCGTTATCTAAACTCCTGTGAACGATTCATTAAGTCACAGAGTTCAACTCGAGAACCGAATCCATTAAACTCACTGACTGAATAATTCAGATTAGTTTTGTGAACTGGATAAAATTATTCTTTTTCAAAAAGGCAAACTTTTGTCCACGAATCTCCTCATAAATCTATCATACGGCATCAGAATCTAAATCATGTGAACCACTTTTAGCATCCTTTTTTACTCATTTCGAAGCCTGACAGCCCCTAGTTCTCATTCACTTTCACAATATTAACAAAAGAGACCAGAGTCTGCTTTAAAAATTCATTTTTCTTTCCGAAAGTCATTTGAGTGAGAAAATGCTTTTTATCTGAACTTTTCCTTTAAACAGGGAGCATGAAATCGGGGGAGGGGAAGCAAAACTCATATGTTAAGGATTAGCAATGCAGTCTTCTGGGACTTTCTCCCACTGAATCAAAGGTTAATCGCATTACGGGGAAACTGCATAATAGAAAACCTCACCACAGTAAATACGAGAGGGTCGCAGGCGTGGATGTAAACGTGACTGATACGGGATGTTTAAAAAGACGTGGGCGTAATGGGGGCGAGTGAGTATGCATGCATGCAGATTATTCAAGGCGTGCTGGAGCTTTCGGATGAAGTGCGATCATCTGCGTGCGACTCGAGTGGCTGCGCGTCGGCCGTTTGTGGGAATCAATTAACGGACACCTGTGTGTGCTACAGTAAGACGTGTTCCCACGAGTGGGTCAGAATCGAAAAAAAGGCCGCTCCATAACGAAGCCCCAGCAAGCCACTTGCACAAACTTAGAATCGAGCACACATTCCCCAGAGAGCTGCTGTCGACATGCAACAGCGTTCATCACATTACTGAAAAGCCCTAAATCACATTATAGCCAGAGTGTAGCCTCCAAGCTAACTGATCTCTGGTAGGAGACAGCATGGCAAAAACCAACTTTGAGAGGCAATAGCAGCTGGCAGCTCCTCTCACTGCTCATATTTATAGGAAATTCCCACTGTATGTTTATGAGCTTCCATCGCGGTAAAACGCCTCGCTCACCTCCTGGGTGATTAGCCCCCTAAATGAGAGAGGGCTGTTGCTAAGCACACTTCAATGAGTATGCACCCGAGAATAATGGAGGTTAACAAGTGAGCAGAAGAAACGGGAGGGATTACAATAGACACTAGTGTAAGTAATCAGGACGCTCTGACATTCAAGGCTTTTACAGAGTCATGCTCTCCATTCAATAACCGTGCAAGAGAGACGAGGCATGTTTCCAATACTCAACGAGGAATTGAGGAACAGCGTAGCTGGAGACGTTTGATTTGAAGTCTTTTCCTCATTGCAGCTTATTATGGTCAAGATCAGATCATTAGATAAGAAAAGGATGTAAAAACATAAAACACCAAATGCATTTCAACTAAGACCCAATCAAATTAGGCAACACGTTTTAAAAGTTCTAGGGAATCCACTATAATAGGGCTGAATTAAAAATATTGATTTCTCGATATAATTTTGACAACATAACATTGAAAATTTATTATACTTGGTGTTAGTTTTTCAAGAGCGCTGTCTTTCCTTCCCTGCTAAGGTGTGCTATCAAGAAACACACAGACTGCAAACACATTACCAATCGAACAAAAGCACATTCTTTCCTTGAGTGTTGTCACCAGTCTCACTGATGATGAAATTGCAGTTAATTATCTACTTAATGAAATTTATCATCAGCCCAAAAAACAAAAACAAAGCACAAGCTTTTGTGTCAGGTTATGTTGTAACGCTAAACATAACGGTAGAATTGTGTGTATTACTACCTGCCCTGATCCGATGTAAGATCCACCAATCAGAAAGCTTCCTGAATCTCAAACGACTTTTTTGGATTGGTTATAATGAATGAAGTATATAAACATGGATGCTCACCCATTTCCACCGCCTAACAAATTGTTTATCGTATGACACCAAAAGCATTAACTAATACTAGAAGAGTAAAGTTCGTCAACAAACATTAAAGTTGGCTTGAGAAGTTTGAAGTAGTTTTAACAGCTTTTAGTTAGGGTTAGTTTGAATTAACGTGAAAAAGCATGTCACTAGCAAGGTTTAACGTTAATGAGCAAGTCGCTAACAAGATGTAACGTGAATTAACATTTTGCTAGAGAGATTTAGTAATGACTAACATGTCGCTAGCGAGATTTAACGTTAATTAGCAAATCGCTAACAAGATTTAACGTGAATTAACATTGCTAGAGAGATTTAGTAATGACTAACATGTCACTTGCAAGATTTAACGTTGATTAGCAAATCGCTAGCAAGAGTTAGCATGAATTAGCAAGTGGCTAATGAGATTTAACATGTCGCTAGCGATATGACGTTAATTAGCAATATTTAATGTGAATTAGCATGTCGTTAACGAGTTTTACCGTGAATTAACATTCGCTTTAATGTTGACTAGCATTTCGTTAGTGGATTTAACATTAATTAGCAAGTCGCTAACTAGATTTAACGTCAATTAGGAAGTAACTAGCAAGATTTAGCGTCAATTAACAAGTCACTAGCAAGATTTTACTTGAATTAACATGTCGCTAGCGAGATTTAAAAGTGTTCACCCCCCTCATTGAAAGCATAAGAAAATTATCTTTAAACAATTTTTCGAAATATCATAAATCGAATCAGTTAGAAAAGATATAGCAAACCGAGTTAGAATAGGTCGGAGGTCTGGGGCGAGTTTGGCGTTGCTTGAAAGCCCTAGGAGGAGATAGTGTTTAAAATTTTGCTAAGAATAATAATAATAATCTTAAACAGTAGATCAGTAAGTTAGTTCTCTCAAGCCAACTTAATTAATGAATTGAACCTGTAAAGCGTTACCAAAGCACTTGTTGGATAAACCCGGTACCTTATGAACTACAAAAGGACATGCTATCAGAAGCAGATCCATAGACAAAATACGATGTTTCCAAAAACCTGCAAAGAACTTTCTATTCTACGCTTTCCATACTC
Source organism: Rhodeus uyekii (assembly GCA_037043235.1). Classification (NCBI taxonomy): domain Eukaryota; kingdom Metazoa; phylum Chordata; class Actinopteri; order Cypriniformes; family Acheilognathidae; genus Rhodeus; species Rhodeus uyekii. The sequence goes on along the minus strand of JAWRVZ010000037.1, from coordinate 1,604,250 downwards.
ACAAAAAAATCAAAATGATATAAGGCAGAGGTGCACCTGCGGACAAACAGATCATAGCATCCATGGCCTTCACAGAAGGCAAGTTTCCTTTGATTCATTTTAGAGGGAGAAGCTCACACTCAGCAAGGCTGCGGATTTCTATATCAAGCCTTTTAATCATAACACAGTATTTGGAATTGAACGAAGCAGAACAACCACCCAGCTACAGCTTATCTGGGCTAAACGTCAGGTGTTTTCATTCGCTGGTGTTAGTATCCATGCATAGGCAAACCCGCACACACACACACACACACATTGATGGCTTTGGGATTTGGAGCTCTAAATTAGGTTGCTTGTCGCATTTTCCCCATAGCGAGCTGTGCTCTGATTAAAAGCAACCAATCTCTGGTTTGGTTGTCGAGCGTGGTATTGGTCTCTCTCTCTCTCTCGTGCGCTTAATTCCGTGTCTACCGCCACACTGATCCTGGGATTTCAAGGATCTACAGCTCAATTTATGCATAAAAATATATAACAAGAGCTGTGGAAACCAATTATATAACATCGGCATCACCTTGGGTGGCTGTTTGCACATCATATAGCATGAAGGACGTTACCTCCAATCTAATAATATTACCCTATTGGCTTATCTGGCTGTCAATCACATCTGAGCACGTCCTTCACCAAAAGCAATCCCCAATAATTTGATCCCAGGCCATGAACGCCATCTGGGTTAACCCGAGACATATTACATAGTGCCAAGCCACAAAACGTGCTGAGGGGTCAAGGTCCAGCTGGCTCTGTTTCTTCTGGAGGAAAACATCCTGATGATAAAGATGATAAACCAAATTATGAAGACAAAAAGGCACGTTTGTGCAACATCCTGTCTTGTGTGAAACCTTCAGGGTTCCCACTCTTTCTAATGAGTTCATTTTCATCGTTTATAGGGATTTGAGTTTAAACGTTTTATAGAGATTGCACACATAAATAGTCCTAAGAAAAACTTTAGAACTAGTAAAAAAAAGTGTATATATACACTGAGAATATAAAAACGTCCATGACCTTTTAAGATTTTACTCATCTCTATGACTTTTAAAGGCCACAATTTGGAATTCTCTATATTTTGATACATTCATTCCTCTGGTTGATTTCTGAAGATAGCATATTCTTCACTGCCTATGATATCCCATAATCACACAGGTGGAAGAGTAATTGATCTCTGCTTGACAAGACTTTGCAGGACACACTGCCCGGACAAAAAAAATGTCGCTGTTTGAATTTAAAGAGTCTAGGATTGGAACATTATCGCAGTGATTAGCATGTTATATATTTGGCAACAGTTCTTCTAACCCTAAGAGATGGAGTGTGTGGCTTTTCATTTCTCAAACATCCTTGAAGGAAGACACATCATGGCTATATTCCAGGAGACAGATAAAGTTCACTTGAATAAATTTTTTTGATCATTAGGAAGTACTTCTATACAAAAATGCTTCCTGTGAACTCATTGACGGATGGAGGAGTGAGAAGGTCGTCTTCTCATCTCTTCTCATTGCACTCTCAAATGTAGATGCCGTCACATCAAACCTGTGTCTAAGCCCTTCATTCAGCTTTTCAGACACTAATCCTCTTCACGCACACATAGACACATCTCTCTCACAGATGTTATGCCCCTCAACCAATCATAATACATCTAAACGTCCAAAGCAAGATTACTCTGCACCACCACCTCTGAAATCCTCACGTTTCCATGACCTCAGTACACGACACAATGCCTTTTGCATTCAACGATCATCTTTTTGGAGTCAGAGGGCTGTTTGCATATCATTCTCACTCATTAGCTCACAGTTACTTTGATCATATGGGGCAGATGCGGATTTGACCCAAGATCGGCAGCCCGACATAATGCCCTCTGCGGTGTCTATTGCAACCCTATTGCAAACACATCTTTATGCAAGCATGTGCGTGTCCTGATTGGCTTCTAACAAGCTTGCCCGGGTTTGTTAGAACATGGTTTTCACAATATGCTGCCAATATGTGCTTCCCCGGAAGAAAGGTCGCCCTTCTCTGCTTTGAAAAATAACACCGGCTAAAAAAGGAGATCTGATCAAAGGCCAACGCAAACAAGTGCGTCGACACATCAAGAGAAGAGGATGCTGAAGGGATACGGGGGGGGAAAGCTGCAATCTCGGTCACGCCCCTTGTTTTCCAGGAACATTTGTTGTGGTGATAAGAGTCACTGTCGTCAAGGCGACAGCAAGAGAAGAGGCAGCTGGGTGACGGAGCAACAGCTGCTCATTCACAGTCACATCTGGCGACAAGAGCGTTCATCTTTGTGCCAACAGAGCAGAGAGTGCCAGAGGAAAGATGGAGAAACAGACAAGAAGAGAAAGAGAAAAAAGTACGGATGTATAAAACGGCAAATTTTTTTTTTTTAAATCCACTGATCCGTTCATTGCCTGAACAACTAGCCAACTAATTACTCTTAAAGTCCTGTAGATTTAGACTAGTTTCTAAGGGGACCTTTACTTATAACATGTTCTTTTGACATTAAAAATAAGACCAAAAAAAACTTGTAAAGATGAACTTTTCATTTAGCATAAGAATTAAAGCACAGGTTATAATATATTCAGTAATACCTTGAGATACGAGCAAGCTTTCAAGCTACTTTTTGCTTTTAGATACAAGTAAATATTTGAGATGCGAGCACCTTACAGATGGTCAAGCCCTCAGAGTTTACACCGCCTAACTCGTCCGCTAAATTAAAGTATTTGCGTGAGCAAAAACAGCAATCAAGAGAAGATCGAGCGCCTCATGTGGGATTAAAGTGAGCTTGCGGGCTCCCGTTTTTTCACGTGTAGATCTGTTATCCCCCCCGCGGATGTAATTTACGTACACGAAAATGTCACCGTATTTTCCGCAGCATAAGGCGCACTGGATTATAAGGCGTACGGCCGATTTTTGAGAAAATGTAAGTCTTTTAGGTGCGGAAAATACGGTAGTGTTGTGCTAGTTTCTTTTTGCCATGGATTTTTCGCCAGAGTCCTTGTACAAGAAATAAAGCTTTACATTTTCTGACAATCCTGGTTTCCATTATTCCATAGAAAATTCCACAACACGGTATTAAATGAATTCAATAAAGTCTTAAATGAGCATAAAGAGTTGTGAAAAAATTGATGCGTCAGATCTGTGTCCGGTTATATCTTAAAGTGACAGCAGCCTAATAAACCTGCTGATGTGATGTCAGTCATTAAAGTTAGTCAAAGAACAGACAAATCACGGTGAGGATACAGATAAACACCACATAAAAAGGGCTGGAGAATAAGTCCAACTGTTGCATACTCCTTTTTTGGATTCCTCATGTGCTGTCAATAGTTGTTTTGCTTTGCCTCCAAGCGTTGTCTGTTCTACCTCAGAATGTGGCATCTGTTCTCTTTCTCCATCTGTTTTTCCCCCTCTTCCACTGTCTCCATCTATTCATCAACACCCATCTCAAAAACCAACAAACAATGTGTTCAGGAGACCCTCAGAAACATAAACATCCTATTTCTCCTCCTCCTATCGCAAAAGGTCGGTTTACTGGGTGTATTACACAAAACTCAAAAAATATCTCTAGGTGATATTTCATCCCAAACTCAAAAAAGCTGAAGTGAAATATGGTTTCATAAGAAAATAATGCTTGGTTTTTCCATTGTGACAGTTTTGATTCACATTAAGCATAATTCTCATTACTGTAATGCACTAAAGCAAAGAAAATCCATTTAAACTGTAAATTATAAATACAATATTGGTAATATTTTTATGTACTGACTGCACTGCTATTTAAATAACTTATTTAATAATCATTTTAAGTAATTTCTTACAGTAAAAAATCGTTTTAATCCCGTAATGAGAATATACTAAGAAAGATGATTACAAAAGCATTACGGTAAAATTAATTTAAGGGGAAAATGTTTGTCATGAAAATTATCACACAATATGGTCACAACATTTACCAAATGGTCATAAAACTAGGCTTAAAATTGACTTAAATTTCAGGGTTGAATCTGACCAATAATTCGATCACAACTCCATAACTGAATCCAAATAAACACAATACTGTAAAAACCTTCAGGACTACCAACAAATGATTAATCAGCTATTCATAGAAACTGTATAAACGAGGTGAAAGATTTCCTTACAAGCAGAAATTCTTTCTTGACAGTTACAGCTCTCCTGTGCTCTCCCTCCTGCGTCTACATTATTATTTAATAATGCTTACATCCATTTGTCACACTAAAAAGCAGAACACACCGGTCACAATAAAGATGGACTACCAGCATTAAAAATCCTTTGAGACCCACGTGTTTCCTCAAACTTGAACTGGCAAGTGTATTCAAAAGCTAAAGGGCTCGCGCAGCACATGAGCTTTAACACAATATACAAAAATCTGCACATCAATCTTCACCGGGACTCACAGGAAAAGGGTACTTCACCACTTTAAAGAGCCTGTGTGATTTGGCAATCCCCTAGCAAGAGTCTGCAGCTTCTCCAAATGGCAGCTTGCTCACCACAAGCTCTGCTGTGCTAATTTCTCACCTATCAAGAAAAACCAGAGCAACCGTGGCAGGAAAGCCTGGCCTAGCTGGCTCCAGAAGCTCTCGCCTGCAAACCTCACTGGGTGGTCATGCAAACCTCATTGGGGGCTAATCACAAAACAAATTAATTGCTTTGGAGGAACTGGGTGAAAAAGCCAAGTCGAAAGCCTCGCTGATATTATAAAAAAAAAAAAAATGGTGTCCTACTTCCTTTTTCAAAGCCCGTTTAAACAACGAAGTCATACAGCCAAATCATTCAACTCATTTTCATACCATTTCCTCTTTTTTGGACTTTTTTTCCCACACCTCCACATTTTTCATTTGCACCAAGTAAGCCCAGCAAGAATTGCAGATTGTTCTGCAATTTCTTTTTTACAGGTGCTGATTTGATGGGGAAAAAAAGTGAAGATCTGTGGAGCGAATTTAAATAAGGTAAAACATGCAAAGCGCGACACTCTCATTTAAAGTTAAAAGCATCATCAGATTTCCTAAAATAGAGGTCAGAGACCTTTTTCAGCCCACGGACACCTTGCCGGATAGAATGGCGGTTTAGGAAAAGTTTTTTGGCCTATGACAGCATGAGTTCCATCATAATGGATGTAGAGTTGTACAATACATTTTGTTTTACTTCATTTTAAAAACGGGGGAACACAGTGGAACCCACTTATCTCGACCTTGGTTATCTCGCCAACCTAGTTATGTCGACATTTTTGAAGTAGAACTGCCAAACTCCCTATTTGTCTTAGCATTTTCTTATCGGTTATGTCGATTATTTTATGTTGCTGATATCTCGAGCACAAAAGATGGACAAAGTCGGCACTTTACATTGGTTATCTCAATCCCCGTTACTAATGATAGTACAGAGTTCACTGCGCATGCTCTGAGTTCGCGTTGCACGTGCATCATGGTCTGTACGGTCGCTCACTCCAATAACGCTTCACTCACTCTTGCGGCGCAGTGCCGTGCCGCCGCAGAACCATAGTAACCGCGTGTGCAATACTTATCAGAACTGTGTCCGAGCGAAATGACCGTGTTATGAATGAATGTTTATGTGTGTTGTGACTGTTTCCGCTGTGAGCAAAATTGTGTTTGCAATGTTGGAGAATATAATTAAAGGTTTATTTCGAGAATCAAAGGTGGTTTTAATCGTACACTGGTAAATCTTGTAATGGTTGTCAGAGTGGTTGACGACTGCCCAGATTACGAGCTTTATAGATGAGTTTCACACTCTTCTCAAACATGTAAAGAGCGCAAGTACAAACCAGGAAAAAGAAAACACTCTGACAAAGATTATGCTATATAACCGTCAGCGGTAGAGCGGCCATCTCTCTCCTCACTCAAAAACACTCTCCTTCCCACGCGCGCTCACACCAGAACAGCACACACAACAACACACGCTGTCTTAAAGGTATATTACCAACATAAACTAGCCGTTACAATCTCTGCTGTTAGTCGGTCCACATATGCCTTTTGTTGTTAGCAAACATATACAGTGTATGTACATTTTCATAACATGCCGATCGCTTCAAATAAATCGCAATATTGGCTGTTGGTTTTCTCGATCATCGGTTATCTCAACGCTTTTTTGCAACCCCCGAGGCCGTCGACATAACCGGGTTCCACTGTACTTTTATTCAGAAAGGGTCAATTAAATTGATCAATAGTGACAGTAAAGACATTTCTATTTCAAATAAATGCTGTTCTTTGGAACTTTCTATTCATCAGACTCTTGAAAAAGGTCAAGGTTTCTAAAAATACATAAAGCAGCACAACTGTTTTCAACATTGATCGTAATAAGAAACATTACTTGAGCATATTAGGATTCTGAAGGATAATGCCGCTGAAAATTCAACTTTCCATCACAGAAATTCGGTTTTAAAATACATTCAAATATAAAAGTTCTGTTAAATTGTAGTAATATTTCACGATAACTTTTTCAAAGACATAAAAAAAAATCGTACCACTCCGAAACTTCTGAATGGTAGTGTAAAACATAAAACCCACCAACCAAACAAACTGCAAAGTGGGCACAAATCACAATGTCTATGCGGTGTGGAAAAACATCTCAGTTAAACTCAAGTATCTCAGCATCACAAATGTCAGATGCTACAGATAATTAGCGTCAACGCAGTGCCAGATACATGACACAAGCCATTTTACCCACACTATTATGACAGTGTTCTCTGAACTTGTGTTTGAAGAACATGTAGTATCTCACGAGCTGATAAACACACACCTCAAACTCCAAAAGAAGGTGGATTCGCACAGGAATTCTTACCCTAACAGAACATGATAGGTGGACAGCTCCCGCATGCCTTTCAGAAGTTCTCCTTCGCTTCGCTATGCTAACAATAACAGGCTACAAACATCTCCACCTTCAAAGAAAACCACAAGCTGATTTTTTTGCGGAACAACGCCTTGAAGATTCCCGTAGCTAAACTAACAGCTTCTAAGAGGAATCTGCTGTGAGAAGTAATAACACAAGTTGTGAGATCTACTGATCTGTGCAGTCGCCAGCAGTTTTTGATATTTCTTGTAAAGCCCTTAAACCGGCCCACCACGGAACAAAGCGGTCCGCAGACGGTATGTTACGGTTACACACCGAGACGTAGCGGTTCGCAATAAGCCTCGAGGTCAGCTGTGAAGAGCAACTCTGAGTCTAGAGGAGAGGAGCTCTGACGCCGACTGAGATCAGAGGCCGAGAGCCATTGATCCGGCCCTGAGTTTGTGATCTGGTGTCAGTGTGCAGGCAAGTGCGGAGCTGAATTCACAATGGAACCGTGCTTCATCCATCTCCTTTCCAGCGGGAAACTCCAGCACCAGGCCTCCCTAATCTTCATCATCACCTCAGCGCTGCTTCTCGTCGACTCTGATCTCCGCTTGCACAAACTCGCATCACATCAGCTCATTAGCGGGCTTTACAGACACCTTCACTGTCAGACTCGCACTCCTCTTTCCCGTTTTAGATTCTGCACTTATAATGAGGTTACCCCACACATTTTTTCCCTTCTCCTATTCAAACTCGTTCAAGCTTAAGTGCCAAAAAGACTATCAATTCAGCTTTCCTTCAGTCAAGTTGACTTATTTCCCACCTCTCTTTTTTCTTCTCCTTTCTCAATCTTCAGGACATCTTGGTCTGACCTCCCGTTCCATTTTATTTATTTATTTTCACAAATATTGTTTTCGGTTTAAATTTTCCCAAATCAAATTCTATGTCATTAAACAGCATGTCTAATCATTTGAAGCCATGTAATCAATCTTAAAAAAAAAAAAACTTTGCATCTATTAATTTCTGTATGAATTCCAACTTGTAAATAAAATTATGATATTCCTTAATATAATAACCATATAAAACCAATAATAATCTATAGGAATTATAATTTCTTTAACCAAACTCAATTTTCATGAAGATTTCTGAGCTCTAAGAGTATCTGAAATATATATTTTTTTTATTTTCTGGATCACGGAAATCATTTTCCCATTTTCTGCAATATCTGTATCCTTCCTCAATCGTTGTAATTCCCGAGCTAGTTTAGATTTAACAAAACATCTTTTTTGCCTTCTCTACTTCTTCCCCTCTTGCTTTTCTTGAGCACCTGTGCCTCATTAACCCCCAAAAAGGCCCCATTTGACTTTCTGTTCGTCACTAGATGGCTGATCTTCAATCACGCCACAATTCACATTTAATTCAGATACTCCAAGCAAATTTGTATCAGTTAAAACTGACAGCAGTTCGGCAGTTATAAATGGTTTACTGCACGACTGCTCCGGCGAATAATAAAGCCACACTTTTCCGGCTCTTTTCAGCGAGCCAATTAATTAGGCAACTCCTCGCAGGCTGTCATGTGCACATGGACCATACACACGGCTGGTTCCTCTAAGAATCCCCCAAGTACAAATCCCGTCTAATAAAGTCTTGTAGCCCTGGCCCATAATGGAGTCATCAAGCCGTTCCCTTTTACGGAGAAGGCCCTGGACCGTCTCCAGTGAGTGAGTGTGTCCATGTACGTGTCTTTCCGATCTAAGACCTCTCTCTCATGCTCAAGCTCAGCTCATTGCATCTTCCGCTCTATGATCTGCTGTTGATACTCGCAGTGTCTCTGGCCATCAGTGTCATGTAAAAACACATTAGTGGATGCTCAGGGTTACCAAAACCAGCTACAGATGTTACGACATTACACTGGCGTCAAGTCGCCTCTAATAAGAGAAGCAAGCTGTTAATTTGACCATAGCACGCATCGTCTATATTTCAGCACTGTCACGAAATTAACAAGCAGACTAACACCAGACCTATTAAATAGTATTTCTGTAGCTCAAATCATCAGGAAGTTCAGGATTCAATATCCAGAGAATGTATGAACTGCAATGCGTCGTATCACTCTGAATGATGGTGTCAAATATGTACAAATAAAGAAAATGTATATAATTCATAATTAAATTCAAATATTGTATTAAATGTATACAAATATATACAGTGATCCCTCGTTTATCGCGGTTAATGTGGAGCGGAACCCCCCGCGATAGGTGAAAATCTGCGAAATAGGATTGGCCCCCCTAGGAATTTCCGTATATGTGTGTGTAGGTACCAGAATGTTTAAAATATGTATATTTATACTTTAAATATATTTTAATTAAATTTATTTAATTATAAAACTTTAATATTATACATTTACTCTCTCTCTCATATGATATGTATTATGGTGTTCTACACTCATCAATGACAGTAGTATCTTGAGACTCCAGTAATGACGACGATGACAGACCTGTGCGGTTCGATGAATGTGATGATGATGATGATGAAGATGGTGTTACTGCACTGGTATAATGAGCCTTTAAATCAGTTTGGGAAGTGCCTCATCGTCAGATTCTGAGAGAGGCGAAGTATTGAGTAAACGATACTCCACTCGTGCTCTCATTGGTTGATCTCGCGCCGGGAACCAATCACGTGTCTTGTCAGGGTGCTGTGGGTGTGTACAAAGCCTCTGAGAGAGTTTCTCTCTTTGTCTGGCATCCTGGGAAACCGTTTCTCTCACGCATCACGATGAAGCAATGCTGCTTTCCGCAATACGGCTGCCGATATAGCGGTATTTTAGATTTTTTCGAAGAATATTTTTGAAAAATCCGTGATGCACTGAGGCCGTGAAACTTGAACTGCAAAGTTGCGAGGGATTACTGTATATATATATATATATATATATATATATATATATATATATATATATATACACACTTTGTTTACACTTGCTTGTATCACAAACTAGTGTGATCCATGTTAATACCAGTTGAAGAGCAGAAGAGCTGAGTATCCTACTTCAGAGGTAATATGTTGACCCTCTGTTTGGTTGTCCAATTCCAATTTAACACGAGTGGAATGTCGGTGTAGGTATAGTCCCACTTCTCCACTGACCTCCTCTTTCCACACCTCCCTTCAATCCTTTCATTTTTCACCTGGTCTCTATATGTCTATCGCTGCTCTCTACATGCGAATAAATCAACACAAGGAGGGGGTGCAGAAAAGAGGGTGGGGGGGGGGGGGGTGAAAGTAGGACACTTCAACCTGAAATGGGCAGCCCTAAGTAATACCACTGAGAGAGGGGAAAAAAGAAAGGTGAAAAAAAGAGTGCAAGATGGAGAGAGATGTAGTTTCTAGCAGAGAACACAAATAAGCAGCATAACGATGGAAGAACGAAGAGAAGAAAGGGCCATTGGATGTGGAAATAGGAAGCCATTTACGCAGCAGGTAAAAATGACAGATCGCGTATGAAAAAGAACAGGGCCGAATCTGGGTGGGGGCAGCGATAAAGAGAAGAGAGGGCAGAATGGATTGAGATGAGGGAATGATAGAGGTGAGGAAATTGGGGGAAAGGATGTCGGCACTGAGAATACAGATATAGACAACAAAAGAAATAGAGAAGAAAGAGGACTTAAAAGGGGAAGAGAAAAGTTGAAAAAGGAAGGGGAAAAAAGATTATAGACTGAATGAAATGGAGATACTGCGAGCTGAAATACTTAGAAAAATGGAAAGGAGGAGGAGGATGGCAAAACAGGAAAAGTGCACTAAAAGGTGAAAGTGCGAGGAACACTGAGCTGCGGAGAGGTTGAGAGAGCACAGAAGGGCCATGTGTACATAGAGACTGTGTATGAATATCTTATGCAAGCTCTGCAGATGAAAGCACATGGTTCTGACATCCTCTCGCTTTTGCTCTCTATCCGTCTCTCCTGAGGCAGTGTCTATTTAAATGTGTGTTTAATCGGGGAGTGTTACAGCTCTAATCGCGGCTTGCGTCACACAGAATGCATTTACGCACACACCTCGCATCCATATCTAACCGTGTTCCCACTCTCCGCTGCATCTATCTCCTAATCAATGTCTCTTTTACACATTGTCACAAACACCAAACAGCCTGTGGGAGAGAGGGAGAGAGTGAGTGAGTGAGTGAGAGAGAGAGAGAGAGAGAGAGAGAGAGAGAGAGAAAGAGTGAGAGAGTGTGAGTGTGAGTGAGCGAGCGAGAGAGAGAGTGTGAGTGCGTGAGAGAGAAAGAGAGAGAGTGTGAGTGAGAGAGAGTGTGAGTGAGTGATTGAGTGAGAAAGAGAGAGAGTATGAGAGAGTGAGAGAGAGAGTGGGAGTGAGTGAAAGAGAGAGAGTATGAGAGAGTGAGTGAGAGAGTGAGTGAGTGAGTGAGTGAGTGAGTAAGAGAGAGAGTGTGAGTGAGTGAGAAAGAGAGAGAGTGTGAGTGAGAAAGAGAGTGTGAGTGAGTGAGAAAGAGAGAGAGTGTGAGTGAGTGAGAAAGAGAGAGAGTGTGAGTGAGTGAGAGAGAGAGTGTGAGTGAGTAAGAGAGTGTGAGTGAGTGAGTGAGTGAGTGAGTGAGAGAGAAAGAGAGAGTGTGAGTGAGTGAGTGAGAGAGAGAGAGAGTGAAAAAGAATTTCTTTAAGAAAGAAAGAAAGAGACAGAAAGAAAAATAAAGAACTTTTGAACAAAAATAGATAAACAAAACAAACCAAGAATCAAACAAAAAGTTTAGTTTTTACATTATTTCAACATTTGTTTTTGTTTTTTTACTTACAAGATTCAACAAAGTTTAGGTCAATTTAAAAACAAATTAATTAGAAATTTAAAAAATAATGTTTTAAAAACAAACAACTTGGCAGAGCAAGTCAACTTAAATTAAGGTTTAATTTTTTTTATAAAAGCATGAACAAACAACCGAACAAACAAAAGTTAAAAAAGAAGTAAAAAAAAATGAAAATTGAACAAAAGACAAAATGAAGGAACAAACAAAAGTAAGCCAATTAATGAACAAACAAAAAACAAAAAGATTAGACAAACAAAATGACAAACGAGTCAACAAAAGCAAGGACAAACAAACAACAACAAGACAACCTAAAGTAACCACATTTAAAACTAACAAAGAATGAGGACAAACAATAGAATGACTAAACATACAAACAAACCAAAAAAAACAAAAGAAGGAGAGAAGGGCTGTGAGGCTGGATGCTGGTAATGAAGATGAACTAATGAGTTGCTGACAAACCCTCTTCACACTCAGCGGGGAGATGACAGAGGGAAGGAGCTACGGGAAAAAAATAAACCCCTCTAAAAAGCACAGCAGATGAGTGTTTCCTCTGCAGGCTTTTAATCTGGTTCTGTTCAAAGTTAGCTTGGAGTCACCCCACATGAGAGGAGCGCGCAAGAACGAGGAACGAAAGTAGAGCAATGCAGATCGAAGAAAGGGGTGCTCAAGAGGGGAAGAGCAATTTTCTGGGCACTGAATGAATCGGCACGGCCAGAACGTCTCCCCCCCCCCCACCCCTTTCCCATTTCCCTCAGCTCCCCAAAAACTCGATTACACACTGAACCCAAACACACACACACACACACACACTGAACAAATTATAAACACTGCCTAGCGGCGAAATCATGAGGCCCTCTTAGGGTAATAGCGCGTACGGGTCTGTGTGTGGAGCCCAGAACCACAGCTTTGGAGGGGAAAAGAAAGCGAGTCTGTACTGTGCCACAGGAGAGATTGTGTCCATTCTTGTCCACGCGCTTTTGCAAAGCAAGGACAGATGGAACAGACAGTGTCTAAAGCCCAGAGGACTAGCCACGCTAAACACTGCAGATAAGCCAAGCTATGCTTCTAAAAGCCCTGTTATCGTCTCTCTTCTGCTGCTCTGTTGATAAGCTCTCACCACCCAACAAACACTCTTTACTCGTCTGTCCGAGGGTCCTAACCCTAAACATTCGTCCCTACACGAGCTCCAAACAAATGAAATGATTATCAATGGAGCTTCTTCAGCTCGCCAACGCTGCATACATGTGATCAAAAATACAGGAAGAACCGTACTATTGTGAACTATTGTTATTATTAAAAATAATAGATTTCTATTTAAATATACCTGCGTTTTAGTCCTGTAACGACAAAAGCTGAATTAATCGAGTATTCAGTGTCACGTGATCCTTCAGAGATCATTCTTAAATCATGATTTGCTGATCAGGAAATATTTGTTATTATTATCAATGTTGAAGACAGTTTCATGTTTTTGTGGAATTTTCAGTTTTACGGTTTTAATTTTACGGTTGTTACAGTCACTTTAGACCAATTTTATGCATCCTTTATGAATAAACGTTTTAATGTCTTTAAAAACTAAATCCTCCTGAACTTTTGCACAAGGATTTTTTTTTAAATACAGTAATACCTTGAGATACGAGCGTCCCGACATGCAAATATTCTGAGATACGAGCGAGGATTCAAGCTATTTTTTTAATTTGAGATACAAGTAAATATTTGAGATACGAGCATATTACAGACGCCATCGCTGGTGTTTGAGCACTGGGAGCAGCTCAAGCCTCATTTATGGGGTAATTGCGTATGATCTCCACTAGAGGGCCACCTTGATTTTACAGCGGGAGGTTACCGGGGGTGACGAGTGATCCAGGAGTATTAAACTGGGAGCAGCACGAGTTATGTGTGTTCAATATTAATAATAATAATAGGTTCTGAGGCATCTCTCCAATGCACTACACGGGAAGAAACACTACACTTCCGTATTGTGTTTGCCTTATCTATGTAATCCCTCCTCCTCCTCCTCCGCACATGTCTCCATTAGCCGCTACTGTATTGTCTGTCTCGAAGGTAAGAACTCAATTAAAACCACATTTTATATATAGGAATCCTTATATACTATAATTTTCTGTGTGTGTGTATGTCTCTATTAGGGATGTGCTTTTGACAAATTTTTTAGTCGTTTAAACGAAAATTTTGTAACTGACTAGTCGACTAGTCTAAAAGTAATGCCGCTAGAAATAAGGTCACATTTCCACGGCGCGCTTTTCCGAGGCGTGCTTGTCGGTTTCCATGGTGAAACCCGTGACAATGAGTTCAATAAAAACAGGTAAAAAATAAAAAAGTATATATATTTTTCTTTCAGCTGAACGTGATCACAGTGACGGACAGTTGTAGTAAATGACGCGATGATTTGGCTGTTTTGGCTTGTCTCTCCAAACGTTTCCGTGTCTGTGATTAATATGGTTATGATCGGATCCAGTGGAATCATTATATGTTAGTTTGACAACAGTTTATAAAACACTTTTCTTTCTCTTCCTACTTTAAAATACTCCCACACCTTGCTCGTCTTTCAGTGGTCATTATTAAACCCGCCACGACTGATATAAACAAAACGCATGGGAGATCTGCGGTAAAGATTTAGTTTCTGCTAACTGAATAGCTGTGATGACAAACACTGAGCGCGTCCGTCGCGACCACAGCGCCAGCCAACCCGCGAAAACGCGTTTGAATTTAACAATTGGTCACGAGACGCACGGAACGTTCCAATCCCGCGTACGATCGCGCGCGTCAGAGGGTTACATGTAAGATTAAAACGTCATTTGAACAATAAAATCTCGTGGGTTTTTTTTCTCATGTAGTCGACTAGTGTTTTCGGTGTCGACTAGTGGCACCCTGTACCGTTAAGTCGACTACACTCGCACATCCCTAGTCTCTATAGTCATTAAAAACATGTTTTTTCCACTGTTATTAGCATTAATAATAGGAACGGATACATTTTATTCCTGTTATTTCTTATGGGAAAACATGATTTGAGATACGAGCTCGGTCCTGGAACGGATTATGCTCGTATCTCAAGGTATTACTGTACATACAAATAAAGTGTCGATGAATTTGCCTTACTAACTGACTAACTGACCACCCCTACTCTTTTTTTTTTTTAAGCCACCGATCCAAGACTACCTTGAGGCTGATTAGTTGACTAGATGTGCAGTTGTCCACCATCAACAATTATGTCCAACAGTTTTACAAATTCCTATGTAAGAGGATTCAGTAAATCTTCTGTTATCTTTGGAAGCAAGGCTCTAGCTTTTCCTATAATTTGGTTGTATTTTTAGAGAGAAAACATTAGCTTTTAATGCATGTCTTAGAGCAACATCACTGTCAATTTATCTGCTTGACTCACGCAGCATTTTACCACACTTGCTTACTGCTAATGTTCATGTTGCATTATGCATGTTGGTGTACTGAGTAAATTTATATAAGAAAAAACCTTTCACACTTTCTGAAGAAAACATGAATGTTGTTGCCAGTAGGAAACACAACAACACGATGTGATTGCTAGTCGATTGCAAACCGTTTGGTTTTTGACTAATGTTTGTCTACAGTAGAGTTAGTTAAATGTATTCAACAGAGTTTGAAAATCCCTACCTTATTTACAATTATAAATTATATAAAAATACTTTAAAATAAATCATTTGAACTTTTCAAATTGAAATAATTTAGAAATAAATGCATTTAAAAAAATATATCATTATACAATATTTGAACCATTAAAACCATTTTAAAATTTAGGCAAATATAAAAAAGTAAAAAATAATAAAAAATATTATTAAAAAAAATTAAATAAAACACTCAAAAGTAAAACAGTGCTGAAATGACAAAACATTTAATTGTTCTAAATTAAATAACATTTAATTGTTCTAAATTAAATAACATTTATTTGTAATAAATAAAATTATTATTAATAAATATTGAAGTAAATAAAAGACACGCATTTAAACAAAAAGTAACACTAAAAATGTATCAGTAAATGCTGAAATTAAACTAATAATGAACAATCAAACAAAACTTCTACAATTTATTAACCTTAATAGACTCTTACTGTAGTGTAACCATTTCAGTTAAATCCAAACCATCATGCTTAAAAATAGACATTTATAACTATCTACGCAGAGCAGTGAAATTACATAAAGTGAGAGACTACACATATAATATACTTTTATTTGCTTCTATTTCAGAACACTTGATGATTATTAAACAAAATAACTATGTATCCCAATGATGAAAAAAATAACTGAAAATCAAATGAGTTTCTGATTTGTTGGCTGCATAAACAATTTGCTTTCTCATGTTAGCCAACGAAGTTGCATGAATGCACAAGTGACCAGCTGAATATAAACTAATCCAAATAGATGGTAACAATTGTGATATTAAACATTTGGGTCAGATTTGTGGGTGTTTTTGTCACATTGTTTTAACCGCTTGAGGTTTTACTGTCCTCTCAGCCTCCATACTGCTGTTCTTTCTCCGCTAATGCAGCAACTATTCAGCAAATTAATATGGCAACATGTACTGTTCTGTATTCGATTGTCAGCGCTCTCCATGCACTCACATGTCAAAACAAACAGCACAAGGCATCAGTGTTTCCGCCTCTAGAGGCGCTCTCATATTGTATCTTCTCAGCCGCTCCAGCAAAACAGAACAACTATCGACATGGATTTATGTCGATTGCTCCACCAATCAGCTATTGGTGCCGATTATTCGGTCTACCTCTAATTAAACCTATTTGATGAAGTATTTTATACTTCTGTGCTGGCAACTTCCATATGACACGCAAGAATGTGGAGGTAAAATAGTTCAAACATAGCCATTGTTTTGTTTTGTTTCACCATTTTGCTTCTCCATCTCTCCTCCTCTCTTTCACTCATGTTCTTGGATGGCTGAGCGTCAGCTATTGCCACTCCAGAGTGGATACGCTCCGAATCACCTAATAACTCCAACTATTTTCTCCAGATTTGGTCTGGCATATTTGTCAAAGTCGTGACAGTGACTCTCAAACGACCTGTCTGACCTCAGCCTATCCCACGGCTTCTCTGACAATGCCCACGGCTCTGACGCCATACCCCCCCCAAACCTCCGGTAGATCAGACGGCACATCTTCCTGAATCCTTGTGATTTCAGGCCAGATGGAAGGAGAAAAAAAAGCACCAAGAGGAAAGAGAAGAGGAAGACTGTGGGAGGAAGAGAATTAGAGATGATTAAAAAGACACATGCGCACTAAGTAGTGTGGCGGCTAAAAGCAAGAGGGGAGAACATAAGCGTGTAAGATGGAAGGGAGGGGTAACAGAATGCAAATTTCACAACATCTGTCCGCTTTGTATTTGTAGCCGGAGGGGAAGTCTTATCAGTAGATGATTGTTAGCATGTGTGTAAATTTAGAAAAATCTGGGTGGGCAGCTGCTAATGACTTCAGTGCTGCCGCTGAAGTTTGAACGGCCGTTGAATTGAAATGTCAGAAGGGCCTCAAAGGAAGACATATCAGGCCTGACCATCTGAAAACGTACATACATGCGCACACACGGCTCACTGGAGGGGAAGGTTAAGTCACCATCTTTCAAATCCACAGTGTCTGTTCCCTTTTCTCAGATGATTGCGCCCAACCCTCAAGCCCACTTGCCCTTTAAACAGCCCAAAACATACACTTCCGCACACACACTCAAATCCAATTCGGTAACTTTTTTCCTTTTTTTGTAGCAGAAAGTAGTTCTGGAACAGAATATTCAGTTCTACAGCATTTGACCTCGAAGTCGTTAACAAGAAAACTAACCTGCCAACTTAAGGTCTGTTCTTCCCAAGGACAATAACTATAATGATCGCTCTAAAAATCGTTCTAAATATAAAAGAATAGCAGCCCACACCACTATAATGATGTGATAATGGAAAACACTGAGGAGACACGTCGCTGGAATCACTTTCAAAATCATTTTCTCCAGCTGATGAGTGATAAAAACATCAAACCAGAATCCATCTTGGTTTAAAATAGGTGACAGGCGACTCTTGTTACAGTTATCCTGTTAGATGTAAATGAGCCTTTCCTACTGTAGTCTTAAGTAGAAACAAAAATAAAAAAGTAATACAGTGGAATCCGGTTATGTCGACGGCCTCAGGCGTTGCAAAAAAGCATCGAGATAACCGATGATCGAGATAACAAATTTATTCAAACATACAGTGTATGTACATTTTTATAGCATGTCGATTTATTATATGAAGCGATCGGCATGCTATAAAAATGTATATACACTGTATATGTTTGCTAACAGCAAAAGGCAGATGTGCACCAACTAACAGCAGAGATTCACCAGAATACAATAAAAAAAACACTTTCGATTCTCCATACAAACCTTTAATTATATTCTCCAACATTGCAAACACAATTTTGCTCACAGCTTAAACATATACGCATTCGCTCATAACACATTTCGCTTGGACACAGTTCTGATAGTATTGCACTCGTGGTTACTATGGTTTCTTTTCAAACTCTAAAATGCTTTGTTTCTTTTTGCCTTTAACGGTCTGCTTGAAAACAAATGCTATCAAATCGGTAACGACGTCTTTGTCGATGTCAATGTAATCTGGGAATTCCTGGACAGTGAAGGCGAACTTCTGCGCCTCCTCTTCCAAGATAGCATCTGCAAGGCTTGATTTTTTCGCCACTTTCGCAAGTTCTTCTGTGGCTGCGCGGCGCTGTGAGTGAAGCGTCACTGGAGTGAGCGACCATACGGACCGCGATCCACGTGCAACGCAAACTCCGTGCATTTGCAGTGAACTAGGTACAATCATGAGTCACGAGATAACCATGTGAAGTGGCAAATTTGTCCCTCTTTTGTGCTCGAGATATCAGTGTTCGGCAACATAAAAGAATCGGCATAACCGATAAGAAAATGCTAAGACAAATAGGGAGTTTGGCGGTTCTACTTCAAAAACGTCGACATAATAGGATTGGCAAGTTAACCGTGAGTCGAGATAAGTGAACTCCGCTGTAATTTAATTAAAAATGTGCACAGTGCTTTATTAATCCCATTAAAATATTTTACCCTGACCCGGTTTTTAAGCATCTTATTTATCTTTTTACCTCAAAAGGTTAAAACATTTAGACAAAAACACACGCAAGTCCAACCCAAATGTATAATCTCATGATTGTTTCCACCTATTTGCATTAGTTTTTCCAGCTGGATGCTTTTATGAATTTATGCAGCACTTGCATATTTAAAGCCAGTGCCTTGAGAAGGCAAACCGTTTCATCATGCAGCCGACAGAAACATTAAAAAATGCATTAATGCTTCAATTTCACTTCTTTTTTGTCATCAATATAGTACATATGTTGATTAAATAATTAAATGTTAAAAGTCTGAGAGTATACATACAATATCTGTCTAATTTCATTTTATACGTGACCTCTGCTTTCGACTTATTCAAACCAGCTTGCGATGGCATAAAGTACATTAAATCAAAGTATAATAGATGTAAAAGAGTATGACTCTACAGTTCTGTATGTTTGAGTGTGGGTGTTTATCTAGTAACATAGTTGGTTACATCACCGTGCAGCTTTAGTTGAAAACATGGTCGGGTAAAAAAAAAGCATTATTCTGATGGAAAACACAAAAACAGTCATAATAATACTCAAGACAAAAAGCTTTCAAACATATGGCTGAGAGCTTGTGTGAAATACTTAACGCGCGGCTCTATTAGTAACTAGCTAATGCCATCAGCCAGCTCGCCATATGCACATTATGAGATTTGTACTCAGTAATGGAAATGTAAGTCCAATCCCAAATGCCCCAATCACATTTCATATTCACACTGGTTAGACTGAACAGGAAATGAAACTGACACAGCTCGCCATGTCACCACTAATGAGATTTTTATAGTGAAAAAGTGGAGAAAACAGCCAAGCACCACACATTCAAGTGTGCATGTTAAAGGGCTTACCGACAGAGTTTCCAAGACGGACTCAAGATTGAAGTTTAAGGGGAATTTGTACAGAGTAAGTATTGCATTATGTCCCATATATGGGGAAATCAATCAAACCATTAGCTCTCGTTATCAGACAGTCTCACATTACGCCGTACAGTAAACACGGAGAGACCTCATATCTGATTTGAGATACATGAGCTTGCAGTAACGGCTCTAAAACGTATTAGATGGTGAAAGTGTTCCACTATCATCTGCTATTAGCATATTTTTCAGATACTGCATGTAACATTAGGCATAGGCAAAAAGCGACGTTAAATACAAAGCAGAAAACGCCTCAACAAAATGCTGACTTCTGCCCCTGCGCTGAGAGATACAAACAGCCTGCCAAGTTCACCACTAAAGACTTAATAAAGCTATACCACAGAGACAGCATGGCTTTCCCTCTCTCACCACGGCTAAAAGGAAATAACACACAAATGCGACAGGCAACCAAATTAGACAAAATCTGACAAGAAACTAACCCATCAGACAACAAACTACCTTGCTAGATAGACAACTTTTGTTCATCATTTCTTCCCGGGAACCTTCCGTGAACCCGTCGCCCACTAGACAAACACAGAACGAGAGAACGAACGCTTGACTGACAGAATAATTGAGTGAAAAATAAAATGAACGTTTAAATGATAGAATGCTAGAATGAACATTTGAATTATAGAATAAATGACAGAAGAAACGTCTGAACGATAGAATGAACGAACTGTTGAATGAAGGAATGCTGGAATGAACGACATACTGAACATCTGAATGACAAAAAAGACTGAGACAGGACGAATGACATAAGAAGACTGAAAGAGACGATGATAAAATAGATCGAGAGAGAGAGGACGACAAAGACAAACAGAGGGACGTACAGACTGATATTTAGGGATAAATATAATGACAAAATGAGATAAAACATCAGAACGATGCATACAGAGATATAGAGAACAAAACAATCGATCGAAAGATAGACCGACATAAATAAAGACAGAGTAATAGAGCAAAAGATGGATGGACAGATAATATGGCATGTGTTTCAGGCTGTTAGTCAGTGCAGCAGGAGATTGATGGTGAAGTGAGTAACCTGTCAGAGATCTCAGCAGGACTGGGATTGAGACATTTGGTAAAGGCCAGTTCAGCTTCAATATGGGAACTGTCAGCTTTACAAACACTCAAACACACACGCGTGCATAAACAAGCTTCATAAAGCCCACCGGTAGAGGATTCCGCTAACAAATTACCAGTTAATTAGTCGGAAAGAAGCAGAGAGCAGTCCATACAAACACCCACACACAAGAGGAAGATCAATCTAAATAAATAATAGACTACTTTAATGCTAACCGATACATAAACACAGTTTGTTTGGCACTTGACCTGGTGAGACTCCCGATACCAGCTCTATACCTGCTCTACCGGTCCGTCTACTCGCTCTTACATCATCTCGCTTCCGCCTGACACGCTCATCCCGACTAAACACCCACCAGTGGCCCTCAGCAAGAAGAAACAGACGTGTACACATACGCAGAAATATACAAATGAAAAGACGGTGGCAAGCACTTTGGGGGAAGGAAAGCAGAGAAGAAAGGCGTTGAAAAGAGCTTCTAAGAGAATAGAGAGAATAAACATGTCTCGCACTGACAGATTTTCAATGATATCTGCTGAGCCAGGCACAAGCTCGCAGTGCCTCGGAATGACAGATTATGAGTGTGTATCTGGAACAGAAGGAGGGGAGAGATGGAGCGGTCTGTTATCATGCACTATAATCATTTATAATATTTACATAGTTTGGTAATAAAATGAGGAGAATTTGTCACACTAACTAGACAGTCGGGACAGGACTGAGCAAAGAGGAAAGTGCGTGAGTGCGTTTCTGTAGTAGAGATGTGCAGAACACGTTGAGCGGTTGTTCTAATGGAAACGCCGTACAATTAATCTGATTTAGGGTCGTGTATAATCAGAAGCATTTCTTAGGCACAGAAAGGACGCATTCTTGTGCTCAAAAAGAGCTAAATGAGAGAAAAGTTCAATTTGACAAACTATCTCTTCAACAAGTGCAACTTAATGAAGGAAGTCGATTGATTCATTCCAAAAAACAATGGAAATGGATACGTCACTTTAACAAATGATAAACATGGCACTGTAGATTATGAATATTGTTGACTCAAAATTGTATTTAGTTCCTCTTGTAACCATTGCCTTGGATAAAAGCTTCTGCTAAATGCAGAAACGTTAATTGACAAATACTTTGACATTCAATACTGTTCATTTCTGTTCACTTTAAAAAGCATGTTAAAAAGTAATGGTTAAATAAATAAAAGTTGCTGTATGGCTGTACTAAAGTGGTACTAAAAATGCCATTATGTGTTTGCAGATACTTCTACGTCCAGATACACATTTCACTGAAAAACAGTTCTGTAGAAATATTTGAAATATGTGCTCTGTATCCTGATGTCTGTTTTTGTTTTGGCCTGTTTTTTGTTTGGTCCAACCCACTGCCAATTTACCCAACGGTATTTCGGCACCCCGGGTTTGAGTTGGTTGAAAACATGGCATATTGCAGCCATGGAAGCCAGCAAACAAACTCGGTCAGGGATTCTACCCGACCTAAAAAGCTCGGCATTCAATTGAAAAAGCTCTACGGAAAGACTGAGGCATTTTAAAACAGATGAATCTACTCAACTTACAGAGTAAAGCTTGTTGCTTTCTATTGTTAATTACGCTTGCCTCAATCTAGAACATCAAGTCTGAGAAAGAGGGGTGCGGGAAACCACTCTCTCAATATTTTGAATTACTACAGTAGAGTAGCGGTCAATATTACATACTGCACCTTTAAATCATGTCATTTTTCAACTGCATTTATAAAAAAAGCAGTGGCCAAAAAAGATGTTCAGCTTAGGAAAACTGACATCTTCATATCTTTAATTTGGTCAGATAAACAAGCAAGTTTAGTGTCCTCGTATTTAAAAATGTAAAACATTGTAAAATATTTTCCTCCTATTTTGATG
This sequence comes from Rhodeus uyekii, assembly GCA_037043235.1. Taxonomy (NCBI): domain Eukaryota; kingdom Metazoa; phylum Chordata; class Actinopteri; order Cypriniformes; family Acheilognathidae; genus Rhodeus; species Rhodeus uyekii. The sequence goes on along the minus strand of JAWRVZ010000037.1, from coordinate 1,581,615 downwards.
GTTTAACTGAGCTTCATTAAAAATCAAATATGCCTTCAGGACATCACTTTTGGCCACTACTGTTTAAAATATAAGAATATTAAAATAATAACTCAATTTAAAAATCAAAAAGTCCAACTGCAAATCACTCCATTTGCCAAATGTTTTTCTAAAAGTTAAAAATGTATTAAAATACGCCATTAAACAGTTTTTACTCAAAGGATCACCACTGAACTGTCAATTTAATGCACTAACATATTGTATTCAAGATATACATTGATATTCTAATAATCAGTACTTGCTTAAGCTGGGAATGGAACCCATGACTTTGGCGTTGCAAGCGCCACACACTACTGTTTGAACTACAGGACAGCCATTAAGCCACGATTAATCATAAAAGCCAGGAAGAGCCATGATTAATCATAAAAATGTACTAAAATATTTGACAATCGTGCCATGGATGCATTTTTATCATGTAACAAGGTCTTAAAAACCAATCTGCATGTGTGCATAGATGAACCTTACATTCAAATAACAAATGGAAGAAAGTGTCCTTAAATTATTCTCTCCAAAAAAGTGTCTTGGAATTAATTTCATTAATAATGTATTATGTGTCATATCATATACTTTGATTAGAATTTTTAAATCGATCGCCAGCCCTAATCCAGACACATCCCTATTCCCTAGTCTGTATTCCGACCGTCAAACTTTAATTATGCCTATGAGTGAGAGGAGGAGTGGGAAAACGGATAAGGAGAATAAAAGAGATGATTGAGGTGACAAGGGAGGAAGAAAGACTGACGAGAGGGAGGGGAGATGGAGTCAGTCTGACAGACATCAGGGGACAGAATCTCTTCTTGGGTTGAAGGAGGTCATTGACAAAAGATAAGAACTAAAATAGACACACCGTCTTGACCTTCTCAATATACTTACACAAGAGAGCCAAACAAGAAAGAGAGCTCCATTTCCAGAAGTGCACCGTTGTTTTGTGCTACGAATAAGGAGTTAGTGAGAATAGAGGAAGAGAGAGAAACAAAACAAGAGTGAGGGACTGGAAATACAGAACGGGCAGCAGTGGAAGACAGGGGGCAGAAAGCCAATTTAGCTTTCACAAGTAATCATTCTGCTAAGCCCTTTTACAGCACAAGAACAGAGATATGTTTTTTTTTTCACCTGACAGGGCCATTTATGTTTTTCTCTCCAGGCTGATGCATTAAAACCCTTCCATTGTTCTGAATCTCAGCAGAGAAAACACTTTAAATCGAAACCAATTCGTGAGCGAACGCAGCAAGGAAATGTCATCAAGGCGAAGGAAAGCGTTTGATAAGAAGAGCGTCACCGATGCAGTTGTTAAAGAGCTGAGCGCTGTTTCTGAAACCTCGGCCCTGGAGACGGGGAACTAACCGCATGTTTTTGCGTGGGGTGTTTGGAATGAAATTGAACAAGAGCTGTATTCGAAATCCCATACTATATGGTATGCAATATATGGATTAGAGGATTTCAAATCAGTATAGTGGGTAATACAAACCTAAAAAGCATGCGCGGATACGTACTTCAGAAATTCGCTGAAAATAGAATATTGGAGCAGTTATGGTGTATCGTTTTCAGTGGACTGAAATTCAAATTCAGTTATGGAGTATCATTTTCAGAGGATGAGAAGCTTGTGATAGTTTTTTTTTACTGAGAAAAAAAGTGTGGGGTGGGTAAGGGGGGAATTCAGAAACCTACAGAACAAGAGGAGAGTCTGTAAGCTTGGTAACATTTAATATATCCACAATAAAATGAAGTAAAGTAATATTGTGAAGTATTGGCGAAGCTGAATTTCCAACATCATTACTCCAGTCTTCAGTTTCACATGATATTTTTGTGGAAAAAGCAACACTTTAAGGATTCTTTGAATAGAAAATTCAAAAGAATAGCATTTACATTATCCAGCAAATGCATTTACTGCCAATTTCTCATAAAATTCCATCAATACTTGGAATTCTAGAGTTTTAATCTTTGTAGTAGTTGAGTATTTTTACTCTTTAGTGCTTTAACATGCATGCATTTGTTGGTTTTGCGCATCTCTAGTACATAAATGTGATGGCTTATTCCAAACAAATTACAAATTAGTCAATTTATTCACCTTAACGTCGTTCGAAACCTGTATGACTTGAAGAACCCTAGAGTTCAACCAACATTGGACTCCATTGACTTTTTTTTGTATGTAAACACTGAGACATTTCTCAAAATATCTTCTTTTCCTGTTTCTACAGAAGAAGAAAGACTTACAATAAATGATGACAATTTCCAATTTTGGAAAAACTATCCCTTTAAGTGTGTAATGTAAATATGCAAATCGGAATGCAGTAAACGACTGCAAGAGGGAAATTAAGAAGGAAGGAACAAAGTGAAGGGATTGATGTGGGAGTAGACAGTGAAGGAGAAAGACGAAAGAACATACAAAAGAAGAAAGGAGAAACAAAGGAGATCGGGGAGACAAAAAAAGGAAAAGAGGGAGAGCGATAGATAAAAGGGAGAGGGAAGAGCGAGAAGAGGAGGATCCGATGAGAGAACACTGTGGTCGACAATAATTGCTTCGTCTTGCTCTGCTGCCCATATATGGTAATGGAATGCGTGACTGAGAGGGGGTAACCTGTATTGAGCCGGAGCATCACACACACACACACACACACACACGGCAATCAGAGATGCTGATTACAAAACACATTAACACTCAAAAACGAGAAGGCCAACACTCAGAAATAAACACACTTCAGAAAAGCCTTACAAGAGCTCCTGAAAGAAAGAGGCAAGAGATTCTGAGCCAAATTAAAATTATACATAACTGCCATCATCAACTTATTAGTCAACATGAAATGACCTCCGCAGACCACTTGCTTCTATAATTACAGTACAACAGGATATTCCACAGGAAAGATAATGTACAGGGAAATGACTAGATTGCAACAAGTGTCTCTTCTAAACCAAAATGGAGAGAATGGGTCAATTATATTTAGATTTTTTTTTTTAAAACATTTGTTTCTTTAGAAAAATGCTAGAATTTATCATCACGCACAAAAGATATTCAATAGCCGCTTTCGCACATAAGTTTTTTCACTTAAGAGGGTTGTGTGCGAGCATGAGGATGCAGAAGTTGCAAAGTTGCTGAATTTTGATGGCCTTATGTGTGAACAAACAAAAACACGTACAATATTAGTGTGCCCTGACCAACGTTCCTATTTGTGTTCGAGTTTTTGTATTTTGCAGAGAATATCCTTGAAAATTAAGTCAGCATTTCATCAACTCTTTATTTTGAATTTAGATGCAACTACATTTATCAAAAGATTGTCAATCTTTTCACAACCGACTGAAAGCTAACGCTGGTGAGATTAACAAACGTGGTACATTTACAGTAAAAGACATAACAAGCATGAAAGTGGCTATTAAGTGACAACTATCATCTGATAGATTAATCACCATGCTTTTAAGAGATCAGCACAGGCCACTCAAAAACCAATACACTCCACTTTTCGAATATTCTGTTGGCTGAACCCAAGAATCCTCATTACTGCAGGTATTTTAAAAGCAGAGATTCTGATACGGCTGCCTCCCACAAATACTGTCAAACACAAAAGCCTAGTTACGGCCCCTCTGTGCTGTATGAGCGTGACTCATCCCATCAGACATGAGGCTGAGGACGCCAGCATAGCGAGTCTTGGCTATCTCCTCCGTTCCTGCAAGTGCTGGGCATCTGGAAGGTCACCAGCCTACCTCAGCTCCCTGGCACGCCAAGGACGCCCACATGACCGGCCCGGCTCATGTGCCAACTCAGGACCCCTGCATAGACTCAGCAAGATTTGACAGGATTCAGTGGGACTCATCTGTGAAGGACTCAGTCAGTGTTGAGGGAAAATGCAGTATGTCGATAAGTGAATGTGAAAAATGCCTTCTTGATGCTGATCTTCAAGCCAAACACTGCAAAGACAGCACGACACTGAATATATAGCACAAAATATAACATATAATGTCCATATTAACTAGACCTATTGTGAATGATAAATGTAATCTCATGGGAATTCGTAACAATTTGATGTTTTGGGGAATTGGTGGCAAATCTGATTCGTATGATCTACTTTCATGCTTAATTTTTTGTAAAAATCATAGGTTTTGGAACAATTCAAATTTTGCAAATTCATACAAAAAAAATCACCATCATCTTAAAAGGTAACATTTTAGAGATTGTAATGAGTCACCAATGCATGTTATTCCGAAGAAACCTTTTTTTTTTTTAAATCTTCATTATTACTGTAATTTCTGGACTATAAGCCAGAAAATAATTTAACTATAAGCCTGAAAATAATTCAAAATAATATTTTTGTAAAAATTCAGTGGGTGCGTCTTATATTCAGGTGCACTCAATAGTCCAGAAATTACGGTAATCCCTTCCAAACAGTGCCCTGTTTACACCTGGTATTAAGATGTGTTTTGGTCAATCGGCTCACAAGTGGACAACAATAAATACAGGTGTAAACAGGGTTTTGAGCATTTTGAGCTTGTGCACTTTTGAACACTTGCAGAGGCAGTTGAAAACACATTTGACCGGTGGTCGATTCATGTGGTCGCTTGTGTACGAACAGTTACAGAAGATCCCCTACTGATTCCATTATGGGAAACGCGCTAGCCAGACAGGATTTAAACTTTGTCGGCTGACAACCCAAATTTTGTTTAAAGATGAAAAAGTAACATGCACAATGTTCTCTCTCACCATTCCTGATTCCTAACACACTCACCGTGTTCGGCTGGTCCTGTGGCTGTCAGAGCAGAATCGAAAGCTGCTGTAATCCGTACGATTTTCCACCATCTCCGTTCGTGTTCATACGTAAATTACAGGAGCTTACTTAGTTCATTAGATCAAAAGATCTGAAAAAACACATACTTACCTGCCTATAGACCTCCACTTGCAGAAATCAGGACAGAAGTGGTTGAAAGTGAACTAAAGAGACGGATTAAAACAGCTACTTGTGATCTGATCGACCAAAACGCTTTTTATGACATGCATCTTTCCCACGCTGATTATCATAATGGAATATCCCGTTTATAAAGGTAGCATGGGCTGCAAATGTGGTTTTATGTAGGTCAAGACTTTTAGTGTGGCCTAAAGCAGAGGATGTGAAGAGATCACTATCATGACAATTAGCATGCATCTGGTATTCCAAAGGCAAAGTTTGCTAAGCCTCTGCCATGGCATTTTAATTTACACATGTAAAGATGAAATGTTGCATTTATGCTACATGCATCTTAACTGAATATTGGAAGCATTAAATTAAAGTATACTTTAAATTTACTTTTGCTAAGCATTTTATTTCAAAGTGAAACCAAGAAAGGACTTTTTGTAACAGAAAATGTGTTAAATTAAGAAAAGTGGATTCTATATGACAGGTGATGGCAAAAGCATCTATTTTTAGTAATAACACACAGATGAATCACAATATGACTGACTAGGAATATTAAAAAAGAAAAACACCTTTGAGCTTAAGTGTGAAATTTCTGCAGCTCAAGGCTGACTGACTACACTGAACTACAAAATAAAATACAGTAGAACCCGGTTATGTCGACGGCCTCGGGGGTTGCAAAAAAGCGTTGAGATAACCGATGATCTCGATAACCAACAGCCAATATGGCGATTTATTTGATGAAGCGATCGGCATGCTATAAAAATATCACAATTTCGCTCACAGCGTAAACAGTCAAAACATATTCGTGAGGTCATCATCCTGTACTAGATTGCATACTTTCTTGCGTTCTGCCTGTCTAATGTGCTTTCTCGACAAATTCGGCTTCGTCCCGTCTTTTAATAAAAGAGTTCTTCAATCCGCAGCGGCGTTGAGCAGAGCTCACGTCAGAACAGAAACAGGGATGTGTTTGTCTTTATTTAAGCCTCATACTCATTGGTCGGTAACCGCTCGTTACCGACCAATGTCAAAATATTTGAGAAAACCAATCAAATCAGAGAAGGCGGGTTTTATGTGCACACAGAAGCGGATGAGGCTTTGGGATGGGGGTGCTGCACTGTGAGAGAAGCGTCACTGACAGAGCGACGTGCAACGCAAACTCAGCGCATGCGCAGTGAACTACGTACGATCATGACTCACGAGATAATTTGTCCATTTTTTGTGCTCAAGATATTAGGGTGTGGCGACATAAAGGAATCGACATTACCGAAAAGAAAATGCTAAGACAAATAGGGAGTTTGGCGGTTCCACTTCAAAAACATCGACATAATAGGATTGACGAGTTAACCGTGAGTCGAGATAAGTGAACTCCACTGTAGTTTCAAAAAGGTTTTTCCAAAAAAAAGCGATTTGTTTTCTATTGGCTGCAAAAAAAACGTATTGCCCCGCACAGAAACTCACGCCATTAGTGGACGCAATGTTGTTGTGTCATGCTGGTTGGGATACTTGCTTACATTTTTTGGGAGAATCAACCAACAAATCTTCAAGTTTCTTAGTGTTACAAGAAAATATCTGAATAAACACTTGAGCTTAAAGTAAAAAATACATACACAGCCTAATCAGGACACACTTCATCTCCATAATCATGACTTCAAAAATAGGTCTAAATATGTCATAACCGTGACGTGGCCTACGGCAGTGTTTATGCTAAGCAGCAAGTCAAAAACACCAAAGCGCTAGAGCGCTAAATCCCACCCCCTTCATTATCATAGCTCTTCTCAAGTAAAGCTATTAGGAAATGTGTGTGCCAAAAAAAGAGTTTTTATTTGGGAGGGAAAGACAACATTAAAATGCCACTTTCAAGTTTAGTTGAAGTTAGTGCAAGTAGACATTGTGACTCATAAGAGAGACCCCATTTCAGGTATAACACTATACGTCTACAGCTCAATGCAAGTTTCCGAGCTGCCACTCAAATAACACCACTTCAAAAGAAACGTCTGACAGGTTGCAATGTTATGTTATAACGAGCTTGTTTTTGTGTCTAGTAATATTTGATGGGAGTCGGGTTAATACTTGAGCAAAGAGTTCAAAGCAAGATTCAACAGGACACGGATGTTTGGATGTTGACATTCAGAAGACGTTACGGTGACTGTGAAAGCGAAACTGCATATTTATGAGTGGGCACTATCGCACACACACCTTATGTGGTCATGTGATTAACCAGAAGGCTAACAGCTGACGACAGAGCATGATGCATAACAATCACGTGAAACCCAAAAACAGTCTGGTCAAATGCTAACGTGGTTTGGGATTACCCTATAAACTGGTTTTGCTTCAGGGCTCAATATAAAATCTAGTCCCTAAAGCGAAACCAGTGTATGGGAAATTCCAGAATAAATACTGCATGACTTCCCTAAAAAAACCTTAGCACACTTGCCTACCACAGAAATAATATTCTTCATTTTCACTTCAAGTTTTCTGACACTTCATTGCAATTAAATGAAGTATTTTAGTTCAGATTTATATTGAATACAATTCAGCTGAATTTGAGTGCTTTTGACATAATTTGGATATTACTCATATGTAATTTAATGTACTGCCAACTGTTCAGACAAGCTTTTATGTTAAACTAAGTATTGTAATTTAGTACATTTAAAAATAATATTAAAAATATGAAATTAACACACTACAGTTAAAATTAGTATTTTATTTTATAAAATTAGTGTACTACTTTAAAGCACATCAAAAGATTATTAAAAAAATGATTTAAAGTGAAACTTGAGTACTTCTTAAAGTGTACTTAAATGTGTTAAGAAACTATCATGAAAGTGTACTCTATCAATACAATTAGGTATTTATTTAATTTTATATTACCTGAAAGCAAATCTTAAATGAATGTCGTTTTATTTTATTAAAGTGCATGAAAAGTCATATTCAATGCAATTAAGTGCAGTTATATGAGCATATTGAGGATGAGGATATTAAGGATGAGCTTTTTTATTATTTATTTCATTCAAGTAAAATACTTTTTGTACAGGAAAATGATATAACCTTCTCTACAATAAAAGCAAACCAAGTGGTATTAATTTAAATAAATTTTAAAAAAACGTGTTTATTGTACATGCCATGAAGTGTAAAGGGCCAAAAAAAATTATAAAAAAATTATTAACATGGCATGAATTGGAAAAGTGATCATTTCGATTTCCAATCGTCTCCTGAATTTCAGATTCGCCTTCTATTTTCAGCATCATTCCAAGAAATGATTTCTTCTCTGGCCTGAGAGGGACTTACACGTTCCAACATCCTTCTTATGATTCGGACCACGCTTCCTAATGAAGCAGTATTTAACCTCTGTCATCTGACTTGCAGTCAATTTCCTTTGGCTCTTCTCTCCTTCTTTCTATCTATCACTGTTCTGCAAAATGGTGCAGGATTTGACACTCACCAGTGTGAGAAAGTGAGAAATGGAGTGAGGGAGAGAAATGGATATACGAGCGCCTGAGCACAGCCTTGATTATGACAGTAAAGCCAAACTTTGGAAAGCTCTGGGCTTCAGAAACTCCGGATCTGAGAGCAGTCACCTGTGCAGTGTCAATGACACTCAACCCACCATGAGGTTTCACATAACAGACAGATGGGTATCGGATGGAAGAAAGGGGGAAAATTAGTGTGCCAATCTTTGCGAGAACCCTCACATAGGACACAAAATGTGAAATTAGATTAAATAGAGACTTTGAGTTAAAGAGAGACATTCAAGATGTTTTCTAGCAGAAAAGTGGTGCTTTGGATTCTTACTTTGTCATTTGTACTTCATCTGAATCAAAATACATCTGTTTTACTCACACAACTGGTGCAAAAATTATGGAGCATTTACCTGCGGTTGTTCGGCCAACTCAGGCATGCATCCTCTGAGAAATCCATTCACGTCTGGACAGGAATGTCTGTGTTTGTGGGATAATATCTTTACCTTAGTTGAGTGCCATAAACTCAATTTCTTTCTGTCTGGTGCACCTTCAACATGGATTCAGACCTTAGTCATGTTTTCCCAAGTAATAAGTAATCATTTTTCAGCCAAAAAAGTAACATTAAACTACTACTACTAAAAATAATTTTAATATAATATATTAATATAAATGTGTTATATATAAAAAAAAATAAGTATCTTACAATGTGAACTGCTGGTCAGGCAATCACAAAAACCTTACTTGAAGCTTAGCTGATATTATTTCCCCCAAATATCAGATATATTACATATTTAAATGTTATTTCAATGGGCTTTATGATGCACATCCAGAGCATATGACCTTCACAGCCTAAATCCAAAACAAAACGAAAATCTCATCTCAAACTACAGAGATCCCAATCTGAATCAGTTGATGAAAATCACAGACATCTGCTGTTAATAATTATAATTCAATCATCATTTGGAAAACTAACCTCATTTGAATAGTGCATATGTGATCAAATTTGCAAAGAACCAGGTCTGCAACCAAAAATGTAACTGAAAACATTATGAAATCATTGGTTTTATGCTACTATGAAACTATGGTTTATAGTTGAATAACCTTATACTCGATTATATGCCAGCAATTTCATTTTTACTTTGACACCTGAGACAACACTGAAACACAGAATTGTTTTTCTCTTGCATTTCTCACATACAATAGTCCAAACAATCCACGTTCACACGGATCAGCGAAAACGATGAATAACGCTGAATTCTGCTGCCAGGCCAGTAGATGGCGATGCCACTTTGTAAAGAAACTATGCGTTTATAGTCTGAACACCTAATATGCATGTGCATGATGTCACCATTTTCTCAAATTTACGTTTTTGTAGTTTACACGTGCACTCTGACACCGGTTTACAAACGTGTACGTCCTCCGGGCCGCCAAAACACCATTGTCATGCAAACGAAAAGCCAAAACACATAAAAGTTGAAAACGATGTTGAGTAAACGCCTCCTAAAATGACACATAGCTGGGAACTCCTGAACAATAAAAGAGCAAACCCTCAGAGCAATACCATTTTCTTCAGCGTGTCTGTATCTTAAAACATAAGCCTATATTTTCTATATTTGCAAGTACGTAGGTGTGCCTGGAAGTGGACAAACCACTTGTGAAAAAATACTCCTGTGTGCTTGTGGAGAGTGTGTTGCCATGGCTGGATAACCTACGATTCTACTCTCAGTCTCCAGACAAGTGAGATTCTGTAAACTGCAATTCAACAATCTGCAGAAGCCCGTCTGTTCCCGCTTCGCAACTAAAACCTCTTTCAGCCATTTCCATCAATACAAAAAGCTGAACAAACCGTTAGTGCTACATAACCGCCAAGTCAGCTGGAATTAAAAAGCAGAAACACACACACACAGGACGACTAAGTCAAAGGCATCACAGTCAGCCGCTCAAATAAACATTTATGAAAATTCCCCACGGAAGTCATTTTCCCTTACATCATGACTGGAGGTCCATAGAATCCTCAAGAAGCATTAGCCTTTCACCCTTCAACTCAGAGCTTTGGATGGCAGCACTTCCGAAAATTCTCTCCAGGGTTTAAGTTTCCAGCTTGAGACATGCCTGTCATCTCAATTCACTGAACCAAGCTTAAAAACCATACAGGAAATAAAACTTCTTTTGTTTTGTTTACTCCCAAGGTCTTAGAATAACAGCTCTGGTGAAGTCATTGCCCTGGTTATCACCCGAGGGGCTCAAAATATTAAAAACCAAGCATAAAATGTCCCTCTACAGCATCAAAGTTGCTCATATGGTCGTTTCTCTACCTCTCTTCAAGTTCCTTTTAAATAAAATATCTAAATTGACACAATTACTTTCTAAATACATGCTCATGGTCTTACTGTGAGCATGTTATTCTGAAGAAGAGACGTTCGTCTTCATAATCTTTCATTAAATTGTAACAACGTGCACAACCCAATAAATTCCCACCTTTTTTCCCCTCACTAAATATCGTTTCATTCCGAAATATGTCACATTATGAGAGCAAAATGGGTTGCAAACGCACCCGTTGCGTTTATTCAATTCTTTTCGAACCGATCGTGAAGACGCAAATCACCATTCCGCAAGCGTAACTCAAGGTTTAATTGCTAATTGCAATTGACATGGTCTTCAAATTCATCTCTCGGATAAAAAGCAGAAGATGAGAAAATTAGATCCTAGAAGCTTTCTTTTTTAAATGACAATAATTTATTGTCACTAATGAGGTTAACACGGCTGTAAATTACAGAGGTCTGCTGAGGTGAGAGTGTGGTTTCTATTAAAAAGGTAGATTAAGCACATAAAGTCGTACACACACGTTCACATGCGTTTCAGCACAATTAAATGCACCGCACTAACGACGTGGGGCTCAGAAAGTCAATCAAGCAGAGAGCTTCTGAAGAAGATCAGACGGTAATTAAGGCAATTTCAGCTCCGCCCTCAAGAGGATCTCAATGAATCCGCGTAGTTTGCGCTGGCTCAGGCAAAGGCTGTTAACACGTAATGGCCACCACCGATGCACTGGACGGATGAAGGCCCAGACAACCTGCATGTGTAGACGCGTTAAGCTAATAAAACTTAAAGAGATTTTAATATGCACTCATATTTCTCATCAAATTCTTCTAAGATCAAATTACCTTTGATAGTCTATGCAATCCACATAAATTTTATAGCTCTACGCTCAATAATTCAGATGTTTCATTTAAAACTCCTATGAACAATAAAAACAAACAGACATGACTTCAGTGAAACATAAATGAGAACTCCATTAAGTCTCGAGCTATGAAAGAGCAACATTTATGTGCTTCGTGTGCTTAATCCACTACCAATAAATCTGACAGATGAAAAGGACAGCTAACGTGAATTTTAAGACAAGTTAAGCTGCAATGAAGAACTAGATTTGCATTTTCCTTGAGGAAAAATTCTCACTTGCGCAGCAACAATCGAAAATGTTAATACTTGAAGTTAGCTTAGGTTCTGCGCAATTAAAATGGCACAATTAGAGTTGAAACGTGCCAGTCCTACTGGTACCAGTCGGTCCTAAAAAATAAAGTTGACCAAACCAGCATTTCTGTAATACCAGTAGTGAGTACAGCATATATTCAGAACCTGTTGATAGACGCAGCTTTCAAAAGCTTACATGCATTTTTACAAGCGTCGAGCAGTAGCCAATCACAATCATATCTGTTGAGAGCATGAAGACAATAGCCTATCAGAAGAGCAAGTCAGTAAGCTAGTACCGGTAGTCAGAATCCGCTTAACACAGATGAAAACGCACAAGGTTTTGTTTAGCTCAACGCCAGCCGCGTGCTTGGGAATCCCTTCATTATAAGCAACAAACTGTAGACACAACACAATGTAAATAAGAGATTCATTGTAATTAAGAGAGTTTTCGTAAGACTGCAGAATTCAGTGAGCTTGTGCTTTAGAGATTAGCAGCCTTAGAGATTTCTCTTCTCTTCCATTCTGTTTATTACCCATTTACAATCTGAATACAAGATTCGTTTTTCAGCTGCCATGTCACGTTTCGATTCAAACTCAAGATAGTAATGTGACATTTTAAGTCAAAATAAATAAGAGTTTTATTATTAATTTATTATCATTTAAAAAAAAATCAGGACCCACAAATATTCCCCCATTACATTATTATACAATAACATGCAGTACTCGCACTTTCTGATCTGATAAGTTCTGATTGCAATAAAGCATGTTAAAGCCATCGTGTCTCTTCAGAAGTCTTGATTTGGATTAGACCACTCAATTACGCGATCAATTTTTACGATGCCTTTATGACTTTTTTTTGGACCTTTTAAGTTTTAGAGGAACAAGGGACAAAGTTTTCCGATTTTATAAAAGATATCTTTTGGAAGTTGAAAGACAATCTGGTAGGTTTGAAATGACCTAAGGGTGAGTGCATGACAGAATTTATGTTTTTGGGTGATTTATACCTTATAAATACAGTAAGCAGAGTCTTGGATAAAGCTATCGCAAATCATATCGTTTAGATCAACGATGCAGTCACATTTTTATATTGCGATATCACGATGTAACGTTGTGTCGTTAAACACTCCTAGTATTTAAATGTGCAACTAAATCTGAAACTGAGATGATTGACAGTGATGACCAGCGGGCGAGATAACTTTTTGTTTTAATGTACTTAATTTAACCGTTTTTGCTCTGGTACCGAAATTGGTACAGAGAACCACAAAATTGTACTGATATTGGAATCAACTTAAATTTTGGTACCGTGACAACCACAGCCACAAAAGAGTTGCTTTGCACTCCATGTTTTGCTTTCGGTCAAGCGTATGTGAAAAGCAATCAACCTGTAAAGGGAACTATGAAGAAAGAAAACACCACAATCACAATTCGTTACACAAACAGATACAAGAAAAAGACCCAAACATCAGTTCTCAAGTCAGTAAGAACTTAAATACTAATGTTTAATCAAATTTTAAGTAAAACGTCACAATATTTGCATGGTTTATAAAATGCAAAACTAGACAGCACACTTAACACTGTGTCCTAACCATCCATTTCTAGCTGTAAACTTACTTCCCATTTGGTTGAGATACAACATATGCCAAAACCTATAAATCAAGTTTTAATGCTTAAAGGCATAGTTCACAGACAAATTCTAATTCTGTCATCAATTACTCACCCTCATGTCGTTCCAAACCCTGAAGACTTGGATTAATGGATTTATTTTACTATCCTTCATGAACATTTTGAAGCTTCAGAGTTTTGGGTGAACAGATCTTCACAGAAGTCATTAAAAATATCTTCATTTCCGTTTCAAAGACGAATGTAATTCTTAAGGGTTTGAAACGACATGAGGGCGAGTAACGGATGACAATTTTCATTTTTGGGTGAACTATCCCTTTAAGTTAGAAACCGTTTGAGGTATATCAATGCAGCACAGAAGTGAGATGGTTGTCGCTCTTTGCTTAAAGGATTGATAGAGAGGAAGAGGTTGAAAGAGGGTGGAAAAACTCTTTGAATGAGCTCAGGGTCACGAAAAAGGCTGATCTTAGAGCCCACACACAAAAATCCCTCTCTTTAGCCATTTTATCAGGCACAGTGGTGGGTGATAAGATGGCATGGCTGGCCTCCAGGAGTCCTCCGGCCTTCACTAACAGCACCGTACGACCACCTCAGTGCTGAGCGGCAGGATAAGGGAAAGGAGGAAAAAGAAAAAAAAGGAAAGAGGGAGGCGGGAGAGTCAAAGAGACAGGGAGACTGAGTATCTCTAACATGCCGTGAGACAAAAAGATAAATCGGGAGACGGACGAAGACACAGAACAGATTTTCCATCTGTTATGCAGTAACATCTGATTCCCTGTTTACGACTGCAGCATATTTTCAAGTCCAGCAAGCAAGATTGCAGCCATCAAACAATTTTCGGGTTTTGTGCTCTGTAACTTCTGTCATTTCCAATATATAATCAACATTACCAAAGAGACCTCGGAAATGGCTCCTACATAGTGGGGCCACAATAATTTGTAAACCATGTGAAACGGAGGTAAATTGAGGACAGACGGGAACTTTCTCGTGAACTCATTCTGAGAAAAACGCTCTCCTGTTCTCCACTCCAGACACTCATAAACAATGGAAGAGGAAGGGACAGAGGGTCTTATAGGCGACCAATCACTAAAGCCACCAGAACAAAGGATTGAGATCTGAATGCACACTGGGAAAGAAAAAAAAGGAGGGGTGCAGGGGAGCACTCATTCAAAGGCTAACAATTTTAGTCCCTTGCATGCTCAACGTGGGTGTGGGTGAGTGTCAGAAAAGAAGACAGAGAAAGGTTTCTTGTGAAGGTGTTAGTTTCATTCAACACTCTCTTTTGGACAATGCAGACACTAAGGTCTTTTGTTCTTGGAAACCTGTTGGCATAGAAGCATATTGTTCGGCAGGATGAAAAAAGGAATACCGGAAAATCATCACGCCTTTGTGAGGCAGTTGCTCTTTGCCTCCTCTCTGACATTTGTTGATTCTGACAGTAATGGAAGACCAAAGGGAGCCAATAAGAAAAGCATCTACTTCCATTTGTCGTGCTTCCCTGATACTAAACTGAATTAAGCACTCGGCAATAATGTTTTAAACTCCCCTCAAAGACTGTAAAATAAGATGGATGCCATCAGATCCCCAAAGAAAAGGGGTCTCCATGACAACTGTGAGGAACCTTCACCTCACCCCTGAAGATCCCCTCAGAGAACTAATACGCAAACCTTTGACAAGTACCAACAAGATTAATGGGCTACCAAAAGTCTTGCGTGCATGGTAATAACCCTCCGCTCATCCTGAGGTGCAAAACGCCTTATACCATGAAGAAATTAATAGAGGCAAACCCCAGAATGTGCCCACGCAATTTGAGCATCACTGAAATCTTGCCATGACTAATTGTGGTGCCACGATTCATCCATCCAAAACTCATTTATCCACCGGCCAAGATGCTAGTCTTATTTCTTATGAAATATGTGCACAGGGAAATCTTAAATGAATCTGAATTCATTTAGTCACCCGTTCCCAGTATCTTGTCTAGTTTTCTAGCCCAACCCACGTACCCGAAAAGGCAAGCACACACTACAAGATGTTGTATGGGGCTAATAGTACGCAATAAAAGAAGATTATAGTTCATTGTTAACTCCAAGTGCGTGCACGGTTTTGAAACTGGTTTGAAACCCGCCAAACCAGTTGACAGGTGTGAACACTGCGCCAACAAGTGGTGACGCCGCAAACAGACAAAATCAATGAAACAAGCTCAAAAAAGTGATGCATTAGGAAGCTGGAGTCTGAAAAATTGGTCCACCTTCATCATCCATATATTTTGGCATTTAAGTGACATTCATATCTAGGATGATAACTATAACGATAATGTATCAATAGCCATCTAAGAGAATAGTGAAGATTATAACAATAACAACACAGAAAAACGATATCATTGGAATATCAGAACCTACTTTTTTTTAGCTTCTGAACAATAAAAACATTGAGAGCCAATCAGAACGATGCGTAATTGTTATTCATGTGAACAGGCTTTGTTTTATTGTTAATTCTTCCTTCTTTTTTATTTGTGCAACTCATTTTAGAGATCCTCCTTTTTGTCGACGTTGGGCACAACTTATGAAAACGAATTTTGGAATCACAGCTACAGTTGGTGATCTTGTCGTTGACTCACCAGCGGTTAGTGGCGTAAAGTGCGCATAACATTGCCAACACAACGCATAACTTGAATCTTTAAATATGTGCAGAGCTTCAGTCCTGCAGTGTAGCCTAAGCTTAGACAGAACGGCAGACGTGTCTCTCCTTATCAGAGGAAACCAGCCCCTCTGAGACGCCATCAAATCACTGTGATGTTCAAACCACCAGGGAAGAAATGTCTAGGACCATCACCACTAGCCAGACTAGTGTGGCAAACAAGGGGAACAGAAACTTGAAATGCAATTTTATTGCAGTGGTATCTCAAAATAGCAGAGGACCTACATAAAATTCAGACATCATTACATTTTATAGAGTTACACTCAGCAACACAGACCTGTCATAAACCTCCAAGTGTTAACAACTACACCCTGTTGCATTGCTTCCCTCCAATATGCATTACAAAAGATGTAATGGATATAAAAGTTTCAAACTGTGAAGAAGGTGATTAAGTGAGGCACCACAATTACACCTGCTGTCTTCCAGTCCAAGAAGAAAAAAACGATCACGACAGGCCACACCTTGCGTAACATGGCGTACGAGACATGGGATACGGGTTACGGTCAGTGGCTCTTATTAAGTTGACCGGGATAACCCAGATAAGCAGGTAAGCTGCAGAAATCAGCGCGCGCACGCGTAACACATGCGTGCAACTTGCGTATCAATACACTTGAGATGGGCGACTTCATGTTAAGCGCCTATAAGAGGTAAACATCAAGCAAATTACATCTAGGTACAGTCTCCAAAAAAAAATTTTACAAGACAGACCGGGTGCGCAGTAAAAAGATTAACCCACAAGTTATGGAGTCGCATTACCTTGGCTGGACAGAAGGCACGCGCCAAGAATCAGGCAACAGTTTATCATCGTAAAGTCGCTCATTCCGCTCGCGTCCGCGGGAGGTTACACAAATCCTCAAAACTTTAGCATAAAATCTCTTTCACTTTGCGAAGCGAACCGGAGGCGGTGTGTTGAGGCTCGGAATCTCAGTCTTATGGTCCGCTCCAGCTGCTCGTAAAGCTCGGAGTGTGTACAGGTATGTTGTGGTGTGTTCTGGAGCTCCTGCCTGACGCGACGCGCTCGCTTGTTCTGTTCGTCGCGAGCTTGAGAGACGCTACAGTCGGAATTGCTCGTGATGTCATCGTCGCGTCACGTCATAGTGGGAATGGAAGGGTATTGAAGTTTAGAACTTGTGTACTGGGTTCCAGCGACACCCCATTAACGCCTGTAACCCAGATAAAAATCCCCCTGTGGTAAATTCCTCGGGTTTTACCTCACTTTTGACGTTGTGTAATGTATTCCATTTTACAGCACTATACTGAGTGGAAATAGTGTGTCTAATAAGATAATAAAGTAAGTGAACAACTGAACAGTCGAAGAAAGAACCGTCGGTTATGTGAAAGATCCGAACAGAGGGGATTCTCCCATCGTTGCTTCAGTTGAAGATTTATTTCGGTTCATATTAAGTGACAAATAAACGCCGCTGCTTTATGTTGTTCAAAACAGGCACTCATAAACGGTGAATGATGAAAAGAAATGCTTCTGAAATTCAATTCCATGGGCCGACTATTAAATTCAATAATCATAAAAAACTCAATTTCCCACACTGACAAAATTGTCAGACGATATAAATCAGGTGACTCGTCTTTTGGCATGCTTTGGTCGCTTTCTGAATCTGAACTTGTATCTATTTGAACCTATTGCCGGACTTCGCGGCCTATTTACACGGACGTCCATAACTACAGTTGATGGGCTGTCAAAACAATACGATTTATTCAAATAAGGAGGAATGAAGGACAGGGTTGATGAATTCAGTGCTCTTCTCCTCTGGGAATGGCCTGCATACTAATCGCTGACCTCGCTCTGCCATCTATTGACTGATGTGTGAAATTGCGCGCTCGCGGTCATTAACATGCAGAGCGCGGGAGATTTCTGTCAAATGTAATACAACGTCCTCTCGAATATACATAAACGTTGCTTGCGTATACGTTTATAGTTTTAACTAGAAGTACGACAAGGCAAACTTTGATGTTATCTGACCACGTCTTGCTGGCAGCTTTAAAAAAAAGCTGAAAAAGCTGCAAAGTTTCAAGGTTGCATATGCCTGTGCACTTTGAATACTTTAAATACCGCTAGCAGTGATTGAAAAGCACCGTTTTCTGTCATTTTCTGTTAACTGTTGAAGCCTACTCTTTTCAGAGACCATTTTATTGGACAGAAAAACTGCAGTGCACCATTAGATATAAATGTATATGGTCCAAATGCACATATATCTGCTAGGTTTGTATGTTTGCGTTAACCACTAGCGGGGGATTAGCATGTGGATGGCCTCGTAGCAAATAGATTAAAAGCCACAATGTTTTGACTGAAAAAGATGGTCTTTAAAGAAAAAATAATTTCAAAAAGAAATCCATTACCAACTATATCTATGCTTCTTTAATTCCATCACACCTTCTGTAATTTTCAAAACCTTGATTAGCTCTTGCGAGGGTTTGATTAGAGTTGGTACTAATGTTTCATTCTCAGAAACTCAGAAATCTTTCGTCTGATAGTAAGTATATGTTTACATGCACTAATTTTCATAAATATGAATTAATGGATCCAATCCAGTTTCAGATTCTGAAAAGGTCTATTTATGGATCCTAAATGTTGCAATCCGATCCATGTATATATGTTTACATGTGCATTACAGGTATTCCAAACAAAATTCCAGCATACGTGCAATGCATCATGTTCAGAACCAGAGAAAGCCACTGAGATCGTGTCACCAGAGCAACCATAATTGCCATTTTTGGTTAAATGTCTTTAGAGCTATTTAGGAAATGTTTTATTAATATTTCATAAGACTTGAAATGTACAGAAAATAAACATAAATTCGTAAGGATAAAGGATCTAAATGCACACATCACAACACTGCATGTTCTCAGGGTATTTTTGAATCTGATTGAAACAAAAATTATGCCTTTCAATGGTGTGTTTTGGTTATTTTCCTGTTGATTGGATTGTCGCAGGTCAATCCAATCGAAATTTCATTCAGATTGAGCTCAGTTGTATTGATTGAGGTGTTTATATTAAGGCTTTAAAGTCCGATTGAGCCAACCCAATTCTAAACAGATTATTTGGTTGCATGTATTCATAGCTAGTATGAAGCATTAGTTCCAAATGGTGGTGAGCGCAAAATCCCATTAGTTGTTTTTAAGCGTTGGTGGTAAAACTCAGTGTTCAAAGCTATATTTTGAATACAATAATATTGATTAATTGTGAATTATTGCAAGAGCCCTAGAACACAACGTCCTTTTGACATCCATATTCATTATGGGGTCAAATGTAATTCTGCGTGCTCTTAGAGCAACCGCGTAAAATAAAAATAATGTTTTTTATTGGCCTCAATGGTTCCATGAAGAACCATTAACATCTATGGATCCTTTCCATTCAACAAAAGCTTCTTTATAGTATCAGATTGCATACTAATAAAACATAAGAACTGTTCACTGAAAGATTCTTTGGAAAACCCAAAAATCTTTCTTCTGTGGTTTCACTGCAAAAAAAAACTTTACTGTATATCCAAATATATTCAAGGATTTTCAGCCTGACAAAGCTGTGTTAAAATGAGCCATTGAACAACATCCTATTAAAATGTCTTATAAATAGATCATTATGGTAGGGCTACATATCTCAGTACCACGTCTCAGTACAAATAATAATTTTCTTCTGGAAATGACCACTATTAGAATCCTCGGGTACACCATTAGCCGTGTTTCTAGGAGTGTCCATTTACCGAGAGTGTCTTGGGGTCGAATGTAACTGCTGGTCTGTTGTCCTGTGTCTTCTGAACTAAGAGTGACATATTGTCACTGGGAGTGGGCTATAAACACATCTTCAATCAATGACCTTCATATGCACTTGTTTTAAACCACCCAACAGAACGTTCAGTAAGACGTCTGATTATGATGTTACCTAACAGCACTCACCCCCTCTCTCACAGACGCATCCTTAATACAGCTGAGTCATGGTCAGACAGCACACAGGAAAAAGAGCAATTGAATCCTATTAGAATCTGTCTGTATTCCCCCACTTGGTACTGGGTGTTCAATTGCGCTTGACGATGTGTATCTCATCTGGGCCAAAAAATAGCTTGAATTGCCGCTCACCGGGCCAAGCGCTTCTAACGACCACTGACAGTTTGGCACTAATGATACGTTTTCAAGCATTCAATGTCATTGTCTCCAACACATTGTCCTAACCGGAGGTCCGATAGGATGGCAAAATGTCCAAATGTGACAACCCTTTAAAAAAATGGCCTGAAACCTCCTTCACACTCACATACTTTGCCCTCCGTCTGAGCTTTTTGAGAGATTGTCCCTTAGCTCGGCCCAGCGGGCTCAGATTGATTAAGCTTGGTGGCTGCTTTAATATGATCATGTATCAGTTGCCTGTCGACACCTTTACCGGCATAACTCTCAAACTCTGACAGACTGATTAATACACTCAAGTGTCCATCCCCCTTCCTTAGTGTTGCCTTATTTTTCTATTCTCCTCAGGTATCGATACGGTTGCCTTGTGCCCTTCATTATTACAGTATATCTTAAGGCTCCATTAAACTGGCCCAGCTAAGTGTTGCTCTGCTAATGGTGCTCCAAGGGGCCGCTGATAATACGCTATGATTAAACACATTAAAGGGCCGAGCAGGGCTACCACCCCACAGCAGGGTTCTGCTACGTTCTGCATACACACTCACTAAAACGTCTAAGTTAATTTGTCTCCAATGTCTAATTTCTTACGTTTTTTTAAAGGTATAGTTTAGCCCCAAAATCAAAGCGCTCACGTTCCAAAGTGTATGACGTTCTTCCGTCAATGTCGTCGTGGCTCTTTTCAATGCAATTGCAACAATTCTGAAGCTTCAAAGCTTCAAAAAGGATGCAAAAGCATCATAGAAGTGGTTCATACTATCATGCACTAGATTCCAAAATTCTCATTCACTAAAATCATCTCCTTGAAAATCTTCATGAGAGAAAAAGAGATGGATGATTTATAATTCTAATTCATTCACAAATTAGACTGATCTAGAACAATTCACTGACTCATTGATCCAGTCTCAACACAAATTTCAGTCTATTTCTCGCTCAAAGGCATTGAATAAAGTGGAATACAGTACCACTTTTAATTTGCTTTTATTGCTTTTTGTGTTCTTTTTTCGAGCTTGAAACCTTCAGTCCCCTAAAAGAGACTCATGCAGGTTTGAAACGGCAAGTAATGACATCATTTCAGGGTGAACTATTCCTTTAAGACTCGTTTCATTACATTCCTTTTCAGCGCTCTCTTGCTCCATTTATCTCAATTTTGCTTATTCACCTCT
Source organism: Rhodeus uyekii (assembly GCA_037043235.1). Lineage (NCBI taxonomy): Eukaryota > Metazoa > Chordata > Actinopteri > Cypriniformes > Acheilognathidae > Rhodeus > Rhodeus uyekii. The sequence continues at coordinate 1,560,153 of JAWRVZ010000037.1, read as the reverse complement.
TGATTACTGTGATATCAAGCACTTTGTTTTGCTGCTGCTTTGAGGTTCTTTTCATTAGATCTTTTATGCTTCACTGCGGATTTGCTTAAAATGTGAGTTTTAGGCTCTGTGTGGTGAAAAGGAAAGCGAGGGGAAAAATAGCAAGACAGGCATACAGAAATCTTGTGTTTATAATAATAATATCTCAATTTAGCTCTCGATTTCAAAGGGTTTTGTCTACGGTGTGAAAATAAAAAAAGGTGTCACATGTATGTGCTTCTCACACGTTTCAGTGAATTCTGCTCATTCACATCTTTTCACAATGCATCTGTTTGCTCTGTTCTTCTGTGTGTGTGTGTGTGTGTGTGTGTGTGTGTGTGTGTGTGTTGATTTGTGGGGCCTTCTTCTCAGGCCACATTGTACTCAGACACGCACACAATGACTGGCTCACTGTGATCGGCTCACATCCTCTCAACACCCCTCCATATATAGAAAATCCTCCGCCTGGGGGACACAAACAACATTTGGAAAAAAGGATTAAAAGAGCGATAGAGTGAGAAAAAAACTAGAACGTGTGAAGCAGGAAAGTTGCTGTGTTGGTTTCACTTCCAATGGGACTGTTCTCTCTCCTTTAATATATTTATACACTGTGTTATATATTATGTAATTGAATTGGCAGGAAGGAATATTTAGTCTATTCTGGAGCTAGAGAAAGTTACATTAAAGCAAGTGTAAAATAACATGCCTACATATAAGGAAGAAAAGTCTAGAGATATCTTTCAATTATTTCTTAAACACAGCAATAAAATAAAACAGAGATCAAATTGAATTCTGCTTCTCAGATTTGCTTTTCCTTCAGAAAATGGGTCTTTTTGTAGTTTCGGAAGAGATCTCAGCAATGTCTCAGATATCAAAATCAGAGATCTCAATGTGAATTCAGAAGCTCAAGATCAACAAGTGACTTTTTATGTCTGTGTTTTTTTTTTCATTGCAGAAACATCTGAGACAACGTTGAACCTTAAATAAAACATTGAGCTCTTCAATAAGTCTTCAAAAACTGAAAGATCATTTTTGTTCATTTATTTACAGCGGTTCTTCAGATCAGCATATTTGGTTATGGTTCCTGAAGTCTTTAAAGTACCAGTATATACACTCTGAGGAGCTGTTCACACAGAATGCATTCTTCCATTCCAGTATGGTACATGTCCTTTGTTTTTCAATGTAAACACGTGCTGGACAGACACGTCTGACCACTTGCTTGCATCACGCATCTTCTGCAGCATCTAGTGCATGTCGTGGCATCATAAAAATGCGGCATCCAAGTGTTCTATTATGCTATTTTAAAGGTTTCTAACTTTGTTTGAAGGTAAAGAATTTTAAAAAACTTTAATTTTCCCATAACATCAATTGCACAACCTAATTTTTCAAAGAGTGACAACACCAAGGTCATGGGTTCGATTCCCAGGGAAAACAAGAACTGATTCGAATATCAATGTTTCTTGAATGCAATGTAAGTCGATAAAAGCGTCTGCCAAATGTGTAAATGTAAATGAAGATTCAGTCTCTCTAAACCCCTCCTTTCCACGAGACTTCTCTGCTCTGATTGGCCAGACGGCCCAGTCTGTTGTGATTGGTCCAGAAATTATTTTATTTTAAGCTCCAGTGTCAGGTGTGCGGGAAGAAGGGAAGAGCGAGGGCTCAAGGATGCGGGTTACTAGGGCTTTATTCAAAAGAAAACCAAACTTCAAACATAAACCACCCCGAAGGGGAAAAACATAACTAGACTGGACAAGACATGGCAAGATACATGAAACGACTGAGTACAGACAAAATAACGACAACGACGTGACACAGGACAGCAAACATGAGGAGATTAAATACACACAGGAGGGAGGGTAAATGATTGGAAACCAGCTGGGACAAATCAAACTAATGACAATGAAACAAGGCGGGCGGGGTAACAGACAAGACATGAACACGCAGCCAATGCGGACGCGTATCGCTGCATGTTCACATTAAACAAAAGACGGCGCGCAGCTGGTGACAACCAAACTGCGCGCGCAACACAACATGAAAGTACGCGGCCGATGAAAACACGAACCGCGTGCTAAACATAACACACAGACTAAAGAGAGCGCGGCTTGCGCAAAGCTTGAAACCGCGTCCACTCACATGACATAGAGCGTGCAAGAACGAGTAAACACCTGTTCTCACACGCTCACAACAAGGACGAACACACGAGACATGAATGCCTGAATCCAGGCACAAAACCGAAACTGAACCAGACCAAAGTATCGGGACCGGACATCATAACTCGCACAAAAGACGTCACACAGACAAGCGTGCACACGACTCGAACACTCGAAGCCCCGTGCACACACAACTCGAGACATTACGGTAGAAATGACTAGACCGAATGTGGCAGAACCCTGACATCCAGAGGCTTCATCAGTCATCATATGGGCTTCTTGACTCAATTTTTTTTTAACTTTATGCCAGAAAGGTTCTATATAAAGAGAATGTTTATCCGGTTATTTAATTTCATCTAGTTATCAAGTATGTTTATGAGCTGTGAAATTCATCAAATTTCATTTAAGTTAAAATGGTCCCATGGGAACCCATTTAAGAACCTGAACCCGCCTGACAGAAGCTTTCAAGGTTCTATGTAGAACCTTTTCTTCTAAGAGAGATCATGTAAATAACATTTTCTTTGTGGAATGCTAGTTTCTTGTGCACTGCATCAGATTATAACACTATTAATATTTGGAAACTGTTTTCTTGAGTGAATTTTAACAGTAAAGAGATAGACGAACCTGTCAAAAGGGCAACCAACTCTGCAGGACTCCATCCATCAGGTCTGTATGGCAGAGTAGATATATACAAAAGCCACTTGAGCATTGAGAGCAAGCCAGGTGAAGCTTATACCGACAGGTATTTGAAGACAATAAAGCTTGGAGTGCACACAGCCTGAGAAAAGCTGAAAAATAGACTTTCAGCATCACAACAAGCCAAAGTAAACAGCCGAGACAAAGCCGGAGCAGCTCCGGAGACATGTTTCCACGGTAAATATGTTTAAAGGCTGTTGTCGAATTGTAACAAAGTTCTATTGGAAAGGCAGAGAAGATTGCATTTACAGATTCCCATCTATAAATTCTGACAAAGCTCAAGGAGGTGTGCATGGATAAACAGCAGGAATTTCACAAATTGAAAGATTATTCCGAAACCGAGCCAAAAGGACTTGAGGCTGTAATCACTGCTGTCCTACATAGTTCTGAATGCTAAAATGTAATGAGGTTTCTGTTTTAAATTTAAAATCAATATTCAAAAAATGCCGCGGAATGAGACATTGTGTGATGGGAAAACAAATCGATAGAAATTATTCAGAAATCCGCCTAATGCTGCAAAGTGAGGCATTTCCTGAGGGCCTTGTCTGCATAAAATATTGCTCTCCTGCTTCCATTTTTGTTTTTATTTCATTTCCTTTTGTTTTTCCGTAGAACCAAATAGCTATTTGTCTTATGAGCACACAAAAACAAATATCTAACATATCAGCTGTCTTTGTCTTACATGTAGCTCATTCCTCATGTCCGCATGCATTGCGTCTCGCGTCCTGATGTGTTTTTGCAGTATGAGCAGCACGTAGTTGTTGGTAAATAACATAAAGCGTGGTGTACAGCCAAAGGGAAGGACCAGCTTGATTACAGCCCTGCAGTCTTTATCTGTGGTGTGCAGGCAGACTTTGACGCAGATGAGAATGGGAATGAGATGGAGGGATTTTGTCATAACAGAGCTGTGGGACGTCTACTTGTCAACCATGATCTGCTTAGAATGGTCCTGAGTGTGCGTGTGCGCGCGTGTGTGTGCGTGTGTGATGGAGGAGAACCAGAGGTCATGTCATTTTTGTCAGTGATGGTCTCACAGTCATTCTGCGCATGATTTATTGAAGCAATGTGCTTGTGTTCGCTGAATGTGCACACGAAATCAAAGTTTGAATACAAAAGACTTGTCATAAAAAAGCCCAGGAAAGAAGTCTGTATGACTTGTGCAGTTTATTCCCGTTCTGAAGTTATAAGATAGCTTTGTGTGAGGAACAGACCCAGAATTTGTCAGTGATCGAATGTAAATTTGAACTGAATTATGTTGAACTGAAATAACAGGATGTGAAACTGCTATTTCAGTTGGAACGAGGAAGCAGATTTTACTGAATCAAAAAAACTAAGCTGTTAAGTTTAAGTTTCCATCTAGTAAGAAATGTTTCGTGTTGTTTGACATTTTGAAGAATTTGGGGGTAAATATAGCATACTGAGATATTAAGTATTTTCCAAGAAATATGTTTTACTTTGTTGTATTGTAAAGTTCTATTACATTACGTTTATATTTAAAATAAATATAAATATTTATTTTCAGTTTCAATTTATATTACATTTAACAATATACTATAATAGGAATTTTTAATTGTTCCATGGTATTTTTTTCTAAACATTTTTCAAATAATGTTTATAATACGTATAGCTTTTTATTATTTTATAATTAATAATAATAATTTAATATTTATAATTTTTAAATTAAAATAATATTTTATATATATTTTAATAGTAATTTTAAATGTTAATATATATATATATATATATATATATATATATATATATATATATATATATATATAACAGTGTATATAAAAACACAACATACGCCATACATTCAGAATATTTTCTATATTAAATATTAATTTAAATATTATAATATATAATAATATATATAATATGATCTCATATAAACGTGACTTGTAAAATCACAACATATGCCATACATTCATAAATATGATATTAATATATGATTTTATATAACAGTATATATATCATATTTCTGAATGTATGGCATATGTTGTGTTTTTCTTACGTTTAAGTCACGACTTTTTGTATGTTAGAACTGAATTCAGTTGTGAGATTTGAGATAACTTTTGGAGCTTCAAAGGCTCAGTTCCCCTTCTATTGTGTGCAAAACAGCATCTCCTATTGTGTTCCACTAGAGATAGAGAATCATAGGTTTAGAACAACATTATGGTGAGTAAATGACAACAATTTTCATTCCTGGATAAACGATCCATGTAAGAGTTACACACTGACAACCAGGGGTCTATTATATCTTTGATGAGCTGCGATGAGCCAAATCTAGCATTGATTTCTGCATCCAAATTTACTGGAGCAACAGCAGAGAGGTTTAATTTAGTGTGAACTGAACACCATCCAATACAGCATTCAAAGAGTTCTTCCTTCTGAAGTTCACTCTCTATATGTGTCACAGCAGTTCATATTGTTAGAGATTACTCAAAGGACAGTTTTATTGCTTTGTTCTCTCAGAGCTCAGGAGAAAATTCCCCAGGAGAAACACAAATAGACACAAATCAGACAACAGTAAGAATAAAGAGCCAAATGTATGTGGCTAGAATATAGAGATCTCTGACTTCAGAGCTCATTTTTATGACATTGATCTCTTGTGGAACTCTAAAGGAGACATATGTGAAATTATTACGGCCTGTTCCTTTCACTCTAAAAGTAAAGATTCTTTATTGGTCTTGATGGTTCCATGAAAAACCGTTAACAATCTTGTAACCTTGTCATTGCACACAAGTTTCTTTAAAGTGGAAGCATGTTCTTTAGATTATTTAAGTAAAAGGTTCACTGAAGGGTTCTTTGGGGAAGCAAAAGTGCAACTTTTTTGCACTTTGGATTTAACAAATAATGTCAGCTTCGAAGTCAACAAACATGGCTGTCACAAATGGCTCAAGACAAAAATAACACTCTCTTTAATCTTTAATGCATATCTAAGTCAGTCTGAACACTTCCATGCATACGCTTCAAAATTACAGCTTGATTGGAAATAATGGGCGATAAAAAATGTATGTTTACCTTTATTTTTCAATTCCTTTCATCTGAAGCATGCTCTTCATTGACACTAATGAATGCAGATTTACCAGCTTCTGAAAAAAATCTAACTTTAATGGGTAGGGGTTGACTGAAGGAAACAGAGAAAATGTATATAACAATATTTTTGTCACTATTTGGATCATTATTGCTTTAATTCATGGGTTAGAATAGATTTTCAAAGTAGGAATACATTTAGAAAAAAGTTCCACGCATAAAAGGCTAATAATAATAAGTAATAATAAATATGAAGCCATGAAAAGTGTAAGCTTATTCATTTTGAATAAGCAATGCAGTCATTATGCATTGAGAGAAATAGGTAGCTACTTATTGTAAATTCTCCACAGAATCCGCTCTGTCTAAGTGAGCGCAATGGACATAAAATTTTAGATTCACCTCTGTACTTTCTGCTCACTGATCTGAAATTTAGGCATGAGTAAGAGTAATGTGGCAGATATCGAAGCCACTCATCCGTCTCCACGGCAATGCTATCATCCATCCATCCGCTTACATCAGCCCACCGATGACTGGAGGAGAAGAGATATTTGCAGAGGCACAAGACGAAGACACCTGTGTCCTGTTCTCACCAGCACACACACACACACACACACTCACACATATCAAATCACCACTCAATGTCTGACTGCACCGTATAAGGCCAGCAAAACCATATCAATAACAAAGTCAATAATGCAAAACGAATTCCATCAGATACCCCGAATCCATTGATTTGTTTTCTCAAGTATATGCACTGTGCAAAAAGTCTAATTGATGAATTAGTCCTTTTTATATTTTCAGAAGCAAATCTGAGTGGTGCTTCCCATGCAAAATGCACTGTGGTAGTGGTTGCTGATTTACTGCAGTGCTTTTTTTGAATAGGAACAGAACTGAGATTTACAATGATGATATCATTTTTTTTCTTTATAGATGGAATTAACTAATTGAATAATTGATGATCTTTACAACGGAATTGAATTTATACTTCAGCTGAAAAACAGTCGAAATGCATCATTTTCCAGTTCTCACTGTAAAGCTGCTTTGAAACAATCTGTATTGTATAAAGCGCTATACAAATAAAGTTGATTTGACTAGGATTCAAAGTTTTTTTAACCTGTTGATAGAACGGTTTCTAGCCTAGAGTGTTCTGATTGGTTGACTTAAAAAAAAGCTTACCTTCAAATGTGTATGATATTTCGGTCAAGACCATGACTTGTAAAATAAACTGTAATAAAACAATTAATGAAACTGATTCTTAAACAGTTAAATGTATGTGGATGGCTGTGGTTTGCTATTGGTTGATCTCACGTGAGTGACAGGTTGACCCGCCGTTGCGGCAGTAAACGTATCATCAAAGAGAAGTGATGTTGCTTATATTAAAGACAACGAGCAGACATGAATTTATGTATATTATAATGATTTATTATTTAGTATGTGTACTCTCACCTAAATGATTAGGAACACCTTTTCAATTTCTCATTAATGCAATTATCTAATCAAACAATCACATGGCAGTTGCTTCAATGCATTTAGGGGTTGGTCCTGGTCAAGACAATCTCCTGAACTCCAAACTGAATGTCAGAATGGGAAAGAAAGGTGATTTAAGCAATTTTGAGCGTGGCATGGTTGTTGGTGCCAGATGGTGCCAAATTTCACAATCTGCTCAGTTACTGTTTTTTTTTCATAAACAACCATTTCTAGGGTTTCAAAGAAAAGGGATCCAGTATGCGGCAGTCCTGTGGGAGAAAATGCCTTGTTGATGCTAGAGGTCAGAGGAGAATGGACCGACTGATTCAAGCTGATAGAAGAGCAACTTTGACTGAAATAACCACTCGTTACAACCGAGGTTTGCAGCAAAGCATTTGTGAAGCCACAACACGCACAACCTTGAGGCGGATGGGCTACAACAGCAGAAGACTCTACTGGGTACCACTCATCTCCACTACAAATAGGAAAAAGAGGCTACAATTTGCACAAGCTCGCCAAAATTGGACAGTTGAAGACTGGGAAAATGTTGTCTGGTCTGATGAGTCTCGATTTCTGTTGAGACATTCAGATGGTAGAGTCAGAATTTGGCGTAAACAGAATGAGAACATGGATCCATCATGCCTTGTTGCCACTGTGCAGGCTGGTGGTGGTGGTGTAATGGTGGGGATGTTTTCTTGGCACACTTTAGGCCCCTTAGTGCCAGTTGGGCATCGTTTAAATGCCACAGCCTACCTGAGCATTGTTTCTGACCATGTCCATCCTTGTATGACCACCATGTGCCCATCCTCTGATGCTGCTTCCAGCAGGATAATGCACCATGTCACAAAGCTCGAATCATTTCAAATTGGTTTCTTGAACATGACAATGAGTTCACTGCACTAAAATGGCCCCACAGTCACCAGATCTCAACCCAGCATCTTTGGGATGTGGTGGAACGGGAGCTTCGTGTCCTGAATGTGCATCCCACAAATCTCTATCAACTGCAAGATGCTCTCCTATCAATATGGGCCAACATTTCTACAGAATGCTTTCAGCACCTTGTTGAATCAATGCCACGTAGAATTAAGGCAGTTCTGAAGCCGAAAGGGGGTCAAACACAGTATTAGTGTGGTGTTCCTAATAATCCTTTAGGAGAGTGTATGTATGATATATGATTTATTCGTGCAGATATACATTTATACACACACACACACATATATATATATGTGTGTATGTGTATGTGTCTGTGTGTGTGTGTGTGTGCACAAATTATTCACATATAACAATCAATAATATGTTCACCTGCATCATTTATACTACTAGCTAAACTGAAGTTTGAGACTGGTCTGAGGTTGTGCCCCCATAAAGTTGCCCTAAGCGTTTTCACCCTGAGACTGCTGAGTGAAGTTGTTTTCTAGAGTTCTGTGCTGGAACTGTGCTGACAGCCCACCCTCTCAGGGTTGAATCCCGGACAGCAGAAAATGATGAATTTTCAAGTGTCTCCATGCACTGCGATCCCATTAGATCCCTGTCAGTCACTCAGATGATCTGAAGCAGAGCCATGTTCAGATAACCCAACCATCTGGCTGCAGTCCATCACGGTTTAAACTGTCAAGTGAGTTATGCTTGCTTTCCAGTTTGCATTTTACTGCATGTTTATGCTTCATGGTATAGACCAGTGGTCCCCAACCCCCTGTCCGCGGATGAAATGGTACCAGGCCGCGGACCGAATTCGCGGACCGGTCTGTGGATCAAATGGTACCGGGCCGCGGACCGAATTCGTGTACCGGTCCGTAAGCGGCTTCAAGCGGCTGTGGCACTGTAGCTTTGGCGGTGAGGAGGTGTGTTTCAACAATCAATAATTATTATTTCTGAATGAATGCACAATAAGATTCTGAAAATCTGCTTTTAGTTTTCACATATTTATAACAAGGTTAACAAGATTTTTGCTTTTTCTGAAGACTATATACACACAACACATTTTTTGGTTTTGTGATGGTTGTTCTTGAGTCCCTCGTTTGTCCTGAGCAGTTAAACCGCCCATCGTTCTTCAGAAAAATCCTTCAGGTTTAAAGGATTGCAAATTATTCACTTTTTGCATATTTGAACGCTTTTGACTAGTGCCTGTATGGTTTTGAGATGTGTGTTTTCAAACTGAGGCCTTGATCTTCAAAAAGTGATTTTAATGTTTACTTCTGGAGCATCGGTGAATATTTGAACCTTTTTTAATAGTTGTGTTTGAGTCTCACAATTGTGTGAGAAGTGCAAAAGATCCTGGAAAATTGAAGAATTTGTAGGACCTGAAGGATTTTTCTGAAGAACGTTGGGGCGTTTTACTTCAAGGACAAACAAGGGACTCAAGAACCACCATCACAACAAAAAACAATCATGGATCGTCCAGGTAATGTCATACAGTATTACAATCAGTTAACAAAACAATATAAATAAATGAATGTTAAGATCCGTTTTAAAGGTCTGGAGAGAAGAGCTTGATCCAAAGCTTAGGAGCTGAAATGCTGAATCCCCTACCGCCAATAGCAGATACTTTGAACTTAGGCACTGCGAGCGAGCTCTTAGAACTCGATTTCAGAGTATGGGCCAGGACATGAGGGTGTATTAATTCTTAAAGGTAAGAAGGTGCTAAATCATGACATGCCTAAAAAAACTAGGACATGTATTTTTAAACTGAATGTGATAGATAACAGGGAGTCAGTGCAAATGCTGTATTATGGGAGTGATGTGAGCTGATTTTTTGTTAAATGTAAGGGCACGAGCCGCTGAGTTTTGAATTAGTTTTGGATGATTAAGGGTTTTAGTGGGTAAGCCGTAAAATAAAGAGTTTCAATAGCTCAGACGTGAGGTTATAAAATCATGGACAGCCGTTTCAGCATCTTTCAGATTTAACAAAGGTTGGATACAGACGATATTTTAGCGATAGAAAAAACAAGACTTAACCCCTTCAGACACTGCAAATGTTGGAATAGACATCACATGGTTTTTGGTTTAAACCAATCAGATTTTATGTTTTTATAAAATGAGTTCTACCTGGTCACTGGTTGGTCGCTGACGACCTTTAACTTAGGGCCCGTCCACACGGAGACACGGACCACTTTATACGTATACATTTTTTATCGTATTAGCGTTTCGTCCACACGGATCCGCCGTTTTGGGAGACTGAAACCGCTATTTTTTATCTGAAAACGACACCCTTGCGGTTCCGTGTGTACAGCCAATCCGTATATTTTGTGAAACAATGATGTCATCACATCACGTGTCGGCTGCGTCACACATAACAGCAACAACAGTAATGGCGGACTTCATGATTGTGTTCGTGCTGCAGAAGCTACTAAGCCTACTAGCTTTATTACAGCAAAATCTATTGCTTCTATGCAATTGTGGTGAGCCATCTTCGTCTTCTTCTTCATGGTTCGTATACAGCGCACAAGGTTATGAACATGCTCAAAGTCTTCTTCTCCGTGTATAGTGTATATCTGTGGCAGAATTATAGCGCCCCATACTGGTCTGGCATATATACTACACCGTTTTCAGTCAGTTTTAGTGGTTTCGTGTGTACGCTGATATTTCTTGAGACGACGCCGTTTACGGAATTTGTTTTTAGAACGAGAAAAAAAAAAAGATCGGATAGGTTATGCACCGGCTTCGTGTGGACGTGGCCTTAATCTAATTGAACTACAAATGTCACAAAAGACAGGCAAGGCTTATCAACTAGACAGGAAGAGCTCCATTTTTAAACTTTTGTATGTAGATTTATGTTCATGTTCATCATTAACTTGCATAATTTAATCATCTTAATAGTATCAAGTGATCATATTCAAAGTTAATTTAAAGATCTTTCAGAGCTGCACAACTGATTTCTTTTTAAATTTTGATGTTCATCAAAATGGACATTAGGTTTTAATAAAAATAATTAATCATATTTTTAATCTGATTTTATGACTTTTCCTCAGTTTTTCCTTAGTTTTAGTGAAAAACAGAAACAGTAAATGATAAATGAGTGAATACTCAGTAACACACACACGCGCGCATGCATGCACGTACACACACACACTCATACACACTGATGCCTGATCTTTTCAAAATCTTCAATGCTATTTCACACATACAGTGACTAATTCATAAGTACTATATGGTTAAAATATAATACAATTTTTATTTGCTTCAGTCCTGGTGTCCATGAAGTTTTTTTGGAACAAATCTTGTTTTTTAGACTCTTAGAGGAGAGAAAATATCAAGTGTTTTTGCTCATTGGAAAAAATTCATGTCTGAAAGGGTTAACAAGCTGATTTATGTGTGGTTCAAAGCATAGTTTAGAATCAAATAATACCCCAAGATTATTTGTAGTAGGTGAAGGATAAACTAAAACTCTGTCAATATACTTGGGGGATTCATGTTGGGAGGAGACTAGGGATTTAGGACCTTCAAACAGGATTTCAGTTTTTTCAGTATTCAGTTTTAAGAAGTTTTGAGCCATCCATACTTTGACATCATATGAGCAAGATGTAATGGAAGGGGGAGGAAAAACAAAATTGGGCAGAGCAGATGGATATATTTGTGCATCATCAGTATAACTATGTAAATTAAGACCTTGTCTCCGGATGATCTGACCCCAAGGAAGCATGTAGACTGAAAATAGAAGTGGACCCAAAACAGATCCCTGAGGTACTCCACGGGAAATAGTAAAATAACAAGATTTGTGTTTATGAATGCTAATGAGTTGCTGCCTGTCTGATTGACATGAGTTTAGCCACTGAAGGACAGTTCTAGGAATACTGATAACAGATAGACAAGATAGGAGTATAGAACGGCAAACAGTAAAAAATAAAACTCAGGTCCAAAAGGATCAGAAGGTTGAGAACTACAGTATCAGAGGCAAGGAAGAGGTAATTCACTATTAGAAGAGCAGTCTCTGTACTGTGGAGACGAAAGCCAGGCTGAAATGGCTCATTCAGGTTGTTTTTCTTCAAATGGGACAGTATGTGTATGTGGCAACCACCTTTTCTAGGAATTTAGAAAAAGATTGGATATTGGTCTAAAGTTACTGAAGATAGTGTTGTCAAGGCCAGGTTTTTTGAGAGAGCATAACCAGTCATGAGGGATCTATTTATCACGTTGGTAATAGGAATGAGAAAAGGCTTTTTGAGCTGCTGTGTTTGTATAGGAAGAGGAGTTACATTTAATAATCACCTGTTCAACCAAGTTTAAGAGTGGGTGGACTAACTAGCAAGTAGAAAGTTCTGGAGGACATGCATTCTCTGGAGAAGCAGATATGGAGAAAGAAAGGTAGACATTGTCAAATTAGAACAAAATGCTCACATAGAACCACTAATAGATGGAGATGGTGGTTTTACAAACAGATAGCTAGCTAGATAGACAGATATTTGATGAAACATATATGTACATAGGCCTAAATAAACATGTACTGTCAATTTCAGGGAAAAACCTCTTAACTCTATATTTTGCCGTTTTCCTCATAAATCATCACTACTGGTTACCGTTTACGTCTGTCTGTGGGTTTTGCAAAAATACACGAATGAAGTGTTGCATGCCAGGTGGACCATCTTGAATTGCTTGTTTGAATAAGTACAGTTTTTCTTTACTCAAGAAACACAATATTAATAAAGGCTAATGTTTTATGTAGGCTTATTTGAGGAGCGTGTCTTAGTCTAGCATCTGTTGTCGAGTTATAGCCAATACTATCATAAATATCCTATGCGTAGCACTTCATCTTTAATACAATTTGGCCAAATCACACAAAAAATTGAGCGCCCACATAGCTACAGTAAACAGAATGAGAAAACATAATGCTACCGGTGTGCATGTTTCTGACCAAACTGTCAGAAACAGACTTCATAAGGGTGCAGCTTGTTTTGCATTTGCCAGTCAACACCAGAATTGGGAAGTTTGCAATACCCTTGGAGGGTCGCACAGACCTCCACGTGCAGCCAATGGTTTCCCTTACTGCTGTTACCGGGATCCTCAGAGCCATTGTCAGACCTTAAGCTGGTGCAGTGGCTCTGGGTTCCTCCTGCTGCATGATAATGCCCGGCCTCATGTAGCTAGAGTGTGTAGGCAGTTTTTAGATGACTGTCACTGATGTCATTGACTGACCCTCAGGTTCTCCAGACCTGAATCCAATTGAGAACGTCTGGGATATTATGTATCAGAGCATCCAAAGTGTCAAGTAGCACCACAGACTGTCCCAGAGCAACTGATGCCCTGATCCAGATCTGGGAGGAGATCCCGCAGGACACCCTTCACCATCTCATCAGGAGCCCAGACATTGCCATGAGTGATAGCAGGCATCTGGAGGCCATACACACTATTGACTTACATCATGAGTGTATGTGATTCAACCTCCTGCATGTTGGATCAGCCTGAAACTTTGGTTTTTAACACTGATTTTTAGTGTGATTTTGAATCCGGCCCTCAGTGGATTTTGGTTTCCACTGACTGCACAATTTTGGTCTTAGCAAATTATATAATGTATATAAATACAGATTTTCAGATTGAATGTTTCATTCATTGAAATCCAATACGTGATTTTAAGTGTTTGAGCAGTGCATAAAGCCACTGTATCAACTTTGACAATGCAGCGTATATTTGTTTAATTTCCTGAAAATCTTTCTGCCCGACAGCGATGATATACAAAATTTATAACCACTATTAAGTCCTGGTTGTCAAAAGAGTTCACCTCCAGTTCTCCATGGCTTGGATCCTTCATAAAAAGGTTGGGATGAAACTGATGTTCTCAAACAAGAAATAGACTTGGCTTTGTCCACTGGGAATTAATGGTGACTAAATGCTTCACCTTTTTTGTTGTTTTGTTTTGTTTTGAGCTTATTAGATTGATTAAAAAAGAAGCAGCATACCTCTAGAATTAGAGGTCTCATTCATATCAGTTACACAAACAGTGTGGGACGTTTTAACACAACAGGGATAGATATTAGATAAAAGTATTGAACGATAGCGTTGAGACTCAGGGTAATGGGACATGCCTGCCCTCCGGTGGACAAAAGAAGCCACTCACACTAAACACGAATCGGCATGTGTGTTAATCTTCCTCTTTAATCCATTATATTTCGCTTCATCCCTACTGGCTTAATCAGACAGTTAACTAGCACAGCAGTATTCAGCTTTGTCCTTGCATCAGTTTGTTTTCTCTTCCAGCATTCTTCTGTCTCGCAGGTCCTGCTGCAAGCCTGCCTGCCACACACTTCCATTGACTGCAGAAAGCATCGCCATGGCAACACGGACAGACTGCAATCCGTTGCCCTCATTAAGAAGAGCCTGAAAAGATTTCACACCTCTGTTTTATCTCTCCTTGATAATGTACACAGGTGTCAGGTTGACATGGCAACCCCAACAGACCTGTACCTGTATATGTGCACCAGACAGGTGAATCGATCCTCAGGAATATTGTAACATAAACATATATATATATATATATATATATATATATATATATATATATATATATATATATATATATACCAGACAGGTGAATCGATCCTCAGGAATATTGTAACATAAACATATATATATATATATATATATATATATATATATATATATATATATATATATATATATATATATATATACATACATACACATTTTAAAAAATCCTGTGCTCAATGCTGGACACACGAGTAACATTAACAGTAGATTATTCTCTTTAACTCTGCCGTGCAAATGTAATATGTAGGTTATTTTTAAATTACTTCATTATTAATTGATAAATATCATTATCTTTGGCATTAATAATTATCATTAAATATTAAATGTTGTTAAAATTATCCTTACTCCCTTTAAAGAAAAATTCATTTGTTAATTATGCTCAGACTACGAAGTTCCAAAAAGGTAACAAAGAAATTAATATATAAGATATAATATCGTATATAATGTAATATATAATGTAGAATACCACTGATTTTATATATGTATGTGTGCTGTCAAATCAATAACATATTTAAAGTTTGTAAATATATATATATATAAACTTGTCATGTGATTGTATATAGTTAATTGTATGTGTATATATGAATTATGTGTAAAATATTTAGATTTGATTTGTTTGTGAAGATTATATATTAGTTACATATTAGACACAATATATATAAAATATATAAAAATATAAAACACTATATATATATATTCAAACATATGTACACATTGTTACACATTGTATATGATAAGATAAGAGTTTAACATATTTAATTTAATGATAATGATAAAACACCCTCATGCTCACCTACAGATATACAAAACAGCCCGCGTTATTGAAATTTCACAAGTCTAGACGTGTTTCACTTTATCTGAGCAGAGAGCGGTTAATATAAGCCATCCATCAGAGAGACAGCCTCTGCAATGCACAGGTATGAGTCTCTGCTGACCTCAAACCCACAAGGTGTTACAAATGCCTCCCAGTCCAACAGGGATGTTCAAGGAAGGAACAAATGTGACGGGATGTGATGTGACATTAGGTGATTCAGACATTTAGGTCACAGACTTCATAAAGGTCAGAGGAATTGTACTGGATTCCACCTGACAAACAGTCCAGCAATACAACAGCTTTGTGCAGCTGGATTTATAACAGCAGAGCAATAACGCGCTCCTGTTCAGCTGTGCTGCGAAAACATGTTTATTGAAAATAAATGTCAAAAATCTAACTAGGTTAGAGTAGTGGAGAAATAATATGGAGATTAACTTTTTTCAATACTGACTGATTGAACTTTAAAGTCCAACAATGTGGAAATTTTCCATGAGCTTCTCATAAAACACAAACATTATACAAATATATAATTAAGACTCTAAGTATAAAATCACAAAAGATACTTGAATTTACATGCTTTCAAAATTATGGCCTATTTGTATGGCTTTAATTAATGAAGGTCACGACTCACGACTTCAGAATCCATTGTAAGGTGATGATTAAATTTGTTTTTTACTAGCTACGTCTGTTGTTACTTAAATTTAGTCTATATTATAGTACAGTATAAAAAAAATATTATAGAGCCTTTACCTGTTTTCTGCATACAGTATTCCTCCTTCCGGTCCTGAAGAGCAACTTTCCTGCACGATTGAATTCCAATGAAATACATCTGATTCAAATAATCAAGGTTTTAGGTTTGTCTAAAAATTATAACCAGATGACGTTTATATTACTGTTTTCAACCATAAGCGGAAAACTTAGCATGTTTTGACCGTTCATATGACAACAGCGTTTTGAGGGCATGAAAACAAACCTTTGAAAACAGGATCCAAAGTGGACGTTTTTGAAAACGAAAGTTAGTTTTTACGAATGTAAGGACACGTCCAGTAGATGGTAGCAAAATGTAAAAAGTAAGTCGTCTTTCAAACTACTTGTTCAAAACGCTTATTATTGAACAGTCTTCACGAGTCATTGAATCGTCTGCAAAACCAGAGGCTGCATTTTCAGGACCTTCGTTTGTGAGTGTGTGTATGTGTGTGTGACAGCACAAACTACAGAAGGGGAGAACTGTCCAGGAACGCTTTTCCTATGGCGTTGTCACACAAAAAAAGTAATAAAAAAAAAAACTGTGGTCCTGGAAATGCAGCCTCCGGTTTTGCAGGCAGATGCTACTCTCTCGTTGTCTGCAATGAATCGCTGAATCTGTGATCGTCTCATTATGTTTTACAGGATCGCTCACAACTATGGGGGACTACGAAAAACAATAGGTCATGGAAATTCAAGTTTCAACATTTCTAAAACAAAATTTAAAGACTTTACATATACCAGACACAAATATACATCTGCAAGATGTCTGTTAAACAGCGCTTTATCTGGAAAGCGCCTGCTGTGTACAAACATCTGAGAAACGTCTTTCAGATGACAGTTTTACGTGTATTCTAAATCATATACATTTCAAAGAAATTTTCTAAATGTCTATATAACATCCAACAGGAAACATCCTAGAGACATATTGCAGACGAGCAAATGCTCTTTAAAATATGTCCTCCAAATGTAAAAACACACAACAATTAGACATCTCTGAGATGTGTGATCTGGGTATGGATTTGCTACCCTTTCTTGAATAAAGCAGTCATGCATGATATTATTAGTTTTCCTGTAGCTCAATCAGTAGAGCATTGGTGTTTACAGCGCCAAGGTCATGGGTTCAATATCAGGGAAAGCAAACATTGAATCAATGCTTTGGATAAAAGCATCTGCCAAATGCATATATGTATTAGCCAGATAAGATTAACATTTATTACCTACATTATCTGCAAACATTCGAGCATTAAACTCCTGGCTCCTGCAACCGCCAAGGGTCACTACGCCTGAACTAACGTTAATATCTTTGGACCAGTTGCAAACTTCTGCTTCTTCATTGAAAGATTTCAGCCTGCAAAAGAAATAAACGCTTGTCATACGATCTTAATACTATAATAGTACATTTATATTTATAGTGACAGCCAACTGTTATTATGACATAAAACCTGCACCTATACATACAACTGACAGATCATCTCTTAAATATAGAATTCTTTATTCAGCCCTTGATTCCCAACAAGACAAACTTGGTGACGGAAGTCATTTGTCATTTTTAGAACGTTGAGTTAAAGTGAAGACAGTGAAAGTATCTTTAAACATTCATACCACAGAAATTCTATTCTTATAGACAGTTATATATCTACACGGGGTTAGTCAAGGCCAGAATCAAAATCTGCGTTAATAACAAGCCGCAATAAACTGACAATCAGGAGAGAGATGACATTTCAAGGTGTTTGCACCTCGCTTCATTCAATCAAAGCTTCTGGGGCGATTTCAGGTTTAGCTGTTACTAAATGTTCTGAAATTAATGCTTATGAATGCTTGTGCACATTTTCATAACTGCATGTGTATATTCTCATTGCCCATTTAAAACCTCTCATACAGTATTTAATGATAGCATATTTACATACAAGTTGTTAAACTAGTTCAAATCCATCCAAGTCTTCCTCAATATTTGAATCCAAAGACTCTTTAAATCAATTCACACTCCTGAAAACATAAAATCCCACAAAAAGTCAGTCATTTATATTCTTACATATTTTTGATTTTTAGCTTTTAGAAGATTACATCCTTGAGTATGTGGAATACATATATCATAAACTGTTAAGCATCCGATGATGAGTTCTAATGGGATGCAGCGTCTATTGAAGCTGGTGTGCAAATCCAACACCCTCATGTGATCCAAATCGGTTTAAATCACCATTCCAAGCAATTAGCACCACTGGAGAAAACATTAACTCGCCATCATTTGCATGGTGAATGCCAAGAAGCAAAAAGCATATCTGCCAGTCGCAATGAATTTGATCGTAATAAGGTCTGAAAGCATTTGGTTTATTTCAGAGGTTTAAATGAGAGAGGAAGCCGAGCTTGTCCTGATTGATTGGTGGACTCAGTGGCAGCCGCAGTGGAAGTCTGCACTGGGGTCGAACAGCAGCGAGTCTCGGTTGTGGTTGTGCGGCAGGCAGTCGAGGTGATACCAGGCGTCGCAGTCGTCGCACTGGATCCACTGCACTGTGTCCTGCTGCGGGAGACGACAGCGTGCCGCTGCGCAAGGTTCCACGCCCTGCGCCACCCCCACGTCAACGTCGTCCTCGTCTTCAGAAGACGAAGAGGAAGATGATGATGACGATGAGGAAGAGGAGGAGCTAGAGGAAGATGATGAGGGAGACGGCAGGGAAGGTCGTGGCAGCGGGTGTTTTCTGGGTCTTCCACGTCGTCGCCTGCAGAAAAAAAAGAAAGAGAGCAAAATTCTACATTAATGAATGCAATCAAATCACAGAATATACTATTAATTAGAAATTAATATTTTAATTTACATTACATTTGAGTATTTTTTTCTTTTTAGATGGAATATATTTTTAATCCTTATTTTAAACAGTTGATGGAGATTTGTGGGATGCACATCCAGGACACGAAGCTCCCGTTCCACCACATCCCAAAGATGCTCTATTGGGTTGAGATCTGGTGACTGTGGGGCCATTTTAGTGCAGTGAACTCACTGTCATGTTCAAGAAACCAATTTGAAATGATTCGGGCTTTGTGACATGGTGCATTTATCCTGCTGGAAGCAGCATCAGAGGATGGGAACATGGTGCTCATAAAGGGATGGACATGGTCAGAAACAATGCTCAGGTAGGCCGTGGCATTTAAATGATGCCCAATTGGCACTAAGGGGAATAAAGTATGCCAAGAGAACATCCCCCACACCATTACACCACCACCACCAGCCTGCACAGTGGCAACAAGGCATGATTGATCCATGTTCTCATTCTGTTTATGCCAAATTCTGATTCTACCATCTGAATGTCTCAATAGAAATCGAGACTCATCTTTGTAAACCCTAGAAATGGTTGTGTGTGAAGATCCCAGTAACTGAGCAGATTGTGAAATACTCAGACTGGTGGCGGTCTGGCACCAACAACCATGCCACGCTCAAAATTGCTTAAATCACCTTTCTTTCCCATTCTGACATTCAGTTTGGAGTTCAGGAGATTGTCTTGATCAGGACCAACCCCTAAATGCATTGAAGCAACTGCCATGTGATTGGTTGATTAGATAATTGCATTAATGAGAAATTGAACAGGTGCTCCTAATAATCCTTTAGGTGAGTATATGTATATATATATATATATTTATATTATGTCAATAGTCATTGTTATATTTTAATAAAATAATTACTTTTTATATAGAATAAAGATTTAATGCACTTCTAAATATTTTCAAGCCTTGTAAACACAAATTCCTTGATCATTTACATTAACAAATAGAATTAGAAAAATATTCTCATTATTAGAAATATTTTATCAAAGACAGATAGATTTTTATAATTTCCATACATTTTCTAGACATGGAAATCATTAATTAGATACTAATAGAAATCTAAATATAGATTTTTTTTTAATAGAGATTTTTTCCCAAGCCTCAGAACCACAAATTACTGATTTTTTTCAGGGTTTTGAAGATCTTGAGATCTATCCAGTATTACTCACCCAGTTGAGGCCTGAAAGCGAGAAATCACTCCTCTCGCCTTCTCTGTCTTGCTCATCCTTGCTGATGGGGAGGTCAGGCTATAATTCTCACTTGCCATCCCCAGGGAAGAGTATATTGGAGAACTGTTTGCTCTTGGTCTCCTTCCAGGACCAGACAAGCAGGGTTTCTTCTGACGGAGGGGAGTCAAACTGATGCTGTTGCCTGTAGTGTGACTCATGTTCACAACACGATTGAACTGCCTGTTCGGTGCCACATTGAAAACGCTGCCGGTGTGTTTGGACACATCAAACTGTGACTGGCAATTCTGCTCCAGTTTGGGTAGAGGGGGTTGAAACACCTCGGACTCTGATTTGTAAAGCCGTCGTCTTTTCTTGGCTTGGACTCTCCTCCCGTCCTCCACGTCTCTGCGGCCCTCGGGATCATCTGAACTGTCGTCCTCCAGCAGGACGGTGTGGGCTGACTTGCGTCGGCTCTTTGAGGACGGCGGGACAGACTTGGATGAAATCTCGCACCCAGACTGAAAAGGAGGCGGGGTTGTGGGCGGAGCCAAAGCGTTGAACGCCGGAGCATTGAAGGTGGTGGTTTTTTCGTTTTTCTTAAAAGTCCAGCAGCTGCCGTTCATCTTGCTCAAGCTGCCGATGGAGTTGAGGATGACCGTGGCTCTGTTGATGGACAGCTTTGAAATATCCAGGGCAGGGTCTGGTTTACGGTCCGAGCACGTTCTGATCCGGTTCTTGATGTCAGATGAGAAGGAACCCGATTTGGGCACAGTGATGGCGTCAAAGTCCAGAGGGCGAACGCGCACTTTCTGGAAGAGGAAGTAGAATTCTGGGCTAGCACGTCCTGATTGGCCACCGATGGTGAGCGTGTCACCATCAAAGATTTCCTTCAACACCCCTTGTTGGAGGCGCATGTCATTTACCCATGTGCCTGTGGAACAGAGAGATACTTAATAGAAGGCATTTCATATTTTACATCAGAGCTTGTAATAAGATAAACTACACTTGTCCCAGAATGCAGTTGTGCAAGTTGTTCACATAAAAATACAACTAAACTACTGTATTTTCCCGCATATAACACGCAGGTTATACCAGATTTTACAAACCCTGCGGGTGGGTGCGTGTTATATAAGGGTGCGGGCTATATCACAAAAAAATTGCGCGTAATAATATTTCAAAAAATTTGTTACGTCCCTAAGGACGTAAGGGTTTTTTTTTTTTTGCGGTATTTTCTTTCTGTTTTTCTTTCTTGCGAGGTTTTGAAATGTGATCTTACACAAATAAGTTAATCGATCTATGGGTGCGGGTAATATAAAGGTGAGGGTTATACCAACGATTTTTTTTACACAAAACCTGCAGACTATATGAGGGTGCGGATTATCTGCGTCTGCGGGTTATATGCAGGGAAATATGGTAAACATTTAAATCAGAAACAAACAACAAATATTTTACATATTGCAGTGAGTGTGTGTATGCATCTATAGCTATATATACACAAACACATATACATCTATACACCTTTATGCATGTATATATATAGATATACTGTAAATATAGCATGAAGCCCACCATAGCTGCTGCGGTCCTTTACTTGCACTTGCCACCCCTCTTCTCCAGAGGCATCAATTTCTCTTTCCACATGAAGCTCGGCATGGATCCGGGACACGATCATTGACTCCAGAGTGACGTCGCAGAGCTCCGTGGCCCGTCCCAGCCGGAACACACACTGGGCCAGAGCGGGCCGGAAAGTGTACAGGTCACGCGCAGTGTCTGATAACTCATTTCCATGGGCATTACTATTGTTTGCATTAGACAATCCAATCCTCAACAGCTGAAAACACGGCTGGACTGAAGACCCTGAAGACATTTTGACATCCCACAAATAAACGGGGAGAAAATCTGCAACACCGCAGGCAACGGCTGGGACACTCGCATAACACTGAGCTACACGTCCTCCATCGACGACCCTCCACTTAGAAACACTCTTATGAGTACGATCCTTTAAAAATTATTGTGCCCGGTATATAACATCTGACACACTAATCATTATTAAAATGTTTGAAGGACAAACTAAAAAAAAAAAGCTGCAGCACAGATATTTCTAGATGGGTGAAGTATTAAAAGTGGATATGCAGTGCCGGGTCAGATGGAGTCACTTGCTGGCGTTCATTCTGGAAAACAAAATAATACAGTACTTTAGTAACAGTACCAATATTAAAATATTGCATGTTACATTATTTAAAGTAAAAACTTTTTGCATTTGAACATGTATAATTTAAACGTTTATCATATATCAATGATTAATCATGCAATGAATCAATGAATCATGCAAGTTATGATTAAAATATGCACGCACACATATACATATATTTTAAAAAATCAAATAATCAAAATATGCTATACATAAAAATATATGTAAATGTATAGACGCATACTATATATATATACACATTATATATGTATATAGTATGCGTCTATACATCTACATTTATTTTTATATATAGCATATTTTGATTATTTTATACATCACAATATTTAAAGATGATGTTTTGATCTTTATACTTAAAGGATGCAAGAAATACTACTTTCATTATATTAAATACACTTCTTTAAATATATATAACGTGGATTGCATTCCTCCAACAATGCATACATTTCTATAACCTGAAAATGTAAAGCTTGACCAAATGTCAAATGCAAGATCAACATCTGATTCTCTATGATTTGCGCATGCACTTTAGCCCATGGCTTTCCTTACCGAACTATAAAACATATACAAATATCTGTTCAAAACAAATATGACACAGAAGTAGTTTCTATAGCAAGCAGTGCGTTCATAAAGCGCAGAGGTTTGTTTGTAGTCCTCATGCGGCCAGAGCAGCGTCGCAGAGGAAAGGTTCGAGTCTGTGAAGTGTGTTCGCCTCGCGCATGAAGCACATTCACACAAAGCGCGTTATAAACAGCTGCTTTATAAACACAACCCGTTCATTTCGTCGAACATTACAATAAGAAAACACTTACAAAAGCATGACATACCCAAATTATGAAGGTGTATGTTTTTTAAAACCACACATATGTCTTTTATTTGTGCTCCGCGGTAAATCTTATCGCCTCCTCTCCCCAGGAAGTGCTTTGAAATTTGGCGCGCCGGCGGGAGCAGCACGCGCTTCCTTGCGCGAAAACCAACGCCACTTCCGCCGAGAACGACGATGAAAACGGGGTTAAAGCTTTTGTTGTAGTCTGTGCGATTATTGTATGTTATAAATGACACATTCTGATGGATACACCCATTATTAGCCAACATAATTATTAAATAATGAAAATAAAAATCTAAAACTATGTATACATGTATATTAGATAAATTATAGCCTATTCGTATTTAAATTATGGATTATATTTATAGAATTACTTTAAAATACTAATTTTAAATCTGTCACATGGACCTTTTGGCCTATGTCTATTCCCCTGAATTATGCTTCTGTATATATATTGAATTATAGTCTGTATATAGAGTTCATTGAAGTGCTAAACAGTAGTTTTCGTGTATAGTAGTAGTAGATATAGTAATGATATTGTAGAAGAAACAAACAGGCAAGAACATCAACCATGAGATTTTTTAAAGTTCTTTTATTTCCATCTTTCATTCACGAGGAACAAAACAAAGTTGTGCTATGAAGCCACATGTAATACTAACTGAACAAAACAGCCCAAAAATAAGATCCTCTGCACCCTACTTTGTACATGACTGTGAAGTATTGTTAATATTCGTGGATTTGTGGAAGTCAGCTATTCGCCTGTTATCTGGCTTAATGCAAATACATCTGTGTGAGTTTCATTGCCCATCCGAAAGAGAAAAAGAGTTGTAATGTTCACAATCACAACCTTTCCAAGACAGCTGCAGATGAATAAAGCACTTTGAGAAACCTGTCTCCTGTCCTGAGAACTCTTGCATGTAAGCTGACAAAAGATCAGTTTAACAATGAAATCAACATAAATCGATGAAGAAAGCACACACACCTGAGCTCGTTTGATAATGTGATGCCAGCATCTGTGTAAACCTGAGCAGACTTACAGGATGGGCTTGTATTGCTACGGTTCCTTTACACCACCAAAATTGAGAAGTCTTTTCAGTGCTGTAAATGCATATTCTTGTGTATAAACCAGCTCAAACGACTCAGGGTAAAGTTCACCAAACGCAAATGCGCATTTCAACATATTAAAAAGCAATGACCTTAAATCTGACTTGCGCTGAACATTGAGAGGTGACTGCATTTGTTCAAGTATAATCAAGTTTAAGCCGTTTATGCACCTGGCTTATTCTGACTGTACATTAGTTGATCATCTGAAAAATTATATCTGTCCTAGTAAGAAATTGAAAAATTATTACCATTTCCCTTTGATTGACCAGCTAACCAGTTTGTATTTTGTTGTGCTCAGTCATGCCTGAGGATAAGAAAAGTGTGTACCCCTCAAAAAATGATTTTAGTTCATGATTGTAAATTGCATAATCCTAAATTCGACATCCGTTTTTGCTAACATTTCATATTAGCAGCTAAAATAACATTGACATTAAGAATACTTCTAATCAGAGGCAAAGTAATGCAATGAAATCTCATTTCTAGCAGGCAACCTCTAGTTTAGCATGCTTCTGTGATGCTTTTAATTGTAAATATAGTAGATCTATGACATCAGCGCATAAATAGAGAGAGTATAATTAGTAAAGAGCAATAATAATAATCTCAGTGAAATATATCTTGAGTATTGCATTATCAAAATCATTCTCAAGTGCAAAGATAAAAAGCAGTCGAAGCGTTTTGCATGACAGTGTTAAAGGTTTCTCGTTTTTTGTCATTCGTTTCTTTAGATGTCTTATTTTAAGGAAAATGCATGAGAATCCAGCAATCATTGGATAAAAAGAGTATTGATCATTGACATGCAATATATATATGTACAGAAGTGTGTTTGTTCAAACTGTTGCACCTACACTGTATGTGTGTGTGTGTGTGTGTGTGTGTGTGTGTGTGTGTGTGTGTGTGTGTGTGTGTGTGTGTGTGTGTGTGTGTGTGTGTGTGTGTGTGTGTGTGTGTGTGTGTGTGTGTGTGTGTGTGTGTGTGTGCGTGTGTGTAGTCTCATTTATAAAACATGAGCGGAACAAATATGTCTAAATCAATAATAAATAGATTCTTACATAAAATGTTCCACTGAATTGAGTATGAACATTAATGCAAAAATGATTTTATGGACAATTTACGAATAAATCTGCTCTGCTCATGTTTGATAAATGAGGCCCAATGCTTTCACACTAATATTGCTTCATAAGGCCCAATAACTCCACATTCAGTCATATTACATAAGAACAAACTAACAATACAATTTCTGGAGTGAAGCAATGGGAGGAAGGCTTGCTAGTCAAAAATCTAGGGCTTGATTATGAAATATATCTACGGTAATCAGTATCAATGCAATATAGAAAACATTTTTGCCTTTTATACAATGCCTTAATATTACAATCTATTTCTGTTCTGAATGCAGTTAGGAAATCAAAGCAAAAAGGCATCATTCATAATTTAACCATGTTTTTTTCCCATCTTTTTTTGCAAAACACTGTATCTACATTAGCTGAAATTTAATTCACATCTTTGCAAGGATTTCATCTTTAATTGTGCTTGTCTTTTTTTTTCTTTTGAAACCCTGTATTTTTTTTTGCCAGCTTCCCTCTATGTGTCAATCAGACATTAAAACATGAGGTAGCAATTTTCCCGCAAGCTAAGACACGCCCCATAATGTAAGACTCCACCAATCAGCTACAGCTCATTTTAATATTGCATTATAATCTTCCTCGCACATCATTCACCTGTATAAATGCGTTTATCCAATAGAAACAAGTACCGGTAGTGTTCACCTAAAATTCAAGTGCTGTGAGAAGAATATTTAAAGAGAACTAAATACACTTAGCAATAAAGTTTCCAAAAGTGGGTTTTCTCAGCAATGACACTGAAGAACCAATCTGTGTTCCCCCAAGAACCTTTCAGTTAATAGTTCTGCATAGAACCATCAAAGCCAATAAAGATAAGAGTGTATGGTATTAAAAGGGTTCAGAAAGCTTTGTAAATAAGCTATTTGCAATTATTGATAATAGTGTTTAAAGAGGACCTATTATGCTTTTTACTTTTTCAGCTTTCTTTACAAAGCACTCAAAGGGAGTCATTCTAATCTAATAATAAGAAAGCATCCACTGTATCTGAACTCCATGAAACGCCTCAGTCGTAGTCTTCAGTATTCTTATGGGAATGAATACGTCACAATATCCCTAATTTAAATAACCCCTTCCCAAGGCATATGCAAAAAGAAAGCATTAGTAGTGTGTTGAAACTCACGGTTATGGTAAGGGATGTGAAATTTCTGAAACGCATTCGAAGCAAGTGTGTTAGCCAATCACAAAACACAGGTCCAGCCGACCAATAAGAACATGTTTTGCTTTTCAGAAGGAGGGGCTTCATAGAGACCGGAACTAAACAGTGTTACGGACAGACTGGGAAGAGAGGTGCTGCAACAATGGCAAATATGTGAAAAATAATGTTTTTCTTAACATGTTCAAGCATAAAACATTTTCTAGAAGACCTCCACCGCAAGCAAACACAAATACTTCAACCCTACCTTATGAAAACATATTAGACGTTATGCATATACCGTAAATGTTCTTTAACTCAATTCCCTTACACTAACTTCATTGCTTCTTATTGCAAATCATTAGCAATTGATGTCAATATGATTCTCAAGCCAATTTCTGCTATCTCTGCAACTCTCACAAGGCTCAAAGTGCCTAAAATATATTCAAATAAGTGAGAATAAAGGATCAAATGAGAAGCGTTAGAAAAGAGATCACCGGAAAGGCCCAGGTTGTGGAGAATGCTCAGCGGAGTCAGCACCTGAAACTGCTGAGACGAGCTGTTTCTTCAGGGGAGTTCCTCTGAACCAGAGCCAAAACCCTCCACCAGAGCTCATCCTATTTACAGCGTTAAGCCACCGTATCAGATACCTGTCATCCACGCGGATCTGATTCATCAAGGTGTCTAGGTTACCATTGGCAAGGATTATCAGCACAGCACTTCAAAGCTGGCGGTCAAAAAGAGAGCATTCACACCAGCGAGATGGTTCAGGTTGGTCTTGAAATGAATCCAACTTGAAGATAAATGACTTTTGGCATTTTGTAGATGAACTGTTTGATGAAAAATATGTGAGTAGGAAACCCATTTACAATCCATTTCAGGTGTCGCTTGAAGCGTCCTTGGAATTTCAGGACGTTTGACACTCTATCTACTAAAAATTCTAGCTATTGTGGCATGGCTAAATAAAAGAAAAAAGTATAATCAGTTCTCACAAGTGATGTGTTTTTCTTCTTCTTCACATGCACTACATGGCCACTTTAATCTAGCACTTGGCTTTAAACTAGTCAAGAACTCTTGCATGCATAGTCCAGGACCGTTTCGGTTTCTTTTTTTGCGAGTGTTGTTGTCTTCTCTTGGATTCTTCTTCTTTTTTGTATGTTAAGCATCAGATGAGTCCAAGCAAGATCATTAGTAGTGTCATTTTAGAAGTGTAAGACGTTGAAATGTTGCGAATGAAAAGTGGCTGCACTGGTGTGATAGATGTTGGTTAGTGTAACTCAATTTATCGCGCTCAGGTTGTGGTTCCATTAGTTGGATCCAACGTAGCGGCTTTCTCCGAATGTGGCGAAGCATCTTTGCTCGTCTTTGCATCCAAGTCGTTGACTTTGGCCATATCGTCAGGCGTGGTTGCGTCTATCTGAGCACCAGATTTGGGCTGGACAACAGGACTGGCGCTCAGGATGGAATCGGGGGTGCGAGTGGCACTGTGGTCGCCCTCAGAAATGGCCGGTGGGACGCCAGCGAGGGTGTCAGACTCCAGAAGGAGCTTGTGAGAGGTGAGATTGTCGGGTACGTCTGTGTCGCTGTCCAGAGGAAGCGCAGACGAGGTGAATTCCACGCCTGAGTCGTTCATATCCAAGAAGTTTTTGTCCGATTGGAGGGCCTGGTACTGACCTGGCTTTGATACCTCAAGACCCTAAAAGTGAAGTTAAATTAGAACTGCAGAACTGTGAGATGAATGGCTGAACTATTCAAATAGTAGAAGAAGAAAAAAGTGCACCTAAAATGAAAATTCTGTCATTATTCATTTAATTTAATGGTTGTAACTGTACATTACAATACTGTATTGCATTGTAATGTAAATATTTCAAATACAGAAATACCTCGGTTTACGAGCTCGTAACCCAAAATTCTCGTACACCAAAACAATTTTCCCCATAAGAATGCACTAAAAATTACACGATTCGTTCCACATGACCATAAATGCCCATTTTAAATATTTTTTTGGTTTTACCCTATTAATTACAGTTAAAATTATAACCATTAAGATCTCATATAAATACTAATTAAAAAAATAAAAAATAAAAATTCTCGCACACTGATACAATGCTTGTACACCGATTTGCTTGTATACTAAGTCACTCGTAAACGGAGGTATTAGTGTACTCTGTTCCATGGAAACATAACCACATGCAGGTGTTATTTTAGTACTATTTTCATACGATTATAGTTTTATTCATAGAAATTAATTTACTTTCAGTTAAGTTTTAGGACTTTTGTTAAGTGCTTCTATAATATTTATTGGTTTTTATTCTTCTTAAATATTATTATTCAGGTTTAATTTTGATTTATTTCAGTTTTAGTTTTTATTTATGTCCAGGTAGTAATTTTAGTCATTGAGAAATTGGTAGTAATTTTCAACTTAAATATAATTCAGTTATTTCTCAAGGTAACATTTCTAATTTGTATCTAAGTTCTTTGATATCAATTAACACATTTTTTAATAGTTCAATATGAATCAGATTCAATTTAGTTAACAATAGTAATCTTGATTTGGCATGACATGAGAGCGAGCAAATGATAACTGAATTTTCATTTTTAGGTGAACTGTCCCTTTAAGATCATGTTGGTGGAAAACAAGCTCCTACTTTGATCTCAACTTCAGTGCTCTCAGTGTTGTTCTCCCATGTGGACTGCACAGTGGACTCCTCTGTGAATCTAGTGTACACTTCATGAACCACCTGAAAAACATAAAGACACATGTCAATATTGTGTGTCAGTGATCCCACAACACAACAAAAATAACAGCAATGGCTTTTTCACACTGAAGCTTGTGGTTCGAACCAGAGTCCATTAAAGGCAAGTTTGATTTGTTGAAAGCCGCATGAAAGCTGTTTTTGAACTTGAATACATGCTCGTTCGCAAGTCTACTTGAAAATGGGAGTATAATGGATGTTTTATGTGGTTTATGGCAGACATTTTTGCCAAAGTGAACTGCTATTGATAGTGTGACGTGAGCTGTCATTTTTTGACTGTCCAAAAAATGGCCCAATTTACCTGCATCCTATAATAAATCAGTCATTCCTGTTTGACGGCAGAAATTGCTTCTGGCTAGAATCTTGCGTTCTTTGCTTCTCTTGCCGTGACAGACGCAAGTGACGTTAAAATCTGCTAGTGCAAATCAAAGGGACTAAAATATGAATACAAGAATGAATACTGAAGTTGGCTTTCCATTTTGGCTCGTTCTCCTAAGCTGTTATCTAGCGAGAGTGGCAGACAGCTGCTGTTGGCAATCTCGCTGCGCTGGGGATGCAAACGGATTTGGAGCCAAATAATGCAATGTTGAAATGTTGTGTGAAAGCAGGGACAGGGGATTGAAATTAATTGAGGTTCAGACCAACCAAATCACACAGAGTGTGAAAACAGCCTGAGAAATCAGCAGATCCAGAATGAATATTCTGCACACAGATTAGGGTAGTTGGAAATAGAATATACTGTATACTGTAACATTGTGAAAACTGGAAATACTTCTGATTTCTATTTCAAACACAATTTAAAACACAACAACTGTTCTGTATTTGGCCCTTCACAGTGTCACAATATATATACAGTATGAGCATATTGTAAAAACCCTGAGGCACAATAACCCATAATTTGAGGGTAAACACAATGATGTCACAGACAAACACATAGACAACATGAATTTCACTGGGCTGGCAAATGATTAATTACTAGAGTCTAGTGCTATATTCAGAATAGCATACTAGCATACTATTACTCTTTCTGCAGAAATGGTTTATACTGCATTATTGCTGCATTATACAGTATTTTGTATATTGTGTGCAGAATGCTTGCCATGGTAAAAGAGAGAAATGTAACTTATTTAGAACTATAGTTTCAATAGCAACGGCCTAACAAAAAGAATAGCCTCATAGTAGCCTAACGAAGAGCCTAATGTTTATACAGATATATCAAAATTACACAGGCAAGAA
The DNA here is from genome assembly GCA_037043235.1 of Rhodeus uyekii. Taxonomy (NCBI): domain Eukaryota; kingdom Metazoa; phylum Chordata; class Actinopteri; order Cypriniformes; family Acheilognathidae; genus Rhodeus; species Rhodeus uyekii. The sequence goes on along the minus strand of JAWRVZ010000037.1, from coordinate 1,529,379 downwards.
TACAGAATACATTACCTTTACAGGAACAAATGGCAGTGGCTTATGATCTGGTTACACAACATACATCTTTAGTGTGTAAAATATTAATACAGTAAAGGAATAGATCTAGTTGCATTTAGAAGTCAAGACCATTATGAGGATGAGGTTTGGCGAACAACACACGTTTTAACCTGATTGAACTTTCAGTTAAAAATAAATCATATGTAAGTTTGAAATCAATGTTATTATGAGTTATTGCACAACAACAACAAAATCTCACAGCATCTAACTTGCGGAATTACTGATACAGTAATTGTGAAAATTATGTAATTGTGGCAAGTCTAGTGTGAAGTATGCAAATTTTCACTTCCTTAGCTCATTATTTGATTGGTCTAGCAAACGTTTTTAACATAATATTTGACTAAAAGAGCAAAATAAACATTTTTATTTCTGATATGATGTCATGAGGTCATTTGAAAACAATTTGGCTTACTACTGGTAATTATTCTGTTTTACATATGTAGTTTAAAGGAACAGTTCACCCAAAAATGAAAATATGCTTTTAATTTGCTCACCCTAGATATGTTTCTTCAGTAGATTTTTAACTGAAACCGTGGTCCTCTGTATCATATAAATGGGTGCCGTCACTCTGAGATTCAAAAAAACATATGTAGACAAAACAATCTATGCAAGATCAATTAAAGAAACTAAAATTTTTTACCTCTAATCCACAGCCTTGGCAAACGGTATAATACGCATAATAACGTATGTGTGGGAGTGTGTGCTATTCTCTTTTATACTAAAAGAAGCAGTCTGTACATATAAAGATCTTTAGTAAATAGTAGTAGTACAGTAGTAAATATACAGAGTTAGCTCATGTGTGAGGTTACAAATCTTGTAAATATTGTTCAGTTTCTTGCATAGACTGATCATTTCACTTCTTAAGTCCTCAATGTATCGTCAGGAGCCACGGGTAATAATTTGTCTGCATATGTCTTTTTAAATCTCAAAGTGGGCGGCACCCACTGACTTCCATTATATGAATCACAGAGGACCACAGTTTCAGCTAAAAATCTACTTTACTGTTCTACTGAAGAAAAAGTCACTTACATCTTGGTCTGAAGGTGAGTAAATTAACAGCACATTTTCATTTTTGGGTGTATTATCCCTTTAAATGTAAGTATATACTGTATAGTATGCAGTATGCTTGTATTCTATTCAGGAGCATAGCCTTATATCTATTCAATATCGAATTTGCAAAGCAAAACACATGAAATGTGAAAGAGAAAAATGGTTAACAATTACAAATCTGCAAGCAAGTCAATATGAACAGGACATAATTTAAATATAAACACTTTTAAAGTGACTCTATTAATCACTGCCAGCCATATGTACACATTCACACAGCAGCATATAAACAGACGTCAGCACACATATACACACATACACATAGATTCATATTTACCTCTCCATATATATTGCATATGTGCATGTGTGTTTAAGCACAGCAGAAGCTTTAACACACAGGTGTATGTACCTTTATAACTATTTACATTGAGAGTTTAAATTAGGATCAGTGCAATACACCTGAAGTTACTCATCTCAGGAGATCTGAGAGGAAAGCCAAGGGAGTAATGGACAGATACACAGTCACTAAGAGTGACAGAAGGTATTTGGGACTCCTATTGCGCTACCACAACACCAATACAGATTTATCAACTTAGCAATATAAGAAAATACAACACCAGAACGCAAAGCTCTCTCACCCAGCAGGGACTCCGTCAGATGATCCTTTAGGGGGAGAAATGAAGTGTTAAGCTAACCACCACAAAACCTTTCAAATAAACGTGTTTGGGTGAAACACACACACATTCAATCTCACTTTACACTCCACAGACAAACAGCCAGATTATGTTTGTATTGACTGATGGGTGATAATAGATAGGACTGGTAAGATTGGATTGCTTTGTTGTTGGAAAAGAGATGAATTTGCAACGTTTCTAAGGGTCGAAACAAAAGGGGACTTTTTTAAAGCTCCAACAATGTATTAAAGGAGGTCTTTTCTCATGAGGTAAAAACAGGGTAAACATAAACTACAAATTACCCAGTAATAGTCCAAATAATAAAACAAATAATCATATAAAAATAATAATAAAACAATTATTAAAAGGGACTCATCTGTATGTAAACAAAAAAAAGTAAAGACAGTATTATTGTGAAATATTATTGCCATTTAAAATAACTGTTTTATATTTGAATATATTTGATTTTAAGTATTTCTTTTCATAACTATTATCAATGCTGAAAACAGTTTATCTTCTTAATAATTTGGTGGAAATATTCTCTGATGAATAAAAAGAACGTAAAGCATTTATTAGAAATGGATTTCTGTAACAATGTCAACAACCGTCACTTTTAATATATTTAATGCATTTAATTATTTGATTTTATAACAAATAATATTCTTTTCTTTTTTTCAAATATTTCTGACCTCAATCTTTTGAACGGTAGAATATTTTGTAACCTTTCACAAACTGTCCAAATGTAGAGGAGTAGCATCTAACATATATGTGTTTTTATTGAATTGTGTTAGACAGTAATTCTGCTTTATTATAAGTCTGGAGTGTGTGAAGTTGATCGGTTTTACCTGTCTGAAAGCCTCTCCGTCACCCTTTCCAGCCTGCTGAGCGATTAGGGAGATCTTACGTGCTCTCTCTGCCCGGCGGTGAACCTTGATCACACAGGACAGCAGACACACCAACAGCAGGAACGCCAGCAGAGACAGCAAGGAGATGATCGCCACATATAGTTGAGGGAGCTTATAGGCTGTTATGGGACAGGAGAAGATCACAGGCACAGAAAATACACCTCAATTAGTTAGTTATTGAAATCCGGTCCAAACACAATCAACAGTGTCAAAGTGTCAAATTTAAAGTCTCAAATTCTTTACTCACGCTCCACATGAAGGTAGACGTCAGCAATACGGAAGCCTGAGGAGTCCATCACTCGAAAAATGCCCATATCACTGACTTTGACCTTCTTCAAGTAGAATACGGATCCTTCCACAGATGCTCGGCCATCAAAAATAGACTCAACAAGCGCCGTTAGCTCTCCCTGGTCCATGAGGAGTCTCTCCTTGTGGTCAGAGTCTGGTAGGTAGACCATTTTGACCATTTTGTAGTCCACGTGAAGCTTGATCTTCAAGGTTTCACCATAATGCAAGTGCTCAAAGATCTGATGATCTGTGAAACGGAAAAAAGCAAGGATAGCTCAGTCTTAAATGTCAGACTGCTCAGCGCCGCTGCGGATTGAAGAGCCGAGGTTGTTAAAAGACGGGACGAAGCCGAATTTGTTGAGAAAGCACATTAGACAGGCAGAACGCAAGAACGTATGCAATCTAGTACAGCGTGATGACCTCACGAATATGTTGTGACTGTTTACACTGTGAGCGAAATTGTGTTTGCAATGTTGTAGAATATAATTAAAGGTTTGTATGGAGAATCGAAGGTGTTTTTTATTGTATACTGGTAAATCTCTGCTGTTAGTTGGTGCACATATTATGCCTTTTGTTGTTAGCAAACATATAGAGTGTATGAACATTTTTATAGCATGTCGATCGCTTCATCAAACAAATCACCATATTGGTTTTCTCGATCTCGATCATCGGTTATCTCAACGCTTTTTTTCAACCCCCGAGGCCGTTATCTGATTAATGATTATCATTTTAACCTTAAACCTTTATCATCTCATGCCTAAGAACAAACATTACTTGTGTTAAAAATTATAATAATAATTATAATGCAAAGACTCCTTCAATAAAGAGTTAATTCCTTCAATAACCAGCAGATGTTTTACTTTCATTAGGAAAACTCAAGAAATATTTTGATTTAGAGCAAAACTAGTATGTTGTCACGTATCTGTCATGCTTCTGTTTACATCCTGGTTCCTCCTGTCTTTTCCCAGTGTCATTCCATTCACCCGTCTCGCAATCAATCACTTCATCTGTTGTGTTTCATCACCCTTGTGTATATCTACCCTTCAGTCTCGGTCCGTTGTTGTCAGTACATGGCAGTACATGGCATTTCCTGTCTCCTGGTTGCTCTCCATTCTCCAGTTTAATAACGTTTTCCACAAGAAGTGCCTTTTTGTTTTGTATTTAAAGTGTATTATTTGAGCTTCATCATTAAAGCAAGTTTCAGTTCATCCCTCTTCTTCATGTCACCATCATCCTCCTACACACCCGCCTGACATACCGATATCACCATCTTTGTGCTATTACAGCTTTGCGTTTAGAGTTATTTTTAGATTCAAAATGTCAACTAAAAGCTGTCGTCAGAAGGTCACTTCCAGTCTAAGTGGATGGATCTCGGCCGGAATAAGCTGGAATGTGGACCTAAATTAATATTGATCGTCTAACGTCTGAGTCTTGTCTTATTTTTGATCTTTCCTTCACTTCCTTTGTTCTTTTACACCATTTTAAGACTGACACATCAGTTATTCTTTCTCTTTTATCAAGTACTGAAAGTGTCTCCTCACATAAAGCGCACACAGACATTGATTTTGCACCTTTTACGTTGAGGCAGGCCCTCAGTCTAACTTTTTCATCCCTGTCCACGATGGTGTAGCTCCCCTCATCGGCTCCTGTAACCACATGGAGGTTGACCCTCTTCTCGTCCACTGTGAGCCGGTGTTCGTACTGCTCCGTGGTGATGCCGGTCTGGTTGAGGAGAAGCAGAGGTGGTTCCTCTGTGGTCTGGTTTACTGGAGTCAGAGCTCCAGGCCTGAACTCAAGAGTGTATGGACCGATAGCAGGGTTGATCGGGATGTGATATGTGTCTCCATATTTCACCACAGTCTCTAGTGCACAGTCTAGAAGAACAACAGAACTGAAATACATTAACACACCTATGAGGGCATTCTTTTCAACTACACACTATGAAATAACATAAGTAAGAATAATACTGTAATCATTTATTTGTGATTCAGTGTTTATATATATTTATATATATACAGTGGGTATGGAAAGTAACCCCCCTTAAATGTTTCACTCTTTGTTATACTGCGGCCATTTGCTAAAATCATTTAAGTTCATATTGTTTCCTCATGAATGTACACACAGCACCCCATATTAACAGAAAAACACAGAATTGTTGACATTTTTGCAGATTTATCAAAAAAATAAAAAATAAAATATCTCATGGTCCTAAGTATTCAGACCCTTTGCTGTGACTCTCATATATTTAACTCAGGTGCTGTCCATTTCTTCTGATCATCCTTGAGATGTTTCTACACCTTCATTTGAGTCCAGATGTGTTTTACTGTATTGATTGGACTTGATTAGGAAAGCCACACACCTGTCTATATAAGACACTTACAGCTCACAATGCATGGCAGAGCAAATGAGAATCATGAGGTCAAAGGAACTATATTACAAAGAGTGAAAAATTTAGGGGGGTTGAATACTTTCCATATCCACTGTATATATTTATATACAGTAATACCTTGGTTTACGAGTTTAATTCGTTCCAAGATCATCTTAAACCAAAATGCTTTGATGAGAGAACAAATGAGAGAACGAATTCGCGGGAGCCGCGAGAGAACGAATTCGCGGGAGCCTCGAACGAACGAACTCGCAGGAGCCGCGTACGAACGAACTCGCGGGAGCCTCGAATGAACGAACACGCGGGAGCCGCGAGAGAACGAATTTGCGGGAGCCGCGAGAGAACTAGGGGAGCGCGGGGCACAAAGTAACGTGGTGTAAATAGAAACAGCGATTTTTTTAGATAGTTGCACGGGCATAAATGTGACGTGCTAAAGGGCTTTTCATCACATTGTTTGCACACGTCTTCTGGCCATTTTTCAAGAAATTTCGTCGAAGTTTGGATGAGATCCACAGGAAAAACTCGTTTGGCAGCATGTATATATTTTTTGTTAGGGTTATTTTTTGTAGTTGTTTTTCGATTTTCAAAGAATGTGTGAATGATTGTTAGTCTAATCTTATATTGTTATGATTACCATCTTCTTGGCTAAAAGATGGTACTATTTTGAAAGATGTGAAAAACACATAGTGGCTGCTATCCGGGCCTGAAGTGAACAAGACAGTTAGTTGTAACACTAAGCCGCTTTGAACAAGTTGCATCAATAATCATATATTTTGCATTGTATTAACCTATTAAAACGTTTTTCATGTCATTACATTGTTCAAAACAAACAACACAACAAATGTAAAAAATAAAGGAAAAAAATATATTTAATTCATAAGTTATGCTTATGATCATCTAGACGCAACTTTTTTAAACAAATAAAAATACGTGAATGAACTTCCATTGGATAACATGGTGTTACAACTAACCCGCTGCCTGTTAAAACGAGCCCCGCTCACGGGGTAAGAAGTCACATTTTACTCCTTGCGCTTTTGCTGATACTGCAGAGAAACGGCAGGTCCGACTGTAACACTGTTCCTGTCTGTCTGGGTCTTCTTTGTCACTTCCTGTCAGTCTTGTCATTGTTTCACTTCCTGTCTATCGGGTTATTGTTTCACTCCCTGCACCTGTCTTGTAATCACTTGCTCGTTAGTCCCCCAGGTGTTTGTGATTCCCCTTGTGTATAAATCACTCTTGCATTCCCCTTGTTTGTCAGTTGTTAACGTAGTTATGCAGATGTTAGTTGTGCGTGGATGTCCTGCCTGTTTCCTGAGTTTATTGAGTTTTGTTAAGTGCCGTTCTTTGCACATGTGTGCTTCTTTTGTTTATATTTAAAGTGTTTTGTTTTGTATTATTATTAAATGAGTTTTGATCTTGATCCCGTTTCTCTCACCGTGGTTCCTCCGCATCGCACACCAGCTCCACTAGCACCTCGAATCGTTACACCGAAGAACATGAAAAAACAGTGCTCATTTGTAGGAGAGGCTTATATGTTGTTTGTATAAAAATATGGTTTGTCTAACCCTATTACTTTGTTTATTATTTGGCTAAAACCATGTGTATATTTCACTACGTGAACAATAGCGATCACAATTAATTAATGTTTTGAATATGAGGTAAAAACTTCTGTAAATCACTTATAAAAATATCACTGTGGTGAATGATGCAACCAATGAATGAGTTAAGGGGTTATAAAGGGGTTGGAACCTCCTGACTGTGTTATGAGAGGCTGTCATTAGGATATTTCATGTAAAAATGCGCACAAGGAAGCTGAGCTTTAGGACTTTTTCCACAAAAAACTCCGCATGGGTGAGGGAAATTTTTTCTCGTACACCGATACAATGCTCGTACACCGATTCGACCCTCCATGCTCGTACACCGATTTGCTCGTATACCAAGTCGCTCGTAAACCGAGGTATTACTGTATATAATGTGTTCCTGTGATGCATAGGATTATTACTCCGGTCTTTAATGTCACATGATCCTTCAGAAATCAGATTTCCTGTTTATTGGGGAAATCATGATATGGTACCATTGTACAGTTTGGGGTCAAATTTATTTTTAAAGAAATTAATAACTCTGTTAAGCAAGGAAACATTAAATTGATCATAAGTGACTGTAAAGACATTTATAATGCTCCAAAAGAAGAATCCTGATTCTGCAAAAATATTAAGCCACAATTACTATATATACTGAATACATATATTCATAACATGTAGTGACCATAGCTTTTCATCATTTAAAAAAATCATTTTTCTGGGTGAATCCTATCTGGGTCATCTATCAAATAACCAACAGGTTACTTTTACCTCTAACTACGAGAATGATTCGTCTGACATCAGCTGGAGCCGCAGAATTCTTCACCACATATGTGCCCTCATCCTCCTCGCCCACATCCTCCAGGATCAAATGGCTGATGTGAACGTTCAGTTTAGCTCTTGGATCCAGAATCGTCCCGTTCCGCAGGAGAACCCGTTCTGACACCGGCTCCACTCTCGGCTTGAACAACACCTCCGACGTGTCTAAAGCCGTCACGGGAATATGAACATCCTCTCCAAAGAAAGCAGTGCGGTGTTCATCTTTAGCTGCACAGTGACCAGAAAGACACACAATATAATTCAACGAGTAATAAAAAAACGAAATCTATGTATAAGCAAGAGAGGATCTGTCCTTGGTAAGTCGCTTTGTACCTATTATAATAATTTCTCAATTATTTTCATTACCTTTAATGGTGGATGACCAAGCTGGGGAAAAAAAGAAATAAAAAAGATAAATACAAGTATAAGCATTTCTATTTCAAATATCTAAGTGTTGACTTCATTTATGCCACTATAACCTTAATTCCCAGAGTGACTGTTGTATCGAAGTTGGATTCATTGTGACTCACAAAATGCATTTCACTCACTGATACTTCTTTGATTTCATTTTAATTCATGCGGGTGTTTAATAATTGCTCATATCTGACTGCAAATAACTGTACATCCTATGAAATGATCTAAACTGTTTAGAACGCCACTGGCAATATGAGAGTGTATATTTGCTCAGGTGACAGATCAAATTTCTATTAGATCAAATTTAGCTTATCTATATAACTGCAGCAAAACTGCAATGAATTTTCCCTTATGCTCTCACCAACTGAGTCCCTTTGGACTTGGAAATCAGCAGTTATGAAGGAGAATAACAAGGAGAATATAACAAGTCTCTCTCTCTCTTTATATATATATATACTGTATAAAGAGAGAGAGACTTGTTATACTATATATATGTGTGTGTGTGTGTGTGTGTGTGTGTGTGTGTGTGTGTGTGTGTGTGTGTGTGTGTGTGTGTGTGTGTGTGTGTGTGTGTGTGTGTGTGTGTGTGTGTGTGTGTGTGTGTGTGTGTGTGTGTGTGTGTGTGTGTGTGTGTGTGTGTGTGTGTGTGTGTGAGAGAGAGATAAATCTTGAAAAACCCTGACTGAAAAACTATTGTTGAAGCAATTCACTCCTAACTCAAAAGACAAACACAAAGGAGAATGCAAACAATTCGTGCTTTTGAAAACCAATGGCCTGAATATACAGGCTCTAAAAATATACATGCCTTTTTGCTGACGATAAAAATACAGCTATCAGGGAAAAGAGTTTCCCTTCTCTGCAGCACGAACAATACGGAAGGACTATTAAGAACGCTGTCATGTCAAACTGCCAACTGTGCACTTACAGTCCAACATCTTATGATAAATGATGCTGCAAATGTTGCCCTTGTGAAATAAAGCAATTGCAAATGAAAAGGTAAGTCTGGTATTTGTGGTACCGACATTTGTTTTGACACTTCCTTCAGAAGAGGATTTCAGTTACCTGAGCTCAGGAGGGTGCTGATGACGGCCACACACGTGATGCTCATTTCGGCTGGATATCTGTGTAAAGAAATGCAATCAAACAACATAAACAAGCAAAACGTATGCATGAATAATAATTATATGGCATACAAAACAACCAATGCCAATTTGACTTCATTTGATATGTTCACTGAATTAGAATATGGTCTCTCTAGCTATGAATTTAACATGCATAAAGAATGTACATTTCATTTAATAAAGGATTTCATAAATTCGGGATGCTAGATGCAAGATGACACTAAGTGTCATAGTTAAATAGCACTAGTTATCTAACTCAAGACATAATTCTTCTTTCTTTGTCCTGAATCATTAATGCAACCTGAATCCACATCAACTGAGAGCACATTTGCACTCAAAAATTTAAATTTTAAAATCTTGATATAAAGCAATTAATAATTTTTTCACCCTTCTAATATAAATTAACTAGCCTAGAACTAAAAGTAAAAGATTATTTAGCTTGTTTTGAGAAAGTATAACTTGTATTTTCTTACTTAGATGATTGGTGACTTTAAATTAATTAAGTATTATTACTTTTTAAAGTGTGCGGTACATTTTGTCACAATCCATCCTGAAATCAGACATTTCAAGACATATTTTCTTATTTTAAGAGCAAAATGATTAGAAAATAATGTTAACACATTCTGTCAGAAATATCTTTTTAATATTATGTTCCAATGTAGTAATACCTCGGTTTACGAGTTTAATTCGTTCCAAGAGCGAGCTCGTAAACCAAAATGCTCGTACACCAAAACAAGTTTCCCCATAAGAATGCACTAAAAATCAATTAATTCGTTCCACACGACCATAAATGCCCATTTTAAATATTTTTTTTGGTTTTACCCTATTAATTACAGTTAAAATTATAACCATTAAGATCTCATATAAATACTAATTAATAATTGACGATTAAACTATACAAATACGTGTACAAACTATACAAATACAACTATACAAAAACTATACAAATACGTGACAATTTACTGCAATGCACTTTATCTGCTCAGGTTTGAGCAGCCTGCATGGAGGAGATGAGAGGAGGGAGGAGGGAGGAGTGGGCAAAGCAAGGATTCAAGTGCAAATGAGTGAATTTATTATAATAGTGTAGAAAACAAACAAAGTGATAATCCAGAGGTGTATCACACATGGGAGCCGCGGCCGCGAACGAACGCGCGTTGGAGCCGCGGCCGCGAATGAACGTGCGCTGGAGCCGCGGCCGTGAATGAATGCGCGCTGGAGCCGTGGCCGTGAATGAATGCGCGCTGGAGCCGTGGCCGTGAATGAAGGAGTGATAAAGGGGTGATAAAGGGTTTGGAACGCCTGACTGTGTTATGAGAGGCTGTCATTAGGATATTTCCTGTAAAAATGTGCAGACCATGCTGAGCTTCCACACAAAATATGCGCGTGGGTGTGGGTAAAAAAAATTCTCGTAGACCGATACAATGCTCGTACACCGATTCGACCCCCCATGCTCGTACACCGATTTGCTCGTATACCAAGTCGCTCGTAAACCGAGGTATCACTGTACTTTTTGCACTGGTTTCAGAACATTTGTACAGCTTGAATCTAGTTATAGTATCTATATTTGCTTAGCTTTTTTCTTATTTTAAGAATTTTCTAAAGAATTTTTTTGTCTTGTTTTAAGATGTCTTATCAAGTAGATTTTTCTCACCCCATTTTTTCTTTTTCTTAATTTATGTTTTATTTCTTATTTTTGCATGTTAATGTTTTGCAGTGTGCTGTTAGATCAAACTGTGCAGCAGCGAGACAGTTTGATCAGTGTCTCTGTAAGAGGAGATTGGTTGCCTGTCTCGTGAACAGTAGCTTTGTAACGGACACTGACCATAATGCCTCGACATCCAGTTTCTGTCAGGACTAAATGCCCAGATTGACAGAGCCACTGCTTCCATAAGCCCAAAAATACAATTCTCTCTCTATCTCTCCCTTATGAGATTTATGGTTTACCTTTTATACACAACCACTCTTAACCAATAGGTTGAGCCAATAAAGGTCATTATTCAGTATTTCAGTAATTATTCAGTAATTTTTATTTCAGTCATATAAAGTGCTCACTGACTTCTGATATATATATATATATTATATATGAAGATTGCATTTTTCTCTTACATTCTCTCAGTTTTGAACTGTTTTACCATGATAAATGCACACACAAAAAAAATCTATATACATTTTTTACGTATTTCTTGTGGCAAGACGGTAACCGTTCTGCCACAATAAATCTGTAATATATATAAGAGCATAAGATCTGTAATATATATATATATATATATATATATATATATATATATATATATACGTATATATATATATATATACGTACAGAACATATGTAAAAACAATATATATATATATACGTACAGAACATATGTAAAAACAATATATATATATATATATATATAAAACAAATTGTACGTACTATTTTACAGATTTATTGTGGCAGAACGGTTACCATTAAAAATAATAATATACATATTTGTATTATATTACCGGTATATATTTTTACGTATGTTCTGCCAAAGTAAATCTGTCAAATATATATATATATAATATATATATATATTTTTTTTTTTTTTTTTTTTTTACAGACTAGCAAAACGGTTCAAAACTGACAGAGCAAAAGAGAAAAATACAATCTCCTTTGTTCTAATCCTCGTGTTGAATGAGAACTGAACGAATATGAACCACGAGACAAATATCGATTTCATAACACCGCATATTTATAATAATTCTGTTTGGTTTGTAAGTGCACTTACCCGAAAGCACCCTCATTTCTCATTCAGACTTTGGCTCAAAAAAAACAAAAAAACATTTGAATGAAATTAACTGAAGGAACGAAACTGACTGACAGGTCATGTTTCAACCTTTTAAACCGCTGACTCAGAAATGTACAGCTTGTGACTGCACTAATTAAACGACCGGACCAATTAAATGATCTTTCGTAAAGGATTTGGTGTGTGTGAACACTAAAGTCGCTGTTGAGGTTTGCAGGGTTTGCGGTTTATAGCCGCGAGGGAGCGTTGCGCTCCAGCCTCCCTGTTTTCGGGCCGCTCATGCGACAAGGGTGTGTCACGCTCTTCTGCTGGACCCGTCCCATCAAAGGGGGTTCCGAGGACCCCAAATAACCCCACACACGGTCCTTCTCGTTTGCACACACACAGAAACGAGAACGCGCACAGTGATAATCACCGCTGCCGGGGACGAACACATTCAAATACTGTAATGTCTGTCTGTTATGTAAACGAGCGGGAGCATCGAGAAAAACTGTGGTAATACAGGACTGTCCCCTGAGAGCTGTAAGTCATGGAGAGACAGTGATGTCCCATTCAGGAGGAAGATGCGTCAATCGGCACTGATCTATGAATCGATATTTTCTGCTTACAACTACGGCCGATTCAACTGCACTGGCGAGGTGTTCAATCACATAAGAATTTGTTTACAAACGAGCAATATTAATGAGCAGATATGTCTATAACCATAAAAACTGCACATACATACAACATTCTAGGTTTTACGTCTCCACACATTTAATCTATTATAATGTTAATCTAATGCCAATAGAAACGCCCTGATCTGATCTGTTATCATATCTCTGCATCTAAGAATAAAGGTATAAAGGAGTAAAACGACAAAATTCATCATTTAAGTATTTCTGTTGGCTTATGTGAAAACATGCGGTTTAAAAACATAGTTAAATATGATAAAGAAGTGCTGTAATTACCTTTATATGAAGTCCAATCAGCAAAAATTGGCACGCTATATGAAAGAAAGATGGTTTAAAAGGATGGTTTTGTTCGTCCTCCTCTTTCTCAAGCCTTCTTCATCGCCCCCAATCTGCCAAAGAAAGACACGTCTGCTTCACAAATCGGCGTTATCTGGAACACTTCGGCTCTTTTCGTTTTAAAGACACTTTAAGATCGGCTTTGCTCGGATGCTGTCGTTCGTTTCCGGAAAATCATTCTCGCCCATGTGCACGACAAAGAGCAGTCACGATTACATTAATCCTGTAATATATAAGCGTAAAACAGTAAATATGTGTACAAACCTTAACTTAAATAACTGTTCAAATTCAATTTGAATAGCTTTAATAGCATTACTATAATTAAAATACAATTTTGGCAAAACAAAGAAAGAATGAAGGTCTTTCTGTAGGCAATGCAGCCTAAATGATGCCTTATATTCACTAGCTTATACTGTATCACAATAGATATAAGTTGGAATGCTCCACTTGGATAGATATTGTGTTTGCATGTGTAAAACAAAGAAAGGGGAAATATGAGTTTTTCTTTTCCAAATCCCTAAATTATATACTTCAAAACAATCCAGTCTTTCTGCTCACTGCTAACAGCTGAAGTAGCCTCTATACAATATGTGAGCTGTCGGCATCTTACATTAAAGAACATGATTTTATCCTCTCTAGATCTCAAGAGGAATTAGAGGAGAGAGAAAATGGATGGGGGTAAAAAGCTATAGGCTTGTTCTGTGCATTACCATAGGAATAAGTGCTAATGCATAGCAATAGTAACAGACAATAGATCATTTTGGATGGATGGATGGATGGATGGATGGATGGATGGATGGATGGATGGATGAATGAATGAGTGGAAGAATAATAGGCAAAGTTGGTTATCTGTCACATACAAATACTCAAATTAATAAAAAAAATTGTTAATTGGTGATTGTGACTAATGAAAAGCTAAACGTGTGTGGAATTATTTAGTTATAAAACCTATAGAGAGATTATAATAATAAAATCTGCAAATGCTTATTTATTATCTTTTATTTAGTATGAGATATTACATATTCTGTAAGAAATTCAGATGACATTTTAATACATTAGGCTTTTTTTTTGGGGGGGGGGGTGCCTCCCTGAATTGGTCAGGGTTAAAATCTGTTTAGTTTCATTGTGTTTTGTGTTTATGTGGTTGTGTTATTCTCCTAAATTTCCTACATTTGTCAGTTTTGGATTTATTTACATTTATATCAGTTTTGGAGTCTGTTTCCCATATTTTATCTCTGTGTAAAAAAAACAACCTTTTTTCCTTTTCTTTTTTTAAGGTTGAAAAAATGTCGCTTACAACCACAAGATTTTCTACTTTTAAGCATTTGAAAGAAGCTTTTTCCAAAGAAACTTATATGGTATTCAAGTTATACATTGACATTCTTATTAGCTCTTGCTTTTCCTAAGAGTCAAACCCGGGATTTTAGGCTTTGTAAGCGTCATGCTCTACTCCTGTTTGAGCTACAAAAAGCTATGTGAGATCTCTCATTACGCAGAACTGGATCTCTGCTTCACAGAGTGCAACATTTTTGTAGGCCAAAACATCAGAACAAGTTAGCATTTTAGCCCTTCCAGTCCCTTTGCCCTGAAAATACAGTATATTATCATTAGATAAAGTAAAGTACATGTACATATAAAGTACATTTTTGTAGTATAGATCTGGAGCATTTTGAGCAGAATCAAGAAACTGGGAGTCTGTAGAAACTCATTGCTGGTTCATCATTGAATGTGAGTTGTCAGAAGTTTAGTGATGGTGATGATAGTGATGGTTTAATGATTTATCCTGAAGAGGCAAAAGTACACAAGAGAGTCACAATACAAAGTTTCAAACATTGCTTGAAGTGGAATAAGCCTGGAGAATTGTCATGTTTTTCTAATGCTGTATAAACCTTTCTTCTGCATATAATAACATTTAAGCTTCTTGTGCAAAGGCTAAACTGTAACAGGTGACAAGAATAAATGGAAAATAATATCTGCACCATATCTACAATCTTAAGATAAGAGGTGTCGCTTTAAGGTGTTCAAGCCACTGTTATAAAATTGTTAGAAAATTCCCATCACTTCTAGTTATAATAAGATGTGTGCAGTGTTGATATGTGTGCATTCATAGCCATGAGTTACACGAAACGCCACTTATTTCCTGTTATCATTTTCTGTCAGTTGCTCTTCCACTGCATCAGTCTATAAAAGAGTTAAACAAAAGAAAAACTGCATATCATATCAGATATAATTTTATTCAGAAGAACACCTCTATTATTAGACAATGACAGTGGCAGTGTGAGATATTTATCACTTAAAAAAATTGTAATATGTAAGTCAAACTGTACCTTCCCATTGTGACACAAGATTTTAAATGGGATACATTTAAACTGAGAACTATGTACGTGATGTCTTTTTCAATTGTGCTGTCGGGTAAGACTAAAAATCACAGGAATGTGTTTATACAGAGATGTATTTTCAGATATTATAGTTGATACTACCTAATATTATCTGTCACATTAATCTGACATCACTAGCTTTAATCTAAATCGCTATTGCTAGCACACACACCGTCTTCTCTCATGTGCCTTTTAACTTTATCAAACAACTGAGTCAACAAACATTGGTGAATATTGTAATCTTCTGCTATTGTCACTTGCACTGCCTGCCACATGTTTAACATAGCCTTCTCTGTCAGCGACGAGGGTTTGATATGTGATAAATGGAGGGAGATAGTCAAGCTGACACAGAACATTTCAGAATTAGAGACACCTATCCAAACTTTAATCGAGGATAGTAAGAATAGTAATAGGCTTGAGCTTTGGAGTCTGTATCAAGATTTTTGTTCATGAGGCGGTGTCTAGAACACATTGAGGGATTTCGGTTTTCAGTTGAAAATGGTGTCATGTACACAGCCCCAAAGTACATATTAATGATTACATACAACTAATGATTCTACAGTGAGAATTATTCATTCAATCAAAACATATTTAAGCTGGACCATGACGTTCTTATAGAGGTGCTGTACAGCCAAAAACAATCTCAGCAGTGTGAGTTTATCACTTTAAAAAAAATGTAGGTTAAACTTTACTCTGCATTGTGTCACATGATTTTCAATGAGATTCTTTAAAGTGAGAACGATTTACGTTATGTACGATTGATGTTGTTTTTTTAGTTGAACTTTATGTGCTAGAACCAGCAGGATAAACAGTGGGAAAGCAGCAGTCGGTGTAAGCCTACAGGAAGTTGATGACAGGCCTAAACAAAAACGCGTTCTGTGTGAATGCCACGTATTTTAATAATTGAATACATACTCGCATGTTCTTTCGGATACGTTGGGACAAACAGCATGAAACTCGTGTTGTTGTGTTTTGGCAGCGCTGCAGTTCTGCACTCTCACCAGTAGGAGGCGCTCGCGCGTCTCTGTGATCCGGGCGGGGCGTCACATCACAACCTCCCGCTGCTGGATCACTGCGCCTTTATCTCACAGACCCGACAAAACTACACGATATCGCGCTGTTATCAACTCGATTCATATTTACTAATCATTCACCCAACGGTAAGAGTTTTTCCTGATAATTATTGTCCTGTTTTCCATGCAGTCTGTCCCGAGAGCCGTTACTCTGCCGTGACGCTCTGGATGTAAACACTGGATTAATCCCAATAAACAATATTGCGAGTTTATAGGCGCAGATATTTTTTTGTTTGTTTAATTTTCAGTCTAGCAGGAAAATACCGTTTTCTGTTGTTGTTGTTGCAGTAGGTTAAGATAATAGGCAACATTTATATGTATTTAATTACATTAGTACCGTATATCTATTATCCTACTGCACGTTGCATATGAAAAATCTAAACAATAAAAAAACTCAAATAAAACATAAAACGAGTGTATTTATGTGTGTATATTGTCTCTCTATATATATAAATACCGTGCATATAATAATATATTATAGGAATATATATATATATATATATATATATACACACACACACACACACACATACATACACTCGTTTTATGTTTTATTTGAGGGTTTTTTAAATTGTTTTATTTATATAGTCCATCATGACAGATATCTCTCTCGTCATTCATCCCAATTAGCTCTGGTATGAAATATATATAATTGATACGGATCTAAATAATATTGTGATGAATAACGAGAGAGATTTTTGTCCTGCATAGCACCTTTAATAACCACAATTGACTTATTATACTGTATGCTTTTTCCTCAATAAATGCTCAGATATGGTTTATTTAATTAGCCACCCATCCCATCATTTCCGAGAAGCAAAATCCCATGAGTCAGTCGATATCCTGCTACTTAAACATGAGCGGGTTTATGCAGATTGCAAGATATTGTGCATTATGTATATGCTATAAATACATATTTTGTACTGTTGTTTTCTATTTTTGGATTTTAAGGGTCTAATTTGACTTTAGATAATATGTATTTATATTTGAATAAGTAATTTTTACTTTTGGCATTTTATGCATGTTATGTACTTAAAAATATGTTTACTGTGAATCATACTTGACCAAAAATCAATAAGAACTGATTTATTGTTATAATTATCAAAGTGTGCCATACTGACTGTTGAAATCACATTATAGGTTCATTAAAAAAATAAACTTTTGCTTAAATTTATTTTACTAAGAGTAAAATAAGTAGTAATTCGCAGTACAGAGATATTAGGAAATGAATCCAACTGAATCCATTTTTCTGCACATTTTTTCTTTTCATATAATTCTCAAATTCTTCCCTCATTCTGCTGTTTTCCTTCCCCATAGTGTGGAAATGTTTTACACTTGCGGTCCAAATGAGGCAATGGTGGTGTCGGGTAAGACTAAACATCACAGGAATGTGTTTATACAGAGATATATTTCAGCAGAAATCGTGAAAACGTGTGATTGGATCCTCAGGTTTCTGCCGCTCTCCACCGCTCATGATATCTGGCGGGAGAGTGTTTGTTATCCCATGCGTTCAGCAGATTCAAAGGTATTATTCACTCTGTGTATTTCTGTATATAAGTATAAGTTTGGTTTGCATAAACAAATCTTATCGTTTTCTCTCTCCTCCATCACAGGATCTCTCTGAACACTCTGACGCTAAATGTAAAGAGCGATAAAGTCTACACGCGCCATGGCGTGCCCATCTCCGTCACTGGCATTGCACAGGTTAACAAGAAACTTTTCATTGGGTTTTAAAAAATCAGAACCTGTTTTTGTCATTTAATACTACAAAATTTTGTTATAGATCATTGTGACACTGTCTCATGAAATCCTTCTTTGATACCTTTTCCATAGAAAGTCATTCTTTTTGCTTGCTATGTAACTAAACTGAACCTTCTCTCTCTCCTACAGATGAAGATTCAGGGGCAGAACAAGCAGATGCTGGCGGCAGCGTGTCAAATGTTCATGGGGAAGTCAGAGGGTGAGATTGCTCACATTGCCTTGGAAACGCTGGAGGGCCACCAGAGAGCCATCATTGCTCACCTGACCGTGGAGGTAAACAGATAAAGTGCACAAACAATGCTGACCTTGCAGATGTACGGCACTCTGCAACATTACAAACAGTACGGGTGCTTTCACACGGCACTTTAGTTCAAATGTGGTACGGTTCGCATTCAAAATTGCTAATGTGAAAGTTGTCAGGCAGTGTAATCGGGCGTAGCGAGTGCAATCAGTGCAGGCGATTAATGGCAATCCGCTGTTTCCTCTAAAGAGTCTGTTTGCAATTAGTGGAAAGCTGCTTTCATGCAACACACATAGAGTAAACTAAAGTGAGCAACACTGTGGGGGGCACCGGGAACAATCACACTCGGACCCGCACCGCATCACCTGCCCAGTGTGAAAGCCCCTTATTACTAGATAAAGGGACAGACTTTCACATGCAAATGTTATCGGAGGAGAGGATTTAAAGGTCCCCTGTGGTGAAAATCAAGTGTTTAATGTTGTGGTGTTTGTGATGATGATGGTAAAAATGTTCCTGTAGCTCAAACAGTAGAGCGTGGCGCTTGCAACACCAAGGTCAAGGGTTCGATTTCCAGGGAAAGCAAGAACTGATTAGAATGTCAATGTGTTTCTCGAATGCAATGCAAGTCACTTTGGATAAAAGCGTCAAATGTGTAAATGTAAAATGCATAAAAGTGGTTTGAAATCGTGTTTCTTACATCACAAACTATCTTGTATCCAATCACGTCAACTGCGAGCGGGCTTTAGCATGTCATTAACTGTTCTCTGAAGCAGGTGTAGGGGAATTACAGTTAAGACCCGAGGACCAGATATGTTGAATGAAGACCAGGAGTCAGAAGTGCAGTCAATAGAAGATTAACAGAAGCCAGCTTCAAGTCTCACAAGGAGTTCGTAGGCCGCCCCAAATACAATAACATTGTTACAGCAATTATAGTCTGACAGAGGCTACTAACTACGTCATTGCTGAAGGTTAAATGATTCTGATTGGCTAAGAAAGAAAGATAAACAAAACTAATAATTTTCCACACAAGAGCAGACAGTCTGAAGCATATACAAATAAGCAATATTTACAATATATACAAGCGACAATGGATTTCCGAATCGTCCCTACACAGGGGAGTCTCAAGAGAAGCCGAGTTATCCCAGTATACTATTCTGTTGTTATAAAAAATTAGTTTTAGCAATATTGCGGATGGATAACGTACATTACGATGTTATGATGAGCTATATGCCTTTCTCCACTGACGTTCTGAGTGTTTCAAAGCGTTTCCAAGGATGCTGATTGTTAGACGGCATCTGTCTGAGTTTGAGATGGCGAACGGGAACAGAGTCAGACTGGTAACCTGAAGGTTGCGGGTTTGTTTCTCAATACTGGCAGGAAATGACTGAGGTGCCCTTGAGCAAGGCACCAAACCCCCAATCACTCCCCGGGTGCCACAGCAAAAATGACTGTCCACTGCTCCAGGCGTGTGTGTGTGTGTTCACTACTCACTAATCCTATTGTGTATGCACTAACTTGGATATGTTAAACACAGAGGACAAACTCTGAGTACCATATTTGACCTTCACGTCACTTTCGCGTTTGCTAAATCTGCATTGTCAGTTCTCAGCTAAGTGAAACCTTGAATTCATCTATCATGATGACTTTGATGTTTCTTTACAAGTAAGCTAGCGGTGTGTTCTTTAGGAGATCTACAAAGACCGCAAAAAGTTCTCCGAGCAGGTGTTCAAGGTGGCTTCATCTGACCTTGTCAACATGGGCATCAGTGTGGTCAGCTACACACTCAAAGATGTTCACGATGACCAGGTCTGTTGTTGTGATTATCAAACTCGATATTTAAAATGCTTTAAAGTGGTCAGAATGGTTCTGTGTGAGTGGTGAGTCAAGCCTTCTTCTTTCAGGATTACCTGCACTCTTTAGGAAAAGCCCGTACGGCACAAGTGCAGAAGGACGCTCGTATCGGAGAAGCCAAGAACAAAAGAGATGCAGTGATCAGGGTGAGCCTTTCCTCAACTCTATTCCAAACAGCCTATTTTCTAATGACCACTGAGTGTTTATGTTAAAATGTTCTCGTTGGCTCTCTGTAGGAGGCCCATGCTATGCAGGAGAAGGTATCTGCTCAGTACATGAATGAGATCGAGATGGCTAAGGCTCAGAGAGACTACGAGCTAAAGAAGGCGGTCTACGACATCGAGGTCTTCACCAAAAAAGCTGAGTCTGAAATGGCCTATCAGCTCCAGGTAAACTTTTGGCTTTTGGTAACCATCAATGATGTGAAAGACCTTCTTGTACAGTGGTACCTCGAGATACGAAATTAATCCGTTCCGAGGCGGCCTTAGTATAATGAGTTTTTCGTATCTTGGAACACATTTTACATGTAAAATGGCTAATCCATTCCAAGCCCTCCAAAAACACCCCATTAAATTTCATAATAAAGCTAAATTGACCTATAAACAATGAAATAATGTAAAATGTCGAAGCTTACCTTTCGAGTGAGGCTATCTCCGAAAGTGGCGGCAGAGGACGACAAATGGCAGATAACGTACGTACACTTAACTTTACGAAAACACATAAAAAATGTAAAGTTTCGGGTGCGGAGTGGCTGAGCTAAAGCACGCCAGCACGTACGTATAGAAGATGCATGATGGGAGGGATGCTGTCCAATTAGAGAGAAGGATCTCATGGCTTGGCTAGCATCAGGAACCAATGGGAGAGCAGGAGGATGGTGGCGAGTCTACTATCACTAAGATGGTGGCGTGCGGCACGAGTTTCAAAATTGTTATGCGGCGAATCTCGGACTTTCGTATGTAGAGCAGTGAAATTTTCGTCTTTACTTTCGTAACTTGGATTTTTTGTAAGTTGAGCCTTTCGTATCTTGAGGTACTACTGTAATTCAATGTGTGTTTGGGGTTCTTGTTATCTCTTTCCCACCCTTGACACATTTCACTGTTAGACGGTAGGGGGCGCTGTTACAGATCTTCTGAAATAGTGCAGCATCTCCGGATCCAAAAACAAGAGATGTAAAAGATCTGCATAAACCAGAAGGAGCAGATAGAAGTTGTTTACACACAAGTAAGCTAATGTGATCAGCAATTATTCAACAGCATACAAATCTAAACTGCCTCATGTTACAGAAGAAGAGGAATATGACTGTGAAGCTTTGGCGATGTTGATTGATGATCGAGTAGATCGAGTCCTTCTTAATCCATAACTAAGTCTTTGACAATGCAATTTTCTCAGCGTTTTGTTCGAAATGTTTTGTGAACAAGATCAAAAATGCTGCTGCTGGCAACTTAAAAAACCCTGGCAGGGAAAGAGTTAATAGAGTAATTATCTATTTTAGAAACATAACTATGGTGTGATTTCTTTTTTTTAAGTTTACGTTTTTTTACTTTAACACATTTATTTAGTTAACCTTCTTCTTGCTGTGTAATTGTGGCATTAGGTGGCGAAGACGAAGCAGCGGATCGAGGAAGAGAAGATGCAGGTGCTAGTGGTGGAGCGCTCGCAACAAATCATGCTGCAGGAACAGGAGATCACGCGCAAGGAGAAAGAGCTGGAGGCCAAAGTCATGAAACCAGCCGATGCCGAGCGATACCGGCTGGAGAAACTGGCAGAAGCCGAGCGGTGAGAAGGATGCGCGTTCAATTACATGCTTGATTTAAAATGGCATATAACAGGAAAGTTAATTTCCACAAACATTTACCAATAACTTTAAACTGAAGTGTGTAATTTCTGCACTAGCGTCATCATACAAAATGGCAAAGTTTGGTATTTTAGTATTTAAGTGCCCCTGCTATGCTTTATCAGATATTACATGTTGTGCGTAATATAGCTTTTTGTGAATGTAAAAGTTGCGTAACAAATGGAGTCCTAAAAGAAAGAATCAATTCTGAACTGAAACGAGTCGTCAGTAATTCTAATCTCACTTCCTGCAAATTTGCATAATGCTCACCTGTGGTCTTCATTGGCTGCTTGTGAACATCATCTACTTTGACCCTAACCTGTAGATTTAGCTGAGACCTGGAAGAGTTTGGTTTGTTTTGTTGAAACGTCGAGGAGATGCTCCACTGTGCATGTGCTTCCAGTGGATGAGGGAAACTGACGCCGTTGTTACTATTCGTATCACTGTATACACAAGTGCTGAAGAAGCCCGTAGAGCTGAAACTCAGATATGGCAATGTCTGTTTTGTTTATGACGTGCTGTAAGCAGTAGATCAATCACAAATGACTGGGCCCTCTGACCAATCAGAGCAGAGGAAATCGGAGTTTAGAGAGAATGAATCCTTTATAGACCCATTTCCGACCCTGTGAGAAAAGATGTAAAGGATGAGGAAAATTTATTAAATTAGCATAATAGGGACTCTTCAAAAGCATTAAAAACACATACAGTAATATCTCAGTTTACGAGTTTAATTCGTTCCAAGAGCTCGTAACCCAAAATTCTCGTACACCAAAACAATTTTCCCCATAAGAATGCAATAAAAAACAAAATCACTCGATTCATTCCACACCATAAATGCCCATTTTAAATATTATTTTGGTTTTACCCTATTAATTAGTTAAAATTATAAACATTAAGATCTCATGTAAGTATTTATTAATAATTGACAATTAAACTCTAAAAATACTTGACAATTTACTGTAACGCACTTTAGCTTTGAGTAAAGCTGCTGTTTACTTTGTTTAGCTGCTGGCGTGAAGGAGACGAGAGGAGGGTTTTACTGCTTAGAGGGAGAATTTCGTACTTTCTTTCTTACTCATCTTGAGGTCGTTGTCTATATGCTGTACTGTACGTATATATTTCACTACGTGAACAATAGCGATCACAATTGATGTTAACAACACGAGGTAAAACCGCTGTAAATCACTTATAAAAGTATCACTGTGGTGAATGATGAACCAAACCGAGCGACGCTGAGAGAATGAACGAGTGAAGGGGTGATGGGCTTTGTGAGAGGCTGTCGTTACGATATTCCCAGTAAAAATGCGCGCGAAGATGCTGAGCGTTAGGACTTTTGCACAAAAAAATGTGTGTGAGCGAGGGAAAAAATTGCTCGCACTCCGATACAAAACTCGTAAACCAAATTGACTTTCCATGCTCATACACCGAATTGCTCGTATACAAAGTCACTCGTAAACCGAGGTATTACTGTATATGAGTAATAGTGAAAGCTAGGCTAATATAGGTACATATGTAAGTTAGAGTTCTCTCTCTGTTTATGCTCCACCAGTCTTCAGCTAATCATGGAGGCAGAAGCTGAGGCCGAATCCATCAGAGTAAGTGATCGGCCAACTTTAATAAGACCTAATTTTAAAACAAAACTGTTTGTGTCATATGTTATATACATCTCTAAACTTCACAAAACAGATGTTTGTTGTAAATTAAGATATGAAGTAAATGTCACACACTTACTCTGATCAGGTGAGAGGAGAGGCCGAAGCGTACGCTGTGGAGGCTAAAGGTCGCGCCGAGGCCGAGCAGATGGCGAAAAAGGCCGAGGCCTTCCAGCAATACAAAGAAGGAGCTATGGTGGACATGCTGCTGGAGAAACTGCCACTGGTGAGAGGCTGTTTTTGACTGAATTTTTAAAAATGTATGCAATAAATAAAAATATTGCAACTGCATTGAACTGCAAAAAAGGGAATCATCTTGGGTTACAGTTTATTTCGATGGTCCAAGTAATTTTGCATCTACATTTTGCAATGTTAACTCGCATGAGAGTATTAGTAGACTGTTAGGTTAGGGTTAGATGTTCGGGGTCAGGTTAGTAGAAAAAGTTGGCATGTACAGTAATACCTTGAGATTGTCTCAAATCATTATTTTCCATTAGAAATAACAGGAAAAAAAATGTATTCGTTCCGGCCCTCTAAAAAACTCCCTTATTAGTGCTAATAAAAATGGAAAAATACATGTTTTTAATTGCTATAGAGACATGCATGTACACAAAAAAATTCCTGTGTTATAAAATAAAATGTGGTTTTAATTATGAGTTCTTACCTTTGAGACAGACGATACAGTAGCGGCTAATGGCAGCATGTGCGGAGGATTACGTAGATATCGCAAACACAGTACGGAAGACTCACGGGAGATGCGTATGGAAGTCGACAATGGCGAGAAATCCGTGCCAAAAAGAAACGAGTGCAAAACTGATGTTTGCGAGCGCGTAAATTACATCCGCGAGCGGATAACAGATCTACACGCGGAAAAACGGCAGCTCACTTTAATCCCTAGCGCACATGACAAATCATCTGCACGCAATACACAGGCACGCTAAATCTTCTCTCGACTGCTGTTTTTGCTCGCACAAACACTTATTTTAGTCGACGAATATGTGACGTGAACGAGTGAGGCGGCTTGAGCTGCACCGAGCGCTCGAACACCTAGCGTCGGCGTCTGTAAGCATGCTCGTATCTCAAATATTTACTCGTATCTCAAAGCAAAAAGTTGCTCAAAGGCTTACTCGTATCTTGGAATACTCATATGTCGGGATGCTCGTATCTCAAGGCATTACTGTAGTTGCAAAGTTTCTAGCTAGTAGAATGTGGACCATTGAAATAAAGTGTTACTTCATATCAACATAGAGCAGAACGCAGTTTGAGTTGATGTGTATTGATGGCGTATTGTGTTTTTTCTATGCATTAGATGGCGGAGGAAATCAGTAAGCCTCTGTCAGCTACCAATAAAGTCACCATGGTTTCCAGCGGAGGTTCAGAGATCGGTGCGGCCAGGCTGACAGGGGAAGTGCTTGATATCATGACCAAACTACCTGAAACCATCGAGAAACTGACCGGCGTCAGTATTTCCCAGGTGAAAACAGCAGTTCAAGTAACACAAATACAAAAGTTGTTTTCATACAAATGATCATGGTTATATTGTGTATATTTTCCTCTTCCCCTTCAGGTGGCCCGAACCGGTTGAACCCATTCTCCAACATGACTTTTCCATATGCATGCTTTATGTATCTTTCCTTTTATAATTTCTCTTAATCTCACTTTTCCATCAGTTTCTTGTTCTTAAACCCTCTCCTCTTTATCTTCCACACTTTATTTCTCTCTCTCTCTTGAGTCTCATCTTACACTTCCTGTCTGTCTTGCCTTGCTGCCAAAACCCAAAGTGCATTTTAATCGAAAACTCCAGGGAAGAATGCTGTTCTTTGTATTTTAATGCAATCATCATAAGAAGACAGTGGAAGTCCAGGAATCTGTTGAACGCCATTACACACTGCAGCTTTTGACTTTTGAAATGTTACATTCACCCTTATTTTTTCACGTAGAGCACGCTGGTATGTGCACTTTCGTTATCGAGTAACATGAAGGGACACATATTTATAATCTCTGATGCCGTGTAGTCTCTGTGGGTTGAATAGGACATACTCTCACTTTACCTCAAAAATGTGTTTTGGCTATAATTATGGACATAATTGTGTAGGAATTCTAGCAGTTTTCTGCTTCAAATGGTACTGTGCTTTAAAATCTGAAGATACTGCCAATAATTTCAGATCATCATTAACTGTTATTCAGATAAACAATCAAATGTCTTTATATGTAATGCAGAAGTTTCGGTCAGTAAATATTGTATTAGTAATTTATTTATTTCACATTTATATCATTGTATAGTTTGAAGTGTTTTCATTGCACGACTGGTACAATTAAATATTATTGTGTTCTTTAAAGGAGTTTCCGTACCCCTTTTGACTCTAAAACATGTTTTGTTTGTATTATACAGTATTTAATATTCTTTGTACTATGTAGGTCTTTACATCAGAAATATTATTGTGATGAATGGTCTTTTTTCAAATGTTTAAGTACAATATGTTGACACTTGCATTCTTAAACTAATACATAATTTGTCCTTTACATTTCATAATTACTAACAATATGACATTGATGTGTAAACACTGTTATGGTTCTATAGATGTTGTCTGTAATGCAGATTGAACTAACCACTCATGACACTTTTGTATTTGTCTCTACAATCATCATGTTTAACCATTTCTGACTAATATTTTTGCATTAGAGTGTATTAATTGAAGGCTAAATACGAGCTGTTCATTTATTATTGGTGGGCAGATATTAGTTAAGCCTATACAGTAATGTTTGGATGGATTTAGTATGCAGGCAATAGGTTATAATATGTAGGCTAAGGCTGCTATCTATCTTAGTGTGCTGAAGGAAAAGTTGTATTTGTCAATAGAAACTTTTCTATTCTATACAAAGTATCTATACAATTATGTAAACGAATTTCAACATGCATGCAAAGACTAACTAACCAAAACCATTGTATTGTCGATTTGTGCTTATGATGCCTTAAAGTAACCTGCCTACTAAAATAAACATTTAACTAAACTGTTATTTGCTCAGACTAAATCAATTCATTTCGACTCATGTTCCCTGCAGGAGAATGCCAAGCGTAAAGTGATTGATGGGCTAAGCTTGCGGACCAAAGTTTATAGAAAACTTTGCATCTATTTTATTGCCTTCCACTATATTAAACCCACTTATATTGAGATCTCATGGCTTAACAAGCTAAAACTCCATGCATAAGCTCCATATGAAGTGAATGCAAAGTCTAAGATTCTTAAGAAAAACTGCAACCAATATGTAATGACAAAAACTCTAGATATATCTCTTAATGTATATGAATATGTTGGTACACAAACAACACACAGATTCTTGGAGAACACTAAAAATGAATATAAATCTAACAGAATCCAGGATAAACATAAATGAGGATTTAAATATTAATATTTAAATATATAATGGTTTGTTGAATAAAATTTGAATATATTACCATGATTTCAAAGAAAACATGAATATTTATCCTGTTTCTTTTATCAACCATTCACTTTGTTTATGCGGACCCCAAATCTGTCTTTAAGCATCTGTTGTTTCATTTTAATATCATCTTTCAAAGCGATGTGTGATCCTGAGAAGGTAGAGAGTTATTAGGATTTCCTTTAATCATTTTACAAGCTGCCATTATTTCATTTACTGACACTTCCAACAAGGGTTAGGTATTAATTATTTTACTCAGATATAGAGAGAATTATAATTCAAATGAACATTCAAACAATATACACTCACCTAAAGGATTATTAGGAACACCTGTTCAATTTCTCATTAATGCAATTATCTAATCAACCAATCACATGGCAGTTGCTTCAATGCATTTAGGGGTTGGTCCTGGTCAAGACAATCTCCTGAACTCCAAACTGAATGTCAGAATGGGAAAGAAAGGTGATTTAAGCAGTTTTGAGCGTGGCATGGTTGTTGGTGCCAGACGGGCCGGTCTGAGTATTTCACAATCTGCTCACTTACTGGGATTTTCACGCACAACCATTTCTAGGGTTTACAAAGAAGGGTGTGAAAAGGGAAAAACATCCAGCATGCGGCAGTCCTGTGGGAGAAAATGCCTTGTTGATGCTGGAGGAGAATGGGCTGGCTGGTGGTGGTGGTGTAATGGTGTGGGGGATGTTTTCTAAAGAATGCTTTCAGCACCTTGTTGAATCAATGCCACATAGAATAAAGGCAGTTCTGAAGGCGAAAGGGGGTCAAACACAGTATTAGTATGGTGGTCCTAATAATCCTTTAGGAGAGTGTACATTTCTATCACCTGCTGGATCTCAGATTAAATATTTATAAGCAAGGTTTGTCTCCTGTTATCATGATTGTTGAGTCTTTGAAATAGTTGGAATATAGGACAAATACTCCTCTTGCATTCAAAAAAACTTCCATGCATTCAAAGGAATGTCATAAACGAGCTGTAGTTCTTTCTTCGTCTGCAGCCAAACTGAAAGAACTTCAGGATATCATTCTTGAAGACTCAAAGCAATCATAAAACAGCAGACTCAGAAAGTAGAAGCAGTGTTCTCACCTCTCGCAGATCAATGATCTCAGTGGGATCTCCAAAACTGATGCAGTGAGACCCAGTCAGACAAAGAAGCGAGGATGAAAAATCATTTTGTTTAAATGTTCTTGCCAAGAGAGAAAGAAGAGAAGGTCCTTTGTATCAGAGAGCGAGTGAACAAGAACAGTTATACAGGAAACTTACATCCTTCTAAAGCCTACCTATGTTTGCTTGATGAGAAAGGTCAAAAGTCAAATGCTACAGCTGCAAAAATACACAGACGAGGTTTGGCTTTGACACCTGTAGAACAAAGACAGCAAAGCAAGCATTTTCAAATATTATTTCTTAAGTCTTAAGGCCAATTCAAACTGCACAGGCAAACATTTATGCATTTGGAAGATGCTTTTATCCAAATCAACTTATATTGCATTCAAGAAACACATTGACATTTTAATCAGTTCTTGCTTTCCCTGGAATCGAACCCATGACCTTGGCGTTGCAAGCACCAATGCTCTACTGATTGAGCTACAGGAAAGCACATTTGTTGGTTCTGTTGGCATTATCAGGGTTTGTTTGCACCCAACTGAACATGTTAACTTCTGTCAACTGAACATGTTAGCATCTGTCTGTGTCTGTTGGGTTTAGTGTGAACATGACAGTTATTTTTCTTAAAACTCCAACAGCCAACGTGTTTGTTGGCATTTTTCTGTGCTGTGCAAATTGTGGCTAAATACTAAATATGAATACAAGTGGATATGAATCAAACCAAACAAAGGATAACATACATGAGTAACTGAATACCTGAACATATGATGGTTGATATTGTAATTCCTAATAAGACTGAACACAAGAGCTCTCACAAAAAAAACTAAAACAGGAATAAAACTAAAACTAAAAAATTAGATTTGAAGATTTCTTTGTTCAGTTCTGGGTATTTAAGGGAAAGTCACTAAACCGTACATAAACACATTTTGTTTCAATCAAAATGAATTCATACTGATTGATGAATCTGAAAGTAGAACTTACATGAACGCTAAATAAAGTTATCGGGGTGATTCTCCTAAAAAGTCTAAAAGTGAAACAAAAAATTGTAATTGTGGACAATAACATGACTATTCTAAAAAACTGTGTTTATCTTTTTTTATTGTTCATATTAGGAGAAACAGTTACGTCAGATGAATGAGTGTTGATCTATACAGCAAAGTCATCTTAAAGAGCAGTTAATAAGTATTAGGAGTGACAGAAGTAACATTAATAATAATATTAAGAACCGTGTTATTTTCCGAAGACATATATGGATACAACGAGGATTATATGTGGAGGACCAGCCAATCATCTGGCTGCTTACTGGACACAGATGGCATCATGTAGGTCAGTGATTGGATGGTTTAGCAATATGTTAACATCCTGTACTCTGATCTCTAATGTTGCCTTTAATACATTTTCTAAAAATCATATTTCAGCTGGACCAGAAAGACAATCCTTCCCTTTTTGAATGAACACATCATTTCTCTCTCTCTCTGTATATATATATATATATACACACACACACTCACAGAGTAACTCCCAATGGATAATGATGTAGTAATAATTGCATAAAAAAGAACAGTTAATATAATAATAACTAGTATTAAAGGTTTTAAAAAAACACTACCAAATAGTACCTGGTAACCAAATTGTTGTCTGCACAATATTTAGCTTCCCTGCCTTCCTTTCTGAAAGAAAAGAAAAAACAACTCTTTGTATGGAAGGTCAAGAAAATATAAAATGACTAAACCCTTCAGAAAAAAATCTGACGACTTTATAGATGTTTTCACACATTCATCTTCTTAAATTGTTCTCTTTCGTGCTCTTTCAACCGACCCATCACACATTCAAACACACACACACACACACACACACACACAAGGACAATAGAAAAATACATATGATAAATGGCTAAAGTGTAATGACGAAAACAGAAATCATGAATAAAAAAAAGTTCATTTAAGTGCCATCTCCCATAAACCATTAGCTTCTGTTTTATCCTTCCCCGCTTTAGTGCAGTCTTAGCTTTCTCTTTCCGACAGGTCTCGTCTGGTAGTGACAAACCACTTGCATGTTTTCTTGAAATGTCCATCAAAATGTCCTGCAAAGCAGTGTCAAAAGGCTTTAACGACTCATAAGTGCTTACAAACTGATACACGTTTGGAACAACAAAAGGGACAGTAAATTAATGTTAATTTTTTGGGGGGAGAATATTACTATTGACCTGTTGCTGCAGGTATGTGTGCATCTATTTGCAAAATACAATATGTAAACTAGTTGCAATTCTGATGATCAATTAATTCAAGGGATACTTTGGTTTTTGTTCATTTTGCTTAACCAGCTTTTGTAACATTAATAAATTAGAAAAAGTAAACTAGCTGGTTGATAAAAGCATGTTGTAATCTTTTCTTCTCTACTGTGCAAATCATTTTTTTGCATGTTCATCTAGGTAGTAAATGTGTAGAGAAAAAAAAAGAAAATCACCTCACAGTCCAATTTTATCAGTAACGTTAAATAAATTTGCTCAATAACGCAGTGGTTTAACGGAATCATCTTGAAAACATTTGTTCAAATTGATTAGTGCAATTACTTCAAAGCCAGCTCACTGTGGCAT
This sequence comes from Rhodeus uyekii, assembly GCA_037043235.1. NCBI lineage: Eukaryota > Metazoa > Chordata > Actinopteri > Cypriniformes > Acheilognathidae > Rhodeus > Rhodeus uyekii. The sequence continues at coordinate 1,498,363 of JAWRVZ010000037.1, read as the reverse complement.
AAAGATGAATCAAATTAATATTTGTTCTCAAAATTAGGTGCAAAACTACGATATGTTTAGAGGAAGTTTATGTAGTTAGTCATGTCAATGTTTGGCCCTCAAATCACTGGAAATGTTCATAGATCCCCGTTTCAGAATGACAAATGTACAGCAATGCTGTTTTTCGATTATTCGAGTATTTTTCCCATAGGGATTTTTAAAAAGAAGAGTCTCTGTTAAAGGTTATAAAGCATGAACCAAACCAACCAGCTATTGAGTGAATCATTACAAATCGTACAAAACTTGATTTTGGAAAAAAAAAAAATTTCTAGTACTTGCCGCAATTTGTTTGCTGTGATTCATTTGTTGAATCATGGGTAATATATATATATATATATATATATATTTATTTTTTTTTTTTTTTTTTTTTACCGGGAATACCACTGTTAGGCATGACTTCTTCATTTAAAAAAATAAGCTGAAATAATATGGACTGATGGCTTCAACAGAAGCATATACCATTGATTAATAACCTTGGAGCTCACAGAAGGTCTGTTTCGAATGTCTACGAGATATCATTAAAATTAACTTTCCCTATATAGAAAAAGAACGGGATTTTAACTGTTTCACTTTACAGTGGCAAAAGGGGTTGAGTACTATATATATTTAAATCGTTGCTAACTGAAAATAGTCTTTATGACAGCTTAAAGCCTTTTTTCGTGACACTGCAAAGCAAGTCAAAGAAAGACAGTTCATTTGCTCCTCCTTCATCTCTCATCCTTTCCTCCCATCGTCCCGCTAGTCTGTATTTGGAAATACTCCTCTGTCCCAAGGCAGTGTTTTTATTTCCTTCCCAACTCATGGTCCATTTCTCCTCACCCGACCTCCTCGCTCTCATCCCCTCGAGTTCCTCTACGAGTTCATGTGCTCCACCTGGATGGCAGAGGTGGAGACGGTGAGGCAGAGGTCTTTGTGTGCCGTCAGGTCGGCCACGCTGACGGGCTTGTACTGGATCTCTCCGGCTGACACAGTCTTGTACTGATGCAAGTCGAAAGGGCAGGGTATTCCCTCTGTAACTGAGTAACTTGTTGGCGGGGTGGGATTGGGCTGGTTCTGCGCTTGCGCCACTGTTCCCGCCCCAGCTGCCGCTCCGGCACCCCTTCCTCGCCCACGACCCCTGCCGCTTCCTCCGCCCGAGGGCTGGGCCGGGTTCTGGCCCTGCTGGGCTTGCTGGGCAGCCACTGCGGCCGCTACTGTCAGAGGGTCTGGGTTGTGTTTTCGCATGTGTTTCATCAGGTATGTTTCCTAAAAAAGTAACAAAAATGCGTTAACATAGCATGTACAGCTTCTAACATCTCTGACAAACTCCTATCTATTATTGTAGGAGATAAAACTGAAGAACAACAAGACAGTTATGCTGGTAAAATCTTTTATCAATTCTGAATAAGAGACAAATATCCCAATTGTAATTTATAAAGGTTTATTTTCCTGCAAGAAAAGCTCAACAGTCATACAGAAATCCGAAGCTGCCCTGCAGAGTGAGACAAAGAAGGGAGGGCAGATCCAGCATTCATACCTCTAGTCAAGGCTAAAGGCTCATTTTCCATTTCTTATCAGGAACATTACTCTCTCTATACCTCAAACGTATTTATTCCAACTTATTATATCTTACTTACTAGTTTTACAGAATAGAAAATACAATTAAATTTCACATAATAACCAATAATGTCAAAAAACATAATATAATCATAGACAAGAATAAAAAGAAATTGCATCACACAGTCAATGAAGGATTGAGGTGTTGTGAGAAGGATCTTACAGATGTGTATGCGCGGTTGCAGAGGCCACAGGAGTAGAGTTTGGCGTGTTTCACCGTATGTGTGGACAAGTGAACCTCCAAGCTGGTCGCATCTGTGTAACCGCGGTTACAATTGTGACATTTGTATGGCTTGTCCTTGTTGTGCTGTCTTCGATGAGACTGAAAAAACAGTCTGAATTAATAAATAATACTTGCAAAAGTGTATTTTTTTATGATTTGTGGATGGGAATCATAAGGAGTGCAACGCAAACGTAATGCATTTACGGAAAAAAATTCAATCCAATTCTTGGAAAAGGCATGTGTACAAACCTTTTAATGACATACATGCAACCTGAATATTTGGTACCAACAACAGTACGGTTCAAAGGTTTGTGGTCAGTAAATTAGTTTTTCTTTGAAAAATATTAATTCTTTCATTCAGTAAGGACACATTAAACTGATCAAAAACGACAGCAAAAACTTTAAAGTAATTTAATGTTATAAAAGCTTTCTAAATCAAATAAAAGCTGTTCTTTTGAACATCAAACGTATCAGTTTCCACAAACATATTAAGCAGCACAACTATTTTCACCAATGATAATATTAAAAAATGTTTGTTGAGAACCAGACATGAGAAGGACTTATGAAGGGTCATGTGACACTGAAGAAAAATGCATATTAACACACATCATGTGAACAACTAGTAACTAATTTAAGCCTCAAGTGACAAAATCAATATCTTATCAATTCATAAGGGTTTTTGATTCACTAAAACCAACCAAAGAGTCAATCATTTTGGAATTGAAGTGGACTTGCATATGCATATGGCCTTGCGTATGTTGTTTTTTCAGCAGTGCTTATGAAAAACGATTTGGTACATTATTAAAAACAAACTTGGTTCACAACCCTAGCGTTAGTTAATGAATTTCTGGAAGCAACCAGCATCTATATATCTGAAGAGGGTTACCTGGAGGTTGGATAGTTGGGTGAAAGCTTTCTCACAGCCAGGATGGACACACTTATATGGCCGATCCCCAGTGTGAATCCTTCAAAACAAAACAGAAGCATTCAATAAGAAATCAAGGATCTTTCAAAACGTCCTGAATGCATTCTGCAGCATCTAAAACAGCACTGGAAGCCTCACAACTACAGCATGACAGATGACACACAACAGAGGAGGAAGGAAAGAGGAAAAGGATGCAAGGAGAGGAGCAGGGAGCTGTTTATGATCCAGGATTGAGTCTATCTCTCCCTGTCTGTTACCTGTTATGCTGCTGTAAGTGACTGAGCTGCCTGAAGGTTTTCTGGCAGTAGGAGCAGGTGTAGGGTTTGGCGCCGCTGTGGATGCGGATGTGCTGGGACAGGTAGCTGGAGTTGGCAAACGATTTGGAGCAGTGAGGACACTTGTGCGGTTTGCCCTCTGTGTGGTTTCTAACAAGGGATGAAGGGAAGGGGATGAAAAGAGAGAAAAAAACAGAGAGAGATTCACCAATAAATCCATAAATGACCCCTATAGGGATCAAATCATGATCGCATCATAAAATGTGCTGTAGGTTTCATGCTTTTAGCAATGTGACGGTGCTCTTTGTGGTGTCTGGGTTACGAAACGCAGCACACAAAAACACAAGGCACTTCATCGTATCCTCTCTCTCTCTCATTCTCTCTCTCACCAGCGTCCTTCTCCCCTCCCTAACTATAGGAACCATCCCAGAGCTTTTAAACCACAGCAGAAAGAAGCAGATGAAACAGATATGATGAAGATAAAGGGAAGCGGAATTAAATTAAAGTCTCGTTCTCGTCCGAGTTAACAGCATTAAAAATGACATGGAAATGAGAGGAAAGGGATATGACACAAATAATGTAGAGAAGAAACACATGAAAGACATGCTTTCAAGCCTTCAGGCCAACCTAAATTTACTGTCAATATGGTTTCCTTTAGTTTTTATATAAACTAAAGGAAATAAAGTAAAAAATTATTACAGCTGCCCCCAATAGTCGACTAAACATTACAGAAACTGCTGTGGACATGCAGTGACCGAGAGTAAACACGGCTGGATCATGCGGTAATACGTCAGGCAGAAAGTCCAAAGTGTGGGAACATTTTGAGATGTTAAATACGGTACATAACGGTGATGTGCGACCTCAAACATGACTTAAACATGTGACGTTAGTCACTTCATCGATCGCTCTAGCGTTAAAGGGATGGTTCACTCAAGAATAAACGGTTTGGTTACATAATAATAAAAATGGAAGATGCTACAATCGGGGAAGTCACCGTGGCTCTTTGTTTCTCCATCTTAAATGACTCAGATGAAACGCAATAAACGCTGTCATCTAATCTTGCGTTCAGATGCTGGTCAAACGTGTGTGAGACGCTTCTGGGAGGGGTTAAAACCAAATCATTCTGACAGATTTCTCCATTCTATTCTTCATTCGTTACGTCACCTGCCGGAGTTTTGGTTCCTTGCCGCTGTCGCCTATGGCTTGCTCAGTTGGGGAAACTTAACACTTAAAATTCATCAATTGTATTGATTCGCCTGCTCTTTTAAGGCTGCTGTTCAGCCAAACAAACTTTGTTTATATTGTTTTTCCTGTAAAGCTGCTTTGAAACAATCTACATTGTAAAAAGCGCTATATAAATAAAGGTGACTTGACTTGACAGATTCAGAATAACTAAAACATTTGAGATTTTGTGCAATGAATCTTCTAGTTACGGTTCACAGCCACTGTCGAGGCAAAGTCACATGTTTTTTTTAAATATATAACAATAATTTAAAACATAAAAAATCACTTTGTGCAGGTGCATAATGAAGAATACAATGTCAACATAAACGGCAACAGAACATTGGAAAACCTCAAGTGTATCAAATGAAGAGAATGAAAGTTAGTCATTGTGATGTAAGACAAGCAGAGGAGCGATGAGATTAGCATGAATCAAAAAAGACCTGCTTCTGTCTTGGAGAAGAATATAAGGTCTTGTTTAAATTGGATGGTGTATCACTAAATGTGTGTGCAAGCTCAATTTTCACAGCATCAGGGTGGGAAAGGGCAGGGAGGTATAAAGAGAAAGAGAGAATGGAAAAAGTGAAAGATAAACATGCTTATCCTAATAAAAAGCACAACTAGTCCAACTAAACAATGCCCTGTCAAGATGTGGGTCCATCCTGTAGCAGTGAACACACACACACTAAAACACACATGTACCGCGTATGCTGCTGTAGGTGGCTGAGCTGTCTGAAGGTTTTCTGGCAGTAGGAGCAGGTGTAGGGTTTGGCGCCGCTGTGAATGCGGATGTGCTGCGCCAGGTAACTAGAATTGGCGAAGGATTTGGAGCAGTGAGGACACTTGTGCGGCTTTGCCTCCGTGTGTGACTTGGCATGAATCTGCATGTCTGATTTGCTGAAGAACGTCACCGCACACATACGGCACCTGCAGAGAAAACCAGCAGAGCATTTGCATTAGAAATACTCACAAAATCAGCATTTTACAAACACTAAAATAGCCTTGACGCTTGACACTGAGCTAAAAATGGGTCAAAAGGGTATTTCTACATGTTCAGATCAAAGACCATGTATTTCTACATACATCCCATAATCAAAGTTACCCAATAAACTAGACTGTGACTGGGAATTACCCTGAAATACAGTAGTATTATATTGAATTAAAAAAAAAACTATTTTTGCATTACATTTATTATGTCTTTTCTTATCTATCTGATGAAAATGATTATAAAGTTATAAAGCTATATATATATATATATATATATATATATATATATATATATATATATATATATATATATATATATATATTGTGTTGCAGTGGACTGTTAAAAAACCCCAGTGAAATTTACGGAAAAAACACACAAAAAATAAAAACCCTGCAGCTGTGGTTGCCAGAACTTCACCATCAAATATTCCAATAGCAATATTTTAGGTTTTATTAAAAAAAAAACATTAATATACAAAGCTACTGAAGAACTAAAATCTGGTAATGAAAATATGTTTTTTCACAAGCTCAGGTAAATACTAAAATGTATATAGAAATCATCAGTATCATGGCAGCACAGAACAATAAAGTAATGCAAAGAAAATTAATTAAAAAACATAAGATGTAACATCAAACCCTATTGTATATAACTGATAACAAAAAACTAAGAATAAACAATTATTTAAATAAAACCCCCATCTTATTTTAACTGCCACAAAGGTCATTCTGGATAGTTCAATTTATATTTTTTTCACTGTAAATTATAATTGCATTAAAGTTATAATTATGGATTGCTGTTTTTCATTTCCAAAAACGGAAAAATACCCTGAAATACATTAAATGTCCTGTTAGATTTACATTTTTCTCCATATACAGTAAAGAAACTTAAACAATTCACAGGTTTTAATACAGCATCTTCCAGTCTTTTACTATTACAAAACAAAAATGTACAGTCTGCTAAATACAAACTAAAATCAATCACATTGGACAATAGAGTGTTAAATTAAAACCACAAAATAATTTGCTTTCAAATGTTCTTATTTTCTTTCCAAGATAATAGCAAATATTGAGGAAGAATGGCCATATACAGTATTTCAATAATTCTCTGTTTATATTAGGATATTCCTTAATCAATAACAGGCACCTGTAGGACTTGTTCCCATCTTTGCTTTGATGATCATCCTCATCGTTGGAGAGGTCGTACGGGTCACTCGTGTTGTGCTGCACGAGAGAAAAATGACTTTACATCAACTTTAACTTATTCATCAGCCAATACCTTTAGAAGGGAAACATGTTTGAGTCTTTTAAACAAATAAGTCTATAATAATAACTTTTATTTAACATTATTTTTTAAATTAAATATTAATAATAAGAAAATAATGGAACTAATGGAATGCATTTATATGAAGGTAAAATGATGACACTTCAGCAACATCTCACCTGTCCCCCAGCGGCCAGGTGCGCAAGAATCAGCGCATCACTTCCTGTGGCGAGTGCGTGGGCTGAAACGGGACCGGCCCTCTGCATCATGGACTTCTTCTTTCTCCCCCGCTTCGCAGGAACTGGCATGACTACGGCGGGTGGGATACTGCCATCCTCTTTCTTGTCTGTTCATGTCAGGAGGACATAAAAAACCAAAGAGTAATGTAATATTGATTATAAAACATAATGTGCAGAACTTCTTCCTGCAACTGCATTCAGAAGATAAAGGCAATGAGGAGTTGTAAACTTGTTACGGATGCTATTTACTGAAAAAGGTTCTACAAACTGACAAAAGGTCAATTATTTAGTAAACCTTTCAGATCAATTCCAATAAAACGACCTAAATGTCGCTAAAAGCTTATGCAACGTTGTCATTTTTAAACATCTACCTTGGCAAAACCTTGTGGTTTCCCAAACCAATGATCTTGTTCTTGAATATGCCTGTGCACAAAGACTTCTGACCCAATGTTAATGGTAAATGACTGTATTACATGACATAATGTTGTTACATGTATTTATTAAAATACCTGAAATGTTAATCACAGGTTATATAAATACTATTCTAAGTCAATAGTCATCATATTGCTAATCCATGTATTAAAGGGACGGTTCACTCAAATATGAAAATGTTGTCATCATTTACTCCTCCTAAAGTTGCTCCAAACCTGTATGAAATTCTTTCTTCTGTTGAACACAAAAGAAGATATTTGAAAGAATGTTGGTAACAGACATTTAATGGAAGCCATTGACTTAATATTTTTTTAATATTTTAATTTAATATTATCATAATATTTTTTTTCCTACCATGGAAGTAAATGTCTACCATCAACTGTCTGTTACACATTTTCATAAAAAAAAAATATATATATATTTTGTGTTCAACAGGAGAAAGAAACTCATACAGGTTTAGAACAACATGAGGATGAGTAAATGATGATAGAATTTAAATATTTAGGTGAACGGTCCTTTTTAAAGCCCTCAATGAATACAATGTGTCATTTGATTGCAATAGTGCTTTAGTGATGCGAGTGTGATTGACGGCAGGATTCAGGTAGAGATGTACACGTGCTCTTATACTTACAGTGGCTGTGGAGATAGAGGGAAGGGGGCCGGACAGCCTCTGACAGGAAAAAGCAGAACATACTGAACATATAGAGCTCGCTGTCCCTCCCTCTCTCCATCAATCATCCATCCCTTCTCACTACCTCCCAGTCACTCTCACTTTCACTTCCCTCAGCTTCTTTGGCTCTGAGAATGGCTGCGTAAGCAAGCGTGTGCGTGTGTGTGTGTGTCTGGTATTTCAGACAGTGAAAGTTAACACATATAATTTTGCATTACCATTTGCTCCAAAGGTTAAAAAAAACACTATTGCCTTTCTATGAGTTTCCAATAGATGAAAAAGATATAGAGAGATGGAAGACAAGACAGAAAGACGTTACATTTATTAACACTCCCTCTGTATTAGAAACAGTCCTCACACTTTGATTTGGTAATTTAATGCCAAGGTACTATAAAACAATGTATAGTGTTATAAATGTGCATTTTAAAGAAAAAAGTATGTAAATTATTTAGCAATATTAATACTGCACTGAAACAATACAACAAACTTTTCTTTTTTCAGGATACAAATAGTAATTTAAAAAGATTTTGATTTTCTCCCTAATGCTTACACTCACTTAAGTCAGTGTTTATATGAATACAGGTCAAGTCGACACGTAAGTGTGTGTGTGTGTTTGATTGGTAAAGCACAAGAGAACTGAATTGGGTGTTTGAGTGCTTTAGATCAGTGGTCCGTTGCCCGATCCGTGGCGCAAAAAAGGTTGGGGACCACTGCTTTAGATGGCTTTCAGTGCACATGCTTAGAGTGTGTGTGTGTCAGCAGATGAGTGAATACAGCAGGTGAATACAGTTTCATTTTATTTTATCACTAACATTTTATTTAGAAAAGATGCTTTAATTTAACTAAAAAGTTGACAGTAAATACATTTATAAAAAAATTCTATTTCACTGAAAATTCAGCTTTGCATCACAGGATTAACTCACATTTTATTATTTTAATACATTTTAACTATTTTATTAAATTAATATATACATTTAATATAACTTTTTTACTGTAGAATGACCATGAAATAAGAAATGTTATTTGCATGTTTGTATATATACACTGTTCACAAAAATTAAGGGAACACTTAAATCACACATTGGATCTCAAAGAATGAAATATTCCATTTGAAAATCTTTATTTATATCCATTAATATTTTGTGAAGAACAAAATGATGTGACAACAGTCAATGGAAGCCAAAAACATCAACACACTGAGGGCTGGATTCAAAAATCAAACCAAAAATCAATGTAAAAAAAAAACCTGAAGTTAAAGGATGATCCAACATGCAGGAAGTTCATCACAGACACTCATAATGTAAGTTAGTCGTGTGTATGAACCCCACGTGCCTGTTATCACAACAATGTCTGGGCTCCTGATGAGATGGTGGATGGTGTCATGGAGGATCTGCTCCCAGGGCATCAGTAGTTCTGGGACAGTCTGTGGTCACACTTCAGCTTCAGTTGCTCCGATACATAATATCCCAGACGTTCTCAATTGGATTTAGGTCTGGGGAACGTGAGGGTCAGTCAATGACAGTCATCTAAAAACTACCTACACACTCTAGCGACATGAGGCCGGGCATTATCATGCAGCAGGAGGAACCCAGAGCCACTGCACCAGCTTACGGTTTCATCCCGGTTCCTAACAGCAGTGAAGAGAACGGGGCGGCCCATGGTGGACTTGCCTATTCTGGTGTTCTCTGGCAAATGCCAATTGTGCTGAGCTGTGACAGGTCTCACGTCGGACCCTCATGTCATCCTCATTAAGTCTGTTTCTGACAGTTTGGTCAGAAACATGAACACCAATAGCTTCTAGATGTCATTCTGCTCTTCCTGTTCCTCCTCACACAAAGGAGCAGATACCAGGCCAGGGCTGTTGCCCCTCTACGACCCTGTCCAGCTCTCCCTGCGTAACGGCCTGCCTCCCGGTAACTCCTTCATGCTCTTGAAACTGTGCTGGGAGACACACCAAACCTCCATACGATGGCACATACGGCTGTGTCATCCTGGAGGAGCAGGATTGCCAGATTGAGTTGCAGGTACAGCCTCACGCTACAGACAGTGGCAAGAACCCTAACAAAACACAAAACTAAAGACAAATCAGTCAGGAGGAATAAGGAGAGAACAACTGCCTACGGCCACCACCTGCAAAATTCCCTTTATGGGTGTTGTCTCGCGGTCGCCTCTCCGGTTCATCTGTTGTTTACTTTCATTTGCACCAAAGCAGGTGAAACTGATTCACAATCCCTTATGCTTCCTGACATCCCAGAAGTGTAACTGACTTAGTGTTGTACTGTGATGATTAAGTGCTCCCTTAATTTGTATGTGTATATGTGCATATATATGAAAAAAACATTATTATTTCACAAAGAATAAATATAAATGTAATGCTACTTATTAAATATTCTTATTTCAAGCATTCTACTTCTGGTTTTACCACCATGAATTTTTATATGAGGGAAGGGTAGAACAGTCCATTAAACTGTTTACCTGTGTTTGACGGGTGCAGAGTGGACACGATCATGGTCGTTGTTGGCGGTCCAGAAACAAATGACTGAGAAGAGGCAGACGGAGTGACCAGTGCGCCCTGAGGAGTTGTGATCACTAACCCCGCTGAGAGACAGAAGGGAAACACATGATTTGGACCAAATGTGAAGATGATGAAAGTTCTCTCATCAGTTACTCACCCTCAAGTTGCTCTAAACCTGTATTAACTTCTTTATGTTTGGAACAACTTAAGGGTGAGTATATGATAACAGAACTGTCATTTTTGGGTGAACTATCCCTTTAAAACTTGATTTCTGTAAGTTTGAGTTAACTTTGAACACGCACCTGCCGTCATGATGCCAGTAGACGGCACAGGCACCACTGTGATGTTCTGGGACGTGTGAGGTGGGTGCAGGTGGGCTCCCACACCAGTCATTTGTGTCCCTGCTGTCCCGCCCCCTGCTCCTCCTCCACCACCCTCTTGCTTGGGCACTCTCCCGACGACTCCCGTGTCCATGGCGACCGAGCCTGGCACCGTCAGCACCGCTGTAGGGTAGTGCGCCGCGGACGAGTGCGGAAAAGAAGCGCCCTTGTCTGGCCCCAGCTGTTCTTTCATCTTGTTCAGAAACATGGCGTTCTCAATCTAAAACCGCAGGGGGGAATGAATGGAAAAAAACAAGGGGAAAAAAGGGATGGAGGAAAGAGAAAAGGACGATGGATTGAGAGATAAACGCAGATGAAGGATGAAGGGGAAAAAGGAGAGAGCAGCGAGGGAACGGTTACTTTTCTCAATGCTTGTGCAGGGCTTCCAGTGTGTAAGTTTCACATGGATCAGTGCGAGGCTGGTGTTAGCCATCCCGGACTGGTATGCTTGTTTTGTTTTTTGATTTATTAAATTGTGCTCAATAAGCATGGTGCGTCTGTTAAAGACACAACGATGTACTGTACAAGAGAGTCCAATAATAAGGTGTCTACCTGTCCTTGCACTGTTGGTACGGGAGACCAAAAGTATGATGAGTTGAAATGGGAATCTTCCATTATTTCTGCAATTAAAAAGCAACATAACTTGTAAAACACCCACTCTGCCTTTGGCAACAGTTGTGAAATGACACCTCGCCCTTATGTTTTACGTGTGGCCTGAAGATGTATTCATTTTGGCACCCAAGTACCTTGCATAACATTCCTTCATTTCTCTGAAGCATTGGTCAAATGTCATGCATCTTTTTTCTCTTGGTTTAATTCATCTTTAGGCAAAGGGGCATCTTTCTGGTGGATGGTGGTGTTTTGGTAAAGAGGAGTGTTGGGATGGGAATCACAATACATGCACAACCCAATGTGGAAAACGTAACTGACATGAATAAAACAGACATCCATGCATGCCCACACCAGCTTGAAAAACAGCTTGAACCAGGCAACCAGTCTCGGTCTAGCCAAGCTGGTGCTTAGCTGGTTTAAATTCGGCAATTGCGCTAGTCTTTTCTCCCCCTATTGTAACATATTTAATGAAAGAGTGAAGCGGCTTCTCAAATAAGAAGAAAAGAGAAGTAGAATAGGACTTGATTTTATACATGGGGAATTGATTGGAAGATTGTGGTTTGCTACTGCTGTGATGTCATGTGAGTGACAGGTCGTCCCACCCCCGCACATGAAGCCATTCATAAATCATCTCCCGCGGCCTCATAGGATAGTAAAGGGTTCATCATATACACACTTCAGAATCTCGCCGGGAGCGCCGTATTTTCCCGCATATAACCCGCGGGTTATACCAGATTTTACACACCCCGCAGGGGGTGCGGGTTATATTAGGGTGCGGGCTATATCACAATTTTAATATAATCATAATAATATTTCAAAATAGTTACGTCCCTAAGGAAGTAAGGTTTTTTGCTGTATTTTCTTTCTTGCGAGGGTTGTTTTCTCTGGCGCTTGTACTGTCACTCTGACAGCTGGTGCTGATAGGCTGTCTGACCTGTCAATCATGCAAGAAGACGTGATTGGCTGTGCTGCCATGAGGGTGGGCTCTTCTCATCTCATCCGATGATCAACACCTGTAGAAACGCTTCTTAAGGGACGAGCTGCTGCACCGCGGGAGAGACTGCTTTTTCTTTTTGTTCTGATTCTGACTTGTGTTTGTTTTCTTATTGTTTGAATTTCACGCACAAGCACTGTGTACCGAGCTGAACAGTTATGGATAATTGACGTCATGCAAGCAACAATCGAAATTCAAAATGTGAACTTACACAAAAAAGTTCATCAATCTATGGGTGCGGTTTAAATAAAGGTGCGGGTTATACCAACAATTTTTACACAAACCCCACGGGCTATATGAGGGTGCAGATTATCTGCGTCTGCGGGTTATATGTGGGAAAATATGGTAGTAGGTCACCCAAATACTTTTTGCATACTGACTACCATGTAATCAGGCAAACCTTTTTTGTAACATACTGTTTTTCACCTACTATACAGTAGGGAAGTACGCGATTCCAGATGCGTCCGAGATGTCATGGGAGTTGGTGGATTAATTCTCGGATTAAATCTTTAATGATAAATAACAGCAATATTCCATTAAATAATAATGTTTTAGTCAACCAGATAAAACCAGTCACATCCATATCGTGACGTATATATACAAAAATAACAGATTATTGGAAAAAAATGTAGGGCGGGGCATTTTGAGATGTGGGCGTTGCTCTCAAAAGTTAAGATGAACATAAACATTGCAGGGCGGAGTTTAAGCAAAATAAATGATTGGAGAAATCCTGCATACATCACAAGAGAGAAGTCTTTGTTTTCACTGGGAGCTCCAGTTGAGACATTTCATTAACCATTATGACATCAAAACATCAAAAACATGAACTGTAGAATTGTTCACAATAAAATGTATCACATGCATTCAGAAAATAGGGCGGATTTTTATTTCATGCCGACTTTAACCCAACCAACAGACTATAATGATACAGCGAACCAGTATTTTTTAAATAAATAAAAAAATCAGCAAAAATAGTGTAATTTTAATGTTGTTTTTTTATAATCTTTTTAGAAAAACAAAATGGTAAAATAAAAGAGAACACTTTTTTGATACTTCAATTTCTTTACAAACAAACACACAATTTGTTGTGGTCTGTAACAAATGCATCGCAAATTGTTTAGATGCAAAACGTGCGTTAAAATTGCGCGCGCTATAAATAGGCATCAAAACAAAAGCAGCGATCCTGCGCCAAATCTGTGGCGACTGCTGAGCTGAAGAAAACAGATCAAATGTGCAGACCTCCAAGCCAACTCGTGTGCACATCTGACCGTCTTTCATTTCATATGCAAGCCTAAATAAAACCAAGGGAGGCGAACATTGTCGCGTTTTATTCGTTTTATAAGGTTTGCATGCGTGTTTTGCTGCAATGACAGCTCATTTTGCATGTTTCTATCTAATGGGAGAAGGTTAATGACATATGCATGAACAATTTTTAAGGAAATGTAGCTGGAAAGGCACAAAACCATCTATTAATGATACCAGGGCTTCCTCATCCAGCCTCCATTAAAATGTCAGCTTTTGTTATGCACGCAAAGAAAGAGGCACTATCCAAAAGCTATGCAACATGTAAACTTCCGCTTGCAAACAATAATGCCCCTATGCCTCCGTCCCTCTCTCGGTTAGTCTCACTGAGAAAATAAAAAAGAAAAAAAACTCGAGGATAAAAAAAAAAAAACGAAGAGAGAAAAAAAAAAGCGTCGACGCCAATGCGAGAGAGACGCAGCTTCATGCAGACTTCCGGCTGGCGAGACAGGGGGAGAAGCGCCCGCGTGAGTTGCTCAAATTTGGAGAAATAATTCACAATTGACTCATAACTCTGTGTTAATTACCGGTGTTGGCGATTCCCTTTCAACCCCCAGGGCTCCTCCGGGCCGGGACAGTTCGGAAACTTCGTCCAAATCCGCCCGAACCCCTTGGATTCACCGATTTTTTTCCCTCAAATTTTTTTCTATTTTTTTCTCTCGCGAAGGGCTGTCCGACTCCGCTCGACTACACTTCCTGTGAATGAGGTCAAAATTACCAACAATCTTACCGCCAAATGCACTTCCGCCATGTGAGGTCATTTATGTTAAATGATGTTCGAAAAGCTTGATGAATTTGCGCATCATGTATAATTATGTGAAGAAATGTGAACACGTTTCCATTCAGTTGTTTAATATATATGAAAATCGATATGAAATATGACATTAGCATTGTACATGTATGTTTTTTAAATATATTGTATAGCTTTATATTTGTATTATAGCCTGCTCTTTTACATATATAATGTACAATTATATAATGTATTTTTTATTCACTTTAGTATGATAAGATGTTTACTTACATTTAATTGTCAACAAGTACTGCTGTTTTTTTACATATTCCAAATAAACATTTGTAAATAAAACTTGAAAATGTGTGTGGACAATTTTTTTTATAATGTTTTGTAATATAAATATATATATACTTATATATTTAACAAAAATGAAATAATATATATAAAATCAATAGATAAAATCACCTATAAAAATCAAGAAATCCCCCTGTGGGCGGAGTTATTGAATACTTTGTATTGATTGGTTCCGATTCGACCAATGACGGATCAGCGGGAAAACTGACGACAAGCAAGTTCAATTTGAAATCCAAACGGCTACGAGAGATTGTTGCGTTGGGTTGTTTTCTTCAATTGCGATTGTTTCTTCGGTAAATAAGAGGTTTGTGGTTTTTACGTATATAAATATATTACTTAATTGTAAGTACGATAAGCTATGTTCATTTGAAGATAATGTTTGTTGGGTAAATATGCACTTTTTTGTGTAAAGTTACGCGTCTGCAAGGTTTCGATGTTTTTAACCACTGTCTGACTGTTTGTTTTCGTTCATTTCCATTAGAGCTGTTGTCATTTGTAGTTAAATGATTTGATTCTGCTCTTGATGGGCATTTATATTGTTAACTAACCTCTTTATTGTTTTGGGCTGTGTATTTATATTGGGCTTGACTTCAAGAAGAACTGTACAAGAGTCATGAACAAAGAGGTGAGACTATAAACATTGAAATGCTTTGGGTTTCAACAACTTAAAATCAAATGGTATGACTACTGAGCACAGAATACTTGTTATTGCTGTTCAGTTTAATAAATACAGTGCATTAAATATTATACACCACATCAGCAAGTTAGTTTAATTTCTGAATGTGTTTTTTTTAAAGCTACAGTTCTGTTTTGTTTTCATACCTCTGAAATGGTTCTGCCGTCACATTAAAAATGTCTGTTCATATTGTTCTTTTGCAGAATACAGTGTCCCGTCTCCCTGTTATGTCTGGGAAACGGACTCATGCCAGCAGCATGGATGGGGAGCCACAACAGCCTGCACAAGTCAGTTTGTAGTTCATTCACATATTCTCACTTTTGGATCTATATTTGAAGATATTTAATGGAAAAACGTCCTCGTTTTTTGCAGAAGAAGATGCGGAAGGTGGATACAGAGCCGGCTCCGAGGTTCAGACCTGCAGCTAGTGTTGCTCCCCCGAGACGACCTGTGCCAGTCAAAGCTACCGGTAAATTGTATTATAACTTATAATTTAGTCCGGTTTTTTTGTTTTGGTTTTAGGGGCTGTTTGGCTAAAATTGCACATGTGGTCTTCATGTTTTCTCCTCTTTTAGGCAAACAACTTCGTCCAACTGGCGCTGCGACAGTAGCCGTTGCCCCCGCAAGAGGTATTGCAAAACATGAATGCATGCTATTAAGTCATCATGACATAAAAAAATGCTCTTTTTTTCTTTTCTTTGAAGTGTCATTGATTTATCTGTGCACATTCTTATTTTTTTCATTCATATCCCCTCCTAAGGTTTAATCAAAACTACGTCCCCTTTCTCTTGCTATTCTTGCGCGATACTCTGTTGTTGACGGGTGGGGGTGGAGGGCGATACTCGGTTGTTGACAGGGGGTGGGGATGGAGCGCGATACTCGGTTGTTGACGGGGGGAGGCACCATTGCCGCTTGCAGTTGCTCAAAATGTGTTTTTTGAAAAATTTGGTGAAATTGAATTATTTTCCACGGCACACCTGACGATCTCTCACGCCACCCTAGTGTGCCGTGGAACACCGGTTGAGAAACACTGGTTTAGTGGCATAAGGGATGGACTACCTGCCCAACTTTTTTATTTTCTTGTTCAAAAAGCCATGTCACTTAGATCTGTCACAGTAGGGAAGAAAAGACAACTTCCACTTTCCATGCTGACTTCCATGTTGACCAACTAGTCAACTAACTAACACTAGTATATTAATAATTAGTAATATTAAAAGTTGGTATGTCAACTTAAAATCAATATTTCTTTCCATCAAGGTGTCCAGAAAAGACCAGTTGCTGCAGTTGCTAAAGGTATACAAATATTTTCCAGCTTCCATTCTGTAAATGTATTCAAATTTAGAAAACGTTAACATAATACAATAGACTACTAATGGTTAATTTATCCACTTCCAGCAAATGCAGGTTCATGTTTGTCACGAAGGCCAGGATGGGACCTGAAGGGCAGAGTCACTGATATGGAAGCTAAAGTCCAGAACTACCATAGCAAAGTAAAATCTGTAAATCAGGAAAACGAGTGTCTCAAAGAGTCCATATCCAATGCTCAAAAGTGTAAGGCTGAGGCTGAAGAGGAGAACAAATGTCTAAAAAAGCGTCTCCAGTAAGTGTTAAACTCCATAACCAATCAACCTGGTGCTCCATTCATTTCTCTAATGATATTTCTGATTTTGTTGTAGGGATTGTGAAGCGCAGCTTGTAAAGCTTGCGACTGTAAAAGATGACCTGGCCCAGGCTTGTGAAGAGAGAGATGGGCTTAAGAAAGACCTTGGCAAGCTATCCGAGGAGCTTAAGGTTTTGGGAGGGCTCCGGGATCATTTGGAGTCGGAGTTGCGCAATGTACAGGTACACATCTGCTCTGCCAGGTTTACTCCTAGTGTTAATGTGTCACTAAGCATCCTTGACTATCAGAATGTAATATCCTTTCTCCCCCTCAGACTCAGCTCTCCATTCAGACCTCCTCACTGGGCCGGTGTCAGGACAGTTTGAAAGAGAGCCAAGAGCTGGTCAGGAACCTTGAAGAAACGGTGGCCCGTCAACAAGAAGAGATCTACCATGGAGAAATGGAGCGACGGAAGCTTCATAATACCATTCAAGAGCTCAAGGTGGGCTTTATGTGCATTTATGGAGAACTATCTAAAACTATTGTGAATTTAAAAAAAAAAATTGTATGTCATAAATCCTAATCATACATGACCGTAATGCATTCTGTTGTTCACTTGGTTTCTCTTTGTCACATTGGCTATGTCTGAAGTTATTACCTCCATGTTGTAATTGTCATCTACAATGCCTCATGGGAGAGTCAAGTGTGCATTTTATGCATGCAGTAGTAGGTCTGTGTTTTTTGCCTACTCTTATGAGTACTGTGAATTCAGACAAACTACTTCTCTCGTACAATTTTTTTTTTTTTTTTGGTGCAGCCATTGTGCTGAGGTGCTCAAAGTCAGATGTCATTGGTCCGAAATCCCACCCCAATTTTCAAGTTCAGTAATACCTCGAGATCCGAGTATAATCCGTTCCAGGGCAGAGCTCGTAACTCGAATTGCTTATCTAGAATCATGTTTTCCCATAAGAAGTAATAGAAAACTAAATATAGCTGCAAGCAGCCATGACGGGGCCAAGCACAAGGAGGGCATTAAATGTCATGCCGACATGGCTGGCAGAATCAGACCAACGGCAGTAAGCATCTAAAGACATGTCAATATGAATTCATTCTACATGGCTGAAAAATCAATACGGTCTTTAGTAATTAGATTTAACGGTTTATCACGTTCGACCAACAGGCGGCGCTTTAACCAAACTGATGTGTCAAATCATGTGGTATGTCCAGAGTGGTGAGGTGACAATGACACATGCAAAGTTTGGTGTCAATAGGGTAAAGCATTGCTGACAGAGCATTAAAGTCATGTGTTTAAGCATAGCATTTCATAGCAAAGTTCTAAATAACTGACGCTCAAAATGGCCGATATGGGAAAATTTGGTATCGCACGACTCTGCATGATGCACTGAATCTAAAGAGACCAGTTTCATGACTTTTGGCCAAAGCGTTCAAAAGTTAAGAGCAAAAGTGTCACTTTTTAAATATCTTCAGACCACTAGGGGGCACTGTGCCAAAACTCAGCAGGTAGTTTCAGATCATGATTGCCATGACAGGCACCTAGTTTGGTCAGAATACGCTAATGCGTTTCAGAGATATAGCCTCGATTTCATTTTTGTCGCTATTTTGTCATTCTTTCTTCAAAATTTCCTAAGTGAAACATCTTGATTTTAATAACTTTTTGTCAGCATGGTCTGAAGATGATACGATAAAATTTTGGTGAAAATCGGACGAACGGTCTGGGAGGAGTTCGAAAAAGTAGGTTTTTAAAGAAAAACAATATGACGAACAGGAAGTTTAGCCAACTATGACAAATTTGGTATCTGTGTTCTCGGCTTGAACCAAGGAACATATTAAGACAATTTGTTTTGCCATAGGTTAACATAATCCAAAGTTATTAGCATATTTGTAAATTTGGTTATAACTTTTGACCACAAGGTGGCGCTGCCTCAACTTTTTGTGTAGTTTCAGGCCAAGGTGCCGAAGACACATACCGAGTTTCGTGACAATACGCCAATGTGTTCGTGAAATATAGCATTTTATGACAAAATTCAAAATGGCCGACGCTCAAAACAGCCGATATGGGAAAATTTGGTATTACACGACTCGACATGATGCACTGAATCTAAAGAGACCAGTTTTATTATTTTTGGCCAAAGCGTTCAGAAGTTATAAGCAAATATTTAACTTTTTCATATCTCCTGACCACTAGGGGGCACTGTGCCAAAATTCTGCAGGCAGCCTCACATCATGATTGACGTAACGGACACCAAGTTTGGTCAGAATACGCTAATGCGTTGCGGAGATATAGCCTCGCTTTTATTTCTGCAGCCATTTTGTCGAATTCTTTCGCAAGTTATTCGTAAACAGTTTGACGAATCAACTTTCTTTTAATAACTTTTTGTCAGCATGGTCTGGAGATGATGTGGTTCAATTTTCGTGAAAATCGGACGAACGGCCTAGGAGGAGTTCGAAAAAGTAGGTTTTTCATAAAATTCAAAATGGCGAAAAAAAATTTGTGACGGGAAATGACGTCATAGGGTGCATTCGAATCGTCTTGAGCCAAGGAATCAGTGGATAAAAGAATTCTGTTTCTAGGACATACGGTTCAAAAGTTATTTACGTAAACGTGAGTGTAACTTTGGAAAGTTGGTGGCGCTAGAGACATTGAGTTAGAGACTTCAAATTTGCTATGGTCAATGATTGGACTGTCCTTAATGAGTGTGCCAACTTTCATCATTTTCCCGCAAACGGTTCTATGGCCTGCCATAGACTCCCATGGCGGAAGAATAATAATAGGAACCGGAACAAAAACAATAGGTGCCTCCGCACCTTCGGTGCTTGGCCCCTAATTAATCTGTTCTAGATCCGTCACAACAGAAGAAAACCATGTTTTTTTTATTGGTATAGACACACATACACGCACACAATTATAATACATGTAGACAGTGTAAGGATTTGTATGATATCAAATAAAATGTGGTTTTAATTATAGTTTTTACAGACAGTAGCGGCAGGTGTGGAGGAAGGGGGTTCTGTACGCAGACACGTGATTCTGTATCGTAACTTACACAAATGTCCTTACCACTTAGAACTCTTTGCTATTATGAAGAATTATGCACAAAATAGAGAGAAAATCAGCTACTCGCGGGCGACGTGTACAGAAGTGAAGTGAAAGTGCATCAGCGTCAGTACGTGTGTTCGTATCTCGAATATTTACTCTTATCTAGAAGCAAAAATCTGCCCGAAGGCTTGCTCTGATCTTTGAATACTCGTATGTAGACGCGCTCGTATCTCGAGGTATTACTGTATTCAGTCATATCTATGCATTAATCACCTTGGTTTCTTTTTTTAGGGCAACATCCGGGTCTTTTGTAGGGTTCGTCCACTCCTGACTTCTGACCAGTCTGAAATTCGGCACATCCAGCTGCCGCCCCACGACAACAAGGCTCTCACGCTTGCTAAAGTAGAAGAGGTAAATTCTTGTTTTCTTTTTTTGTTTTTATAATCTAAAGCAGGGTTTCACAACTCTGGCCCTAAAGGTTCAGTTTCCTGCATATTTTTGCACCAACCCTAATCAAACGCATCCAGACAAGCTCTTCAGGGTTACTAGAACCTTACAGACTGATGCGTTTGCTCAAGGCTGGAGCAAAACTGCAGGAAAGTGGAGCTCGGGGGATCAGGGTTGAGAACACCTGACTCACGTACAAGACAAATTACCCCTCCAAATTCCACTTCTCTTCCACAGTCACACACAGGTCGCACGGTTGACACCCAGAAGAGTTACAACTTCTGCTTTGACCGTGTGTTCGGGCCACGTGCGTCTCAGCAAGAGGTTTTCGACGAGATCTCTCTTCTGGTGCAGTCTGCTCTCGACGGCTACAATGTGTGCTGCTTTGCCTATGGACAAACTGGCAGCGGGAAGACCTTCACGATGGAAGGAGGCGACCAGGAGGATTTGTGTGGGGTCATTCCACGCGCTGTCCAGCAGATCTTTAAGGCTACTAAAGCACTCCAAAAGCAAGGGTGGCAGGTAAGAGCTATGTGGAACTTCATCAGTTGTCCAAAAGATGTTATTGCCTTTTTCCCTCATTGTGAGTCTTTTATTTTTACGTGTGTATATACAAGCGCATAAATAAATGGTCTGTTCCTGGGTTGGTATTTTTAGTACACCTTCACCGCAAGCTTTGTCGAGATCTACAATGAGACGCTACGCGATCTTCTCTACAAGGGAAAGCCGAACAAGAGACCGGAGCATGAGATCAGGAAGACTGCAAACAACGAGATCAGTGTTACCAATCTGACATACCAAAGAGTTGATAATGAGGATGAGGTACGTGTTGTTTATTGTGAATTATTTAATTTTTTTTAGTCTAGTTCATTAAGCTATTTAACTTATGTGCCAGAAAAGGAAAGAATAAATGGTCACAATTTCCTGCAATACGTTTTCTTCTTAAAGCTTTAAAATTCAGGGTTGTAACTGATTTGTTTACATTTATTTAATGTAGGGCTTACCTCAGATTAATTTTTTTTTTTTTATAAAAATGAGCCTTTAATTGCTTTTTTTATGTGTATATAATATGCATGCTAAATCAGACGCCACAGCACACATAAAATAAATGGTTGAGTGTGTCATGAAAAAACGAAGAGAAGCAGAAGCGCTCCAGAGGTTAATGATGCCGACTCGTCTTCTCTGCAGAAGTGGACGTGCTTGTATGCACCTTTCATATGAATTGCATAATCTGAGAATATTTGTTTTCCACTATATGCTGAGTTTAGTTCATTTATGTTCCCCAAGATGCCAGAAAGCACCTCCTGATTGTTTTCAATATTTTACAAAAGCACAACATTTTGATGTTCTTGTGAGTTTACAGAAATTAAAGTAGAACCTTCACAGTTTGTATTACTCTTAGCTGTAGTCTAAGTTAAATGCAGATGATGGCGTCTGTGGCTGTATGTCATGCAGTAAGTGCACTCTCCTCTCAAACACAGATATGTGCCTAATAGTAGTGCTCATTTATCTAGGGTAACTTTAGTTGATGCTTGTGTGTTTCAAGTGATAATTCATTGACATCAAATATGGTTTTCCTGCCGTTAATGATCTATCACAGCCTGTGTTTTTTATAATAATAATAAAAAAAACATTCCCTTTGCAACTAATAAACTTCTACTCAACCAAACGTCTTTTATTTGACTATTAGGGAGCAGTTCTAGTTTCATACATGCTTGTTTATTAATGTGCGTCCTTTCTGTCCTCATGTCTCAGGTGCACAACTTGATCATGTTGGCAAACCAGAACCGGTCTACTGCCCGCACCTGCATGAACGATCAGTCCTCGCGCTCTCACTCCGTGTTCCAGCTGGACATAGAGGGGGAGAACTCGGGTCGAGACATCAAGTGCAAGTGTAAGAAATGATATAATGGATATATGGCTCTTTTTAAACTGGGATGTCCAATATAGAGTAGTCTTCATGTGTAATATGGAGTTTGTCCACACTTTAAGTCATATTTCACATTGACGTTTGACTGTAAATGTGCATTGATTTGCTTTTCAGCCACGCTGTGTCTAGTGGATTTGGCCGGCAGCGAGAGAGTGCAGAAGAGTCAGTCTCAAGGAGAACGCTTCAAGGAAATGACAGCCATTAACTCTTCCCTCACCAATCTGGGAATTGTGATCGCTGCTTTGGCCAACAAGGTACATTAACTACATTTAAGGAACATAATTCTGAGCTGTTGGAGAATTCATGTCGTACTCATTATAGACCATTTATTTTCAAAACCAAAAATGTAGTCTTCTGAAATTCTTGGTACATTATGTAAGTTATAGATGATGTCTTCAGGTTAAAAAAAATAATAATGATTTCAAATTCTCCACTTTTCAGGACAGCTTTATTCCCTACCGGAACTCGAAGCTAACGTACCTCCTCCAGAACTGCATCGGAGGAAACAGCAAAACGTAAGCAGAATGCTGTGAATATAATTATTTTGTTTTTGTTTAAGGAACGCGTGACTTATTTCTTTACCTCTGTACAGGTTGATGTTTGTTAACATCTCGCCTGAGGAAGAGAGCTTCGGCGAATCACTGAGTTCTCTGCGCTTTGCCAGCAAGGTGAGTGATCTCATGCAATGGCAGCATTTTATTTTATGAAAATATGGAGCACCGTCTATAACTCATACTTGATTTGTTACAGGTGAACGACTGTGTCATCGGAACAGCTTCAGCCAATCGAAAGTAGTTTAGCTGTCACTTCCAAACATCCACTGTGGTCATTTTTAAATGGTTTTTAACTTTTATATTATTATCTGAACTTCTGTCCATCTCTCCTGTCATTTGTATATTTCTATGATGGATTTTAATGAAAAACCTTGTTTGCAAATAAGTTTATTAATGCTTTACAGTCGTTGTATACATATTGTTCATATCGAAGACTGATCAATACATTTTGCATTTTGGCTAAATTTTAATACAGTTGTGACTGAGTGTGGATTAAGTTAGGACACTTTTTTTTTCTTTTGTATGTTTAATGAGTTTGCTGTGAAAATGCAATTACCATAGTGAACACCGTTTGTCAAAATACTTTTAAAAAAATAATAAAATGGGTATTTTGGCCACTGTTCTCATTAGAAATTAACTTCCACAGACTCTTTCAGTGTTTGCAAGAGATCCCATGATAATTATCTTAAGGGTGATTCCGTTAAAACAAAGCAGTTATTGATAATTGAGCACAAGAATGATTTCAGAAGGATCACATGACACTGAAGACAAATGAAGTTATGATGCAAAACTGTATCGCTGGAATAAATTACACTTATAAAATAACTTGCATATTTTTTAAAATTATATAAATGTATTGAATCTTCAAAGAAAATTTTTTAATGTTTATAAAGGCCTATTCTCGGTGAAATGCCTTGAGAGGAACTATTGCTACAGTGACGTGTCATATAACAACTTGGATATTGCTGACGAATGTTTATCAGGCAATTTCTATTAGTTTTTTTTATGGTTAAAAATTGCATAGTTCCTGTTGCTTCGAAACGGCGCTTGTTGCCATGACAATAGAGCGCGGGCTCCAGTGTTTGGTTGTTTATTTTAGTCGGCCGAGTCTAGAGCAGCTGTCTGGGATTTCTTAAAGGTAAAACCAGACTCCAAACCAGATGTCAGTCCACCATTACGCTCGGCGTTCCCGAACGGTGGGAAACCTCGACTCGCCATAATGAAAACCCCTCTTTTGAGTGCCTGACGGAGATATTTAACTCGGTAAGACCTCTTGCTCGATACAAACAGCCCGTTTTGTGACACGAGCCGCTTCCGGTCTTCTTAAGGCCATTCGGGTGGTTTCGCAGCGGCTGGCTAACGTAAATAAGAGCCGCGCGCGACCCCTCATTTATGACGCTACACTTCTAAACGGATTTCCGAATTCATACGTGACGGATTTCACATTATTACACGCGGAACAGCGAGCGTGCAAAACACGGAGTGATTATTGATCAAACACCAATTCAACTTTCATAGATGGCAAAATATCCACGTCATCTGAGGCATTATAACCTGATCTGAGAAAACTGTCATTGGGAAGAGGAAAAGCTTCTTGACACTCCAGGAAAGTGAATAAATAAAGTGTTCATGCTGTGTTTGGTCAATGCCCCCTTGTTCTTTGGACCTGCATTATCATTTGCTGGGTCAAAAGAGAATTAAAGCATATTTGATCAAAATGAATGCTGGATTTTATTGGTGGAAAATAAAAACCTCATATTTCAGCAGCTATACTTATTAACGTGCTTTAATAAGTATATTTTATATATAAATATATAAAATAAGTATAACATATATTTATTATTATATACATAGAGATTTTCCTTGTCAAAGTGTCTGGAAGTCATTAATCTTTAATGTCCATTTAAATTTTATGCAAATGAACTCAGTTTTGTGTGAGTCCAGAAATGTTTAATGGAATCAATTTGATTGTGTAATGTGTTGTCACTCTGGTTTTCAACTAAACTGTGTGTGAATGTAAATTTTCAGCTTTAAAACAGGACTGACTGTTATATTCTGCCTCTTTGTGAATGTTGCCTGTCTAATGTTATTTTGCGATGGCTGTTTTCGTGATGCTCGTCCTCTTGCAGGAATGCAGTCGGCCACAGTGGACCAAGGCTATGGTGACTCGGTGGGTTCAGCCGCTGGTTCAGTGGTGCAGGTGTGCTTCCCCAGAGCGCAGACGTCAGTGCTGGACAGCCTGAATCGGCAGCGTGAAGAAGGCCATCTCTGCGACCTCTCCATCCACGTTCAGGGCCAGGTGTTCAAGGCCCATCGATGTGTGCTGGCTGCATCGTCTCCCTACTTTCATGATCAGGTTTGTCTTTATCTAAATGCTGTGAAAGAGTCATGTCCTGTTTGCTGACATTTTTGGAGTTTTGAAATTTATAAGGGCCTCCTTGGTTACTGTTGCTAGGTCTGACAACATTCTTATTCAGCTACTGAAAACACAGAAAGAATACCGTATTTTCCCCTCATATAACCCGCGGGTTATACCAGATTTTACAAACCCTGCAGGGGGGGGGAATCAAACATTTTTTTTACACGTAATAATATTTCAATATATTTGTTGAGGTTTTTTTGGGGGGGGTTGCTGTATTTTCTTTCTTGCGAGGGTTGTCGTCTCTGGCGCTTGTACTGTCACTCTGACAGCTGGCGCTGATAGGCTGTCTGACCTGTCAATCATGCAAGAAGACGTGATTGGCTCTGCTGCCATGAGGGCGGGCTCGTCTCATCACATCCGATGATCAACACCTGTAGAACGGGATTGACTGCACTTTCTTTTTGTTCTGATTCAGACTTGCGTTTGTTTTCTTATTGCTTGAATTTCACGCACAAGCACTGTGTACCGAGCCTGAACAGTTATGGATAATTGGTGTCATACGAGCAACATTTGAAATTCGAAATGTGAGCTTACACAAAAAAGTTAATAAATCTATGGGTGTGGGTTATATAAAGGTGCAGGTTATGCCGACAATTTTTAACACAAAACCCCAAAACCCGCGGGCAATATGAGGGTGCGGATTATCTGCGGGAAAATACGATATATACACACACACACACACACACACACATGCATACATTTACAAATAAAACATGTATTTTATAACATCTCGTTTTATTCTTGTCTTGGTTTTTTCCAATGAGTCAAGGAAAATAAATGATTGTTTATGTATAATATCAAATGTATTTATTAAATATACATAAGGTTTCAGAACGTAGTACATAAAGTTTCATATTAATCCCTGCTGTCTTTATTAGCCATATCAAAGTTCTTCATTTCTTGCTTCCAAGGTGCTGCTGAAGAACATGTCCACCGTCTCCATCCCGGCCGTCATGGACCCCCTGGCCTTTGAGAGTGTCCTCAGTTGTGCGTACACTGGCCAGCTGCGAATGCTTCGTGAAGACATTGTTAACTACCTCACCGTTGGCAGTGTGCTTCAAATGTGGCACATTGTGGACAAATGCACTGAGCTTCTCAAAGAGAGCAGGGGAGGTTCCAGTGGACCTCAGGGATCTGGAGACAAGGAGAACACAGGACACAGCGGCAGCAACAACAAGCTCGCCCAAGCCGATGGAGGAGATGCACCTTCCACTCCTCAGCCTCCCAGTCGACCCTCCTTCAGCGAGAGCCAGTCCCCAAGCAGCACCAATTACTTCAGTCCGAGAGATGCAAACTTTGGCGGGGCTATGGTAACAACCGGGGCAGTGGGAGAGGGTGCTGTACACTCCACCCCGACCTACTGCATGCCCTCCGGTGGAGAGGAAGGTTTCATGATTGAAGAAGATGAAGACGATGAGGATGAGCTCTTGTTTCCCAGGAAAAGCGATCGCGCAGGCAAGCGTAAGGGCTCCACCTCCGTCTCCGATCAAGAGGTCGGGGTGAGCGATAGCTTTGGCGTGTCGTCATATCAAGACGGAGATTCCTCACCGAACCAGAAGCGGCCGTCGTACAGTCAGCCAAGCATTATGCCCAGAAAACAGTGGGTGGTGGTGAAGACGGAGCACTCAAGAGACGACGACCTGATCGTGGTTTCGGGAGAGGAAGGAGGTGACGATGAAGAGGAACGAGAGATGGAGATGGACAGAGAGAGGGACAGGACATTTAACATATCAAACGTTAGGACCCTCTCTGGATTTAGAGAAAATCCTGAAATGGAGGCACATGTGAGTCAGTAGTTTTCCTAAAATTGCGCATGGTTTGCAACTAGGGCTGAACAATATATCGAATTTTATCGATAGATTCTATATGAATTTGACTTCAAAATAAAATGGCGAGAGGTGCTGTAATAAAAGACATGTAATAAAAGTATATTAAGCAACACAAGTGTGGAGAAAAAATTGCAGTTATTGGTAATGTTTGGTTTAGTCCAAATTCTGATTTTCCTGACAGAAAATATACCCTTATTTAAATGAAAATAAACATATTGTAAAAAATATTGAAAGATATTTAGATTTCTTTGGCTTTATGTCACTCAGGCATACAGCCAATAAGACCAACACACTAATATAGTGATCCTTAAAATTATTTGGACACTTAAAATGTCTGAATGTCAATGCAATAGATACAAATCATCTGTAAACAAATTATGCTAGAGCCTTTCTCAGAACTAAAGGTCATTTTTTGTAGATACATGAACTAAAGTTTCTCTCAAATTAACACGTGTCCTAACAGAATAACCAGTATAGTTTATCGCATCAACAAATGAACGCGCTCCAAGACTTTTTGTCTTTATTATGAACTATATATCTACTGCTTCATAATTTGAAACCTCAATCTTAATTTTGTGAATTTTTAAATTTATAAATGGCTTTGGTATATTAATGCAACAACATAGATTTATCATTTTTAATTGCATTTTTAACTGTGGATTAAGTGTCTAAATATTTTTGTATATGAAATATCACCAAAAACGTGGAGAGAAAATCCATCTGGTGTTATTTGCAATATGCAATAGTAAAAGCAATACACACATATATACAGACAAACACACTCAAAAAACAGACAACTTACAGATTAACATCAAATCGGTGATTGAGATCATATTACATCCATAGTTACAATTGGATTACAGTAAAAGAAAAGCTTTAACAACTTCAATTTCTCCGTTACTCTTTTCTTCCTTTAGGTTGACTATTGCCAGTCTTCAGAAGACTACCTCAAGTTTGACAGGGGTTTGATTGACCAGACGTCCTCTCAACACCCTCCTGAGAATCCTGGTCAATGCCCCAACAGAGCCGTATCTGCCCTGCTCAGCTCGGTCCAGTCCACGGCCGCCAGAGCTCAGCTCTTCCCTCTGGATATGCAAGGAAACCAGATTCTTCTGTACAATCAAGCCGCCCTGGAGTCTTCATCTCCATTAGGGCTGGCAGGAGGAATGTCCGGGGTGTCTCTAAAAGGCAGCCTTGAACACGGAGCGGTCCACTTACCCAGCCAAGCTGGGATGGGTGGCGGGATGGATGGATTAGACGGCGGCGTGGCTGGTAATTCAGGCAAGGTCTTCATGTGTCATTGCGGGAAGACGTTCACACACAAGAGCATGCGGGACCGTCACATCAACATGCACCTTGACTTGCGGCCCTTCCACTGCCCCGTCTGCGCCAAGAAGTTCAAGATGAAGCATCACCTCACAGAGCACATGAAGACCCACACCGGTCTGAAACCTTACGACTGCCACGGCTGCGGGAAGAAGTTCATGTGGCGCGACAGCTTCATGAGGCATCGCTCGCATTGCGAGAGGCGCAGTAAAGCCGACGGAAGAGCGGGATCCGAAAGATCGGTCATCTCTCCGCCACATCACCTGAAGCTCCCGTCGGCCCCTGAGCCCAATCAAGGAAGCATCGGCACCAGAAGCGGGATTCCTGTTTTGTCTCCGCAACATTCCATTAGCAGCAATGGCGTCTCGTGTCTCAGCATGGCGGCACCTGGGTCTCTTCTAGGAATCAGTTCTCAAAGTGGGCCGCACAGCCTTGGTTCTGGCGTTGGTGGTCATCGCAGTGGGGGTGTAGAGGAAGTCTGTGAGAGTAACGTTGACGAAAGCAGCGTCACATAGGCGGTTTCCTCCCAAGACCACCGTCCCACTAAACCTGAACACTTGTCTTTGGTTTCAAAGGGACACAATTGTCTGATTCTTTACCTCATGTTGGTGAGTGCGCCATACAAGATGTCCCATGTGTGCAACGACCAAGTGCCCATTGCTAGCTCACGTATGTATCTACTTAAAGACCAGGCTGCTATGGTGACTCTCGAAGCCGTATTCCGGCCAGGAATAAGGGTCAGTCGCCGTCACGTTCAAGCTGCCTCACTAGCACAGAACATTTGTTCACGGTTGCTCTAAAGTGCCATTCTGTTATGTTGTACAGAGTTGTACATTACTGTAACTCATTTGGTCTGTCTCGATGTGAACTTTTATTGTCCTCACTCAACTATATACAGTTTAATCACTTTCAAAGGTTTAATGTTTTTGATTTCTAATAGAAGATAATATAGCTTCCTCTGCACTTTGGTATCTTACGGCCCCTTCACACCAAGGACAATGACTATAAAGGCCTGTTCACACCAAAGATAACTATAACGACAACGATCACTGTAAAGTTTGAATAATTCCTCTAAGACAGTGGTTCTCAACCTGGGTTCGGTGAGTCAGTCTTAGGGGTTCGGTAGAGCAGTGGTCCCCAACCCCCGGTCCGCGGATCGTATCGCGGATATGGTATCGGTCCGCCCATGGAAATACAATTACGTCCATTTGAGCATCGCACAACCCACAAAAGTCGATCACCGCACAACACCCCCCAACAGTCGAGATCACTGTGCATAGGAAACTGGTGGGGTTCATTACCTCCAACAAGGTTAACAACCTCTGCTCTAAGAGAATAGTGAAGTTCACACCACATGATACCTTTTTGCAGAATCCAACCAATTTTAAAGAGGGTTAGCTTTCCACGAGTTTACTCTTACAAATAATCAATATGTATTTTTGACGTGCTGCCTGAGGGTAGGGCGCCAAACTCAAAATTTAGCATGTTCCCAGAGTACTGCTCCTCTATTAATTTAAGAGGACGCTTTTATCCAAAGGGACTTGCATTGCATTCAAGAAACACATTGATATTATGGTCAGTTCTTGCTTTCCCTGGGGATCGAACCCATGACCATGACGTTGTTAAACACCATTTAAAATGGCGGGTGATAAAACTGGAAACGGATTTATAAGCAGAACACTTGTGAGTGTTTTTGGTGTGAACAGGTCTTGAAGCTTTAATACTAATTCTATGAAAACAGCTAGCCTAGCATCCAACTACTGAACTCCTGCGGTATTTTTGATGTAGCCTATAGCGTGCCAGTAGTGATAGTTTACACGTTTGCCTTCCATGAAGGCCGAGACCTGTTTTAAAAATAGATACGAATAGATGAAATGCTTGAAGTATGCAAAATACATGCCAAATTAGCATGAACGTCTTCACCTGTCGAGACCGTTTAAGACATGAAGGTGATTCAATGGACTGTTTGGAAATGTAAATGCAGTGATCAGTAGTTGCCTTGTACCACAGATTAATATGTTGACCACGAAAACCGCATACCTCAAACGTTTGTGCAACTATATTACAATAAATAGACCGGGATCTGATGATTGTGAGCTGGAAGGAATCACATATTTGTTGCTTATCCACACATTCGTATTACTTTATATCAAACCTGTGTGCATTTCAGATTAGTCAAAGTGAGAACAATGAAGTAGAGAACATTCAAAATATAATTTAAAATAACCAGTAGGTAAAAGCATGATTCAGTGCTCAGTTGATGAGTATTCTGGTTAGACATTTGTATTTTGTACTGATAAATAAAAAATATTTGTTCTGTCTACATCTGTTGTGGTGAATCTGAACTAAATATGTGATGGGCGGTAGCAAACGACACACTTCAACTTCTTAAAATGAAAGAAATAAAGTACCCTGTGCACAGATTACGACTCGTTCATTTCTCGTTGCTGTGTGCGACTGGCAAATTGAAGTGTCAGTCAGTTTTACTATTTTGTTTTGGATATTTCAGATTACCCAGAATGCTTTAGTGTGATAGTTCACTCATTACATTTATGCATTTGACAGACACTTTTATCCAAAGCGACTCACATTGCATTTAAGAAACACAGACATTCGAATCAATTCTTGCTTTCCCTGGGAATCGAACCCATGACCTTGGTGTTGCAAGCACCTGATAGACTATAGCTGATAGTTCTGAAACTTTTTTTTTACATTAAAATATCACAATACAAACTGCATTAATATAAAAAGCAGAACTTTCTACAACAGATTTAATGTTCTCTTGATGTACCCTGGGTCTTTTCTAATGCCAGTTTAATCAATTAGTTAAGCAGAGCAATTAAAAACAATTTTAATATGACAATATTGATCAATTTAATAGATCAATCATCAGTAGTTTACAGAAATCATTTCAATACCAAACGTCAAGTGTAGGAAGACACTTAACTCTTGTGCTTTGTCACCTGAGGCCAATTAAAGGGATAGTTCACCCAAAAAAAGGTAAAATTCTCACTTTTTACTCTCAAGTCATTCCAAATCGATATAGTTTTCTTCTGTAATCCACAGAAGAACAACAAATACCGAGTTATCAATGTCCGAATTTAATTTTTTTGGGTAAACTATTCATTTAAGATGTAATCTGAAAACAAACAATTCCAATGCTTGCGAGACGGAGTGTATCAAGTATCTCATAACACGTGGAAAAGTATTTCTACACCTGCTTAAAAAATCCACAGTGCACCGTACAAAATAATCGACATTTAAGTCCAACACTACAAAAAGAAATTAGAGTAATTTATTGACTTGGAGGGAAATCTCACTTCCCCTTATGACTCTTGGCACACATGAGGATCGCATCTAAACCCTCAAACTAAAACCATAAATACAATACAAGACAAATCCTCAGAGTAGGAATATTTAGAGGCAAGACCCATTTACAATATACCAAAAATACCTCTAAAAGCCAGAATGAAGAACGGCATGCCATTTTCCCTTGTATAAAAAGTAAACCGTGGCACTGCGGATTTATCGTGATGTTGGTTCGAAAGCAGATTGAACCAGTTCAAAATAAAACAAAAATGTTTTGTTCTGTGTTCACATTAGCAGGCACTATTGGAACAGGAAGCTGTCTGAGACGCCAGTGACGGCAGAGCTCAATCTGAATCCGAGAGCACGATCACTTCCTCTGGGTCGCACTGAGTCGCCACGTTCACCTGCCAACACATCAAACACACAGTGAGTTTTTTGTGCAACGCTTCATATAAACACTGCGTTTAACTAAACTATTAAAAACATCAGTTTTTTGGATTGAAAGGTACATTGATGCAAAAGTTTTGACATTAGGAATGTCTTCCTTAGGCAAAAACGGGGGGAGAAAACCAACCAGTCCTGCGCTATATCACACATTTTATATGTTTATACATAACATTTTTATACATTTTATATATCACACCTGCAAGCTATATGAAGGTGCAAAAAATGTGCGTCTGCGGATTATGTATCCGGGAAAAAACGAAATGTCATCTCATTGACGGTGACCGGAAGTAGAAAAAGTATGCAGCGAATAAGGTTTTGTAATGTAGTGATCGGTTGGAAAACGTCTCCGGTTACTATCGTAACCTCTGTTATTTTTCCATATTCCATGTTTAGAGAAGTGTGAAGGAAATATTCTGACGCAACTGAATTGAACGTCAATTACTCTGACGCGCTTATGCTATTTATACCGTCTGTCTGTCAGATCCGCATCGCGCTACGATTGGCCAGTTGTCAACTGCCGTTATCCTATAAGGTTTCAGAAATGACGTGAAGGGGAGGAGTTCCCAAATGCATTTCATTGCAACATCTCGTTCCCACTCTCCAAAGGGAACGCGCTTCTGCGTGCCTCCATTTGAATTTGGTAAAAACATAACGTCCACGTTAGCGGCGGCTGATCTTGGCAGGATACACGTAAATTTATGTATTTTTTTTTTCAATAGACAAAAAGGTCTCCGCGGGTGTGGAGACTGAAGAGCCGCAAAAGAGCATTCAAAGAGCCGCATGCGGTTCACGAGCTGGCCACCCCTGATCTATACGGTCATGCTAAAATATTTCTGAGCTTTTAAAGCATTTTGTAGCTGCCATAGTGTCACAACATGCAAATGCAGCTCAACAGATTAGTTTTTCAAGCTAAAGCAAACACACGGTCACCTTATTTCTCTTGGGTGGTGGTGTGGCTCTTAAGCTCCTGATCATGCCCTTCGTCGGAGTCCTTGTCCTCTTCCTGCTCATGTTCTCCTGCTCAGAGCAGAGGATCACACCCATATCCAGAGGAATATCACTGAGATAAACGGGAGAAAAACAGAACAGCATAAAAAGAGTATTAGTTCACCTAAAACTGCCATGTTGCTGAGGAACACGCAAGAAAAATCTTGGCATCCGCTGATCAGCAGCTCTTCTCGAGAGAAACATGGCGATGCCCAAATCACTTTTGAATCAGTTCTTTTCAGTGAAATCAGATGATCTGCTTTGCAAAAATAGTCTGAATGATTTGGTTCTCACTCACAACTCTTCAATGGCTTGCCGAAGATGAATGAAACTGTTTCTCAAATGTCTCTGAATTTAATGCATGAGTTTTGTGGACCTTAATGACATTTATGGTACTTTAGATTTAGATTTTTAATTGTATGGAGAGAAAATGGCCAACAGACATCAGAAATTCTCCTGTTTTGTTCCACAAATTATTATTTTTTTAAATGTAGTTAAATATTGCAGTTTATTGCTAGCATTGTTATATAGGTGTACGTAAATAAAAAATAACATTTTTAGAAAAAAACTTTTTTAGGATGGTTATGGTTGATACTTTAAACCTTTTTATTGTACTTGGCAACATAGGTTTGGTCAAAAAAGATTCTTCTGAGAACAAAAAGTCATTGCAAATAAATAAATTATGGTGCTAAAACAAAGCGTTAAAAAAGACTTTCTTTGAGCTTAATAATTATAATTTTAAAAAGTTAGTCGCTTAAATTGGACATTTTATGCCCCTTTTTAAAGTCTTGATTTCGATTTTTGGGCTTTTACAAGTATTGGTTATTTATGCTTGAATGATAATGTAAAAATAATTTCCCCAATATTTGACCTTGTTGCAGCACCTCTCTTCCCAGTCTGTAAGCCCCTCCTTCTGGAAAGCACAACGTCCTCTGATTGGTCAGCTGGACCAGTGTGTAATTGGTCAACCTCTTTGAGCGCGTTTCACAAATCTCACGCCTCTTACCATATCCGTGAGTTTCAACACACTACTCTCACTCCTTTTTTGAGAAGCTGCTCACTTCAGACCAAATGTCCAGCGAGGAGCAGCAAATGCGATTTGGGCCAAATGGATGGAGCTAGAACATCCAACCACACCCTAACCCCACCCACAACTCTATCCCTTCATCCCATTAGACATCCAGAGAGGAGGAACTGGACCATTCCTATCCCAGTAGATGTCCAGAGAGGAGGAGCTGGACATCATTTGACTGCAGTGAGAACCACTTGCCCCTTTTTGCCTTTACCTTGGGTGGAAATTCTTTAAATGAGGAACATTTTGACGTGTCCCAGGAAGAAAACTGAAGGTACTTCATAAACAGTGTGCACTGATACAGAGAATAATTCCCTTTGTAACCATGTAGTCATTTTTCATGCTCAAACAACATTACATGCTAAAGAAAAAGCATAAAAGGACCCTTTAATGGTAGGTGATTAAACAAACTAATTCTCATTGTAAGTTTGTACGACTCCTTCAGTGTTACCTGTCCTGTGTGTAATTCCCATTGTAGCTGGCAGTTTGTTTTTCATTGGAGGTGCGTTTCCTCTTCCTATAGTTGCCCGTCTCGTCGATGAGCAGAGGGCTGGTTGGAGGTAGTGGACTGCAGTTTGCTGATCTCATGGGGGTCGGCGATGACTCCCGATTGGTGGAGACGGTGTCAGTGCCGATACTGGTGCTTTTAGAAACAGGTTTAATGTGATTCGTGGAACTCGATTCTGTCTTGACGGAAGGCAAAAAGTCCATTGTCTCTGACTGACTGATGTCCTCCGTGGACAGGGGGCTTTGTTTAGCCCCGTTTGTGCACGTCTCCTCAGACTCCGCCTCATGTGCGCTGCTGACCGGAGACGGCTGGTCCTCGTCGCCCGGATCTTCCTCTGTGTCCTGTATGGATGATTTGATTGACTGAGGAGAGTCGTTGATTGGCTGTTCATTGTCACTGGTGTTTAACTGCTCCTCTTCAATGTCCTCTTCCTCATCATCTGAAACATGTCAACAAAGAAGAAATTAGGTCTCACCATGAAGTGAGAAAGACACTTTAAACACAAGCAACAATGATCTATTCACTTCATACCTGGACCAACTTGTTTTTGACTGGCTTGGATCTCCTCTTCAATATCAGTATCAGAGGAGTCCTCCGATTCATCATCATCTTCCTCCTCTTCTTCTTCATCCTCCTCCTCTTTTTCTTCATGTTCCTCTTTCTCTTCCGGTTCCTCTTTTTCTTTTTCTTTTTCTACCTCTTCCTGTTCCTTTTTTTCCTTTTCTTCCCCTTCCTCTTTTTCCTTTTCTTCCTGTCCCTCTTTTTCTTTGCTGTCAGTCTGCTGCCCATTAAGTGCCTGCAAATGTGAAGGAAGGAAAAACAGATTAAAAATTGCTCTGAGTTTCGAGGAGATTTTGTACAAACGAAGCAAGACTTCCTTTTAGACAATGCAAAAACAGGAATACACACACACACACACACATATATAAAATAGCCTTCAGTGCCACCAATTTCCAGAACTGCCAAGACAACCTACGTGTCTGAAGAGTTTATAGACAGACATGCTGAGAGTGACTCTTAAGAGACTGGCACCAGTTTAAGTTGTATAACAGCAGCGGCGAGAGAGTCGTGAGAGAGCTGCTACTAACATGAGCAAGATAGACCCTTCAGGGCTGGAGATGCACTTAAACTCAACTCCTAAAACTTACTGCCAGATTCTGGAATATAAATTCTTCAAATAGTGGTACGAGAGGATGTTGTGCTGGTTCTTCAAGAGTCACTCGCCACCCAACTTATCAGTCTATAAAGCCTTTGTGTACTTCACAACACTTCAGCTTGTGATTCTTTATCAAGTGTGGGTCATATTTCAGGTTCTTCATCATAGGAAAGTCTCTGAGATTTTGACACCTTGTACTTCTGGAGACTCCAGGTAAATTCCAGTTCTGGAAAATGGAGGCACTGGAGACTAAAGGGTACATGATGCTTTCACACCTAATTCTTCACCTTAATTCCACCGTAAAATGTTTTTTGCAGTCAACATGTTTTCTTTTCTTCTTGGGACGTTTTTGTATGAACCAATGAGCGTATATATAAAGTTTTTATTTACATTTATGTATATTTAAAATAAATTTATTATACATTTAAATAGAATCAACTTCACATATTTCCATCAAGAAACAAGTTAAACAATTTTAAATACTTAAGGTCTTTTTTTCTTTTTTGAAATATGTACATTTTATAATGTTCACAAAATAGAGATAATTTCTAAATAAATGATCCTGTTTATTACCAATATGGTTATACTGATAAAGACAAATAAAAATAATTAAATATTTTGTAAAAACAGTGATTAAAAACAACAACAAATGACTGTATTTTACTTATTACTTTAAAGATTTTCATTGTATTTGGCAATTTAGGTTAAGTTTGGTAAAAAAACGTAATTACATTATTACATAAATATTTAAAATCATCATTTAATTTATTCATTAAAATATAATTTAGAAGTTTTTAATTTTTTAGAAGTTATTTAACATCTTTGCCTCAAACTATTTTATTTCATTATTTTATTTTGATAATTTAAAATCATTAACCTATTAAAATGTACTTCAAAAAAAAAGATTTAAAGTATAACATTTCTGTCTGATATTATATAACGACGTCTTGTGATCTTTCTGATTTTCCTAGAGAAAAAACAAATACAAGAAGCTGATGTAAACCGACGGAACTCTAAAGTGAATCATAATATTATTCCTTATGTTCTCTAGAGATCTTAGAACAAAATGCAAAATAAGAATGTACTTTGTACTTAATGTTCTTTCTTTTACCTCTTTTTTCAGTCTCTCCCGCTCTTGTTTCTTCTTCATCTCCTCGACCTCCATGTCTTCTTGTTTAATGGCGTATTTGTTGATCACGTCCTCCAGGCTGTTGAGGGCCACGTCTCTATTGGAGCGCAGTCTGCGATGAAGCGTTGGGTCAGTGAGCGCAGGATCTAATGCTGCAAAAACAAAGCGAAAATCACCTGACCTTGCATTATTAACTTACAATCACTAAATATGACTAGGGTCCATCCATTGTTACATCAATCCAAAAATGTACAGAAAACACTCATGAGTCTGAAGCCTCAAAGCAGCAAGGCACCAGACCAATACAATAGGACCTCCTCATCTTCTCTAGCTAAACTGGATAGTAATTAAATGAAAAATGAATTACTAGGTTTGTACGAATCCGTGAGGTGAGAGCCAAAGTTGTAGACCATGTCGAGATGGCGTCTCTCCTGCAGCTTGTTGCCCGTCTCTCGAAAGGCTTCTTGAGCGATCTGGGTTAGCTGTTTGCGGGCGAGCAGGAGACCGTAGCGTTCGTTGGCGCGTTGCACGACCTTCAGGATATCCGTGTAGTCTGGAGGATTGTGAAAAGCTTCTGAACTATTAATGTAGCGTTCAATCTACAAAACAAACAACAGAACATATGAAAACAGTTATATTTTCATTATTTTATGAATATTTTCCCATTGGATTTCTTTCCATAAACAATTTTTACCTTTATGAGGGTGTCTTTTAGCTAGCCATATAAAACCATACTTTGAGATTTAAAAAAACTCGAATAAAAAGATTTGTACCAATTAAATTTGAATAATAAAATCTTGATCTATTTCTGACCAATGCTTTACGGATTAGTTTTCAACCAAACCTCAACACTATTAAAAGGTAGAGTAGGCATGATGTAAAAATGATTCACCTTTTAATGCTAAATCCCATTCTGTACACACACAGTTCAGTCATTTAAAGCACTCTGTGACTGTTGTCTTCAACTAATACATATGTTGATGAACAGACAAGACATCCAATCAATGTATTTGGACCGAATGCAATGATTGGATGAACATTTTTGGTCCTGAGACTCCAGAGACAGTGTATGTAAAAACAAATTATATTTAGATCACTTCTATTAATGATTGCTATCAGGATTTGAGGAGAGTTGCATTCAAAATAAAGTACTTATAAAAATAAATTGCCTACACTACCATTAAAGAGTCTAGTTTTGTAAATACTTGATCTTTAGGCACATATTCAGCCGTCAATGCAGCTTTTAGTGCGCAAGACACAAAGTTCAATCATTTACGGGAGTGACAACCATATTTAACAGGATTATCTCCTTTAAAACTCAATTAGCGACACATATTTGCAAACATTCTACACAATGTACAGAACCAAACAACTGATTGTTAATAATGTAGTTTACCGTGCATTAAAAATGTTTCTCTCTTCTGTATATGCGGTACAAGAAATCACAGAGAAAGTGGAACAAACCTCGACTCAATCTTGTTGTCAGATCTTGCTAGAAAACCCCCCCAATAAACAAAAATAAGACCAAAACATTGGGACCTACACATGTTCCCCTTAATAACTTTGTAAACTCAATGAGCCAAGCTTAAACGAGCCCAAAAATGCTTATAGAAAGCGAACATGAGGACAATCTGTGAAGCAGCATTTTCAAGCAGAAGCAAAATACAACGCCTATGTCAACTCCGCTTTACTTAAAATTGCTGAACATAACTCTCTTGTAATACAGTAGAACCCCGACTTACGAAAATAATCCGTTCCGAGATTGGCTTCGTAAGTCGATCTTTTCGTAAGTCGGTCAGGCTATTACAAGTAAATTGCCTAATCCGTTCCAAGCCCTACGAAAACACCACATTTAATTTTATAATAAAGCTACGCTTGTTCAGTATGGTCCCTACGGTTGATGGGTTACGGCCATATTCTTTCGCTACGGCAGACAAGCACATCCCAGCTTCATACTTCTCAATTATCTCCCTTTTCATCTCAATGGAGAGCATCTGCTTCTTCCGTTTCACTTTCATCGTG
Source organism: Rhodeus uyekii (assembly GCA_037043235.1). Lineage (NCBI taxonomy): Eukaryota > Metazoa > Chordata > Actinopteri > Cypriniformes > Acheilognathidae > Rhodeus > Rhodeus uyekii. The sequence continues at coordinate 1,459,133 of JAWRVZ010000037.1, read as the reverse complement.
CTGCATCGCCATTAGTTTGTGCCCAGTGCAAAGCTCTCAGCAACAATCTTCACATCCATGGCTAGTGATTAGAAAAAAAGTTTATGTTAACTGGGCACAAAATAATGGCGATGCAGCACAATGAAAACAAAACTTGTATGCGAAAGCACGGAAGAACTTTAGCGTTAGCGTAGCACAGACGAAATGAGAGAGGAACACCGCTACGCAGAGGCTGGTGGGAGTGATTTTGACCAATAGGAGAGCAGGATGCTGCAGCGAAAGCTAGCGTCTGAGCCGGGAGACAGCCAATGGGAGAGCGGGACGATTGGTCCGAGTTTCCGGGTCAGTGGCACGCGAATTTCAAAATAAAACTCGAAAAATCGTCGCCTTGGCCGAGATTTTGTTTTTCGCATCTCGATCATTTTATCGTTACTCGGGCAAAAAAAAAAAAAAAAAATCTTTTATCGTATGTTGAACTTTTCGTAGGTCGGGGTTCTACTGTATTACTTTGGTCAAAACAGCGGATACCAAACACGTGAGATGCAACGTAGCTATGGTTGCCACAGTCTCAGTCATTGAAGTTGAGTCGTGTTCACACACATGGAACGATAAATTAGGGCATTCACTCCTGCATTTAAATGTCACTCCTGAAACTTAACAGCCTTAGAGAACGGATCTTGAGGGACGTGACTTCAAAAGCAAAAGAAGAACCTTTTTGTTGATCTCTGGGTAGCGTGTGCCACTGTAGGCGATCTTCTGCTCGATCACTCGCCCTGTTAGTGTGTTGCAGCCCTTCAGCTCGCACAGTTTCTCATAGATCTTCATCATCTGAGACCACAAAAAAAAGAACAAGACCACATAAAACCCAATACGATCTCCTTATTTCACTGTATCTGGAAGAATCAAGCCATCCTTGGTCTTCTGATAGAAGTTTGATTTACTAGGGAAAAAACACAGTTCCAGAACTCAAAACTTCCTGTCTATTCCAATAAACCTATGTATTGAAAAACAAGCTACAACAACAAATTGTTCTGAACTTCAACAATGGATTTATTTGAGATAAAACAAGAACAAACCTTGCGTTTGAGCTTGTGCTCCTGAATGTAACTGGAGTCTTCCTTCTCCAGATCCTCCACACTCAACTCCCTCTCCTGAAGCCGCCGGATCTCCTCGTTATACACCTTCAGCAGGTTCTCCAGGTAAGCTATCTGAAATAAAACACGAGACACACAAATTACAATCTACATTTTGAATATATTCTCAGACAAAACCTCTCAACCAATTTCAATATGCACACGTATAGAAAACAGTGCGGTTTCCAGAAGTAAATCATTAATTTACTGTTATTTTTTAGCAATAAACTTTAACATACCAAACATGAACAGACATTTTTAAGTATATATGACTAATGTAGTCTACTAATGTATTTGTATAAATTAGAATAATTTTATTTTACTTAGTTAAATGCTTCATTAAATGAATAACACATTCTCTCATTAAATAAAGTACTATGTTGTATATTTGTTCTTTACAAATACTTTTTTTGCTTCAAATCTCAGTTTGAATGATTGTTTCATGGCTTATTCTGCATTTTATTTACATTGGGAAGTCAGAGTTAGAAAAGTGTGTTAAAAGACAAAGTGAGATTTCATATTTATACGATAAAACTTTTGTATGGTCAGAGATTGTTGATTTAACACAGCATGCAAACGCTTTACTGAATTTTTTATTTGTTTTTAAACAGAGAAAATTAAAATTCCCTATGGAGAATATGAATGGAAAAATAACTCCAGAACCAAGGCCAGTCAGTGTCGATATAAAAGCCAAGACATAGTCATATCAACCTACACAACATATAAAATTATTCTGAGTTATGATGGATTGCTACAGTACCTGTCTCCTTGAAGCCCTTTTTGTTTTCTTCGTTCCCTCCTCCTCTTCTTGCTTTTCCTCTTCTCCTTTCTCCTGTACCTCCTCCTTTACATCTGTCCCATTGCTCTTCTCCTCAGGTTTTGTCTGGGCAGGGAGAGACTGTATGGAGCTGCGTTTCCGAGCCGTGTGCTGCTTCAGAACGGTGCAGAGTTCATTGATGTAGACGAAGGTTTTGCCCGTGTTGGCCTGAGCTCGTGTGAGACAGCGACCCAGAGTGTTTCTGAACTCCACCGACGACAGGAACGTCGGCAGGGCCTTGGAGTATCTGGTCTGAAGGTAAGTCACGACCTCCGGGTGATCTTGTGAGTGCTTGGAGCAATGTTCCACAAACTGGATGGGATGAAAGGGTGGCATTTGGTTGGATTTCAAGGAGGAAAGGAGAAAAAATTCAAAGTTTAGTTTCACTAGGTCAACAGGACGAAACCCCTCAGAATGTTACGTACAACAGGATTCAAATTTCGCTGTGAGATTGCAGGTATTGAGCATCATTTACTCATTCTTGAGGGGTTTGTGATTATAAAGTGAGAAATTCCCACAAACATTTATTCAGTTAACTTGTTGACTGAATAAGCAAATTAATCCACACAAAGGATCAGATCAAAACAGTGATGTGAAAACTTTCTGAGAGGCATAATTTCACATTTAGCGCTACTCCACCTCTTTTTTCTCTTTCAAAATGATCACATGGCTTCACGTCATCTGTACAAGCGAGCTGCGATACAAGACTTTCGATCCAGTTTCAGGGCAGAATTGTCACAGTGCTGTTTCGTTACTAAAGTTGATCATATGCACAACTTGTCGATTTAAACATTTAGCGACTTTAAAGCATTCTGTGCATTCATACCCAGAGCGCACACACATAAAGCCGCCTCTCAAACCGCTCTTGAGGACCAAACTACGTGCTTTTTCACAGATTACTGCACTTAAATGGTCAGAAACGCACAAACGTATATAAAAAGTAGAATATTCACATTCACCATAAGTAAACGTACACAGTTGAGAAAGAAACCATGTGTATCATTATATCAGATCCATGCATGTCTGTCATTAATGTTAATCAAAAAACAGTGGGATGATTTAATCTGTATTTATTTGTGCTTCTGCTTGTAATTTGTTTATTTCTTCTTGCTTTATTTGTTTATTTGTAAGGTTAAATAAGATCAAAATCAAGCTTCTTTATGCTGCTTAAACAAAATTACCCCATTGTAAAAACACAAATACATAGACTGAGCAAACATTTAGGTAAGATAAATGTAGAATTTTTCTTAAAGTACCCCCATAGAGCCCCCTAAAGGAATTCCCCCCATTTTCCAAAATTACATTCAGCCCCTGTACAAGTTTAAGTTTGTAAACTTGTGTCCTGTTAGATGTTTTTGCGATATGTAGTTAGTATATTACAGGGCTCTACACTCATTCTTCCCACTGGTTGCACTGGTGAGACTACATTTCTCAGTTGGTTGTATCGACTAACAATTTGGTCACAGCCTCTTTTCTTTTCTTTTTTTTAAATATGAATCATAATGAGAGATTTAAGGGTGATGCACTGGTCTCTGCAGGTTTTCCGATTTCTACTGTTATTGTGCAACTTTATAGTTTCCAGCTTAAACTGTGTTGACCCGGTTACAAGTGTTAAGTTGCCTGCGACGGCTGGGTTGATTGCAGTAGATACACAGCATAGCATTCCCATTGTACCGCAACTACGGGTACTGTGTTAGCCAATGCACTTGGAAGTCTTTTTTTTTCTTTTTCCAATCTCAGTCTAACTGCTTGCACCTGTACCTTCACCCTCGTGATCTCTTGATGGTTCTTCCTCTGTCTGCTCAATCAGTCTTTTAAAATAATCAGCTATGGACCGTTTCTATGGGCGTTTTATTATGTATGAGCCACACGCATGTACGTAACTGATGAACGGGTAGGGAGAGGCGAATGCAAACTGATTAGTTAACGTAGTAAATGTGTCAGTCAGGTACCAAAACAATATCTATCTGACACTGTAAAATAAAAAAATAAAACAATCACATTTGCAACTATTTTGGTCACAGTCTAGAGCCCTGTATTACACACAAAGCACTTATTTTCTTCATGAAATATGCAATAACTCTTGCTAAATATTCATAACAAACATACCTCCGCAAACAGTTTTTCATTCTCTATTTGCAGGACATGAACATCCTTCTTTGCCGTGGCAAACGGAGACTGTGCGATGTGTGTCGGACGCGGCAGCTGGTCCTTCAGAGACGTTTTCGGCTGGCAGGTCGTGGCATATGAGCAGGACGCAGATGTGGAAGCCTCTTCATCGTCATCATCGAGGATCACAATGCTGTCCATCACTGCTCCGGCCATCCGGAAGGGAGGAGGAAGAATTTGCTGGGAAGTAACGAATGTGGAGCTGTCAGGCCTCATGCATTTCAACTACACCAACACCTGAAACACACCGTTACTCTTTAGGATTTCACTCTTTGTGCAAGTGTTACATTTACGCTTGGTGATTCACTCCCTGTGTAACTATACATGCATATCCCACGTGCTTTATTAATATCTCAAAATCTACTTGTTAATCTTTTCAATACATACTTGAGCACTGAGCATTGAAGTGGCCAAAGTCCAAACTGAGATCCCAAAATCTGTATGAACCTGTAAAACAACACATTCATTAGTGCAATATTTGTGCACTCACGAGACAATGGTTTAATTAAAAGTAATATTATGGCCAAATAATTTCAATATTCTCAAAGACCTTGAAAAACATTTTAAATAGTTTTGGATGGATAGAAATATAATTATCCAGGACATGAAAACTGTGCAATCCACTTGATTTGCCTTACACACATTTGATGTTTTCCATCAAAGTCATACTAAAAAACAAAATTAGCATAAGTCACCACTGTGATAAAGAAACGAAACTATAAATGATAATGATAAGTAACTGTGGTGTTTCGGCGGTAACCATGGTATTTTTATCAGAGTAAAAGGGTTTAATTCCCTTGAAACCATATTCACTGCCTGACTGAATCAATGAGCTCTAGACACTGTATTAAGTTAACAATAAGTGGATTAAAATATAATAATTTAGGGAAGATCTCCTGCTGATCTGGAGTCTGTCGCGCTTTAATTCGGTCGCGCAGTCCGGCTCACTTCCGTTTATTTGTTAAGAGCCTTAAAATATCGACCATAAAGAGTATCTTCCCAACATATCGAGTTCCTCACAGTCTTCACAAACGCATCATAAAAAACATATTCTTAAAAGCTCGTTATAAACTGATAAATTAAGGGACAGTTAGAAAGAACTTACGCGCTCGGATCCTGAAACTCGGCGGTGGATGTTTGTACCGCTCAACATGAGACGCGCTGATTCGCTGGCGGCCAGTAATCTGATCGCTCATTGGCTGAGCGCGTCGTGTTTCTTCTGCGATTGGTTTTCGACGCTGTTCGTGAGATGCTTATCAGCGCCGCGCAGGGAACAGGAGATCCTCACAGAAACTCCATGTGTATTTTCTCAGTTTATAGGAATATGGTGTGGCAAATTAAAATTGTATTGACCATATGTGTAGTCAGATGTGCACCTTGTGTGTTGTTTGTCCAAAACAGAAGTGATACTGGTTGATACAGGTGAATTGGAACAGTTATAGTGTTATATGTTCATCTTTATAACTTTAATGTCCATCTGTTTATATCAGGCTAGAGCAGGGGTCTCCAAACTTTTCAGCCCGAGGGCCGCACTAACTGTCAAACAGCATTTCGGGGGCCGACTACACACTCGAGGTCCAAATAAAAAAGAATCAAAACATGTTGTTTTTAATTATTTATTTAATATTATTTTATTCAGTTATTACTTAATAACACATTGATACACTACACGTGGACACTTGTATTAGTGGGAATGGTGAAATTGTTTCCTGGATGCCAAAATAGCAGACATTTCTGGCTTTAGATTTGATTTCCCTAACATCAACAGTGACCTGAGATTATCATCGGACAAGTTTGTTCTCAAATTGTTCATGTATTTTATTCTTGAAAATGTTTGTTCACACATTGATGCAAAAGTTTTGACATTAGGAATGTCTTCCTTACGCAAAAACGGGAGAAAAAAACCCACCAGTCCTGCGGGCTAAATCACACATTTTATATGTTTATACATACCGGTAACATTTTTATTCATTTTAAATATCACACCCGTGGGGCATATGAAGGTGCACCGATATGCATCTGCTGATTATATGCAAGATAAAATGGTATATCATCTCATTGACGGTGACCAAGAATAATTAAGCAGCGAATAAAGTTTTTTGATGTAGTGATCGGTTGGAAAACGTCTCCGTTTACTATCGTAACCTTGGTTATTTTTTCATATTCCGTTTAGAGAAGCGTGAAGGAAATATTCTGACGCGTCGTGCTTATGGTGTTTATACTGTCTGTCTGTCAGATCCGCATCGCGCTACGATTGGCCAGTTGTCAACTGGCGTTATCCTATAAGGTTTCAGAGATTACCTGAAGGGGAGGAGTTCCCGCTCTCGAAAGGGAACGCGCTTTTGCGCGCCTCTGTTTTAATTCGGTAAAAACATAACGTCCACGTAAGCGGCGGCTGATCTTGGCAGGATACACGTAAAATTATGGATTTTTTTTCGTAGACAAAAAGGTCTCCGCGGGCCGCATGAAAGGGCTTCGCGGGCCGCAGTTTGGAGACCCCTGGGCTAGAGGAAGGATTGAACACGTTGATTTTGATGTTATGAAGGGAGCTAGTTCCCAGCTTTCCTTAGGAATACACATTCTATTTGGTCTAGTTTTTACTTTAAAACTGTTGATTATTTTGGCGACTTTAGTTTCCTTTTGAGGTGTGACTTTGAGCCAAGTGTAAACTGTCATAGTCATGAATTATTAAATTGGAAACTGATATGCAAACAAACATTTTCCCCATAGTTGTTCTTTGTGGAATAATAAGTCTTTTCTAATCAATAGGAAATCTGTTCTTTCAAAACTAGATGGCATCTGTTACGTTGTAAAATGTCCTTAGTTATGACCATTTTTGTAAATAATACAATATTATTTTTACTCAGAAATGTTGTGTCTTTGTTAAAAGCAGTTCATGAAGGTTTGGTTCTGGTTAAAGTTGAATCGTGTTAGTCACCTATGATTAATTTCTGGTCTTAATTCTGTAAGAATACAGTTTTTAAAGCATTTGTAAATGCAGAGACTTTCCCTTCTAAAGTTTTAAAGAGACCTCTTGTTTTTCATTTTCCTAAAGATAAAGTGGTTCAGATTAGAAGAAGATTTCATACTTTCCCTCTTCTACAGATTTGATTTGGGTTGGAACGAGTGCATCTTTTGTGAAGCAGAGCAAACAGGAGTCGTTGGAACATTTATTTTATTTATGCAAATTCTCAAACAAATTCTGGGATGACCTCTATGTTTAGTTTAGTTTGAAATATACAATATCTGACTTTGATTTTAAAACTATCAAATATTAGTTTTTTCTTTGAATTATGATGAATATTTCATGAATAAGGTTAACCTTTAGTTGATATCTCACTTCAGTGACCAGCTAATCGTGTCATTAATTCTTACTAATGATGATTGATTAAAATTCTCTTGCATGAAGGAAAAATCATACTCAGTCTTCATTCTCAAATAACTTAAAGATGAAAGAAAAATAGAAATAAAAATTAAATCCAACTTTCCATTTTGCTATTTTATTTATCATTTTTGTATTTCCTCAACCATTTGTTTGTTTGTTTTTTATTTCATTTTTTGCACATTTATTATATATTTATTAGGCTATATATTTTTTACACTTATTTAATTATTATTTTTCCAAAATGTGTCCTTCATACTTATGGCGTGTCTATCTTTCACTATCATCAGTCCAGTCTAAGAAAACCTCATGGTGACTGATGATGTTTCGCTTGTCCTAAAAATCTATTGGCTGGAATTTACAATCTTGACACAAGAAAATATTTCAAGCTCAAATTGCATTTAAAATCTGACATTATGGCATCATAATTGTTGTTTCTTTCCCTCAAACACAGGTTAGAAGCACGATTTTCGCAAAAAGACCAGGCACTGATTTGAATTGGCAGTTTGCTCTTTTATATAGGCTAATAGGTCAAGCCATACAATAATTCAGTCACTAAACTATGCATTCAGAAAATATTTATTATTGAATTATGCATGTTACACTTAAATTATGAATAAAAGCCAATCAAACAAGTTTATTTGCTACACAAAGTTAAATAGAACATCAAATACTTTTATACAAAGTGACTTGCATTGCATTCAAGAAACACATTGATATTCTAATCAGTTCTTGCTTTCCCTGGGAATTGAACCCATGATCTTGGTGTTGCAAGTACCATGCTCCACTGATGAGCTACAGGAAAGTACCAAAATTTGAACAAAACAAAGAATTTGTTATAGTTTATTGTTGTCAAAAGTTATAACATGCATTTCAAAAATAAACAATGTACAGAGCATATATATATATATATATATACATTTGAATATATTTTATGAACTTTGTTTCATTTTTAACTTACATTACAAAAATTAAACAGTATACAGAAATTACTTTTTTGTTTCATTTGCAAATTAATTTACAAAGTGACGTAAAAAAAAATTATATATAGAAATACTGTTTCATTTACCAATTTAGGGCTAATATTTTGTTAAAAGCCCCTGATCTTTTGGAACATAGAACGAGTTTCATTTCACAAATAACACAGGTTGTAGAACATTAATTTTGTTATCCAAGTACTTAAAACCCGTCTCTCTGTGTATGAAGAGCATCTGTGTTTTGCGTCAGATTTAAACAGTAGTACCTGCACAATTAATTGTTAATAGATTGTGATCTCGATTTGAACATCCACTTAATACAGTATTATTTCTTAAACAGGGCTTTCCTGTAGTTCAAACAATAGAGCATGGTGTTTGCAACATCAAGGTCATGGGTTCAATTCCCAGGGAAAGCAAGAACTGAATGTCAGTCTGTATCTTGAATCTGATATCTTGCTAAGTCTGCCAAATGCATTAATGATAAATTTAAATAATTTCTAAAAGATGATTAGTCAAACTTCAATCACAGCGGAACATTAATCTACGTGTTTGACCCAGAGAGAGCGGTTGTCATGTATACAGTTCTGGTCAAAATTATTGGCACTCTGGCTAAATATGATCAAAGATGGCTGTAAAAATAAATCTGCATTTTCTATCTGTTAGCCAAGGAAGAAGAAGATGAGGAAGGTTTCAAAAGTTTCTTGAAAAAACATGATGATGATAAGGGAGGTTCATTGGATTTGTAGTTCAGAAGGAGCTAAGGTGATGTGTGATGCTGTCCTCTGATCTTTCATTCAAAAAACCTTTCAGTGAAGTTAAAAAAAGGGGGGGGAGGGGGGGGGGGGGGTAAATCACATTAACAAATAGATGTTTTTTTCTCCAAAACACATTAACCATATTTACTGGCATAGAATGTATGATGATCAAAATATCTTTGAAGTATTTTCCTATTATTAATTAAAAACATGTAGCACACCAGGATGACTAGGAACATGAAATTGTCTAGCCACGACTTCTTGCTTTACAGGAGTATAAATATGAGGAAACACAAATGCCAAATTCCCTTAATCATCTATTTATCAATGAGTGAAACCACAGAATATAGTTCTGATGTGCTGCAGATAAGAAAATAGATAAAACATTGAAAATTCCCATTTTCACCATCAGGACAATAATTAAAAAGTTCCAATCAACTAAAAAGATTTCCTGTAGCTCAATCAGTAGAGTGTGGCGCTTGCAACATCAAGGTCATGGGTTCAATGCCCAGGGAGAGCAGGACCTGATTAGAAAGTCAATGTGTTCCTTGAATGCAGTTTAAGTTGCTTTGGATGCTAAAAATGTTATGAATCTACCAAGAGTATGTGTCTATATTGTCCTAATGCCGTGTGAGGAGGAAAGTTTGAGTTAACAAAGACTCTCCAAAGATCACAGATTTAGAGCTATAGTGCAGTGATGTGCAGCAAAAGATTGTTGACCTTCACAAAATAGAAAGTGGCTATAAAAAAAATAGATAAAGCATTTAAAATTCCTGTTTTCTGCTCATCCAAAAACAAAAACTCCACCATATTCAGTTACCAGACATGACTTGAACTTCAAAAGGGAATGGTATGGTCAGATTAAACTAAACAAGAGATTTTTGGCAGCAAACCCACCAGATGAGTTTGGTGCAGACAGAGATGTTCATCATGTTTATTTCTGGCAGAACTTTTTAATGTACTTTTAAAAAAAGTATATTATTCAGACAACAAAAAAACAAAAACATTCACACTCAGACTTCGTCACAATCAACATGTCAGAGTTTGTGTGCTAATAGCCAAGTCACATCTCAGACAGGAGAAGAACAAAAATTAGTTTTGCCAAACAAATGAAGCCCTAAGTGAACAATAACCATTCAATTACTTAAAATACATACAGTAGGTATGATAATGAGGCAGTACTAATTGGTTCAAATAAAAGATCAAAAGGAAGTAATCATATGGCTTTATTTAACAACACTGATTATCAGTCTCCAATAGGTGGCGATCCAAGCCAGCAATAAAGTCTTCCAAACATGATCATCAACGGATCTGAAGCAAGAGGTTTTTGCCAAGACAAAAACACAGTTTGCAGTTCTGTTGTTAACACAATACAAGTGTTTTTGTTTGAATCTAATGATGATCCATTGTGGACATACAAGAAAACCTGCAACAACTGTTGATTTGCAATGCTTTGTTCACTATAGAGAAATATTCATGTTATTTGGACAACGTGTAATTCCACTGTTCAAATATAACACTAGGTCAACTATAATACTGACTTTCATTTACAATATGCTCATAAACATGTTATAGTTTCAAGAATGATCAATGTGTCCAAAGCATTATTTTAACCCCCCAAAACAGAAGAGAATATTATATTTTACAACAGGCTCTTGTTATTCTTATGCATGTGAATATGTGAACAATGTGAGACATATGCCTTTTGTAAAATGTACATTTATCTTCTCTTCTCCTGTTTTTTTTTTTTTTTTGGATACTATTTTGTTTTCAATCTCATGATCAACCTAGTAAAGTAAATCTCTCATTGTAACCCGTGATGTTGAACAGATCTAGAAAATCTATTGGCTGTCAAGAAACTTTTTACCAGTTCACAGAAGACAACTGAGTCGACTGAAACAAATAGTTTAAGGCATTTATTTTTTCTGAATAGAACTACGCCTGTTTATTTAACAAAAGCATGCAATCGGTACACTCTAAAATAAATGGTGCTATATAGCACTAAAAGTGGTTATTTGGCTCGTAATCATAGGGGAACCATTTTTAGTGCTATATAGCACCAAATGGTGCTACAAAGAAACATTATAAGGTGCCATATAGCACCAGGTACTATATTGTAAAGGATATCTGGAGAACACATGCATTGAATCGCTGCAGAAATATTTGAGCTATGGCAAAGACACTCTGGAGAGAAAAGGTATCAGTTGATCACAGCGTAGTGAGCACTCATAACAAGCTTTACCTTCTAAGTTGGACATCAGAACATCAGACTCTAATACTCTTTAACACACATTCCAATATAGACCTCATTCAACACATTCCTCAGAGACCATGTCAAATTACCATACTTTATACTCTATTCGATTATATGTAAATGTGAACTCATAAAATAATTTACTTAAGCACCGCAGTAGAGCTGCACATACTGTATTGTCTCCTCTGCAAACATTTTAATGAACTATCATTAGCGTCCTGCTTGATTGATTAATGACGTGGATTTTTGAAATGTTTCTGTTTCACTGCATAGGTTTTGTACATTTAGGGATGTAATGTATTTTTGGTTAAAAATAAATGTAGTGGAATCCAATATTCTGTTTTTAATCAAGTGAAGTAACATTAAAACCACTACATTTAATTATATTAAAACAAATTTTAAAAAATGCACAAAATGAGAGTAAATCACCTCTCTTAAAACCAACCCCTCCTCCAGTCTCTCCTCAGGTTTCTCTGTGGCAGAAGTCTTGCTCCTCTACACTGAATGCAGAATCCCTGTCAATATTCAAAAGACAGGTGAAAACTCATCTCTTCCCTGAGCACCTGACTTAATCCTTTTCCTTCCTTGTTTTAACTTTCCTTCAGTCCCTCCATTCTCCAGGCTTACACTACTTTGTATTGTGACACTCTTGTGTACTTTTGTCTCTTCAGGATGAATCGCTTTCTGTTTTCCTCAAGTTGTAAGTCGCTTTGGATAAAAGCGTCTGCTGAATGAATAAATGTAAAGGTATACTTCTACTTTTACGTGTGCCGTCTTAATATATATAATTCTTATATAAATATAACTGATATATATAACTGATATAACTCCTCTCTTCTCTGATGACGTGTTTACTGGCATGAGAGCGGGAAAACCTGTCACTGACACTTACGTGAGACTGACCACAACCTTCCAACCATTCAATCAATTTCACAATTTCCCCGCCCTACATATTTTATTGCTCGAGAAGCCGGTTCACTTGGACATATATCACAATGAGGAATAAAAAACCATTGCAACTGCGTTTTATGTATATAGCTGACACACAGAATATAGAATATACAGTGGTACCTCGGTTTACGAGCGACTTGGTTTACGGGAAAATCGGTGTACGAGCATTGTATCGGAGTGCGAGCAAATTTTTCCCTCACCCACGCGCATTTTTGTCCTAACGCTCAGCATCTTCGCAAGCATTTTTACTGGAAATATCCTAATGACAGCCTCTCAAAACACAGTCCCGCAGTTCCAACCCCTTTATCACCCCTTAAGGCATTCATTCTCTCAGCCTCACTCTGTTACTTTTAGAAGTGATAACATTAATTAATTGTGATCGCTATTGTTCACGTAGTGAAATATGTGGTTCATGAATTCATTGTCTCCTCACTTCTCTCCACTCCGGAGCTCGCGTTGGTCGCGCGCGAGTCTCCCGTTCCACGACTTTCACTCTGGATTATCACTTCGTTTGTTTTCTGCACTATTATAATAAATTCACTCATTTGCACTTGAATCCAGGTTTTGTGTTTTCCCCCGCCCTCCTCTGTCTCTCATCTCCTTCATGCCAGCAGACGCTGCTCAAAGTGAGTTACAGTAAATTGTCAAGTATTTTTAGAGTTTAAATGTCAATTACTAATTAGTATTTATTTGAAATCTTAATGGTTATAATTTTAACTGTAATTAATAGGGTAAAATAAAAACAAAATATTTAAAATGGACATTTATTAATTCGGAACGAATTAATTGATTTTTAATGCATTCTTATGGGGGGAATTGTTTTGGTGTACGAGCATTTTGGGATACGAGCTCGCTCTTGGAACGAATTAAACTCGTAAACCGAGGTATTACTGTATATGACTCTTTTATATGGGAAAATAGGTTAAGCTATACAAGCTATACTATAAATCAGTTACCAAATTATGCATACAATATTTATGATCACAATTGAATTATGAATTAAAGCCAATCAAACCAGTTTCTTTGCTAAAATAAGTTAAATAGAACATTAGGGTTAACAAGAAGCATAAACTGGTAACGTGTAACCGAGTTTGTGGTGCTTTTCTACAGAGCCTCAGTACAAATGTACTGTATTATTGTGTTTGTTTTTTCTGCCACTTGATAGATTATGATATACTGATTCTAACTTGTTTGCTCAAAAATCTTTTCTGATGGATCATATTCTCATTATTTTCTTACACTGACTATAAACAAAAAGAAGGCTCTCTTTTTCCTAGTTTCTGGTGATTTTTGAAAATTTAAGTGATTGTTTTTAATTGATGATTTCACTCTGCCTATATGAATTTTTACTTTTTTTTTGTATAACATACATACGATTGTCTCTGAGCAGCCTGCAGACAACAAGGTACATCATTTCTCATCCAGCACTGAACAACTGCAGGTTTTCATAGATGGCCGTATTATCCTGACTGGTTTGGAAGATAAGCAGGGTCATCCCTGTGTAGTGACGGGGACACTGTAGCAAGCAATCTCAATGTCTGAACTCTCTGAAGTCATTAAAAAAACTTGGTATTTCTCATAAAGAGTAGGGGGGTAACTGGTGTCCTGGCCAAATTTCTCCTATTGGCCCTTTTCAATCATGGCCCCCCAATAACCCCCATCCACTGAATTGGCTATACCACCCTCTCTCCTCTCCACCTATAGCTGGTGTGAGGTGAGCGCACTGGTGCCGTTATACTGTGGCCATCGGGGTGAGGAGAGACCACCAATATGATTGTAAAGCATAGCTTGTGATTCTACATTCATTACATATTGTTCATATACGAACTTCCAGTTCATCTTTTTGGATCAACATTTTGTTCAAATATATATATATTTCTTTAGTGTCAAAGAAAACAACTATACAGTTTCAAGTTATCCTTTTATTTTTACAAGGAAAACATCCCATTGAGATCACTCGGTCAAGACGGCAGTTTTACAGAAAAAACAAGGACAGAACAGTTGATAAAAATGGGATCAAAAAAAGCACTTAAAAGGGTCTTTTAAATCTGATCGCAAAATACAAGTTAAAGTATTAAAAGGTGGCAAAAATATCTAAATCCAGTTTGAAGGATTGCTCTGGGTTTTTGAAACTTTGTGAAATAATTTGATTTTTATGTCAGCTGTGATTGTGAAATTGAAATTATTTGAAATATTATATACAGTCCTGGTAAGAATGATTGGCACCCGTGGTAAACACAATCAAAGGATTGTTTATCCTTTTGATATTTGAAAATAAATAAATACACAATCTAACCTTTCAATGAAGTAAAACAAATTGTGAGTGTGAGATCAGATGTGTGAACAGTCCCATCACACTTATCACCTGACTTTACATTATATATAGTCATTGTATTTAATTTGTTTATAATACAAAAAAAAAAATTATCATGCATCTGCGACCTGGTGCCCTCAGGAACCATTAGGAAGGCAGGTGACATCCTATTGATTCTTAAAACGCAGGTCATTACTTTTTTGAAGCACTAGTATATGTCTAAAGAATTTAGTTTACGTGGTTTATAAAGCTCTGTTAATGAAAATAGTTCAACGCTCAGAGTCCCAAAACTAAATAATGCCAACAGTCCTGCAGTTTTTAAAATTAAATCTTCTTTTTTTCAGAATTTGTACAACCATCATTAAAATCTTTTTATATAAAAATACTTGCAGAGAGAAACCAACCCACACACATTTACAGCAATCAGAAAGTCTTAAGAGAAGACTGAAAAACAACATAAAACTATTCTGAAATAATTATTTACAAGAGCAGTTTCTCTGCACAATATTCAGCCTTCAAAATCCCCCCCAGGTCCAGGATTACTTCTCCTTCTGCACAAGAGACAGAAATAAAACAAGCAGACAGTTATACAAGAGAACTAAAGACAACATCAATGAAATTTAGAAATTAAACGTGTGTGATTTAGCAACAAAATATGTTATTTACCTTATTCTTTGATTCAGTGTCACTGGAGTCTAAATGAAAATAGAAATTTACATGCTTGAATATCTAATACATTCCAGGGCATCACATATCACTAATACAATACTGCTCCATTTTTACAATAGAAAAGATCACTCTATTGTTTTGTGTCGCAGTGATGTTAGAAAACTGACTCACCAGAAGAGCTGAACGTCCAGTAAAGAAACTTTATCACGCCGTAAAGCACCAGAGCAACAGCGACCATCGCCATAGAGTCTTCAATAGAAGGAGCACTGACACCTGATACATGAACAAACATCAAATCAACAGTTACAGAACATTCTGACAATTAAAATATGAATCAGACTGTCATAAAGACTGAAAATCCCCACCACTAACACACAGAGTCTGTCTGGAATATAGACAAGTGGAGTGGACCGTCCCTCAGCCAATCAAAATCAAGGGCCGAAATTAACTGGATTTCTAATTTTTATCCAGGATAAATGAAAGCAGTGCAAGTTCTACATGTGTGGTTGTGCAATCATTAATGACCAGAACACAGTCAACAGTAATGAATCTCTTTAAGTTCACTCAAGGACAGAGAAATAACCGAATGTCGATGCACGTTTTGTTGTGTTTGTTGTGTTCAAATCAGACAGATTACATTTAAGAGTTGAGCGCAAATGGGCGTCAGTGAGAAAATATGCTGGATGACAAGATAAAGTTAAATTATTTATTGTAAAAACAGTCTGAAATTGATGTGTCAATATTATTTATGTCAATATTGTTCAACTCACCAATCACATTGAGCGCAGCCGTCACTCGCCGTGTTCCTCCGTCATGTTTGGCTACACAGGTGACGTCTCCACCACGACCGAGCCCCAGTTTACCCGAGTCCAGCTCCAGACGGCTGCTCTGACTGAAGGTGCCATCAGATGCCAGTCTGTGACCCGTTATGCCACCCTGACCCAGAGAGCGGGACTTCCCATCAGCCCCGGTGAACTCCCAGCCCAGATCCAGAGTGTGAGGAGCAAAACCAGACGCCTCACACTGGATCATCAGCACCTGCCCAGGAACCAGCAGAGGAAGAGGAGAAGGGTAGATGGAGAGAGATGGAGGCTCTAGAAAACAGAAAGCAGGCAGTGATAGTTATTATATATAAATAATAGATTATGGTTATGTCAGAATCAGAGTATTCAATCATCTCACCAACTATCTCCAGCTCCACGGCGACCTGAGCCAGCAGGTGTGGAAGATACACTGAGCAGATGTAAGTTCCTGAGTGTCTCACTTGAGATTCTTCCAGAATCAGAGATGCATTTCCTGTTTCATAGAGATCTGTGATGTTGATATCGGCTCCAGTCTCTGATGTCTCTGCAAACCGATCGTTCTTGCCATCGTAAGCGAGAACCAGCCGTCCTTCACCCCGAAACTGATAACGCCACTCGATAGAGAATCCAGAGCTGTGAACTGGAGAAGACGGATCGACCCAGAACCCACAGTCTAACAGAACCGGTTCTCCCAGTCTAGAGCGGATCACAGGAGTTTTACTGGAGACACTGAGAATGACTTCAAGAAAGAGAGGAAAACAGAAAACACAAATGAGCAAAATAAGGAAGTGTTAATCTTATGACAAATCATAAGGATTAAACAGGATTTAGGGATTATTTTAATTGATCAAAATATAAATACAGTGGAATCCGGCTATGTTGACGGCCTCGGGGGTTGTAAAAAAACATTGAGATAACCAATAGCCAATATGCCGATTTATTTGATGAAGTGATCGGCATGCTATAAAAAAGCACAAACACTGTATATGTTTACTAACAACAAAAGGCATATGTGCACCAACTAACAGCAGAGATTTACCAGTATATATGCGTTCTGCCTGTCTAATGTGCTTTCTCAACAAATTCGGTTTCGTCCCGTCTTTTAATAACCGGGTTCTTCAATCTGCAGCGCCGCTGAGCAGAGCGCGCGTCAGAACAGAAGCAGGTGTGTGTGTGTTTATCTAAGCCTCATACTCATTGGTCGGTAACCGCTCGTCAATGTCAAAATATTTGAGAAAACCAATCAAATCAGAGAAGGCGGGCTTTATGTGCACACAGAAGCGGATGAGGCTTTGGGATGGGGTGGGGCCCACGGAAGCACTTGCTGCTCGTTTAGAAGCGTAAGAACAATATGTGCTTTCACTTCAGAGAGTCTCCAATAACTCCAGATAAAGTCGTTAGATTTGTTGCTAGTTGCTTTTTTGAAAATGTGGCCTGAATACTTGCTAAATACAGCGACATAGGCTCTAAGCTGGCAACACTGTCCGCGAGTTCTTCTGCGTCTGCGCAGCACTGTAAGTGAAGCGTCACTGGAGATTCACGTGCGATCCACCTGCAATGCGAACTCAGTGCATGCGCAGTGAACTAGGTACGATCATGAGTCACGAGATAACCATGTGAAGTGGCGAATTTGTCCCTCTTTTGTGCTTGAGATATTAGGGTTCGGCGACATAAAAGAATCGACGTAACCGATGAGAAATTGCTAAGACAAATAGGGAGTTTGGCGGTTCCACTTCAAAAACGTCGACATAATAGTATTGGCGAGTTAACCGTGAGTCGAGATAAATGAACTTCACTGAACTCCATTGATTGAAAAATCTAACTGTAAATCAAACAGATTTGTTTTATGAAATATATTTGTAATTAAAAACTTTACCTTTTGGCTTTTTAGAAGCTGAAGGCGCTCTCATGATATTGGACAGCGTCAGCTGCTCGTCAAGCCCTTGCGCTGCTACTGAGAACCAATCAGCTTGCAGGTAAACTGGACTTTGGGCGGAGTCAGTGAGAGCCGACGCCCATCTGACCATAGAGGCGTGAGGCAGGAAAGGGTTAATCTCACACTTTGGTTTGATCACAGAGCCTTTGTGTGAGTTCAGGGCGGCACTGCAGAACGAGCCGGCAGGATCTGGAGGAAGACAGAAGATTAATGTTCAGTTATCATATAATAGTTGTTTTATACTCTAGAAAAGGTATGACACCTGTGGCTGCATATGGATCTGGTTGGTGAAGAAAAGGGATGCAAATACAGTAGTTATATATTGCGAGACTGTATCTTACTACTATTCTATAAACATCACAGTAGATACAAACCACAAAGTGAGCACAGAATCAAACAAATTCACTTTGACTTGACTGTGTGACTTAATAAAAACAGATTATGTAATCCACAAATTAATTTAAATGTCTATAACACACTGACCGGTTACATAGTAAATCCTGGAGGGACTGATGTCTGCAGGAGGATGAAGTTCAGACATGGTTTCTTCACTGAAAGCTTCAGTTCTGATGAACATGAGAGATTTCTCTTGACTCATCGGCACTGAGAAACCTCCTCTCTGACCGGGCTTCTCCTGCACGAACCAGCACTCCAGGACCGGACATCCAGAACCGGAAGCTGCAAGACAAGATAAATCATTCATAATTATGTTTAATGATCCCACATAATGAAATATATAGCATATGCAGCAAAACTTACCACCCAAAAACAATGTAAATGCTATAATAGACATCTTATATATGGTCGAAATCTCAGACATCGTTGCTCTTTGTGTTAAACTGACTCTGTGCATCTGCGTCTGTCAGGGGGGTTTGAGATCTGTCGGGTTTTCCCCCAAAACATTCGAGACTCTCGAGGTTTCGCTTTCTGTTTCAGTGCGCATGTCCGTTCACGCGTACGCTGTTTGTTCTGCGCAGATGCAGATCACAGAATATTTGTTCCAAACGACAATATAATACTCCTTGGTCACTTTTGATATACATTTATTTAAACCTCTTAGAATATACATTAACATCACAACTAATATTTCTCAAAAACATTAATTTGAGCCTTTCTAGGAGATTATTAGTGTCCACTAGGTGGCGGACCAAGCCAACAATAATCTTCCACATTTGGCTTTTTTTTCTTCTTCTTTTTAAAAAAACCATATCACATGATTTCTCGGAAGTGTGGAGTGCAGGAGTGCAGTTCAGGACAAAGTTGTTTCTATCTCCGTGGTAACAATAGATAACCAAACCTGTATAACCTGTGTAGTTTTATGCATTTTTTACATATCATTTGCAGGTGGTGAAGACTGAACTGCAGATCTTGCACAAACAAAGATCGAAGGATTTGTACAAAATGGTCAGAAGCATTTACAAGAATAAAATAAAATCCTTCAATTCCATAGGCAAAGAGCTTTAGTTTTAGTACAATCGACATAATTTCCACTTCACCACAATATATTAATAAAAATATCTTCTTTTTACTGTTTTGATCTTTAACACAGACTCATAACTGTTTTAGCTTACTTTATACCACTGCCTGTGTTTCTGTTTGCTTTGTATAAATAATTCCACTTCTTCACTTTTGTAAGTTGTTTTAGATATCAATTATGCTCAATGGACAGTTATTCCCGTATTTCTATTCTATTCCAAGTTTTATGATCAAAACTTCTACATCTATTGCCACTAGCACATGTACTTGACAAGGCTTTTGTAATTGAGAATGTGGATGTGACACAGGATTAATTTATTATGATAGTAATACAAAATATGTTTATTATAACATGTTTAATAAAAGATGTTTTATATAACCTCCTTACTGCAACATGTAACTGTAAAAATGTTTCTAAACAGAACCAAACAAGGTTCAAGTGCTAAATCCAACCCTTATTATAATATTCTATTCAGAACCATACTTTGCGAAAATGCTAAAAGGACCTTAATAGTGTTATAAATAACCTTTTTATTTTCAATAACCAGTTTATAACAGTTTATTTTCATTAGCATAACTATATAAGTATATTCACATATATTAGAATTAATATTTATTTTATATATTACATATTAATATTGCTTTTTACCCCTCTATCTAACTGTTCCTATAATTTCTTTTAGCCTCTACTTGGGTACATTATTATTTTTTTTAAACATCATCATCAACAACAACAACAACAACAACAACAAAAACAACAACAACAACAACAACAACAACAACAACCACAACATCAACAACAACAACAACAACAACAACAGTAGTAAGTTGTGTCAATAATACTTTTTTTATTATTGAAATGTGAAATTGTTGCACAAAATACAGTTCTTTAACAACAGTCATTAAACGAATACATTAACAAATGACAACTATGTTGAACGTAAATGAATAATATGAAGAAGTAAAACAAATAGATTACTAAAAAAAAAATAGAAGCAGGAAATAGTTGGGTCCCACTCTGTATGCTTTTAATTAATGCTAACATTTACATTAAACATTTGACAAAGCACTTATTATGTCCATGTGTTTTTACATTGTATGCAATTTCTGTAATTACATCTATTATTGCACTATTTTGACCCTCCCCTTGCCTTTTAACCTCTCCATACCACCAAACCTGTCCATAACTTTATACAAAGGTTTAAAGGTTTTAACTTTAAAGGTCCCACCTCAATAGCAATAAAACTGTTTTATTGTGTCCTTGTTACACGTTACAAGTAGTTATTGTAGCACACATTACTAGAAATTGTGCATAATTACATGTAACTAACCCTATAGCACATGCAGTTCATTATTATTACTCAGTACTTAAAAGCATAATTACACTGCAACACAGACACCTTAAAATAAAGTGCAGCCGTGTTTTGATATGCAAAATGAATCCAATGAGTACTTATTTTCTGATGTAGGCTGACAGACACCTAATATAGAGTGTGACCAGTGGGTGTAAAGAAGACCAAGTTCCAGTGAAATATCCTCACAGTGTTCTAGTTGTCTTGAAGTCTGTCATTTTGGTGTAATTGAGTGGCAGTTTCTCTCTGCAGACAATGAGGTTATGAGATGTGACAACCTCTTTGTTTCACGTATAGCTCAAACAGTAAAGTGTGGTGCTTGCAACACCAAGGTTATGGGTTCGACTCCCAGGGAAAGTAAGAGCTGATTAGAATATCAATGTGTTTCTTGAATGCAATGTAAGTCACTTTGAATAAAAGCATCTGTCAAATGCATAAATGTATAACAATTATTGTTTGCAGTTAAACTTATCAAAAATACACTTAGTGAACCATTCACAATGTTAAAATAAAAAAGTTACATAAGGTCATGGCATGGGTTTGTTGTTATTGGGTGTGTTTATGTCTCTGTTCTATCATTGATCTTCACAGTACAAGGAAATTTGCATAGTAACTTGTGACGTCGAAAGTGCAGATTTTACAGTGGCTGGAGATTCAGAGCGTGTTTAGGTGTACACATCTTTCTTCAAAAGCGAACATTAAAATCCATGTTTGTTACAAAGGTTCAAAATTATTTCTTTAACGATTTTTAATCTAATAAGAGCGGTCTCATTATTATTCAGCACCATGCAATGCGGGTCGTGGTGTTTCTTCTCGGAGTTCATCTCGCATATGCTGGTGAGTTGCTCATTTTATTTAATTCTAGTGTGAGCTCTCTCTTAAAAAGTCGTGCCATTGTTTGACATGTCTCTTATGGATCTGCTATCTTGAAAAATAATTAGTCTATATAAAGAGCACAAAGTCAAGCGTCCAAAGCAGACACTTTTCCCAGAAAAGCCTTTTGACCGCATGGCACACGTTTTAATCGGCTATTTTTCTTTTAATATATATTGTATTAATAAAAATATGTCAAAATTTTAATGTAGGTTATTTTAAGATCCAATTAGATCTTAACATTTAGATTTAGATCTAATTTTAGGCCATTTAGATCTGCCATATTTTATCTTGTACGTGTAAAAAAAAACGGTGTGACAAAGATTATTTGATTAGCATGTTTTATTTTATCAAATAACATTGTATTGTTTGGGGTTTGAAGGTTTTTGTTTAATGAGCAGGTTAGTTTTTGTATCAGTTTCGTTTGTAACTTGTAAAAGGTGTTTTTACCTGGAGACTGATGATGACCACCAAACCAAAACACTGCGTGTGTTCTGTGAATAAAACCTGTGGCCAAAACTGCCATTTTTTAAAGGCGAAATCATTTGAAATTCTCTGATGGCACGTTTTAATTGTTCTTGCATAGAGAGTGAACAACGTGGTTATTTATAGGAAAGGGGCAGAATAAGAGACACTCTAAATATTTGTACTGGACCACATAGTGAGGACATGCCATTTCAGTATCTGCAGTTAAAAAGACTTATAAATGCGTATAAAAGGTTCTCAGACGTAAAAACATTTGGGTCATTCCTGGCTTGATTTTTTTTTTCTTCTGAAGAAAGACAAACATAAATGAAGAAGAAAGCCAAAATATTAAATGTGATGTATATTTACTGAGTAAATCAATATTTTGTAGAGAAAGTCTCTAAATCTAAATCTCTAAATCTCAGATGATATTTTTCATCTGAGATTTACAGAAGGGTAAAAATGACTGAACAGCGTCACTTATTTCATGTTTACACAGAGATTGCTATGTCTAGTTAAATCTGGTGACTTTAGCAGCACAATATCTGTCTGTTGTGAACATATCATCAACACAATTCATGTTTTTTTGCACACAATACACAGGCAATTGACACTTTTGAAAAATGCTTACATTTTCCCACAAGCTTATCCAACACGAAAATCATGGATCTTTCTGGCCTTATTTACAAATGCATAAATATAGGATGTCTGTTAAAGGGAAAGGACCACAGGTGCTTAGGAGGCTATAGTTCTCGCCTTGGAGCGTCGGTCAGAACGCAGGACAGGAGGCAGGAATCAGTTTGAGATTAGGATGCAGGTGCAGATTAGGATGCAGTAGTGGTGGGTTTACATAGCCAACTTGATGGTATGTATGTGTTTGTGTGGCTGTAAATAAACAAAACAGTAGTAAATGTTACATGCACCATATAATGCACCATTATTGAGAAATTACCACAATCAATACAATAGTAATCACTTAACCAGATGATTTCTAAACTATCTTTCTCTATTCCTTCACAAATTCGTTTGTACAGAACAAATAAAGATAAATCTGTGTGATAATACAAATAGAATGCTTAAACACGTATAAATAACCTAAAATGAGCATTCAACAATGACGTTGCTAACGAGACGGCATGACTCGTTAATTACACTGGAGTGGATTTATGACCCAAATACTCGATTACTACTAAATATTCACATATATATTCAACCTTAAACAAATAACGAAGAATATATAACTCACTTTTCTCCAATGGGCGCACACAATAAGTAATATTAAACACACACGCTACAGGACTTCTGGAACAGTCTTTCCCTGTTGCGCAGCTGTTCTTGTCATGCGCAGATCACATGTACATCACTTCCATCGCATCCGTAAATGGCCACTAGGTGGCGACTTCGCTACCCTTGTAACAGCCGCCCCCACATTTGCAATGTAAATGTGCTCCAATTACACTCATTAGGTAATTCAGGCAGCTTAATTAACTTTACAACAGGTCTGGTGAAGCTCTTGTCCTTGACTTTTACCTCAGCAGCTCTCACATGTCCATCAGCACTTGGAAACACCCTTACTACTCTGCCTAACCATAGAGCCCTTGGCAATTGGGGGTCAACCATCATCACAACCGACCCCTCAGTAAGATCCTCAGTAGTTCCCTTCCATTTCTGCCTCAACTTGTCAGGTTTGAGAGAGCGAGGACTCAGAGATGCGGGTGAAAGGACTTTTAATACAAAACAAAACAAAATACAAACATAAACCACCCCGAGGGGGGGAAAACAAGACCAGACTAGACTTGACTAAAAACTAGACTGAAGACTCGACTCGACTTGACAGGAAAGACTAAAGACTTGACTTGACTGGAAAAACTCAGGACAGGAACAGACATAGTAAAGACAACGACGCAACACAGAACAGCAGACAAAGACGGAATATATAGGGAGGACATGGGAAAATTAACAAGGAAAAACAGCTGGGAAAAATCAAACTAATGACAAAGAAACAAGACAGGCGGGGTAACAGACAATACACGAACATGCAGACAATTAACCAAAGACGACGCGCAGCTGGTGACAACCAAACTGCGCGTGACAAAACACAAGCACGCGGCCGATGGAACGCGAACCGCGTGCCAAACATAAACACACGGACGAGAGGAGGCGCGGCTCGCGCAACGCTTGAAACCGCGCCCACTCACATGACATAGAGCTCGCAAGAACGAGTGTAAACACCTGTTCTCATGAGCTCACGACAAGGACGAACAAACGAGTTATGAATGCCCGAATCCCGATCCAAAACTGAAACTGAAACTAGACAAGACCAGTCTCGGGATCAGACATCATAACCCGCACATAAGACGTTACACAGACAAGCGTGCGCACGGCTCGAATACTCGAAGCCGTGCGCACACACACCCATACACGAGACATAACGGTAGTGTCAGAGCTCTGCCACACAACCAACAAATGACTACTAGACCGAATGTGGCAGAACCCTGACACAACTGAAGACCAGGTAAGTAGTAACTTATGAACTTGGCCCAGAAATGATCCACCAGTATTTGACTTTGTCTCCACCGTCGGCGACTTAATCGTTCGGAATCATGGTGGACAATTTGCGGTAACGAACTACTGGGCCGCCCCATCAAAAGATGATTTGGTGTTATTGGGTCCACATCTGAGATATTGGCTGACACATATCCCAACGGTTTGGAATTCAAAATTGCTTCCACTTCAATTAAAACTGTTCTTAGTACTTCCTCAGGAACGCTCTGTGCTCCAATTGTGCTGCTAAGCGCTGCTTTCACAGAGCGAATCAATCGCTCCCACACTCCTCCAAAGTGTGGAGCTGCTGGGGGATTGAAATGGAAGTTAATTTGATGTTTTGCCAGCAAACTTTGCAGGTTTGGACTCATGATCGCGAAGGCCTCCCTCAACTCCTTCTCACCTCCTCTGAAATTTGTTCCCTGATCAGAGTAGAGCTCAGCAGGGGTACCCCGACGGGCTGTAAACCTCCGTACAGCCATTAAGAAGGCATCTGTATCAACAGAGGTAAGTACATCAAGATGGGCTGCTCGAGTAGTAAGACATTTGAATATAATGACAAGCATATTGATGGTTCCGAACAGCCTCACGCCCTCTCAATATCCAGTATGACCGCCGGAGTTCTGCAAAGACTCGCTCTGGTCCGGGGTGGCATAATCTCTGGTCAAAATCCTGAATTAACAGTTTGGTGATGTAGTGGCTCGGATTCATCACGATAGGGTGTTTGAAGTTTGGATCTAAATCCTCTGCTCTTCGAAGACGCCCACCAACTCGAATTACCTCATCGGTTGTATCAAACTCAGGAGCTAGAACAAGAAGGCGGCTACTGGAAGGTACTGGTTTGTTGGCTTTAAGAAGATGGTATTCTTCTGGGAAACTCTCAAGCTGGGACTGTTTAATGAGGAAAGAGACTGACTGCTGGTAAGTTCTTGCAGTAGGTGGATCAGATTGTTCCGCTCCATCACACTGAAGTCTGTTTGCTGTTGCCTCTACTAGCTCACTCCATGAAGCACACTGGCCTGAATCAGGGACGACCCTGTCAGAACTAGAGATGAAATGGCAGAACAAGGAACGTCGTAACTCTGTAGTATCATCTTCACCTGGCCCAACTGTAGCTTCAGGCCACTCATCTGCTGGGTTAAGTGTAGAGCTGACATACCTCCATGACTGCTGATCTGTGAGCTCTTGGATTTCCGCAATCCTGGTTCCCACAAAAACTTTGAATCTACAAGATTCTGATAGGATCCATCTCAGGACAGTAGTCGAATCGGACCACAGGAAGGTATTCCTTATGGGTAAGGTGAGCTCACTGACTATTAGCTTCGCAAGTTGAGCTCCAGTGACTGCTGCACAAAGCTCTAGTCTTGGCATGGATTGTTGTCGTTTTGGTGCAACTCTAGATCGGGCTAGCAGGAATGCCAAGTGGACACCACCTCCACCATCTTCGGAGCGCAGGTAGGCCACCGATCCATATGCTCCATATGCTCTGAGGTTGCAGCCCTGGAATTGGTAAGAACAATTGAAGACTAGGCGGTTCTTCCCTTTACGTTCTACCAGATGATGGGGAATGAATCATGATTCCTCACTCTGTGCAACTTCTTCATCTGTAAGCTTGCGCACTGAGCCTGCTAGTTCAAGTTTCTTTCAAGTTCTGTGATGTATGCTGCCGCTTTGTGGTCATCTTTAGCGAGTCGTTTCTCTGTACCTCTGAGGCTTGGCATGACAGCATCTTTGGTTGCATGGAAAGGGGAAGTATTCATTTTCCGTAAAAGGGGAGTAGCATAATGCTGGACCTTGTTGTGCTCAATGCGGATGTTTTTACTTTCCAGGAGTGAGAGTGCCGCTTGATCCTCCCGTGATCGAGTTACCTGCTTCTCTGATTTGAATGGCAGCATATCCAACTGCCACAACTTCTCCACATTCCTCAGAAGTTCAAATGTTCCAGGGTTTACTGAAGTCAAGTAACAGCTCCGAGATTTTGGATACTGTGGTAAACCTCTGTCTGGGCCCTGCAATGTCCACCCTAATCTGGTTCGTATAGCGACTGGTCCTCCTGGTGGTCCCAGACGCACTGGTTCTGTTGGAGTGATCAAGTGGGGCTGGTCAGCTCCAATGAGAAGAAGAGGACATACTTTATCAAAGGGCTCGAGTGGCAAGCCTCTGAGGTGCTTGTACCTCTTTCGTAATGTGGCAAGCGGATATGAATGATCAGCCAATCCCAGTTTCTGAGCTGTGAATGCTCCCTTAATTTGGTAATGCCGTGTTGGCTGCGGGGCAGGAGAAACACTGAAAGAGACAGATGCTCCTTGAAGTACTTGGGTTTCTTGCCTGATTGTTCTCAATGCCAATTCCTCAGGAATTCCATTCAGACCCAGCTTATTTGCTGCCTTGCATAGGAGAATGGTCCTCTCTGAACCATCATCAAGTACAGCATAAATCTCCAGAGCTTGTCCGCGATACTGCAGACGAACTTTCACCACTTTCAGCAATACACGGCTACAGTCTGTGGGTCGATTCAGGTAAGCAGTGCCGACTGCGGAACTCAACATGCAAATGCCTTCTTTACTTGCTTTAGAATTTACTTCATGCAGTATCTGGAGGTGTTTGGACTGGCAAATGCTGCATGGTTTCTTGAGAGTGCAGTCGGTAACAGCATGAGATCGACCACATTTTATGCACCTCCTGTTATCAACAAGCCACTTATTGATCTGCTCAGGAGTGAAAGTTTGGAAAGTAGCACACTGACTTAAGAAATGCTCAGAGCTTCCACAATACGGACAATAAGGTTGCACTTTGCCCCTTTTCCTGCTTGAGGTGGACGCTTTAGGTCCTAGTTCTGGGCCCTTAATCTGAGAGGCAGCTTTGGCACCATGGAGGATAGTAGCTGGTCTGGTGAGGTGGCCTGGCCTTGCCCGGTTCTCAGCATTTCCTTTGTTGAGTGGTTCAGTATAGCCCTGACACCATGTTTCATACTCAGTATACACTG
This sequence comes from Rhodeus uyekii, assembly GCA_037043235.1. Taxonomy (NCBI): domain Eukaryota; kingdom Metazoa; phylum Chordata; class Actinopteri; order Cypriniformes; family Acheilognathidae; genus Rhodeus; species Rhodeus uyekii. The sequence goes on along the minus strand of JAWRVZ010000037.1, from coordinate 1,431,298 downwards.
AGTCGGACTGATGATAAAGGTGTCTGCGGAAGTCTGCACGCAACTCTGGAGGTAGTTTACCAAGCAGTCTGGCGACATGGGAACCACATTTTAATTCCACTTCCCCCTCTACGCCAAGGGTTTCCAACATTCCCACAAGAGCTCTGATGTGCAGTGCAAACCTTTGAAAGGCCTCATGATCCCCTCGCTTGATGTCAGGAGCATCCATGACTTGTGCAATTCTCCTGAGGGCTAAATGATGTGGCTGACCAAACCTCTCATTTAAGACTGTCATTGTGTCAGAGTATGGGGTGGCAGAGTTCAGGTAAGAGTCAGCAATAAGGGAGGCTTAATCTAATTTAAGATGATCGACCAATATTTGATACTTAAAGAGCTCTGTAGCATTAGCTGGCAGTAGATTCTCCAATGACATCTTCAGTCTGGCAAATTCTGCAGGGTCTCTATGTACCAACATGGGAATTCGTGGCTTAGGACCTAAATAGATTTTCTCATGTGCTGGCTGAAATAGGGGAAAGGTCTCACCAGGCAACGGATGTGGTTGGCCGTATGGCACTTCATGGTATGTAGGCCATGGTTCAGACTGTTGAACTGAGTGTGGAGCATACACTGATCGTTGCTGAGGTGGCGAAGGAACGATCTGCCAGGGTGGAGAATGAGGCACTGGATATGGAGCCTCTGTTGGAGGGTAGGTAAGGGAAAAGTATGGTGAACTGACCTGACCCTGTGTATCTTGTCGCATAGGGTTAGTCCTGATTTCCCTTTGGTATGGCCTAAGTGATGGATTCTGGAATGAGTTTACCGAAACTGGAACATACTGTCCATGGTAGGGCTGTGATGTTGCTCTTTCTGCAGCTAGTTTAACTGGGTTTGAATAACCAATCGCAGTAGCGCAAGGGATTGGGAATTGACGCTCTTCCCTAGCTGTGTAAGGGACATCACATACAGGAGGTGGTGGTTCAGGCCAGAACTTGTCCTCCTGAGGAGGTTGATTTACATCCCCTGCTGGTTTGAGTCTCTGTGGTGGTAAGCGGGTAACTGAATGGGACTCGACTGAAGACACCTCTGGCACTTGGGACCGGAGCGGTGAAACTTGGGTTGATGCAGAGGAGGAGGTTGATGGTGATAGATGAGCAGGGTTTGGAAGTGACTGTCTAGTGGTAGGCAAATAGGCACTTTTATCCTTCAGTGACAGGGGAACATCTGCACTTGAGATTTCCTCCACAGTTCCACAACGTTTGGATAAAACATGCTGCCGAACACTATCCCGCAAACTCTCTATAAGCTGAGTATCCTGGCCCAGCTGAGCTTGAATGTCCTCCAATTCAGTATAAAAGGCTCCCCATTCATCTCTTGCTGTATCCTGACTTCCAGGTATGGCCGGTGATAAACCCACTGAGGACATAATTCTGGTAGTCCTATCACCCTCTTCACTGTACACCTCTTCTCGTCTATATGTAGTCTGTGCTGCAGTATCTTCTGTATAAGAGGAAGTCAGTTCTCTGTGGTCCGCTACACTCACTTGGTAGTCGGACAAATAGGCCGGCAGTCGGACTTGCTGTTTTGGCCGCACAGGTCCTGAAAGGGCTTCACTCATGTCTTCAAAGGTGGCCATCCTTAACCAAGGTAAGCACTGTCTCCGGCTCGAAGGACCAAAGTGTTAAAGGGAAAGGACCATAGGTCCTTAGGAGGCTATAGTTCTCGCCTTGGAGCGTCGGTCAGAACGCAGGACAGGAGGCAGGAATCAGTTTGAACAGTTTACTGATTTTCTTCAGCAGCACAGACAAACATTAGACTTCAATGGTGTTACATGTATATCACAGGTGCAGATTAGGATGCAGTAGTGGTGGGTTTACATAGCCAACTTGATGGTATGTATGTGTTTGTGTGGCTGTAAATAAACAAAACAGTAGTAAATGTTACATGCACCATATAATGCACCATTGTTGAGAAATTACCACAATCAGTACAATAGTAATCACATAACCAGATGATTTCTAAACTATCTTTCTCTATTCCTTAACAAATTCGTTTGTACAGAACAAATAAAGATAAATCTGTGTGATAATACAAATAGAATGCTTAAACACGTATAAACAACCTAAAATGAGCATTCAACAATGACGTTCGTCTTTTGCTAACGAGATGGCATGACTCATTAATTACACTCGAGTGGATTTATGACCCAAATACTCGATTACTACTAAATATTCACATATATATTCAACCTTAAACAAATAAAGAAGAATATATAACTCACTTTTCTCCAATGGACGCACAAAATAAGTAATATTAAACACACACGCTACAGGACTTCTGGAACAGTCTTTCCCTGTTGCGCAGCTGTTTTTGTCATGCGCAGATCACATGTACATCACTTCCATCGCATCCGTAAATGGCCACTAGGTGGCGACTTCGCTACCTTTGTAACAATGTCAGAAATGAAGACTTAATTTTCCAAATTTTAAATGTAACATAAAGCCTCTACTCCTGCAACAACAGCAGCTCTAAAGTACTGAATTAAAAAACAATACAAGAAACATTGAAACAACTGTTATTTTTTAGGTAATGGATCACTGAAATATTGAAAAATTATCTCAGTCTGAGGCATAGTCAGGTTTTCTTTCAGCTGTGCAAGAAAGCACAGCTGAATGATGGACTCATGAACAATAATCATGTTGTTTAATCATATTGTTTTGCAAATCAAGCAATGATTTGTCTCACAGGAATAATTAATTCTCAATTTAGAATATATGCCTGTGTATATGGGACAAACTGTGTTCATATTAAATGGAACAGTTGGCAACCTACAACATGTCAGCTGTATGGACTGACAATATAAATTTATATTAGCTCTGGATTGACAATATACATTTTCGATTCTAATTGGTAATGATATGGATTCTTAAATTTAAAAATCACTCAACACAATTAGCACAACATCTGTCTGTTGTGACCATACTATTATAGTTCTGTTTAACAATTGCTAACAAGCATTTACCAGTATTTAAAGTAAAGTACGTAACACAAATAGTTTAAATAGCTGCCCATTTATACAAAGCCTACATTTCAAAATGCATAAAAACACTTTTCATTTATGCTAACTCTATCAAAACACCGCAAACCCTGTTCAGAATCCAATCATTTGGTCAAAACACTAGTTTTCTCTCTAACAGAAACTAGTCAATCATTGCACAACAACTGTCAAAATAACACTTTTTTTCTTGTTTCTTTCTTTTCTTTCAGGAACACATTCCCTGCAATACTTCTACACGACAACATCTGGTTTATTAGGTTTTCCACAGTTTGTGTCAGTAGGGCTTGTAGATGGACAGCCTTTCACATATTATGACAGTGACATTGGCAGAATGACTCCCAGGCAAGAGTGGATTGCTAAATCTGAGGGAGACGACTACTGGAAGCAGGAGACACAGGTCTCAATGGTGACTGAACAAGGCTTTATGAACAGCATCAATGTTCTCAAAGATCGCTTTAATCAGACTGGAGGTGAGCACTATTGTATTGTACTACAAATTGCAGTAAAAAGAAATTTGATGTATAGACCACCATCAACAATAAACAAACAAATAATTCAATAAATAAAGGGATCATATTCCTGAGGGGAATATTGATCACTACGCAAGATTAGCATGAATATTTTTCTAATACTCTGACTTTTTACAAAGGTGTAATATTACTCAATGTTTACTTATAATTACTTGCATTTACTCAATTTAGGATAATACTGTTGCAAAGTATTTCTTTGTGCTCTTTTTTGTGTTACTAGCAGCAGCTGGATTGTTGATTTTACCGTTAATTCTTGTACAACCAGTGATGACACCACAATATATAGACATAGAGTAAACTCACAATTCAGCTAAAATATTATTCATACATTTGTTTTTGTTGTTGTTTTTTATAGAATGAAGGCCAAAATACCAAAAATATGATCAGTCAGTTTCATTTGATCCTGAATCTGACATGTTGAGAAGTTCCGACCAATTGGTGAATTTATTCTGACTGTATTAATTGATCATTCATACAGACACATTCAATCTGTCTCTTTTTTTCAGGTGTGCACACATTCCAGAGAATGTACGGCTGTGAATGGGATGATCAGACTGGAGCGACGAGTGCGTACCGCCAGGAAGGTTATGATGGAGAGGACTTTCTGTCACTAGATTTGAAGGAGATGAGATGGATTTCCCCAGTGCAGCAAGGATTTCTGACCGTACAGAAGTGGAATGATGACAGAGCTGATCTGGAATATGAAAAATATTACTTCAGCACTGTGTGCATTGAGTGGCTGCAGAAGTATCTTCAGTATGGAAAGAGCAGCCTGGAGAAAACAGGTAAGAATCATTTCTTATCTAACATTGAGCAAATAGACTTACATGTTTTAGTTAAATAGTCTTGCACACTAGAAGTCATGTCACCGACATGCTATTACAGTTTTTCTGGCTAAAAAAACATTTCTCAGAAGCTTTTTTTAATTTGTGATGTTTTGGATCTCTCCAATTAATTGGGATGTCTAATTTGTCAGATTTTAATAGATAAATAAAATACTTTTGACAGAGTTGAACATCTATATTTGTGGCAAACGCTAGATGTGTTTGGGTTCTGGTCTGAGCTCTGGTCTCATAGACATTGTAGAGAACTTTGCTTTGAATAAGGTATTGAAATTAAAAAAAGTAAAAATTTATATTTTTGTTCATCTTAATCGCCTCTCTCTCACTTTCTCTCTCTCTCAGTCTCTCCTCAGGTTTTTCTGCTCGAGAAGTCTTCCTCTTCTTCAGTCACGTGTCACGCTACAGGTTTTTACCCCAGTGGAGTTATGATCATCTGGATGAAAAATGGACAAGAACATTTTGAGGATGTGGATCTTGGAGAACTTCTTCCCAATGAAGACGGAACGTTCCAGAAGTCGAGCACCATCAGAGTCACAGCTGATGAGTGGAAGAACAACCAGTTCAGATGTGTGGTGGAACATCAGGGCAAGAGTGTGACAGAGAATGAGATCAGAACAAATGCGGGTAAGTGAAATTACATCTATGATTTATGAATAAATCATGATATGAAATGTATGGGTTAAACATTTACTATGATTGAGGCTGTCTTGGGGTTTGACTGTCTGTTTTTTGTTTAAAACAGTACAATGATTTATTAACTTTAATGTAAGAAATAAATAAGATCAGACTGTATGCAACCATTTTCTGTCACAGCTTCAGTTCTACTCTCTCAATTCTACCACTCTTTTAATTAACTTGCCTGACCAGAAAAAAAGGGAACAAAACAAACATAAAAGTAACAAATCAAAATAAATATCAATTGGTTGTTACAATGGAACAACCCAAATTAATAATTTTTATCATGCAAATTACAATTTTCTTTTTACATGTACAGTAATACCTCGGTTTACGAGCGACTTGGTATACGAGCAAATCGTTGTACGAGCATGGAGGGTCGAATCGGTGTACGAGCATTGTATCGGTGTACAAGAAAACATTTCCCTCACCCATGCACAGTTTTGTGTGGAAAAAGTCCTAACGCTCAGCTTCCTTGTGCGCATTTTTACATGAAATATCCTAATGACAGCCTCTCATAACACAGTCAGGAGTTTCCAACCACTTTATAACCCCTTAACTCATTCATTGGCTGCATCATTCACCACAGTGATACTTTTATAAGTGATTTACAGAAGTTTTTACCTCATATTCTAAAGGCAAGGCAAGGCAAGGCAAGTTTATTTGTATTGCACATTTCATACACAATGGTAATTCAAAGTGCTTTACATAAAGAAGAATGATAAAAATAAAACATTAAAAATTATTAAAAGAATAAAAAGATAATACGTATAAAATAAAATGCAAACAGTTCGGACATAGCACAGTGCTCAATCTGCAAATGCATAGGTAAAAAGATGTGTTTTGAGTCTTGATTTGAATGTGGCTACTGTTGGAGCACACCTGATCTCTTCTGGAAGCTGGTTCCAGCTGCGGCTGGCGTAACAGCTAAAAGCAGACTCTCCTTGCTTTGAGTGAACCCTGGGTATTACTAAGTGACTTGATCCTGATGATTTTAGTGATCTGTTAGGTTTATATTCTATGAGCATATCTGCAATGTATTGAGGTCCTAGGCCATTGAGTGATTTATAAAGTGATTTATAAACATTAATTAATTGTGATCACTATTGTTCACGTAGTGAAATATACACATGGTTTTAGCCAAATAATAAACAAAGTAATAGGGTTAGACAAACCATATTTTTATACAAACAACATATAAGCCTCTTCTACAAATGAGCACTGTTTTCATGTTCGTCCGACCTGCTGTTTCTCTGCAGTATCGGCAAAAGTGCAAGGAGTAAAATGAGACTTCTTACCCCGTGAGCGGGGCTCGTTTTAACAGGCAGCGGGTTAGTTGTAACACCATGTTATCCAATGCAAGTTCATTCACATATTTTTATTTGTTTAAAAAAGTTGCATCTTGATGATCATAAGCATAACTTATGAATTAAATATATTTTTTTCCTTTATTTTTTTACATTTGTTGTGTTTTGAACAATGTAATGACATGAAAAACGTTTTAATAAGTTAATACAATGCAAAATATATGATTATTGATGCAACTTGTTCAAAGCGGCTTAGTGTTACAACTAACCCCGCGCTGTCTTGTCAGGACCTTTATCAGGACTGGATAGCAGCCACTATGTGTTTTTCACGTCTTTCAAAATGGTACCGTCTTTTAGCCAAGAAGATGGTAATCATAACAATATAAGATTAGACTAACACACATCTTTCTCACATTCTTTGAAAATCGAAAAACAACTACTATAACAAAAAATATTTACATGCTGCCAAAAGAGTTTTTCCTGTGGTTCTCATCCAAACTTGGATGAAATTTCTCAAAAAATGACGTGTGCAAACAGTGTGATGAAAAGCCCTTTAGCACGTCACATTTATGACCGTGCAACTATCTAAAAAAATCGCTGTTACTATTTACCCCGCGTTACTTTGTGCCCCGCGCTCTATTAACTTATTCGTTCGTTCGTGGCTCCCGCAAATTCGTTCTTTCGTGGCTCCCATGTTCCATGACTTTAACTCTGGATTATCACTTCGTTTGGTTTCTGCACTATTATAATAAATTCACTCATTTGCTTTCATCCTTGCTTTCCCCGCTCCCCCCTCCTCCCTCCTCTCTCTCCTCCAAGCAGGCTGCTCAAACCTGAAGTGCATTACAGTAAATTGTCAAGTATTTTTAGAGTTTAATTGTCAATTATTAATGGTTACAATTTTAATTGCAATTAATAGGGTAAAACCAAAAAAATATTTAAAATGGGCATTTGTGGTCATGTGGAACGAATTAATTGATTTTTAGTGCATTCTTATGGGGAAATTTGTTTTGGTGTACGAGCTCGCTCTTGGAACGAACTAAACTCGTAAACCGAGGTATTACTGTATTGTGCTTAAATATATTTTAGATTTATCACAGATCCTGTTTTTCACCAGAACTGATCAGAATCTGAGAGTAATGAAATGTTTTCCTCTGATCAAACAGGAGGTTCTCTTCCCTTCGGCATGATTGTTGGTGTTCTTGTTGCTGTCGTTCTGCTGATTGTCGTTGCTGTCACTGGATTTGTGGTGTATAAGAAGAAAACAGGTGAGGGACAGACACTATGACATATAAAGTAATAAAATGTATTAAATTCAGGCCGTATAAAGTCTAAAATATCTTAAATAGTTTTTTGGGGATGTATTGAGTGTTGTTCATAAAGGTGTTCAATTTGTAGATTGTTGTATTTATTTTGATATATATTATTTACATTTATGCATTTGGCAGACACTTTTATCCAAAGTGACTGCCATTGCACTCAAGGAACACATTGAATCAGTTCTTGCTTTCCCTGGGATCGAACCCATGACCTTATCATTGTAAGCACCAATGCTCTACTGATTGAGCTACAGGAAAGCCTGATATTATATATAATGGTATGCTTGAAATATTCACATCCATTGTTCACATCCGGGTCCCTACTATTTATCGTCCAGGTCCTTCACGCACCTGTCCGTCTCTAATCATTTACCTAAGTCTTGTCAGCTGGTTCCCATCCTGTGTTTGTTATAAAAGCCCTCTCGTATTCCCATGTCCTTGTCAGATATTGTCACTGTTTATGAAGCTGTTTCATGTTATGTCTTGTGTGGATGCTGTCTCTGTGGTCTCCTTCCGTGTCCCTAGTTCCCAGTATGGTTTTTGCACAAGAAGTTCCGTTTATGTTTATAGTTGAAGTCCTTTGTTGTTTGTGTTTTGAAATAAAGCCTTTTCCGTTGGATCCCTCGTTTCTCCGCATCGCACACCAGCATGCCACTGATAACAATAATGTTCTGTTATCAATTTTGTTTATTAATTGTTGAAATTACTAAACTTAACAGTTCTTGTCTTTGGTTGTTTTCAGGTTTTAAACCTGTCAATGGTAAGTTCCTCATATATAATATACGTGTATCATCAACAATAATGGCATCATATATTAGAATCTGTAATGTGATGTGTGGGTAATAATGTAAAATCTAAATAAAAATAGACATTTTGTCATAACACTTTTCTCTATAATGTAATAAATATGACAATAAAGAAAAACAGAAATGTTTGCTGTGTTTATTAGACAGTCTGAGACAATCAGTGTCGTGATGTTGTTGTAATATTGTTTTCTGTTTTAGGTGATGACGGTTCCAACAGCGCAGAAAAAGCAGTTGCATACGCACAAAGATGTAAGTGTCTTTTCATTGATATCTTGAACTCTCTTACCCCTGTGAAATGAATGAAGTGTAAAGTATTTTTTCTGACATTTTAGGAGAAAGGAGTGATGCTTTTCCTGCTGTCCATCTTGATTACAATTCTGAACTTAAACACACACACACACACACACACACACACACACACACAGTCATTCAGGCTGGAATTGGTCTGTCTTATGATTCTACACTAATTCCATTTAAAAAGTAAAGTTTTTGTTTCTTCTTAATTTTGTTCATCATAATGTTTTTATTCAGTTAATTATTTGTTCATTTTAAGTTGTAGAAATGCAACGCATTGATAACAGCCTAAATCTGTTTATTTCTCTTTAGTGACAATGAAAAATATTCAAAAATCGTTGATTTGTTGGTTTGTTTTACCAGAACTGACTATTAAGGAAAAAAAAGAATCCTGAAAAGTTTATTGTAAGTGAAACACGTGGATTAATTACTGATTACAGATTGATTCTGATACTGAGTTTAAGCAGATCAGTCTCTTTATGCGTTTGTGTCGTTTCTATAGAGACGATTTCACTTGGAGCTTCTAAGAAGTCACGGAACTATCAAATTTATATACTGCTACATTTAAAAGACGGTACTTTAAAAATTGTCTACGTGGGATGTTTAAATATTGTATATTTTCTGTAAATGGTTTTAAATAATGAAGGTGATAAGATGTTTTTATTAAGTAATAGTACATGTTGTACTATTAAACTTTTACATTAATATCTGATCTGTACAAAAAATATAGATATTTTCCTTTATTTGAGGTTTGTTCATCTAAATCAAGTGACATATGTAATGGTTTCCTTCAAAAACATGTTGTTTAAAATGAATAAACATGTTATTTTAAAATGAATAAACCTCACATAAAAGAGAAAGTGGTGAATGTGTGTCTGTTACTCTCTTACTGAAACACCAGAATATCCAGCTGAATATTTTATCATTACAGAATTATGATGTTTAATTTTACTTCTCAAAGTTGATGCTGCTCATTTATGGAACAAAATATTCTTTAGTACTTTAATGTAATTTTTAGGGTCAGTTTTCAACTCTTGGTAAAACTATTGATACAATTTGATCTCTATAAAAACACTGAAATAAAACCTATAATTATAATATCAAAAACAGAAATCTATAGAGTGACTGTGGTAAATCTGGAACATAGAGTTGCTTGATGGAAATACAATTACAAATCCAATAATTTCTTGTTTAAAGAGGTGAAGGGACAACATTGCACTATAAAACCATTTCCGTTCACCGTTCCTTGCTGGTGGAATGATCTCCCTGCCTTCATCCGGAATGCAGACTTCTTGGCAATATTCAAAAGACTGCTAAAAACTCACCTTTTTTATGAACACTAACATGACACACACCACCTCAACCACATTTTATAAAAAAAAAAACTTCCTCTGTTCTGCATGCTTGTACTACTGGTGTGTGTAATGTTTGAAACTTTGTATTGTAAGCACTCTTATGTACTTTTGTATGTTCATGATGAATCACTTTCAGTTCTCCTCAAATTGTAAGTCGCTTTGGATAAAAGCATCTGCTAAATGAATAAATGTGAATGTTAAAGTAAATAAAGTGTGAAATGTTGCCTAAAAGTACTATTTCGACCCCAATATATATTTTTTCTCTTGAAAACCTAAAATCTATTTGCTATTGTACATGTTTACCTGCTTGTGATGGCCAAATGTAGAACAATATTATGACAACCAACTGGATATTTTACTGGTTCTAACTATAGTTAAAAATGCCAAAAATATGTTTTTATTTCAATCTTGTGTTTTGCACGTTTCTGTGATGTAGGTTTAGATGTAGGGCTTAGGCGATAGAAAATGTCACTAACCAGATACAAAATAAATGGATGTCTGTGGAATGTCCTCAACATAATGACAAATGATGTCAGGCACTGTAATTTGCTCTGGACCTCTCCCTATGCGCAGGAGTGATGAGATGCTTAGCAGATTATCCTCACTCAATGGCTGGATGTCTAAGTGGTGCCCGCAGAATAACATAGGGTTTATAGACAATTGGAAAAGTTTTTGGGGCAGACCTGACCTGTTGAAAAGAGATGGTATTCATCCCACCTGGGATGGTGCCGCTCTTCTCTCTAGTAATTTGGCATATAGTCTTAGAGCTAAACCTTGACTAACTGGGGTCCAGGTCAGGAAGCAGACAAACTGGCTAAACCGACCGTCTGCTAGCTGTCTCACGTCACAGAGGTCAGATAAATTACAACACATAGAAACTCTTTCTCCTAGATATCCTATAGAGACTGTGTCTGTTCCACGAATTAGCAAATACAAAAAACTCTCAAAACCGTTTAAGGGTAAAAATTTAATTGATTTACAAACAACTAAGAACGGTTATAACACAAATGAACAAATGATAAAGCTTGGGTTGCTGAATATACGATCCCTTTCCTCAAAAGCACTTATTGTAAATGATATAATTACAGATCATAAACTAGATGTGCTGTGTTTGACAGAAACCTGGCTAAAACCAGACGATTATATCACTTTAAATGAGTCCACCCCTCAAGATTACTATTATAAACATGAGCCTCGTCTGAAAGGTAAAGGAGGAGGTGTTGCTGTAATTTATAGTAACACGATCAGTACTGCTCAAAGGTCTAATTTGAAATATAATTCTTTTGAAGCGATGGTCCTTAATGTAAAATTATCTAGTGCAAGTAATAATTCCTGTTTAACTTTTGTGCTGGCTATTCTATACAGGCCACCAGGGCACCATACAGACTTTATCAAAGAATTTGCTGATTTTCTCTCAGAACTAGTAATGTCTGCAGATAAAGTCATAATTGTCGGTGATTTTAATATCCATGTAGATAATGAAAAAGACGCATTGGGATTGGCATTTAGAGACATCTTAAACTCTATTGGAGTTACACAACATGTATCAGGACCCACTCATTCTCATAATCATACTTTAGATCTAATATTGTCGCATGGGATCAATGTTGATACTGTTCAAATTCTACAGCAGAGCGATGACATCTCAGATCATTACTTAGTTGCGTGTAGACTACCTTTAGCCAAAGTCGAAAAACTAACTCCCTGTTATAAATATAGTAGAACTATCACTCCTAACACAAAAGATAGCTTTATAAATAATCTTCCTGATCAGTTTGATCTACTTAACATCCCAGATAGCCTAGAAGAACTTGATGTTGCAACAGAAACTATTAACTCTCTCTTTTCCAGCACTTTAGACACTGTTGCTCCGTTGCGCTTAAAGAAGATTAAAGAAAATAGTCCAACACCGTGGTACAACGAGCACACCCGGGCCCTCAAGAGAGCAGCCAGAAAAATGGAGCGGAGCTGGAAAAAAACTAAGCTAGAGGTTTTTCGCATTTCATGGAAAGACAGCTCTATTGCATTCAGAAAAGCCGTAAAATCAGCTAGATCTGCTTACTTTTCCACCCTCTTAGAAGAAAACAAATACAACCCTAGGTATTTATTTGAGACAGTGACTAAATTAACAAGAAATAAAGCCTCAACCCCAGATGCTTTAAAACAGCACAGCAGTAATGACTTCATGGACTTCTTTACTTGCAAAATTCATAATATTAGAGAGAAAATTATAACCATGCAACCGTCTACTACAATATCACAAAATACAGTAAATTTTAGTGTCCCCGAAGAAAAATTCCACTCCTTCATTGCTATTGGGGAGGAAGAATTGTCTAAACTCGTTAAATCATCAAAATCAACAACATGTATGCTAGACCCAATACCAACTAAGCTACTGAAAGAGTTGCTTCCAGAGATCATAGATCCTCTCCTTAATATTATTAATTCATCTTTGTCATTAGGATACGTACCAAAAACCTTTAAGCTGGCCGTAATTAAACCGCTTATTAAAAAACCACAACTTGATCCTACAGAATTAGTTAATTACAGGCCGATATCGAATCTACCTTTTTTGTCAAAGATTCTAGAAAAGGCAATATCTTCACAACTATGTTCCTTTTTAGAAAGAAACAGCATCTACGAGGATTTCCAGTCAGGATTTAGACCATATCATAGTACTGAGACTGCTCTTATTAGAGTTACTAATGATTTGCTCTTATCATCCGATCGTGGTTGTATCTCTCTGTTAGTGTTACTGGACCTTAGTGCTGCATTTGATACAATTGACCACAAAATCCTTCTGAATAGACTTGAAAATTATGTTGGCATTAGTGGAGTTGCATTAGCCTGGTTCAAATCATACTTATCTGACCGTTATCAGTTTGTAGCAGTAAATGAGGAGATGTCATATCGGTCACAAGTTCAGTATGGAGTTCCTCAAGGTTCAGTGTTAGGACCATTGCTTTTCACCCTGTACATGCTTCCTTTGGGTGCAGTTATTAGGAAGCATGGCATTAGCTTTCATTGTTACGCTGATGATACTCAGCTCTATATTTCTTCTCATCCGGATGAAACAAACAAATTCACTAAATTAACAGAATGCATAACCGATATAAAAAATTGGATGACTAATAACTTTCTACTGCTTAATTCTGAAAAAACAGAGATTCTAATTATTAGACCAAAAAGTTCAGCGCGTAATAATCTAGACTACCGCCTAACACTCAATGGCTGTTCTGTCAAGTCTTCGTCGTCAGTTAGAAACCTGGGTGTGCTCTTTGATACCAATCTTTCATTTGAAAGCCATGTTTCTAGCATCTGTAAAACGGCATTCTTCCATCTTAAAAATATATCTAAATTACGACATATGCTCTCTAAGACAAATGCGGAAAAGTTAGTTCATGCGTTCATGAGTTCAAGGCTAGATTATTGTAATGCTCTACTAGGTGGTTGCCCTGCACGCTTAATAAACAAATTCCAGCTGGTCCAAAATGCAGCAGCTCGAGTTCTTACTAGAACCAGGAAATATGAGCATATTAGCCCAGTTCTGTCAAACCTGCACTGGCTTCCTATTAATCACCGAATACATTTTAAAATCTTGCTAATTACTTACAAAGCATTAAATGGTTTAGCTCCCCAGTACTTGAGCGATCTCCTAACACATTATAGTCCTTCACGTCTATTGCGATCCCAAAATACTGACCAGCTTATAATACCTAGAATATCAAAGTTAACTGCTGGCGGTCGATCCTTTTCCTATTTAGCTCCTAAACTCTGGAACAGTCTTCCTAATACAGTTCGGGAAGCAGACACACTCTGTCAGTTTAAATCTAGACTAAAAACACATCTTTTCAACCTGGCATACACATAACACATTATACATACATTTTAATCCAAATCATGTAAAATGATTGTTAGGCTGCCTAATTTAGATAAGCCGGAACCGAGAACATTCCCATAACACCTGATGTACTCGATACATCAGAAGAAGAATGGCATCTACGCTGATATTGTTCTCTGTTTATTCCGAGGTTACCGTGGTCAGCCGGATCCGGGCCGTATCCAGATCAGATGAAGGACCTGGACACGAGCACAGCACTACCCTGAAGTGTCTGCGGAGACCGTGACTCTACTAGACCCTCCCCTGTGACGATCATGAACCCATCTCCAACCGGACCAAATTGGACTTCATATTGGACTTGAATTGTTGTCAATATAATAATCATGTACTGTTTGGCTTTGGCCAGAGGAGAACTGGTCCCCCGACTGAGCCTGGTTTCTCCCAAGGTTTTCTCCATTCTATTCTTCATTCGTTACGTCACCTGCCGGAGTTTTTTCCTTGCCGCTGTCGCCTATGGCTTGCTCAGTTGGGGAAACTTAACACTTAAAATTCATCAATTGTATTGATTCGCCTGCTCTTTTGGGGCTTCTGTTCAGCCAAACAAACTTTGTTTATATTGTTTTTCCTGTAAAGCTGCTTTGAAACAATCTACATTGTAAAAAGCGCTATATAAATAAAGGTGACTTGACTTGACTTGACTTGACAAATGTACGCGTCTGTGTACACATGTGGACTGAGACAAGATTAGAATGTCAAAATATAATTAGAATAGTTTTTAATGTTTAATTAAAATACCAAATTTTTTCCCCTAAAAGGTTTGTTTTACATGCACAATTAGCAACAGAACATGAGGATTCACATCGTCACATCACACACTTGCAGTGCTTCTCTAAAATGAGAAAAACAGAAATATATAAAAGGAATAAAATAAATAGGACTACACAAAATATTTCACTTAAAAATCAACAGATTAATAAAAAAAACTACAAGTAGTATAAGTTTGCTTGTTTTTGTGACACTTTTGTAACGCATTATATTTGTTTTTTTGGGGGGGTTTAACACTTTTTTTATTGAGAAATAACACATTATATCAACATATTACCACATTAATAAATTAAATCTCTTTTATATAATAGTGAAAAGAAAAAAACCTGATATATATACACACACACACATATAAACAAATGAATAAAAATAGAAGAAACAAGTAAAAAATAAAATAAGAAAAACAAGGTACAGGTGTAATGAGGAGTCAACCGAGTGAGGATCCATCTGCAGCTTCATAACAGAGCTTCTATGTACACTATTACCCATCTGTCCAGCATGTCACGGAAGACATCATTGATGAACGACTGGAACACGGAGGGACTGTTAGCTAGGCCGAATGGCATGACCAGATATTCGTAGTGCCCTGAAGAGGTTGAGAAAGCAGTTTTCCACTCATCGCCTTCTCTAATTCGGATTAGATTGTATGCGCTGCGTAGAGCGAGCTTGGTGAAGTATCTGGCTTGACGGAGTTGTTCAAGTGCTGCTGGAACCAAGGGTAATGGGTATCGGAATTTAATGGTAACGTCGTTAAGACCACGATAATCAATGCAAGGTCTCAAGCCGCCATCCTTTTTCTTGACGAAGAAGAACCCGGCTGACGCTGGAGATGTAGATGGTCTAATGAATCCCTTTGCCAGTTCTTCTTTGATGTATGATTTCATGGCTTCTGACTCGGGCTGTGATAATGGAAATATTCTCCCCCTAGGGGGTGTTGCGCCAGGTAGTAGCTCGATGGCACAGTCATTTGGGCGATGGGGTGGTAATTCAGATGCCTTGGTTTTACTGAATGCCTCAGTTAAGTCAGAATACTCATTGGGTAGTTCAGAGAATGCGGGGTTGTGTTCCTTAAGGTTAACGGTCTGCAAGGGTAGAGGGGTAACGTGAGTCAGACAATTCTTATGGCAGGTTGGGTCCCACTGGGCAATTTGTTCCTCTTTCCAAGAAATGCAAGGGTTGTGTCGGCACAGCCAAGGCAGCCCAAGGATGATCGGGTTATGTGGGGAATGAATTATGTAGAATCGAATGGCCTCCGTGTGTAGCACTCCAACCTGCATGGTGATCTCTTCTGTGAGGTGTGTGACTCTCCCCCTTCCAATGGGACGGCCATCTAACGCCTCCACTGCCAGAGAAGAGTGGCATAAGGTTAAGGTGAGGTTATGCTTTTGAGCAAATTCGCAGGACATAAAGTTGCCAGCTGCCCCAGAATCTAACAAAGCTGATGTTCAAACTTCGACTGGTTATCTTCACTGGAATCTTGAAACATGAGGGATAATCTGATTGCAGGAATGCACTCACCATCTTGGGTTTGGTAGACGTAGGACAAACAGGACATGACAATTTGAGGTGCCCAGCTTGGCCGCAGTACATGCATAGATGATGCTGGATGCGTCGATCGCGTTCCTCGGGTGTTAGGTGTGTGTAACCAAGCTGCATGGGTTCCGCGGGTGTGGTGTGAACGTCGGCGAACATGGAGCGGACAGGGCGACGGGAGCGGATGAGGTTGTCAATCTGTCTTGAGAGTTCGATAAACTCGCTCAAGGATCTCCCCTTGTCACGACACGCCAGCTCTGCTTGCAGGTCCTTCTCCCCTGGTTCAGCGCGAGCAGTTGGTCACCCACACTCTTACCTCCGGCCGGATGATCGAACACTTCTTTGAAACGTTGCAGGAACATATTGAAAGACGGAAAAGCTGTGCCGTCATCTCCCCACACCGCGGTGGCCCACTGTAAAGCCTTTCCAGTCAATAGTGAGCATACAAGAGATATCCTGCTCGCGTCAGTGGGATACAAAGTGGGTTGTTGCTTGACGAACAATGAGCATTGCAACAGGAATCCCTTGCATTTCGTCGAGTCAACATCAAATTTTTCAGGGAATGCTAACCATGGATTCACGTTGGTGGGAGGATGCGGTGGTGCCTCGACGGGTGGTGGTGCGGATGCCGCAGCAGCTTCAGAGGATGTGACGCGGAGACCTTGCAGCGCTTGAACAAGCTCCTCAGTCAAGATGGTTAGGCGATTGAGTTGGTGCTGATGCACAGTGAGCTGGTGACTCTGTGCTGATAGTTCTGAAGAGAATTGCATCATAGCTGCTGGATCGGTGTCTGGCTAAGTCTTCTGTAATGAGGAGTCAACCGAGTGAGGATCCATCTGCAGCTTTATTAAAGAGATTGGCAGAGTACAGGTGGGTGACAAGACAAGATCGTAAACAGGGACAGGCTAGGGTCGGGACCGGCAGCAAACAGACACAATCCAAAGAGTAAGGCAAGAGATCAGGGCAGGCAGCAGAAGATCAACAAACCAGAGAGACAGGCAATGTTCAGGGCAAGTAGCAAAGGGTCAAATAGTAGGAACAGTCCAAGGTCAACAACAGAATAGCAATCCAGGGAAATCGAGACTTTGCAAAGTGATGTGTGTGTGGTGTGCTAATATACTGGGTGTGATGGGCTGCAGGTGTGGAAGCAATCAGTTCCAGGTCTGAGTGTCTGTGGGGATTATAGTTCGAGTAACCAGTCAATATTCAGGTGAGAGCTCCCTCTGGTGATCCGGAGGAAGCGGAGAGGGAGCCTCACCCATAACAACAGGTTAATTCAGATAGCTGCACATTAAGAAGAGCAAAACACAATCATACATGAGATGAGCATGGTATAGATTAGAAGATGGATCATAAGAGAAAGGGGTAGTTTAATAGAAAAAACAAGCAAACAAATAAAACAGTTGGTTTAATAGTAGTGACGGTATGGTGAAAATAATTGAGTCAACCCACTTAGTCTTTTCCTAGCCCATTCACTATATTACTAAAATCAGAGTTAGAGATAAAGGGATTCCAAATATTAAAAAAAAGACAGTTTAACTTTCAGTATATATGTGATCTTTTCCATTGACAAACAAAAGGACATATTATTGATCCACTGTGCAATAGATGGCATTTCCACTTTCTTCCAATGTATAGATAGACGTTTTGCTTGAAGTATACACATGATAATGAGTTTACAAGTGTTACTACATTGTGCAATATTCTCAGGAAAGATTCCAAGAATAAAAATGTCTGGTTTCAATGGGAGATCAATAGATACCATCTGAAAAATTTGTAAGGCTACCTCCTTCCAAAACTCCTGCATTTTAGGACAACTCCACATGCAGTGCAAAAGTGTGCCTTTATCTGCTGAGCATTTGATGCAAGTGTCTGGAATGCTCTGATTAATTTTATTTAACCGAACTGGAGTGAAATATGTTCTCATAATCCAATTGTACTGTATTAATTTGAGATTACTGTTAATAGTTTGCGATTGTGCTTTCTTACGTTCTCCCATACATCTGTCGGAATGGTAATTTTTAAATCTTCTTGCCAGGAGATCAATTTGGATTTTGAGGATTCTTTAGAGTGTGACTAACAATTTATAAAACATCGATATTAAGCCTTTAGATTGGGAAGACTTTTATAGTAACATTTCAAAAGGAGTTTTAGTGGGTTTTGTAAGGTTTGCACCTTGGTAAGAAGAAACATAAATTGAAGATATTTAAAGAAATGTGTTTTGGGAATGTAAAACTGTGCTACAATATCCGCAAAGGACATTAAGTCATTTCTTTTATAAAGATCCTCGATTTTATTTAGTCCTTTATCGTACCATAGCTTAAATCCTGAGTCCGATCTAGCTGGTTTGAAACTCTCATTTCCCCAAATCGGGGTAAAACAAGATAAAGTGTTTGACTGACCTAGATAATTATACACACTTTGTGTTGGTAAGAATAGGGTTACGAGATACAACATCATTGTCTTTTCTGAGAGTTTTGATGTTTGTTGAGTAAAGATAAAGACTGAGGGGTAGTTTTGACTTTATAAAGGAAGACTCGAATAAAATTGGTAAGACAAGTTTTCTTTTAAATTTATTGTAGAAGTCTATGTTAAGACCATCAGGCCGTGGCGTTCGACCCGCTGTTAAACTATCAATGGACTCTATTATTTCTTCTTCCGTTAAATCTATGTCCAGGAACAGTTTTGCCTCTTCAGAAAGAATAGGTATTGGTAAGCTATTGAGAAAGGTTGTTTGTGCACCATTGTTTACGTATTCAGAGGTATATAAAGTCCCAAAAAAGTTTTTAAAAGTATCATTTATTTTAACTGGGTCGTTTGTTATATTGCCCCTATTATCTTCAATAGTATTTACTGTTCTTTCAGATTGATTTTGCTTAATTCTCCAAGCCAACAATTTCCCTGCTTTTTCACCTTGGTCATAATAATTTTGCTTTAACATCATTAGACTAGCGGCTGCTTTTTTAGAAGACAGTTCATTATACAGTGGAGTTCGGTTATGTCGACGGCGTCGGGGGTCGGGAAAAAGCTTCGAGATAACCGTTTCGCGAGATAACCCATACATCATATATTACATATATTAACATACAATCCATATACTATATTACCGATTTCTCCACATATAACCCTCAGATGCAGATAATCCGCAATTCACGCAATAAGAAAACAAATACAAGTCAGAATCAGAACAAAAAGAAAAGAAAAGCAGTCTCACTTTCTCTCCAAAGTAGTCTCTCCCTCTCTCCTCTCTGCGCTGCGCTCGTCCCTTTAAGAGAAGAGCCAATCACGTTTTCTTGCATGATTGACAGGTCAGACAGCCTATCAGCTGTCAGAGTGACCGTGGAAGCAGCAGCTGTCAGAGTCCAAAGATAAAAACCCTCAAGAAAGAAAAATGAAAATTTATTGATGTACATAATGTAAATGAGAAAAATGAGATTAAATGAGAAAGAGTATGCTCGTGTTTTTGTTGTTTTTTTACACAAGTGTTGCCGCGATTTGTTTGATGAAGCAATCGACTGAAATGTTCCGAGTCTCATCCAGAACTGTGCGCATTTGAGTATTAAGCCACGAATCCACTTGATCCTGTTTAACCGCTGCGCTCTCTCCGCAAATCACTTTAAAGAAAATGTTGTGCCTCTTTTTGAAACGATTCAGCCACCCCGGATTTGCTTTAAAATCAAGTCAAATTCTTTGCAGCAAGAATGTCCGTCTTCTCCATCAGCAAGGGACCATTGACGGGAAGGTTTGTTGCTCGTGTATTTGTGAACCACTGAAACACTGCATCGTCCACATCTTTGAGATTGATTGTCCAGTTTTCTCTTAACACCTCCAGACATTTTTTGAAGAAAAAAAGCACAGAATACCTGCAGTGTGTTATCCCTCAGATCAACGCGAGTGAATTGTCATTGAAGTGAGCGCGCGCAACCTGCAACGCAAACTCAGCTGATCTAGGTACGCTCACAGGTCACGAAATAGCCATGTGAAGTGGATAATTTGTCTCTCATTTATGCTCGAGATACTAGATTTCGGCGACATTAAGGAATCGACATAACCAACAAGAAAATACTGAGACAAATAGGGAGTTTGGCCGTTCCACTTCAAAATCGTCGACATAATAGTATTGGCGAGTTAACCATGACTCGAGATAAGTGAACTCCACTGTATTTAGTTCTAAGAGTTAACAACTCTTGGTGAATATTGGAATCGCCAACAGATAGTTCTTTTCAAGAAGTTTAATTTTTGTATCAAGCACCGACATCTCTCTTTTGTAACCTTTTGATTTGCTACTTGTTACACTTATAAGGACTCCTCTGATGAAAACTTTAAAAGCTTCCCATCTAATACAAGCTGAGGTTTGTGTTGTATTAATATCAAAGTACATTTCTATCTGTTGTGCAACATATTCACAGTTTTTCGTCTAGGGTGAAATCTCCATTTTGGTGGATTTCTTAATAGCCTAGGATCAGTGTAAGTGAGTAATATAGGGGCGTGATCTGAAATTACTATTGTATCATAAAAAAGCAATCACTAATATATGACATAAGTGTTGCTGAGATAAGGAAATAATCAATTCTGGAATACGACTGAGTTCTAGAGAAACAAGAGTACTGAATATCCTTAGGATGTAATTGTCTCCATATTTCTGATAGGTTTAGGTCAGGGGTCGGCAACCCGCGGCTCCGGAGCCGCATGCGGCTCTTTCACCCCTGTGCTGCGGCTCTTTCATCCCCTGCACGTAACTTGTAGCAGCGGTCCCGCTATCCACGCTCGGTCCGCTATCGCTCCGCCCACGGAGGAACGGAGTGTCGCACAGCATGCGTGATCGCTCCGCACCCGCTCAATCTGGCAACACTGCACAAGAGGCGCGAGGTTTCGAACCACTTTTATCCGGAAGCGATGACGTATTCAACAGAAACTGAGGCCTCGTTTGTCATCGTCACGTGATTTTCGCGGAAACGATACACGCCTCGAATCGGGGCTTCATCTGGAACGCACCTTTTTGCTCGACACAAGCTCCGGAGCCTCGCTTCAGATGTCCCATCACTACCGGCGGCTGTGTGATGGCCCATCGATCCCAAAGGGGAAAAGAGAAAAATGACTGAGGAGAACAGAGGATTCAACGTTTCTTGGACCGAATCATTTGCATTAATTGCCAATGCGGAAGGATTGCCTGAATGTTTGCTTCGTAGCGAGAAGTTGTAAAATAACAAAAAGAGTAATGTGGAAAGACATTTCCAGGGAAGTCATGCTACATTTGCAGCCGAGTATCCAGTTAGGTAAGAGAGAAAAAGTGCGATTGCATTGCTTCTGGAGAAATTAGAGGAGCGAAAAAATAGATTTAAGAAGTGGATTGCATCTCCAAACTCCACTACTGCTGCAAGTTTTGATGCAACCCGGGAGATAATAAAACGTGGAAAACCGTTCACAGTTCAAACTTTCGCGTTTTACCCTTGCACTGACTTGTTTGGCATTTGCACAGAAATTAAACTTAAACTGTATTAATTTGAGTTTATATACTTTACCTTTTAAAAAGGCTGCGGTTTTATTTTTATAAATGCAGGCTGCGTTTTATTGCACTTGTTTAGTGCCCAAATAAGGCACATTAAAAAAAATTTCTCGAATCGTCAAAATAAAAATGACATCAAAAATCGGATTTCTTTATTGCAGTTCTTTAATTTTATCAAAGCAATGAAACAATTCATTAATATTGTAAAGAAGTTAAACTTGAGGCGACATTGTACAACAGAACAGTCGTGTGGTGCGTCGTTCTCAACAGAATGCACTGCAGGGAAAATAAACATTTAATCATAAATGCTCATTATATATTTATGGCCAACCTAATCATTTTTATAGTAGGCTAAATATAGCTAATATAGATGCATACAGCATGTGTTGCCTTCTTTACAAGGCTTATATAAGGCTTTTAATTTTTTGCGGCTCCAGACATATTTGTTTTTTTGGTCCAATATGGCTCTTTCAACATTTTGGGTTGCCGACCGCTGGTTTAGGTCCTTTAAAAAATAATGAAGAGTCTTTCAGGACTGCTTATGAGATTGGTCAAGGCCAGAAGAACGATCTCTAATTGGATCGAGTGTACAATTAAAATCCCCACCAATTACATAAAACCCAGAGAGATTGGATAGCGTTAGAAAGAGATTATAGAGTTTTGGAATGTCTTCATTCGGGCCATAAATATTAACAAGAATCAGTGATTTAGATAGTAATGTCCCTTGAACAATCAAATATCTACCTGAGGGATCCTGTATTGTCTTAGTTATTTGAAATGGTACTGATTTATTGATCATTGTAATAACCCCTCTTGCTTGAGAACTAAATGAAGCTGAACATATTTGGCCAGGCCATCTATTGCGTATTTTACCGATATCTTTTGGCATTAAATGCGTTTCTTGGAGAAAGACAATTTTTGATTGTAGCTGCTTTATCCTAGTCATCACTTGTTTTATTTTAGTAAGAGTCTGCAGACCCCTACAGTTCCAGGAAATAAACTTAACCCCACTAACCTCTGTCATAACTTCTAGCATGAGATAGTACAATGCTCTCCCTACAATTAAAACAAAAATTCACCTGTACCTTGTAACAATAAATGATAAAACTAAAAAACAACACAATTAGAAACGTCAACCAATAGAAACAGATCAACACAAGAACTGTGACTTGCCGAAAACCACCCACTACTTTACTTCTAACTTCCCCCATCTAAATGAGAACACCGAAACGATGAATCTCCCACCTGAGCTCCGCTGAATTTACCCTGTCAGGAATAATCTGTTGATTAATCGACCGTTATTCACATATTCCGAAGTGTAAACAAACTGTTGATATAATGTCACCAGATTATATGTTCGTCAGAAAGCCGTCAACTTGGGATGGAGTTTCAAAGACGCGAGTCTGGCTGTTAACAGTCACCCGAAGGCGCGCTGGAAAGATGAATCCGTACATTAGGCCTTTGGCTCGCAGTTTTCTCTTGACTTCGTCGAATTGTCTCTGTTGCTTGTTGACTTCAGCAGAAAGATCTGGAAATAACATGACTCTGTTGTTTTGGAACAGCACGTCCTTCTTCACTCTGGCCGCATGCATTACACGCTCCTTGTCCCTCAGGCTTCGACAAATCCACTCGCCCGCTCGCATTTGCGAGTGAAAATCTGAAAAAAACCTGTCGGGCGAGTTAGATTCTTCATTTTCCTATACAGTTTTTCTAATCATTCAACTGTTACTACATAGAAAAAACTTCAGTCCGCATAACACTCGTAAAATTTGCCAAACAAAAGCAGAAAATCGACGACGGGCTAGTAGCGATCAGATATACGATTCAGTACTAAAGTTTGAACCACGAATCACGAATGTAGTATTTACTACAGGGGTCTCAAACATGCGGCCCGCGAAACGATATTTTGTGGACCGCGTGACAATATGGAAGTTTAATGTAAGTGTGGCCCGCGAGTTTTGAATGAATAGCGCTTTACCGCGTTGTGTGTGTGTGTGTGTGTGTGTGTGTGTGTGTGCGAAAGGTTCCTTTTTCATGCGAGCTGGAGCTGTACAAGCCAACCAATCACAGTGGAGTACATAACTCCCGGGGGCCAATCATAGTGGAATAAATGACTCCGGAGGCCAATCACAGTGGAGTAAATGAATCCCGGGGGCGGGGCATCAGCCGGGCTTGAGGCAGACAGAAAAACATAGCTGCCCGTATAATATCACATTTGTCAAAGCCTTCATAGAATCATTACTTATTGTGTTTGAAATTGAGCATGTTTGACTTTGAGCTGGACAAAGTGAATGTTACTGTTATCGGCGTTGGATTTAACGTCATGCGGATTGTATTTTGTTTTTGTTTTTGAAATGGGCTGATTTGCGGGACATCTGTGATATAATATAGAAAATAAAATCCAGTAAATAACGCCTCCGTGGCTGCATCCCATTGTTTGTATATAGTACATTTATTAAATTTATGTCCATAAAAATGGACTTGTGGAAATGTGGACTTGTCTTCAGATTCACTATCAGATTAATTATATTGTTTCTGGGTTCTTGTTGCATTCAACCAATAAATATTTGGTTTTGCAGTATATCATGTATTACTTTATTAACTATTTTTGTCTGTTAAAATGTAGGGCGAGTGCTTTATGTGAAGGGCGAGTACGTTTTTAGGGTCACTAGTCCTGCAGGGTGAGTGGAATAATTGGAATAATTCATCCCTGGAATAATTCATCGAGGCCTGTCCCTGTAATCCAAGAACTTCATGATCATCACTCTCGGCATTGAATTCGCATCCGAATCAGACCGTCGCACACTGCCAATCCTGTGCGCCCTCTCGATGGCCAGGGGTTTTCGCAGTTGCTCCATGTCCAGCGCCTCAGGTAGCCAGCTTTCCAAAAATGCACACACGTCACTGCCCTCGGATTTTTCTGGTAACCTGATGAGTCTCAGGTTGGAGCGTCGGCTTCGATTTTCAAGATCATCCATTTTCCAGGTAAGAGCAGCACCTTTCTTTTCAAGAGTGTTGTTCATCGATTGAAGTGTAGTGATCGCGTCTTCGGCCTGTGAAATGCGTTCCTCCGCCTGCGTCAGTCTTCCGGAACACTCGGTAACTTGATTTTTAACATCTCGTACAGCTGAAAGCACCGATTCAAATTGAGAAGCCATATCCACTTTCACTGAGTTTATAGCTTGGAGTATATCACTTGTGTTAGCGTGAAAGTCGCAAGCTTGATCTCCTTGACTCGATGGTGAATTTACTTCGCCATGAGGAACACGCGGCAGTTCGTCCAGGCCCTCAGAATCCGATGCAATATTCATGACTTTTTTTCAGCTTCTGCTTTGCTAATTTAGGCGACATATCAGACAGGATTCACTAAGAAATCAAATTATGGTCGAAGTTTGAAGAAAAAATGGGGGTGCAATATATGAATACTCTTTCAACTTACAGCAGAGCCAACTCGTGCGTCTCGTTAACAAGTCGCCATAACCGGAAGTCATCTTCGAGTGAACTTGCTGTGTCTTCTCTCTGAAGTTTCTTTTTCTGAATGAAAGAGAACCTACATGTTTTAACAGGTGCTCTCAATCAGTGACAATTACTAAACAGGTGATAAGCAGCCAGTTTGCTGATGCACTCTTGGAAGTGTAGTTCTTAAAACCCATTTCTGAGATTTAGCTCAACAACTACAATGGGCAATACATTGTCAGGTATGTGGCAGGGATGAAGCGAGAACTCATGCACAGTAGGAAGGTTATTTTATTGAATGAAAACAAAAACAAAATTCAAACAAAACTACCCCGAGGGGGAAAACTAGACTGACTGACTGACTTGAAAGGACTAGACAGGGCAAGACTGGAGATGATGAGCAAAACGGTGTCGACATACACACAGCAATAATAGAAAATGACAACGAAGCAGCATAGGACAGTGGGGGTTCAATCTTCAACTGGCTGGAAGGAGCCGCCATTGACTGGTCAGGTGACCTGCCACAGGCTGGTGGCAGCTGCCAGTCTTATTCTGGTGGGTCATGTGACCTGTCAGTCTGCCTTGGCAAGCAGTTTAAGGAAATACTGATATTTGGCAGATTTTGTGTTTTCTATTCTGCCCTTTCGAACTTGGGGAATCAGATTAATTTATTGTTATGCACATGATTATGTTCTTAAACATGATTGGTATTTATGAGAATTTGATCATTATTACTGGTTGCTTAATGAGCTTCACTCATGTGAAGTGTAACACGTTGTAAGTAATTTGATCATATGCATGGACATAAATTAATGTAATTCCCAGAGCTACAGAGTGAAAAACTCAAAGAAAAAAAAGTTTCCTTAAACTACAAGCCAAGGGAGACCAAAACCGAAACTGAACAAGACCAAAGTGCCGGGATCGAACACAACGCCCCGCACACAAGACACATCACAGACAGGAGAGCGCATGAATCGAGACGCTTCAAGCTGTTTGCTCAAATGAAAACATGACCAGTGTCAGAGTCCGTCACAGAAACACTGGACAACAAGACCGAAGTGACAGAACCCTGACATACATTGGTTACAGTGTTTATTAATCTGTTAATGTTAGTTAATAAAAATACAGTCGTTCTTTGTTCATGTTAGTTCACAATGCATTAACTACTGATCTAACAAAACATTTGATCTTAATATTGTATTAGTAAATGATTGAATATGAACTAAGATTAATAAATGTTGTAGAAGTTTTGTTTATTCTTACCTCATGTTAATTAAAGTAGTTTACGAATGAAATGTTACAACAATATTTGATGGTCACACATGTAGACTGGTATTCAAGAATGAAAGTCTATGACACCTTCCATTAGGAAACTAATAAAAAGAAGACCAAATGTCTCACATAAAGGCCTACATTTAATACATCCATCGGTTCTCTATAATCCTCTGTTTAGGACAGCAGGGATGTGGGAGTCTGTTTCCACTGAAACTAGTAAACTCTCTGGACAGATGACCAGTCCATTACTGGACTCACTCTCTCTCTCTCTCGCCCTGCATCTCAGGTTAATTCAGCATCTCCAGTTTACAATAACCAAAACCGAAGCCCTATTACAGATACATATTCACGGAATTACCACGATATTCTGCCTTCACTTCCTGGATCAACCGAGCTCAGGAAGTGTCTCATCAAAGAAGACTGTTTATGCGATCGCTCAAATTCATTTAATCGATTTACAGGAGAAACTTGGTGAGAGATTTGGTGAAAACATCTCAAGACAATAATATAGAAGGTTTTTTACCGACAAACACTGTTTCTCGGTCACAGCAAGAATGCGATCAGTTGTGCTTTTGCTGTTTGGAGTACATCTGGCTTATGCTGGTGAGTAAAGGATTCTAACATGGCGGGAGAAGCTGTCGTTTATTTGTGAAATGTGCAGTTTGGTTAGTTATTTAATTGCACAAAAAATATCTACATGAACAGCCCATGTTGAGTCAAACGCTCTCGACAATTTCCAAAAATAGGAAGCGTACTGACTATGATTATATTACACTTTGTTATACATTATGTTACACTTTTAAGAAGGAATCGATGTCCGTTCTTGGGGCAACATTTATTTTGTGTCAAAAGACAAAAACACAGGTTGATCACGGAGCTTAACAACAATGTTGTGTGTACACTGCCACACATCACGTACTGACACTGTTTCTGTTCTGTTATTCTTATACATACCTTCTCATAACACAATAGCACAAACCACAACAGGTCTAACAGTACAAATGTTTAGGCAGGTTTATGGCACTAGACAGGTCACTAAATGATCATACTCATTTCTCAGACAGAACTGCTCTAAATCCATTAACATTACAAACAAATAGATTCAAACTTGTTCAGTGCCCACTCTCCCATCAAAGTACGAAAAACACTTTCAACATGAACACAAGCAAGTAATACATACACACAATAACCATGTTTCCTCTCTCACAGGGTTTTGTGTTAGTCTAAGATGAAATACACTCATGACCCGACTTTGTCATGCACTATATTTATACCGAACACCCATTACTGCGTTTTTTTTTATATAGCAAATTCACTAAATGGTTAATAAAAGCAGTTTACCACAGAATTTGACTAATCCTTACTTTAAAGCCATTCACGATATACTTTTAACTGTAATGACGGGCAGAGCGATGTTAACTAACATTTTAATGTGTAAAATGATCATGGACACACTTTTTACTCAGACGGCACATTACCACACAAATTTAACCCATGTTCAATATGTTTGTATGATTCACAATCACTCATTATTATCATTATTGTTAGACGCTAAATCCCTCACTTTACTAATATGGAACGTTACTAGTTTTAGTGTGGTGTTACACTCTCGTCCGACATTTTGTGTATGACAATCCTCAAATCACGGTCAAACAGGTCATACATTTCTTCATGTCTCCGGTATGAATTAGCACTCTAAGAAACTCCAATACTGTACATTATTATTAGTGTGATCAGTGTTTCACGCCAGCTTACCTGTCAACAGACAAAAAAAAAACTGGTTAATCACGGAGCTTAACAACAACGTTGTGTGTACACTGCCTCTCATCACGTAGGCCTACTGACACTGTTTCTGTTCTGTTATTCAGCTACTGATGTGTGTACAGCTCGTGTGCCCCCTTCTGGCGAAACCCGTTATTACGAAAATACTCATAGCTACATATAGTAATATGATATGATAAATATGATCCTCAGAAGCATGTTGTATTTGACATAGCTTATTATGTATTACATTTATATTTGGATAAAATAAGTATCCTTTACTGACAAAATATTCTTAACTGAAAATTAAATTATACCTGAGATTTTTTATTATTATTGTGAGTCGTGTAAATTGAAAGGAATATAAAAAATTGACAAGTGGTTGCTCGACAAGTGGTTGACCTCTTTCCCCCCCCCCCCCCGGAAGAGGTAAACATTTTGCACGCCCACCCACCCCCCATTTAGGAACTTTCGCCTTATTATTTCCATGGCGACGTGTCATGCTTGTCACGTGACATGCCGCATTCACACAAAAAATGATAGATGTATCACATTTATTTAGTTTTTTCTTTTTTATTCAAAATAGTCACCATCTTGTTGGCTATGTCATAAACTACCTGATATACAGATTCTCAGATATGTGGAAGTGAATGTGTTTGTCGCTTAAAAAATCCTTTATAACGATCACGTTCGTTGATCTGTGATGCGAAGGGCGCCGCTGTGTTAGTTTGCGCTGCAGTTCTGCGCCGCAGAATCTGACCTGTCTGATTTACAACACGTCAATTCAGTCACTTCTTCTGAAATACACGATAGTAAGTAGCCAGTGAAGTGGGAGAAGAATATAATGAAGTTTATATTTAGCAACGCATTCGCATTGGTTACGTGTTCCGCCCACCTTGTTCCCCTGCTTAACTATGATCTGTCCCGGCTGTTGCCCGTTCAGTAACCTTTCCTCCTGTGTCTATTTAATCCCTTTGTCTTTGCTGTCCTGGATCGCTTTATTGTCTTTCCTTGTGCTGCTTTTGAGTGCTGTATGTCTAGTCTAGTCTTAGTCTTTTGTGTTCCCCTCAGGGATGTTTATGTTTGAATTTTGTTTTATTTTTGTATAATAAAAGACCCTTCCACCCAGCAAGTGGGTCCTAGCTCTCCCCTTCTTGACAATGTCATGCTAACACGCTGATTGTATCAGTTTCATTTCTAACCTCAGAAACGTTTTTCTACCCAAAAACCGATAACAAGCTACTTGAAATAATTAAATACTATGATTTACTTTTTGTCACAAGATGGCAATACAAGGTTATGATTCAACGCCACCCTCACAGCCAATAAATAATAATAGTAATATTATTATTGTTATATAACATTAATATAGTACATTTTCATTCTTTTTTCTGTGAAATTATTATAACATTTATTTTTCAATTTAATTATTGCTGTTTTCAAATAACTGATTCAGTAATTCATTCATTATCTCTTGAAAATTGTTTATCTGTTGTGACAGTATTTCAACTGTCTGGCGATTAAATGAGGAAGGGAGAAGTAGAAGCAGTGCCTTTTTATTATAAATAACAACAAACAAAAACTCAGTAGGAGGGCTTGTAATAAACTCAAACAGAAACTTTTCAGTTGACAACCCAACCTTCCCCAATACCAGCTGGCTGTGTTCCAGCTACTCCCAAGGCAGGCTTCTCTCTCTCCCAGGCCTGACTTTTAACCTGTCTCTGGACTCACTGCAAAGTGAAAACACCTGTTAGATTTCATTAACAAGAGGCGTGTCCTTTAACCATTAACTCCCACAAACTCCTCCTCCACCTGTATCAGCCGCTGGCCACATCTGTATATAACTTATCCTTGTTATCTGTGTTCATGTGTTGAATATTGCACTCGGAGCTCCTCGACCAGTGAATTTTTTTCTAAATTGAAGTGTTTGCCATTTTTGTTTTGTTATTTAAAGTGTTTTGTTTTCGGTCTTGAATAAAGAGTGATTCAGTTGAGATCCATTGCTTCCTCGTCGTTCCTCTCCGCATCGCACACGTCCTCAGATTGTAACATCGACATTGACGTTTTTTCTGAGTGAATATTGATGTAATAGAAATCACATCTTGCTTTATTTTTAGATTAAAATGGCAGGATGAAAGACTCCAAAAAACAAACAGGAAACAGGAAATATAATTACATGTATGAAGGGAAAAATGTTTATCCAGTTAAATTTGTCCATATAGATCACAATTAGTATGGAATTAATTATTTTAATATAGGCCACTGATTGATC
Organism: Rhodeus uyekii; assembly: GCA_037043235.1. Taxonomy (NCBI): domain Eukaryota; kingdom Metazoa; phylum Chordata; class Actinopteri; order Cypriniformes; family Acheilognathidae; genus Rhodeus; species Rhodeus uyekii. The sequence continues at coordinate 1,400,667 of JAWRVZ010000037.1, read as the reverse complement.
TCAGTGTTGATATAATTCTGTCAGCTGTGTGTGTAATTTAAGATGATTATTAAAGTTTAATCTCTCTGTTTTTGTCCACAGGAACTCACTCTCTGAAATACTTCTACACTGCTGTGTCTGGAGACATTCACTTCCCAGAGTTCACTATTGTTGGTCTGGTGGATGAAAGGCAGTTTTTTTATTTTGACAGCAACTTAATGAAAGCTGTGCCAAAGACAGAGTGGATGAGCCGTGAGGGAGCAGATTACTGGGACAGACAGACTCAGATTGCTGTTGACGCTCATCAGACCTACAGAAACAACATCCAAATATTAAAGGAACGGTTTAGCCAGTCAAAGGGTAAGTTAATAAAACTACAAACACAGACAAAGCCAGTATGATCAAATACAGATTTTACTAATTAGTAATTTATCTTTTCCCATTCTAGGTAATTACATCATTGTGTGTAACTAATGCATCATTACATGCTAATGAAAAATCACTGATAGATTTTAGTGTCAGGAGAATAACTAGCACTTCTTTATATTATTATTAGAGACTTACTGAAAAACATTGTATATCACCTTTATAATTATAATGTTAATTAATTTACTCTGTGATTCAAGAAATCTCTGGCTCTTGATTTACAGTATTACAGTATCGGGTTACAGAGTTACTCTTCAACAGTGTGACAAATCTTAATATAAAATCCTGTTTAAGATTATTCATTTTCTAGACTATATCTTTTCTAATTAATCAGACTTACAGTTTTCTTACAGCAGATTATAAAACTCACAGAAATTCATATTATGCAAATGTAACACACACACACACACACACACACACACACACACACACACACACACACACACACACACACACACACACACACACACACACACACACACACACACACACACACACACACACACACACACAACACACACACAACACACACATCTGTCTTTCTGCAGGAGCTCCAGAACTGCTAAACTTTTATAAGAGACTTTAAGGCAGTATCTGGATGTAGTTTGTCTCGATTAACTGTATCTCAAATCAGTTTAAACAGAGTAAAGACATACAAGAGTATAAAGGAAGGAAAATAGATGAGAATGGATGAAAATCACTAAGAATTAAATTATTCTGTTTCTGAGACACAGTTCCAGTTCATTAACCGATCCATTAATGATTCTTTAAAAATAATTGATCCTATAACTAGAATCAACAAACAAATAAACAACAACAATACTACTTCTGGCAACATTTCTTTTTGTGTTAAAAGTACAGTTTATTATGACAGAATGTAAAACATAGAAACATAAACAGCTTTCAAACAAGATCTGAAGACAAGTTGTTTTTTTCAGATTTGCCTAATTTATGACCACTGTCTCTAAATTAAAATTAAATATGATTTTCAGGAAACTTTGAGTGTTATAAATTACTGTAGGTTTCTGAACTTTAGAAAAAATAAAGAAATGTAATGTTGCCACAGCCGGAGTAAACAGAGTAAAACAGCAGCAGTAAAAGAGGCCAAACGCAAGAAAGTGAAAGAGTTTGTGTGAGGTTTAATGTTGTATCTCACTGAGAGTTAGAAATGATTGAAATTCACTTTGTTGACTCTAGAACAGCATTCAATATAATGAAATTACATATATTAACATGTTATGTCTCACTAAATCTGTAACAGGGACTGGTTAAGATCCATCTGCAGTTTATTAGAGACAGGCAGAGACATGGTACAAACAGGCTTAGGTCAGATCACCAGGCAGAACAACAATGTCAGAGGCAAGGCAGAGAGAGTGGTCTAAACAGGCAGTAGGTCAGGGTAGGCAGCAAACAATCAAAGTCCAGAATCCAGATAAACAGTAAACAATAGGCAGGCGGCACAGAGTCAAGAACGAGGAACTAGGCAGAGTCAGTACACAGGCAAGAGAGAACAGGGTAAATAACGCTCAGAGATGTAGCCGGGGCAAACAAAACTTCGCACTGATCTGTTGGGTGGACAGGGTTAAATAATCTTATGGAAATGAGTGACAGGTGTGGGGTGATCAGTCCAGGAGAGTGGGTGTATGGGAATTGTAGTCCTAGTGCTTTTAGAACTCCGGAGAGTGCGACCTCCGGTGGTCGCTGGTGGAAACCTCGTTGGCATTTGTGACATTTTGTGGCATTTGTGATCCTCGATCAAGGGTGGGGGGCCTGGATCACTGCTTTCTGGTTCCACCCTCGGACCACCGGCCAGTTTTAGTAGCGATACATGAAAAGTAGGAGCGATGCGGTAAGTGGCAGGTAGTTCAAGTCGATAAGACACTGAATTAATCTGTTTGGAAATTTTGAATGGGCCCACATACCTGGGACTGAGTTTCTTAAATGGCAACCGTAAACGGAGATCCTTGGTTGATAGCCACACCCATTGTCCTGGTGTGTATCTCGGCTGAGAACGTCGGTGACGGTCTGCTTGTTCCTTGGTTCGGTTTACTGCTCGTTGAAGGTGGACGTGGGCTTGATTCCATACCTCCTCACTCCGTTGAAACCAGTCGTTGATGGCTGGAACCTCGGACAGTTCACCGGACCATGGGAATAGCGGTGGTTGAAATCCCAGAACACATTGAAAGGGTGTGAGATTAGTGGCTGGTTTGAGGATGGAATTCTGTGCGTATTCGGCCCAGGGAAGGAATCGACTCCAGTCCTCTTGATTCTGTTGGCAGTACATCCGGAGGAATTTGGTGATCTCTTGATTCAAGTGCTCGGTTTGTCCATTGGATTGCGGATGATATCCTGACGTGAGGCTTACATTTATGTTTAGCAGTCGGAAGAAGGTTGCCCATACCCTGGATGTGAACTGTGGGCCTCGATCTGAGACAATATCCTCGGGAAGTCCGTAGTAGCGGAATACATAGTGGAACAGCTGTTTCGAAGGCTGAGGGAAGCTTAGGCAGAGGTATTAGTTGGCAGGCTTTGGAAAACCGATCAATAACAGTGAAGATGGTGGTGTTACCTTGGGATACTGGTAGGTCAGTGATGAAATCGATGGCTATGTGGGACCACGGTCGTTGTGGGATGGGTAATGGTTGTAGTAATCCTGCTGGTAGCTGTCGGGGTGTCTTTGCACATGTGTGACAGGCATTCACAAAGTTATTAGTGTCCCCCTGCAGAGTGTCCCACCAGAATCTGTTCCATATCAGACGTGTTGTGGTTGCAATCCCTGGATGACCAGAGCTGGTAGACGAGTGTACCCAGCGAATCACCTTTTCCCTGAGTCGCGGAGGGACAAATGTTCGATCAGCTGGACATTCTGCCGGTGGTGGGTCTTGTGCGTGTGCTTGAGTAATTTCGGTCATTATGTCCCATTGAACTGGTGCCAGAAAAAGTGAAGTTGGGATGATGGGGTCTTGGTGGGGATTTGGGGAGGTGAGATCATACTGTCATGAGAGTGCGTCTGCCTTGATGTTCTTAGAGTCTGGGATGTATGTGATGGTGAAATCAAAGCGGGTGAAGAATAGTGCCCACCTGGCCTGCCGGGGATTAAGTCTCTTGGCTGATCTAGGTTGCGGTGATCAGTTAGTACTAGAAACGGGTGTCCCGCCCCCTCCAACCAATGTCGCCATTCCTCAAATGCCGCTTTCATGGCTAACAGTTCACGATGGCCCACGTCGTAATTCTGTTCGGTGGGTGAGAGTTTTTGGAGTTATAGGCACAGGGAAAGAGTTTGGGCGGCGTACCTTGTCGTTGGGACAGAATAGCTCCGATTCCAGTTTCTTCTACTAAGAAAACTTCGACTTCTACTACAAATGGTAAACCAGGGTCGGGATGATGTAGAATGGGAGCAGATGTGAAACGCCTCTTCAATAAAATTTCCTGCAGCCCCAGAGTCTATCAGTGCCTTGGATTTAATGATTTGTGCCTGATACTTTAGAATAACTGGTAGATCAAAGCAGTTATTGTAGGAAATAGATGAAATCAATAAACTCACCCTATGAGGTTGCCGTGGTGGCCGGGTGGGACATTCGGTTCTCAGATGGTCGCTGGTGGAAACCTCGCTGGCATTTGTGACAAAATCAAGGGTTAGATTAGGGTCCATGATTCACTGCTGGTGTCTGCAAGGAGTCGTTCAACATATTTGGGGTTTCCTGGTGTCAAATAGTGAAATTTCATGTTCAATCTGTCTCTCTTCCTCAGGTGTGCACACAGTCCAGCGAATGTACGGCTGTGAATGGAATGATCAGACTGGAGCAACAGATGCATTCAATCAGTATGGTTATGATGGAGAGGATTTTATTTCTCTGAATTTTATCTGGATGAGTTATATTTCCCCAGTGCCGCAAGGACTCTTCACCGCGAACAAGTGGAACAATGACAGAGGTTTCATTGAGAGAAACAGAAATTACTTCAGCACTGTCTGCATTGAGTGGCTGCAGAAGTATCTGGATTTTGGAAAGAGCAGCCTGCAGAAAACAGGTACATCAGTTTATTCAGCAGTGAACACTGTTATTTTTATTTATAATTTTTCCTTATTCATATTTATATTAATACAAAAATATCGTTTTTACAATCACTAGAAAACACTTTTCAGTACCTACGTAATTTTTTCAAATCTCTTCACTCAGTTCTCCTGACCAACTTTCCTCTCTGCACGGCAGTGAATTTCACATTCAAAACCCACTAAAACTACCAAACACCAGAACACTACCAAAGGTTTTCAACCCGCAAACACTTTATCAATCATAAAACACAGACCTAAGAATTTTTATTTTATTTTAGCTGTTTTAGTTTTCTACAAAACACAAATGACACTCTCTCTGCAGTTTATGTCACATGTCAGTGGCAATCATTGTCTTTTTTAACCGGGTTTGATGTCAGAAACACACCTTGTGCAGAAGTGTTGGATGATTTATAATAAGAGAGACAACTGATACGACTATGTATCAGTTGCTTATTCTCATGACACATAACAACACAGCTAAAGGTTTCTCTGTTAATGTCTTCACACACACCTGTGAAAGATGTTGAGTTCAGTGTGACGATGGAAAGAGCCGTTTGCAAGATCTGCTGTGTTTTCATAATTCTGTTAGATTACACTAATGCTGCAGAAACTACACTCTTCACCATGTGTGGAGCTTCGACTGAGAACACAAATCTAAATCAATAACAGAAGACTAATGATAAACACAGGTGTAAATTTAAATGTATCCCAAAAGTGTTTCATTTTATTAAGAGTTAAAGATAAGTATAAAATAATCCATCGTAGTAGCCTATAATAAATTAAATTAAATTAGAATAAATGTAAGTATGATACTTTTAAAAATAAGTTAATGCATATCAAATATTTCAAATTTATGATTTTAACAAACACAAAGACTACCAATTAACAGCCTTGGAAAGTTTCAGTAGGTCTTCAGAAGTTTTCGTTAAAAATATATTTTCCCCTTTTGAATGGATGATAATGAAATTGAAAGACTAACACTTGTGTAAGTGTTCAGTTTCATCAAATTACTTTGATTAGTAATTTATTTATTTTTAGATTCAAAATATATTTCTTTACAATACTACTGTAAAAAATGTAGCAAATTTCTGTCAAATTAATTTTGGTATTATGTTGTTGTTTTGAATTTAAGTTTAACCATTTTAAAAACTGGTGTATAGAGTTTGAGTGGTTGTTGTGTTGAAGTGAGTAAATATTTCTCTCTATCTATCTCTCTTTCTCTCTCTCTCAGTCTCTCCTCAGGTGTTTCTGCTCCAGAAGTCTTCCTCTTCTCCAGTCACGTGTCACGCTACAGGTTTTTACCCCAGTGGAATAACAATCACCTGGACGAAAAATGGACAAGAACATCATGAGGATGTGGATCTTGGAGAACTTCTTCCCAACGAGGACGGAACCTTCCAGAAGTCGAGCAGCATCAGAGTTACAGCTGATGAGCTGAAGAACAACGAATACAGATGTGTGGTGGAACATCAGGGTGAAACCAAGGAAGAGAAAGAGATCAGGACTAATGAGGGTAAGAGAAATTTGATCCATGATTTATGAATAAATCTTGATGTGAAATTATGAAATGTATGGGTTAAACATTTACTGTGATTGGCCATATTGGGCTGTCTTGGGTTTTGACTGTATTTTTTCTTTATTTTAAACATTTAATTTCATTTATTATCACAGATGTTTAATTAAAATGTAAGAAATAATTAAGATCCGACTATGCAACCATTTTAGACACATTGTACAGCTTCAATTCTACTCTCTTTAATTAACATGCCTGATTAGAAATACAAATCAAAATAAATATCAATTGGTTCTTACAATGGAACAACCTAAATTATTTTTATCATGCAAATAACCTGTAAATGACCTTTTTACCTGCATTGTGTAAATATGCATTTCTTGGAAGAAACATGGAAGAACTTGGTTCTTGGTTGTTTTCAGGTTTTAAATGTGTCAGTGGTAAGTTCATCATATATACATTAATCAACAATAATATATAGGCATCATCATCATATATTAGAATCTGTAATGTGATGTTTTGGTAATAATGTAAAATCATACAATAAATAAAAATAGACATTTTGTAACTCTTTAATGTAATATATATGACAATAAAAGTACAGAAATGTCTGATGTTCTTATTAAACAGTCTGACACAATCAGTCTGTTGTGAAGTTTTCTGTCTTAGGATCTGATGACGGTTACAACAGCTCAGTTGATTCACTTATATATAAATAAACATGGAAGTGTGTTTTCATTCATCACTGGAATTATTGTCTTACTCCTGTGAAATGAATGAAATGTAAAATGTTTTTTCTGATGTTTTAGGAAAAAGGAGTGATGCTTTTCCTTCTGTCCATCCTGCTTACAATTCTGCACTTAAACACACACAATCATTCACCCTGGGATTGGTCTGTCTTATGTTTCTACATTAATTCCATTTACAAAGTACAGTTTTTATTTCTTCTTCACTTCTGTTCATCATAATGTTTGTATTTAGTTAATTCATTATTTGTTAATTTTACACATTGATACATTTACAGTATAATAACCTAAATTGGAAAATGTATATTCATCTTTGTAGGGACAATGAAAAATGTACAAATCATTGATTTGTGAAAGATTGATTTGTTGGTTTGTTATAGCAGAACTGGCTATTAAGAAAAATAATAAACCTGAAGAGTTTATTGTAAGTGTAACGTGGATTGATTACTGAGTTTAAGCAGATCAGTCTCTCTGTGTGTTTGTGTCGTTTCTAAAGAGATGATTTCTCTTGGAGCTGCTAAGAAATCATGGAAACTGTCAAATTGATATACTTCTACATTTTAAATAATAATTTTAACAAATGTCGGCTTTGGATTGTGTTCCTTGCAAGAGATTTTTGATTTTTTTTTCTGTAAATGTTCTTCTGTTTTAAATAATGAAGATGATAAGAAGTTTATTTTGTAGAGACTCTACTATTAAACTTTCACATTAATATCTGAACAGTACAGTAAAATATAGATATTTTACTTTATGTGAGTTTTGTTCATCTAAATTAAGTGACATGTCCAGTCGTTAACTTAAAAAAGTTGCAATGTTGTTGATTATTTTAAAATGAATAAACCTCACAAAAAGGAGAACGTGGTGAATGTGTGTCTGTCTGTTTCTCTCTTACTATAACACCAGAATATGCAGTTAAATGTTTTATCATCACATGTTCAACATTATGAAACTTAATTTTACTTCTCAAAGTTGATGCTGCTCATTTCTCGCAAAAACTATTCTTTAGTACTTTAATGTAATTTTTAGGGTCAGTTTTCAACTCTTGGTTTAAGTATTCATACAATTTGATCAAAAATAGAATCAAAAATTGATCAAAAATATCAAAAATAGAAATCTATAGTGACTGTAATGAGTCTGGAACATCTAGTTGCTTGATAGAAATACAATTACAAATCCAGTATTTCTTGTTTTAAGGGACTATAAAAAGTATGAAATGTTGCCTTGAAGAACTATTTCTACCTTGATATACTGATATACACTTGATATACCCAAATCTACAATAAATTTGCTATTGTACAAGTTTAATTAAGCATTATTGACATCCGTCTACAGTGGTAGACTTATATCAATAATGCTTAACTACATTGAAGGCGGAAAATCAAAATCTATTGTCTCTTCTATTTATATTATATATTTATATTATTTTATTTTTCCTATTTATAGCTATATTCTTTTCTTTGTCTTATTTTTCATATGTTCTTTTCCTTTTTCTTATTTGAATGATTTGTAAAGAGTGATTTATAATCAAGTTAGGGCTTTTTATTAGCTAAAAACCTTCCTTTACTTTTCTGTAGTTTTCCATAGAGTAAGGATGAATATTGTCAGCACTTCTCAACAAATAGAACATGTTATCAGAATGTTTTGGGTACAAAACTAAACAAACTAAACAAACAGTGCAAACTAAACTTCACTAAAATTTCTTCTATTGACTGCACTTCTGACTCCTGGTCTTCATTCAACATATCTGGTCCTCGGGTCTTGACTTAAATCCCCTACAACATCTTTAAGATAGAAATAAAACAAATTATTAGTGACGTTACCCTTCCTGTGCACTTCCTGTCAGTAAGGTCATTAGTACACTTCCTGTCAGTTGTGTCAGCACTTCCTGTTCCCTTCTGTGATGTCTTCCTGCAGCTGTCTTGTTATTCACTTTTCTTGTTAGTCTTGTCAGGTGTTCCCTATCCTCTCATGTATAAAACTCTCTTGTGTTCCCATGTCTTTGTCGATTGTTGACGCTATGATGTTGATGTCCCGTTTGCTAGTGTGTTGATGCCGTTTCTCCGGTTTGCACATGTGTGCAGTTTTGTTTGCTATTTAAAGTGTTTTGTTTTTCGTTTATGAATAAAGTGAGTTTGAGTTTGGAACCTGTTCTCCTCGTCATCTGTCTCTGCATCGCACACGTTCTCTAAGCGTTACAAGTGAAAATCTTCCAACACATTAATGTACATAATTAGTTTAGCAACCAAATGTTACATGACAAATATAGAAACATATTTGGATTTTTGCTGAATGTGAGAGAGGAGAGCCAATGTGTTTCAGTTTTGATTTTATTCATTTTGGCTTGAATTTGTAAATTGGCTTTTTTTATATTGTTTATAACAAATGCCAATATGTCTAATTTGTGTTCTATTTAATAGTTTAATATATAATTTCATAATGACTTGTTTCATTGTTGTTCTTAATACCATACAATTTAAAGGATTTGTTGTGGAGTGAGAGGGAAATGGCCTGTGCTACAGTGTTTATAACACAGTTCTTAGTTTGGGAAGAAGGAGGCAGGAACCGGTAAACATTTAACCACTTTTAACAAACAAAAAAGCATTGTGGCGATCAGGGAGAGGCCGAGGGACGTGAAAGCAGCGATTGTCCTAATGATTGTAAAAAGAAAAAGAAAAAAAAGATGCTAATTCTGCTGTCTTCTTGCTTATAAAACTGCATGTAAACACACACATGGTGGGATTGATCTGTCTTATGGTTCTACATTGATTACATGTAAAAGTAAAATTTTGGTTCACCCACACTTTCTGTTCATCTTTTGGTTTTAATTAATTTTATGAAATGGGTTTGTTATGCTTGTAAGTTTCCTTTGCTTGTGTTTTGAACGATTTAGATGAAAGTCTGTTCTACAGAATATTTGATTCTTGTTAAATAACTGCGTTAAATTAGGTGCAGGAGGATGAGGAAGGCAACAAAACACTTAAAAAAAAGCAAAAGGTGTTGTGGCAAATCTGTAGAGTCTAAGTTCTCTCACTGAGTCAATCTGATAAAGAAGGCTAAGAGTCGCAGTTTCCAAGTCCTCCAAAGAAAACTTTATTGCCGGCAAGAAAGTGAGATGATAACTTTACATCTGAGTGCAGAACACCATGCATCAGATTTTTGAGTCAAATACATCCCATTATATATTTTTCTTCCAATGTCCAATAGTAAATATTCCAGTCCTCTTTTCTGGTGACTCCACCTCGGCCACTTGCTACCATAAATTACAATTACAGATTATTTTGTTAGAGGAGCCTCCTTTTTTCTTGTTCTCAAGAAGTTTCATTTTAACAAGCTTTTCAAGGCCACTCACTCTCTGTGCCTCTGTTTTGGCCCTGTTCCCAGACATGGCGCTTTTCCATCAAATCATATGTTCACATCATTAGCAGGTTATATGCTTTCACTATCTCTACACTTAAGTTTTGAATGACATTAATTTCTCCAACAAAGGCCACTTCTTGTGAAAACTGCAAATGTAGAACAAAGGATAACAGGTGGAGTAACAACAACCAAACATTAGTATCAACGGACAAAGACAGAATGATACAGGGACGATGGGACACAGGTGACAAGAGTGACGAGGTGATTGATGACAAGACAGAAATGGGAAGAGGGTGGAGACAAGACAGAACTGTGACAAAATGCTGTACTATGAAGCTTTTACATGAATGTATGAACAGATATCTGAATACATATTTTCCTTTATTTGAGGTTAGTACATATAAATTGAGTTACATAAATGTGTTTGTAAATTGATTGTCTTCAGTTATAATGTGATTTTGATTCTTTTAAAATAAATAAACTTCACAAAAACTATCAAAAGGTAAATGTTTGTCTTTCACTCAAACATCACTCAAACAGAATTCAGAATCATTAGAATCTCTTAATTAACTGTTGCTCCAAAAGAAGAAAAACAGAACAATATTTAATAACCTGATTACTGCCCAGAGTTGATATGAAAGATGAATCAGAATCAGAATCAGAATGATTTTCTTTGCCACTGCAGGGATTAAGAATCATTTGTATAATTTGTTAAAATCAAATGCACTTCAGTAAGAACAAATGAAAATGCCCAATAAAAAATATTTATGCCAGGCAGTACAGAGAGGTGCAAGTGGAGTGAACATATAGATAATATTTCAAACAAATAATTATTTCACCGGCTGGGAAAACCTAAAATAAGCAACACAAAAAACTCAAAACAAACAGTCACCATTCTTTCCCAGGATAACCATGCCATATCAGTCTCTCCAGGAAGCAGATCTGTCACTGTGTGTGAGAGTAGAACAGGCAAATGGGCCCCGGACGCTAGAGGGCCCCAAATCACGACTTTGGAACTATTATTCATTTTATTACTTTTTTGTGATTTTTTTCTTCTCAAATATACGAACATGTTGACTAAAACTTTCTATACTGTGGTAAAATAAAAATTAATATCTGTGAACTATAGAAAGTAAGAAGAGAATGTTTGCACCTTTCCTCGTCACTTCAAAATACAGCGCATAAACTAAACCACACAAAAAAAAGAAAAAAAAGAACAATGGGTGGAAATAAGCATCTGTCAGGAGAACAAAAGAGAAAAAAGTAGGGATGAAGACGTTACAAATCAGAATAAACAAAACATTAGAGATGATTTTAGTTCTTCTGTGTCAGTGCAAGTTAAAAACTGAACTTTATTCTTCAGAGAAACTATGAATGTGGTTGTTGCATTAAATCTGTCACAGTGGACCTGCAGAACTCATTCATTAATCTGAATCTGATAAACAATTATGTGCTATAGATTTGGCCTTCATATCATTAAAGCACACAATTGCACGATTCACACCTTTTGATGAAATGTTAGAAAATTAAGCAAGCATGAAAACAAGATTTGTTCAAGTTTAATTGTGTGTTAAACTGCTCGAGTCTAAAAGCACCAGTCTGTGGTGTTACTCCAGCTTCAGTTGCTCTGATACATAATGACCCAGACGTGAGGGTCAGTCAATGGCATCTAGCAGTCATCTAAAAACTGTCTAAACACTCTAGCCACGTGTTTCACATATTCAGTGAAACAGAAGTCTATGCAGATTCATTCTCATTCATACCTACAGGCAAACTTACAGTCTGCAATTCACCTGTCCTGTATGTCAATGTCAGCACTGAGAAAACACACACACACACACACACACACACACACACACACACACACACACACACACACACACACACACACACACACACACTCCTCACAGAAAGATTTCCTGCCACAGCTGGGTCTCTTAAGCTGCACAGACATGATTATTACTGTTCATGTTGTTATTGTTTTTGTAATTATTATTGCTTCAGGAGTTTTATTTCTTTCAACTTTTTTAATATATAAAAAACAAACAGCTGCATTCGTCATTCATGTTTGTTACATATGCAATAATAATTATACAATACAATTATTATTAAAATAATAAGAATAATGCAATCAGTAAAATGAAAATATTTAGTCTTATCCTATAATGAAATACTGATTTATGTGAAAAATCATTTGGACTTCTAAGATAAAAGTTAATAATTTATTTATTACTCCCTGTTATCTTTTTAGGTCAGTGTGTTATGAATGACATGCTTTCTGAATGAGAATTGTTGACAGTGTTATTGTGAAATTAACTTCACATCATTAGAAACAATTGTGAATAATTTTGAATTATTGTGTGTAAACCGTGTTTTAGTTGTGTTTAACGTGTGCCACTTGGGTTTTCTGTTTAGCAACACAAGTTCATCACAGTGCAAAATGTGTTTTAGTGAGTAAGAATGTGTTTAGACTTTTGCTGAATGCTTTGCAAATGGTGTCTGACTGTCTGAACTTGTTTAAGGTTTTGCAGAAAGTGATTTATTCCACTTATTGGTTTAGACCATTGATATAAACAATGAGTTTACATGATTGGTTGAGATCAGTTCATCAAACAAAAAAGCTCAAAGTTCAGAGTCTTAAAAGTAAATATTTTATTTACACTATTTGTACAACCAGCATTAAAAATCTGTGAATATAAAAGATACAGCAGTCTAAAAATCTTAAGACTGAAACACAATCCACAAAACTTGATCGATAACTGAATCGATTAAGACCAGTTTTACCTATTCAGACTTTGAGAAGAAAAAGTGAAAACAGGAGCTGAAAAAGGGAGATGACATGTAAAATCACCTTCATGTCCAGATGTATTTCTCAGGACAATAGATACAATGAACAGACAGACAGTTATTCTTGAGGACTAAAGATAACATTGATGAAATGAAAACTTTTCAGAAAACTTTGTTGTTTAGAGTTTAGAAAAAAAATAAGCTATTTACCACATGCTTAAATTCAGTGTCAGTGGACTCTGCATAAAACAGAAATTAATTTTAATAAAACTGCATTTCTTTGGGCATTTAATAGAGCGGGCCCTATCGTGACGTAGTTTTACGACAGCCGCCATTTTGGGGGACAACTTCTAATCAATGTCATGAGGGAAGCGACGTTAAAGCCAGTGTTATCGCAGAAAAAAAAACGTTTTATGTAAATCTAGTGAGAAAATTGAGCGTAAGAGTCAAACTAAATATAGAGATGGACTTGAGAATGTTGAAAGAGACAGGTACGATGCAAAAATAGCGTTAATAAAGGGACAGGATCCGTATGAAATTGTGACCTGGTCTACGGACGTCAGTCTTCTACCGAACACAACATACATTAATGTTCTCAACTATCTGGTTTTCACTTCAAGTCCTTATCCGTTGTTTTCACGGACGTCACAAAACCTGCGTAGTTACCCACCATGCACTGCGCACCGCCATTTTGAATCCCTACTGTCAGTGTCAACTCGTATATCTTATTGACGATCGTCGCTAATTTTACTTGTTATCATACTCTTTATTACTCTAATACTACATATTTGTAGATTGTAAATCAAAAACAATTAACATAAGTGACTTCTGTTGTGTTTATGGATACATGCGGTGGAATGAGGACAAGTTACCGCAGTTTTAGAACGCTCTGTACTTTCACATTCATGAACCTCTCCATGGACTGAATTAACATGAACAATAGTGTTTTCATCACTGCTCTGTGTCTTTAATGCCTAAAAAGGATATATAAAATATAACGTTAGGTGTTATTTTAACTGCTGAATCGAATTTCAATATAAAGGACGTTAGACAAATTGGTTGAATTTAACTTGTATTATTTTAATTGTTGAATATGTTTCCAATTTATAACAATAAACAAAAGGTAAAGGAATGTCAAATACTGCTAAAGGTTGAGTTTATTGAGTTACGAAGGCATTTTGGGGAAAGTTACTAGTAATTAGGACAAAGTGGGTGGGGTGGGTTATTGTCTGTCGACTGTAACACATTTTTACTTTTGGTATAAATTGCAGCTTCTAAACATATTAAATATTGTCAATACATTTAAACTTACCCCCTACAAAATGTTTAGAGCATATGATCGTTCTATTCCATTTTTCTTCAGTCTGAATGTCAGCCCTGTGATCGCAGCTTTCCATACACGTCGCCTTTCTTCTGACAAAATTCGTGTTCTTTCACATTGTCCAGTTATCACTTTTGGAAGTTTAAAAAATCTTACATCTGTACTTACTCCTGGTCTATTTGAACATCCAAAAATTCCACAGATAGGCATTTATGAGCATACGTTTTGAATATACAAGCTTTGTTGTTGCTTTGCATAGGGAATCAAAATGGCGGATATGCCGGTACGCAAGTTTCGATGACGTCACGTGAAAACAACGGATACAGCCGAAGATCTTCAGTGTCACAAAGGACTTGACGCTTACAATCAGTGTGTGGCTAGTGTGTGGCTGGGTGCGAGAAGTGGTGTCCTGTGTTATCAATGACAGATGTGTAACAACTGCCAAGGTAGATTAAATGGTTTTCATTAGCAATAAAGTTTATAAAAAAAGAGGCATTCCTACTTTCTAATCCAACAGTTTGGACCAAAAATATTTTCATTTAACATCTTTATAAACTTTTGTTACCTGAACAGATCTTGCATAATGCTGTTTATTGATGTCCTACATCTGTATGAAAAGCTAGGATTAAAGTATGATTTTTTCTACAGAAAATACCAAAAACCCCAAACAGAGGTATTGTTAGGTCAGGTATTGTTACATATATTATCGGCAAACTGTTGGATACCGCCTTTTTGCAGGCAAATAATATACATGGATATAATGCTTTATAATTGCAGCGCTTTATGTGTGTGTCGTGGGATGGTTTTTATTCACTGTAGATCCGGATAAGCACATCCATGTGATCTAATCATGATCTACATTGTTCACCTTTAATTTTATTAGGTTTTTGATGGGCAAGAAGCAAATAGTGTATGTCCAGATCTGGATGATAGCATTGAATATTTCTGACATGAATTCGACTGTTTGCATTTCTCACGTCTGGCCTTTGACAGCTGTTGTGTACGATCACTTTGGTGTGTTATTATTACCTTAGGCAGCCTAAAATATGACTGTTTCACAATATGATTAACATTCGGTGCACGCTGTATGCAGCTCTACTTGTCCCCCATTATGGTGGCGACGGTGCATTCACCCCTTATCACAAACACAATTTTACTCTATATTATACAATATGGTGAGCAAAGAAACTCAACTGTTGTAATGATTAGTGTAACTGACACTAACTGTAAGTCACTTGATATGTCATGTTTATTTTATCATTTAAATATTTTGTATAAACTTTTATTTTGAAACTGTTTAGAGCTGTTTGAGTTAAGACTTTTATTATGAAGAGTATACAGTGACTTTGCTAGAAAGAGATCGACAGCACGCGGCAAGTTCAAGAGCTGCACATGTTTATTGTTTATATGTAATCATCTGAAGTTGAAAGGACCTTCGTTGCAAGATTTAGCTAGGGATGTGCCAAACGAAGCTTCTGAAGCAGTGAAGCTTTTACATGAAACTGTGTCGGTGCTTCGAAGCTTTTGACACAGCGCTCTACTCTGCCATCTGGTGCTCAATAAAAACTCCTACACCAACTGTGTCATTCAGATGTTTTGTTCATTTGGGAAGGTTTATTTGTATATTTTATAAGTTTAATTTGTATTGTGCAACTTTTTGTGTGTGTGTGTGTGTGTATTCCTTACAAAACAACACAAACATGCATATTGTTAAAAAACAAACTAAAAAACAAATGCACAATTACAAATGCATTTACCGTATTTTCCGCACCATAAAGCAAAATGATTAAAGGCGCATGCTAAGCCCATGCTAAAACATACGGTCTACAAAAAAAAGGTAGCGGAAGCAAAACAGTAAGTTTGTTTGAACTTTATTCTACTATTTAACAATAGGCTACACTCACATTATGTTTTAATCAATCCATCTAAATCCATCAAAGTCCTCATCTTCTGTGTCTGAATTGAACAGCTGGACTATTTCGCCATCAAACATGCAGGCGAAATTTGACTCCCCGCACAAATCTGACTCTCCCCTCGCATGCATTCATACAAGCTTCCTTGAGTATATTCGCTTATCGCTCAATATTTTTTTCTACACCGCAAACACGCAGAACGTGCAAACACCCACCCAACATGTGAAAAAAAAAATTAAATATTATCATATTTAATATAATTCATGCACAAGTACAATGAGGAGAGTAACACATTTTTTTCTAGTCTTCATGCAGCAGGAACACAATTTCAATGTGAAATCAACAGTTTTGCTGGTGCAATCCATCTGACATGTTTTTTGCATTCTTAATATACACATTTAATATACACACTTTATAGACAATTTCATTTTATATGTATTAATTTGTGTAGTTAAAACATCTGCGCACTATGGGACGGCTCAATCTATGCGCTCTGTGAGTCCGTCGTGACGTGCAGGGCCGGCCCGTCCAACAGGCGATACAGGCGGTCGCCTGGGGCCCCTCTTTGATTTGGGGGCCCCGCGACCCGCACATGATGTTACGCATTTTTAGAAGTTTTATTTTTTCAAACGTCCACACGTATTATGAGTGATCATGTGTCAGTTAAAACATTTTTGTAGTGCACAGACCCCATTAAACACGATACAATTCACAATGACGGTGAGCATACAAGAATATAAAACATATTTTATTAAAAGAATATCTCTGAATAATTCATACATGACAAATAGCTGAAAACGATAATAATAAAAATAAAAAAACTGTCTAAATAAAAGCGGAAAAAAGATTAGAAACATACACAGCAGCACCACACTCTATTTAGCATAACACCTCCCGCAATAGGCTATTGGATGAACTAGAATGTCATAACGTATTCCTAGTACAGATTCCACATATTCCACTTAGCCACTTATCTCTGTAAATTCCTTTCGATATATACTCGAGAAAGTGTCATAAATAAGTCTAAAGTTATATAACGTCATAAGTCTGGTTGCTATTTTGATCGAGGTACAGTGTTACCTCGAGATACGAAATTAATCCGTTCCGAGGCGGACTTCGTATAATGAGTTTTTCGTATCTTGGAACACATTTTACATGTAAAATGTCTAATCCGTTCCAAGCCCTCCAAAAACACCCCATTAAATTGCAATATTGTTGTTGTCGACAGTATTCGAACCTGCGCAGAGGAACCTCAATGGATCTGTAGTTCGTCGCTTTAACCTCTCATTGGGTTCCCGCCCAATTGGGCTCCTTTTGGTAGCGTCAGACCGGAAAAAAAATGCATTGGGCTGGTGGATAAAAATTGGGCTTGTTTTTGATGACAAACCCGCCCAAATTTCCTATATAAATGCATATAAATTCCATTAAAACAAGCCTACAAATGCATATAAATTCCACTAAAACACCCCCCCCCCCCCCCCACCCCTGTCAACAATCGTGTGTAGGTCGCTCTCTCCAACCCCGGGTTTGAGAGAATGGGCGTTTTTTTTTGCTCTAGTTGGGCTGGAAATCGTCAGTCCAATCTGGCAACACTGGTTTCGAAGCTGTGTCGAAAACTCGAGACGTGTGTCGACACAGGGTGTCGAGCTACCCATCCCTAGATTTAGCTCTCTTTTGGTGTTAAGCAGCCAATGAAGTGAGTTTTTCATTTATATTTCGTTTATATATTTTGTGATTTCAATGTGATTGTGTTGCCATGTGGAAATGATCGATGTCTGAATGATGATTTTATTATGCTGTTCAATCGAACTTATATTTGTTTGGAAAGTGTAAATGGACAATATTTGGGGGGGGGGACGACTGTTCAATCGCCTCCATAGGGACAGCGCCACGGGCCGGGGGTTGGGGACCACTGCTGTAGAGCAACAGCGACCATCGCCATAGAGTCTTCAATAGAAGGAGCACTGACACCTGATATGTGAACAAACATCAAATCAACAGTTGCAGAACATCCTGACTGAAATAAACATTCTTTTGGAAGTGAAAATATTAATCAGACTGTCACTTGTCACACATGCTGTAGTAAAATGGAGAAAGAAGTAAGCAAAGGGAGGATAGGGAACATGGTGTTGTTGCTTGTAAGCTGCACCAACTGACGCCCCTTTTCTTGCAGACGAAACGGTAGCTTCTGTACAATTGGATTGACGCCTATTGCCGTACATCTATCGGTTCTCTATAATCCTCTGTTTAGGACAGCAGGGATGTGGGAGTCTGTTTCCACTGAAACTAGTAAACTCTCTGGACAGATGACCAGCCCATTACTGGACTCACTCTCTCTTGTTGTGGATTTGATGTTGTAGTTTTTCTCTTTATAAAAACAACACTTCTCAAAGGTCTTTGAAGCCAGAATTTAGGTTTTATTCTTCCAAACAAAACCGAAAAATCAAAAATCGATCTGCAGATCTCCTCATGACACAAAGAAATCCCCCATTATATACTCTTAAGTTCTAGACGTTTAACACCTCTCATGTGGCAGTTTTTCTCTCTGTGCATTGTATTTTGGCCTGAGCTCAACACTCTGTAATCATATTAGACATTCAACAACTAGAACCATACATAGAGTACAACACTCAGAGCCCTGAGTTTTGCGAGACGTGCATCCTGTCAACTTGCAGACATCAGTAGTTTCTCAGCTGATAACCATCATACATATACAGATAATGGTCTATAATCATTCAGTTGAATTATATTTTGATACTTATTATTTATGCAATAAGAACTTCAACATTCTTTCATTCATGTCCAGTTGAATGCCATGCATCTCTGGGTAATTCAGTATCTCCAGTTTACAATAACTAAAACCGAAGTATAAATACTGCTATGAATGCTGCTTTCCATTGTTTAATGATATGATGTACTTTTAAGAGGATTAGTGTTTTACTTAATGATGATATGTTCATATGCTTTTGCGCATGATTAATTATATTGGGTAAAAGATGCTGATGTTAAGGAATCAATAATCTTCAGAACTGTTGAAACATGACAAAGGAAGTAGGATGTGTCTGAAGATCTGACAAAAGGAACGTGTGTGTAAGGTGGTATGCCAGATAAGGGGATGTTTTCTGTATGTTGAGGCGTCTTTGGATCCTCACTTTATGTTAACCTCGTAAAAAGCTTATGTGTGCAGAAAAAACAGGAACCGAGATGGGAGAAGCTCTCAACTGAAGAAACAGATATCAATCAACATCTGTCAGGAAAAGACCGCCTACTTGTTGTTAGATTGTATAAATATGAGGGTCTTAAAGGCGGGTGTTGTCACAGACCTCCTGTGCATGAGACCCAGAGCTCTGTATACTTTATTCATCTGACTTAATTGATTATTAAATAGTTAAACGAAAAGCCGTCTTTGCTCTCCTCATTAAAAGAACATGCGGACTTGGGGAATTGATGCAGAGTCCAATAATTTGGTGACCCCGACATGATGAGAAAGAGTGGAAAATTTTTGATCTTCTCTTGACATCAGCCGGCCCTCATAAAAAAAGGTAAACAGATGCCTGTTTTATATATCAAAGATCTGCGAATGGCTGAATTCCTGGGGGAAGGGCCCTGGAGATATGTTCGACTCCTTAAGTTCATAAAAGGAAAATTGAATAATATTAGGATTGAAGAGAAAATTAAGTAGTGTTGGACATTTTTTTAAGAAAAAAAAAAAAAGAGGTTATACTGCATGTGATTGATTAAAAGAAAGACACGGGATCGGATGATCCAAGGAATCTTGATCTGTAATCAAGTGTCTGAGGTGTAAATCTGACAAAAAGTGTCCAAGCAAAACAAAGTGTGTCAGAGGGGTGATCAGGACCTAACGTCTTGTGTAAACTCACACAAAAAAAAAAAAAAAAAAAAAAAAAAACACATTCAATTCAATCACGTGCAAGTAGTGGAATAAAGGAGTGTGAAAGTTGCAAATAATGCATGAGAGAGAAATTTGATTGGGGAACCAGCCTCGTAAAAAAGACTAAAGTAAGGTACCTGTATACAAAATATCTAAAGTCTGGTGATAAAATAATTATTATATTTGTGCAATAAATAGAAAACAGATTGATTATATAAGAGTCAATATATAGAAGAGGAAAAATAAGCAAAATAAAACGATAATAAAGTGATGAATAGTAGATAATAAGAATGCACATGTAAAAAATGTTTTATCTTATATTTGAAGACGTCTAAGATTTGTATCTCGTTATCCCTGGAGGCAGTATATAAAATGATGCATGGCAGTGTAAACTATAATAACTTGTGCAGAGTTTTGAACGAGAGCGGGATTGGGTGACCAAGTGTAGAGAAAAATAGATTAAAAGGGAATTCTCTGATGATGGTGAGGAAAACCGTATTCACCACCACTAGATTATTTTGAACATTGCATGCAAACCTAGAAGAAAAATCATGACTGATTTTATGATAGGGAGAATTATTTAACTATATTATACTCTGATAATTGAAGAAAGATTATTGCTGCATAATGCAAGGAAGAAATGGCTTGCTTTTTCCTGCAACAAAGAACTTGCTTCACTGACAATAGAATGGGGGAACTGCTGCAGCTGAGATTTTTAGATGAAGGAATCATTGAAAAAATATATATTAAAGAGTGAAAATAGATATAGAGCTGATTGCTCTGACAGAATTGTGTTTAAAAAGTTTTGAAAGTTCAATTTGATTCATGCGGATCTCTTGAGTGTTTAAATTTCAGATGATTCTGGAATTTTGCCTTGATGAGAGGAAGCAACAAGTGAAAAGCAAAGTCTGCAGAGAGAAGAAGGGGGTGATGGGCTTCCAGACCCTTCCTGAAGAAGAATTCAACACTGTCTGAGAGGACAGCATGGAGAAAGACTGCAGGAGTAGGTGAAACTTTCACTTGAGACTTTTCCTGAGGACAATGAGAACATGCTGAGATACAAAACTGTGGCAGAATACATGAAAAGCCAAAGTTAAGAAGAAACAGAGGAAGAACTACAGGACAGAATAGACCCGGTATTCTAATCTGCAACACCAGGCATTTGAGTGACATCACAGTCTGACGAAACATGCAGATCAAGAGCCAAACGGCTTCAACAGACTGATGAACTGACTCCCTTACGGGCACAGGTGTGGCATCTAAAATGATCACAAGAGAGACTGCTTCAAATATATTTAATTATTATATTAATTAAATTATTTTTATTATTCACTGGTCTTAAAACAGTTCATTGTATTCTCAGCTAAACTAACCTTTCTGCTCTTTCAGTAGGAACCAATCCAGCCCAATATCGCAATAAAGAAATAAGAAATTAATTGAGAGACAGAAGTGGGTGCTGAACTCACCAAACAGATCAAACTGAGGCTGGATTTGGTGTAGTGAGGGTTTAGATTACATTAAACATTTAGGGCTAAAAGTATAATAGAATTATAAATAATAAAAATAAAATAAGTATAATAAAAATAATAAATAACTCTAAGGTCCAAATTCATGAAATCAGGAATGCTGTCATCACTGGGGTAATGAGATGGAAATGTTGTGGGCCATGGATCCATGATTATGAGGAGATCTCCAATTTATTCTAAAGAAATTAGCTCATGAGCAGTAACAAAAAGAATATGAAAAATCTTAATTAGACGAATAATAAAATGCATTTGATAAAAATTCACTAAGATTAGGCCTATAATTGTAAACTATGAGAAACAGAAAAAGGGGGAAAACAAAGGTTCGTAAGAGTCTAAAATGAAGTGTAGGGCCTAGATTCAGAAATGTTTGATGAAGTTATGTTCAGACTTTGTGGAATTCCACAGCTAAACTTGTGTTCCCCATTTAGATCAAAACCAGCTGATCAGCAGACTCAGAGAAAATGGCCAGTCTGAGTGTGAATGAGTATGAATGGAGTGAGAGATGGTGTCAAGTCAAGTCAAGTCAAGTCACCTTTATTTATATAGCGCTTTTTACAATGTAGATTGTTTCAAAGCAGCTTTACAGGAAAAACAATATAAAGAAAGTTTGTGTCAGAAGAGACACTAAGGCAAATAAAACATTTTGCCAAAACAGCTGTGTTTAAAACTTAATATGTGGGCCCACAGGGCAAATAATGCTTAAGAAAAATAATGACCATGGATATGTTTCCTGGTCAGAACCTGGGTCAATGGTTGTGGCAGAAAGAAACAACAGTGCCACATTTGCGCAAGTGAATAACTTCTATTTTTCCTTTGCAGAATAGCATGATGAGTCGATCTTTTCGTAAGTTGGTCAGGCTTTTACATGTAAATTGTCTAATCCTTTCCAAGCCTATAGAAAACATCACATTCAATTATATAATAAAGCTATGCTTGTTCAGTATGGTATGACAAGCACATCCCAGCTTCATACTTCTCAATTATCTCCCTTTTCGTCTCCATGGAGAGCATCCTCTTCTTCCCTTTCACTTTCACTCTAAATGAAATGGGAGAGGAACGCCGCTATGCAGAGGCTGGTGGGAGCGATGCTGACCAATAGGAGAGCAAGATGCTGCAGCGAAAGCCAGCGTCAGAGCCGGGAGCAGTGTTGCCAGATTGGACGGGTTCCCGGCGGGTTTTAAGCTGTAGTTGGGCTTGAAATCTTCAGTCCAATCTGGCAACACTGGCCAGGAGACAGCCAATGGGAGAGCGGGACGATTGGTGCGAGTTTCCGGGTCAGTGACGCGTGAATTTCAAAACAAAACTCGGATATCGTCGCCTCAGCCGAGATTTTGTTTTTCGCATCTCGATCATTTTGTCGTTACTCGGGCGAAAAAATCGAAATCTTTTATCGTACGTTGAACTTTTCGTACGTAGAGCGTTTCGTAAGTCGGGGTTCTACTGTATTAACTTGAACAAAGTGGGTTGAGCGCTTTCCAAAGACCTAAGAATTTATGAGATGATAATTACGACAAAGGATTGTGTAAAGGATAAAAGGGAAATTTATTATGGAAAAAATGCAAATGACTAAGCTGTGAGAAAGATAATATAAGAGGTAATAAGGGATTAAACTCTGCTGATAAGAAGACAGAAGTGCATCAAATCGGGACCAGGACAGCATTCAGCCCACATGAACTTTCCACAGGGCACCAAGAAGGGCAATGAGGCAGATGTGCAGATGTTGTCACTAACAAAAACAGTTAAGGTCTCATTCACAGGTGACAACACCTCAATTCCAGAACGGTTTCCAGTATGGTCAATCAATAAGGACCAGTGAGTGCGTGCTGATCTCAAAGGAGGAACGGGGAAAAAAAGGAAGACAAAGAGAAGGAGGAAAGAGAGTCAGCAGAAAAGAAAAAGTGGAAGAATCATGCAGAACCAGAAGAGGGGTGAAGGCAGGAAGTATGACGGGATTAGAGACAGGAAGTAGAAAGAGAGAAAAGGAAAGTGGGGAAAGGATAAAAATGGAAGACATGATAAGGATGAGGGATATAGCAACGACCCTTAATTGGGGGAAAAATGGAGATGAAGAGGAGGATAAAGACAGGTGGCTAAAAGGATGGAATCAGGAACGACTATGTTCATGAGGAGAAGGACACAAGGGTGGCTCTGCAGGAACTGCAGGACCGAAAGGGGGAGGATTGTGCAGATAAAAACACAAAACCACACAGAAAACCCTGACAATTCAAATCGACAAGTTTGAAAATGTTGTGGGAGAAAAGGAGATTGTTATGGGCAGGATCTAGCTATCCTGATCACAGGAACAATATCTCGAGCAGACTACCTAAGGTAGTACCCTAATTATAATGGGTAGAAGATGTTAAGGAATCAATAATCATCAGAACTGTTGAAACATGACAAAGAAAGTAGGATGTGTCCCGAAGAGCTGACACAAGGAATGTGTTTGTATGCCAGATAAGAGGATGTTTTCTCTCTTTATGTTAACCTCGTAAAGAGCTTATGTGTGCAGAAAAAACAGGAACCGAGATGGGGAAGCTCTCAACTGAAGAAACATCTGTCAGGAAAAGACCGCCTACTTGTTGTTAGATTGTATAAATATGAGGGTCTTAAAGGCGGGTGTTGTCACAGACCTCCTGTGCATGAGACCCAGAGCTCTGTATACTTGATTCATCTGACTTAATTGATTATTAAATAGTTAAACGAAAAGCCGTCTTTGCCCTCCTCATTAAAAGAACATGCGGACTTGAGGAATTGATGCCGAGTCCAACAGTTTACAGGAGAAACTGAGAGAATTGGTGAAACATCTCAAGACAATAATATAGAAGGATTTTATTTTTTTACCGACAAACACTGTTTCTCAACAACAGCAAGCATGCGATCTGTAGTGCTTTTGCTGCTCGGAGTTCATCTGGCTTATGCTGGTGAGTAAATGATTGTGGTACAAGTTGTTGTTGATTTAAAACATGGCGGTACAAGTTGTTGTTGATTTAAAACATGGCGGTATAAGTTGTTGTTGATTTAAAACATGGCGGTACAAGTTGTTGCATGGCGGTAAAATGTGCAGTTTGGTTATTTAATTACACAAAAAATATCAACATAAAGAGCACATGAGTCAAACGTTCTCGACAATTTCCAAAAATAGGAAGCTTACTGACTATGATTATATTATATAATAATATGATATGATAAACATGATCCTCAGAAGCATGTTATATTTAAACGTAACTTATTATGTATTACATTTATATTTGGATAAAAATAAATATCCTTTACTGACAAAATATTCTTAACTGAAAATTAAATTATACGTACTGAGAAATTTTTATTTTATTTTATTGTAAGTTGTGTAAATTAAAGGAATATCAAAAAGCCTATTAAGCCTGATTATAGTACCAAATTATGTGTTCATTGTTTTGTTTTACTCAAAATGTAGGCTATTTACTTTTACAACATAACGTTATATAGACTATAGCATGCTAGTTTGCTGATTGTTTCAGTTTCATTTCTAACATTAAACTTTTTTCTACCCAGCAACCGATGACGAGCTACTTGAAATAATTAAGTACTACAATTTACTTTTTGTCACTAAATGGCGATACAAGGTCATGAATCAACGCCATCCTCACAGCCAATAAATAATAATAGTCAACATTAATATAATACATTTTCATTATAATTTTCTGTGAAATTATTATAACATTTATTTGTTAATTTAATTATTGTTGTTTTCAAATAATGCATTCAGTAATTAATTTGTCTTTTTACATTTGTCTTTTATTGCAGTGATCTCTTGAAATATGTTTATCTGTATATAACTCATCCTTGTTATCTCATCGACCAGTGAAGTTTTTTCTAAACTGAAGTGTGTGCGTTTGGAAGGCCCCATATGGAACGACTACTGTGACTAAGTGTTGTGACTACGACTAAGTGTTTTGTTTTCGGTTGTGAATAAAGAGTGTTTCAGCTGAGACCCGCTGCTTCCTCATGCGCACATGTCCTCAGATTGTAACATCGACCAGTAAAGGTGTTTCAGAGTGAATATTTATGAAATTAAAAGCACACCTTTCTTTATTTTAGAGCAATAACTGACAGGAAGAAAGACTCAGAAAAAAAAACAAATAGGAAACAGGGAATATAATTACATGTATGAAGGGGAAAAAGTTTATCCAGTTGAATTTTGACATATAGATTATAATTAGCATGGAATTAATTATTTTAATATAGGTTTCTGATCGATCTCAGTGTTGTAATTCTGACAGTTGTCTGTCTAATTTGGGATGATGATTAAAGTTTAATCTCTCTGTTTGTGTGTTATGACTATGAGCTCTGTGCTCCCCTCCCTGGCCACCAGAGGGAGCTCACACATTTATACTGACACTTCACTACACACTACATTTCCCAGCAACCATCACACTAGACTGATTACACACACCTGGACTCCATCTTCACTGTTTGCCACACCACCTGTCTATCATTATCCTGTACTATATAAGACTGCTCCACACACACACTCACTGCGAGGTCTCGATTTGCATTAAGCTATCATTCTGAGCGTTTATTCCTATCCTGTTTATCTGTTCCGATTCTGCCTGTAACCTGTTTCCTGATCCTGTTCTGCCTGCCCCGACCTTGTGCCTGGAATAACGTTGACGACTGATATCTGCCTGCCTCGACCTCTCGCCTGGACTATCGTTTCTGCATCTGTTCTGCCTGCCTTCCTGACCCCTGCTTGGATTACTGACCACGATTGCCCTCTGTTTTGCCCTGACCCCCTGCCTGTACGACCATTCTAAATAAAGACATTGCTATTGGATCCCTGCCTGTGAGTCCTCTGTTACAGAAGACCTCGCCACAACAAGATCCAGCTGTCTACCCGGACCTACCTGGTTGGTCGCCCACAAAGACTATTTCTAGAAGGGGAAAGATGGATTCCGTCATCACCCCCGCCATTGCCCAAAGGACGGCGCAGTGGTTCTTTGCCGCTGGAGGCTGGACGGACCTGCCGCTTCCGAGGAGCCCACAATGATCCGCCAGCCAGAGCCTGATCCAGAGATCCGCCAGCCAGAGCCTGATCCAGAGATCCGCCAGCCAGAGCCTGATCCAGAGATCCGCCAGCCAGAGCCTGATCCAGAGATCCACCTGCCAGAACCAGAGCCAGAGCTGCCTGAACTGTGGCCCGAACCGCCAGAGCTGCCTGAACTGTGGCCCGAACCGCCAGAGCTGCCTGAACTGTGGCCCGAACCGCCAGAGCTGCCTGAACTGTGGCCCGAACCGCCAGAGCTGCCTGAACTGTGGCCCGAACCGCCAGAGCTGCCTGAACTGTGGCCCGAACCGCCAGAGCTGCCTGAACTGTGGCCCGAACCGCCAGAGCTGCCTGAACTGTGGCCCGAACCGCCAGAGCTGCCTGAACTGTGGCCCGACCCGCCAGAGCTGCCTGAACTGTGGCCCGACCCGCCAGAGCTGCCTGAACTGTGGCCAGACCCGCCGCTGGACTTCCGGGACTTCCCAGCACCGCCGCCGGCCTTCGCGGACTTCCCAGCGCCGCCGCCGGCCTTCGCGGATCTCCCCGAGCCTGCAACGACCCGTCAGCCAGAGCCGCCAGAGCCTGCAACGACCCGTCAGCCAGAGCCGCCAGAGCCTGCAACGACCCGTCAGCCAGAGCCGCCAGAGCCTGCAACGACCCGTCAGCCAGAGCCGCCAGAGCCTGCAACGACCCGTCAGCCAGAGCCGCCAGAGCCTGCAACGACCCGTCAGCCAGAGCCGCCAGAGCCTGCAACGACCCGTCAACCAGAGCCTGAGGTACCGTTTCCCACCCTATCCCACCCATTATCACCTCTGTCCCTGTCTGTGTCTGCCAGCCCTCCTGCCCTGTCTCTGCCAGAGATTGTCAGTCCTGCACCGCCACTGCATGTGCTCAGCTGGATGGTCCCGCCGCAGATCCTGCCGACTCCAGCCTCGACGGCAGTCGGGGAATGCCTGACTCCGCCTCCAGCCTCAGACCCCTTCTCTCCACCTCGGTCCGTCAACACTTCGGCACAGCCTGGCTTCTCACTCCCTCAGCTTCACCAAAGTCCCTCGACCATCATCTCCATCGGGTTCCCTCGTCCTCCAGGCTCCACCTTGGTCGTGCGTCGCCTTGCCTACACCTGCGGCTCCAGCTGGCTCCTTCCTCCCTCCGGTTTACACCTTATGTCCTCTGTCACTCCGTCTCCGACTCTGCTCTCGGTCCTTTGGATTCCGCCTCGGTCGTTCGTCGCTGCGGCTGGCCTTCGGTCTCCGGAACCAGCGGCGTCGATCGGGTCCATCGGCTTGTCGGCTACGTCCTGGGACCTCACAGAACTGCCAGACCTCCCAGACCCACCAGCCTTGCCTGAACCAGCCTGGTCGGTTCCCCCGGCACCACCCTGGAACTTTGAACTTTGGGTGCCGCCATGGTGGTGCGCGGCGCCATGTCGCTTCCTCGCGCCAGGAGGCGCTTGTAGGGGGGGGGCTCTGTTATGACTATGAGCTCTGTGCTCCCCTCCCTGGCCACCAGAGGGAGCTCACACATTTATACTGACACTTCACTACACACTACATTTCCCAGCAACCATCACACTAGACTGATTACACACACCTGGACTCCATCTTCACTGTTTGCCACACCACCTGTCTATCATTATCCTGTACTATATAAGACTGCTCCACACACACACTCACTGCGAGGTCTCGATTTGCATTAAGCTATCATTCTGAGTGTTTATTCCTATCCTGTTTATCTGTTCCGATTCTGCCTGTAACCTGTTTCCTGATCCTGTTCTGCCTGCCCCGACCTTGTGCCTGGAATAACGTTGACGACTGATATCTGCCTGCCTCGACCTCTCGCCTGGACTATCGTTTCTGCATCTGTTCTGCCTGCCTTCCTGACCCCTGCTTGGATTACTGACCACGATTGCCCTCTGTTTTGCCCTGATCCCCTGCCTGTACGACCATTCTAAATAAAAACATTGCTATTGGATCCCTGCCTGTGAGTCCTCTGTTACATTGTGTCTGCAGGAACTCACTCTCTGAAATACTTCTACACTGCTGTGTCTGGAGACATTGACTTCCCAGAGTTCACTATTGTTGGTCTGGTTGATGAAGAGCAGTTTATGTATTTTGACAGCAACTTAATGAAAGCTGTGCCAAAGACAGAGTGGATGAGCCGTGAGGGAGCAGATTACTGGGACAGACAGACTCAGATTGCTGTTGGCACTCATCAGAGCTTCAGAAACAACATCCAGATCGCAATGGAACGGTTTAACCAGTCAAAGGGTAAGTTAATAAAACTACAAACACAGACAAAGCTAGTATGATCAAATACAGATTGTAGTAATTAGTAGTTCATCTTTTCCCATTCTAGGTAATTACATAGCTGTAACTAATGCATAATTTTATGATAATGAAAAATCACTGATAGATTTTAGTGTCAGGAGAATAACTAGCACTTCTTTGTCTTGTTGTTAGAGACTTGCTGAAAAATATTGTACAGTATTTTACTTTTATAATTATAATGTTAATTAATTTACTTTGTGATTCAATACGAATCTTAATAAGTATAAAATCCTGTTTAAGATTATACATTTTCTAGACAAGGGGTGTCAGGGTTTTCTGGACAAGGGAGGACCCAATTGCAGAGATGAGTGATGAAATGTTTATTTACAGGACAGTGACAGGTCAAACAGCAGTGAAGGTGAAATTACAAGCAAACAGTTAGGCAGGGCACACAATAGGTGAGCTGGCTGGTCAGGACTTAAGACAGATGATGCTCAGGCCAATGGTGGAGATCTGGCAGCGGATCGGGAAACCAGAGGCTTGCCACTTGGGGATGCGATGAAGTAGCACCAGACTAGCTGCCAGGCCAGGAGTGTCAACAGCCAGGGTGAAACAGGAGGCAAGAACAAACAATAGACAACACTCAAGACAAGAGAAACAACATTTGAGCAAGTAAACTGAAAAAATTATGACTAGACTTTAACACTAGCAACACGCAAGGCACTCACACAAAACGAACCAGAACCAGAAACAAGTACAATATAAAGGGAGCAGGGCGTATGAGGGACAGGTGAACACACTCAAGCAAACGAGACTAGACAAGAACTAAACAAGGGGGTGTGGTAACTGGAATTGAGGAGGTTGGACAAGAGGACCACATGGCAAACACGAACAAAGACAAAGCCATGTGCTCAAGCACAAAACAAACAGGCAAACAATAAACAAAGACAAGACAGACAAGTCAGGGCAGGATCTTGACAAGGGTAGCGCAGGGCACAAATTAACACTTTTCGGTTTTGGCCAAATAATAAACAAAGTAATAGGGTTAGACAAACCATATTTTTACACAAACAACATACAAGCCTCTCCTATAAATGAGCACTGTTTTTATGTTCGTCGGACCTACCGTTTCTGTGCAGTATCGCCAAAAGCGGCAGGAGTAAAATGTTACTTCTTACCCCGTGAGTGCGGCTCGTTGTAACAGACAGAGGGTTAGTTGTAACATGTTATGCAATGCATGTTTACCTCAGGACCGGCTAGCAGTCACTATGTGTTTTTCACATCTTTCAAAATGGTACCGTCTTTTAGCCAAGAAGATGGTAATCATAACAATATAAGATTGGACTAACATACTTTCATACATTCTTTGAAAATCAAAAAACAACTACTATAACAAAAAATATAAACATGCTGCCAAGAGTTTTTCCTGTGGTTCTCATCCAAACTTCGCCTAACTTTCTTGAAAGATGGCCAGAAGACGTGTGCAAACAGTGTGGTGAAAAGCCTGTTAGTATGTCATATTTAATCCTGTGCAACTATCTAAAAAGTCTGTGTTACTGTTTACCCCGCGTTACTTTGTGCCTGGCGCTCCCCTATATCTTTTCTAATTAATCAGACTAACAGTTTTCTTACAGCAGATTATAAAACTCACAGAAATCCATATTACAGTGACATAATCCAACTGACAAAAATTCAAATGTAACCACACAAACACACAAACACACAAACACACAAACACACACACACACACACACACACACACAAACACACACACACACACACACACACACACACACACACATCTGTCTGTCTGCAGGAGCTCCAGAACTGCTAAACTATTATATGAGACTTTAAGGCAGTATCTGGATGTAGTTTGTCTCGATTAACTGTATCTCAATCAGTTTAAACAGAGTAAAGAGATACAAGAGTGTAAAAGAAGGAAAATAGACGAGAATGGATGAAAATCACAAAGAATTAAATTATTCTGTTTCTGAGACACAGTTCCAGTTCATTAATCGATCCATTAATGATTCTTGAAAAATAATTGATCCTATAACTAGAATCAACAAACAAATAAACAGAAACAATAATACTTTTGGCAACATTTCTTTTTGTGTTAAAAGTACAGTTTATTATAACAGAATGTAAAACATAGAAACATAAACAGCTTTCAAACAAGATCTGAAGACAATTTGTTCTTTTTAGATTTGCATAATTTATAACCACTGTCTCTAAATTCAAATTAAATATGCTTTTCAGGAAACTTTGAGTGTTATAAATTACTGTAGGTTTCTGAACTTTGGAAAAAATAAAGAAATGTAATGTTGCCACGATCGGAGTAAACGGAGTAAAACAGCAGCAGTAAAAGTGGCCAAACGCAAGAAAGTGAAAGAGTTTGTGTAAGGTTTAATGTTGTACAATGAGAGTTGGAAATGGTTGAAATTCACTTTGTTGACTCTAGAACAACATTCAATATAATGAAATTACATTTATTTACATTTCATGTCTCTCTAAATCAGGGGTTAAATTAGGGTCTAAGATTCACTGCCAGTGGCTGCAAGGGCTCCTTCACCATAATTGGGGTTTCCTGGTATCAGATAGTTTGAAAACCTATTTCATGTTCAATCTGTCTCTCTTCCTCAGGTGTGCACACATTCCAGCGAATGTACGGCTGTGAATGGGATGATCAGACTGGAGCAACAGATGGATTCAATCAGTATGGATACGATGGAGAGGATTTTCTGTATCTGGATTTCAAAGAGATGAGATATATTTCCCCAGTGCCGCAAGGAATCATCACCCAGATCAAGTGGAACTATAACAGAGGCTTCATTGAGAGTAACAGAAATTACTTCAGCACTGTCTGCATTGAGTGGCTGCAGAAGTATGTGCTGTATGGAAAGATCAGCCTGCAGAAAACAGGTACATCAGTTTATTAAGCAGTGAACACTGTTATTTGTATTTATTATTTTTCCTTATTAATATTTATATTAATACATAAAATAGTTTTCACAATCACTAGGAAACATTTTTCAATACCTACATCATTTTTTCAAATCTCTTCACTCAGTTCTCCTGATCAACTTTCCTCTCTAAAATTTCACATTAAAAAAACACTAAAACTACCAAAACACCAGGCGTCTCATTTATAAAACTGTGCGTAGGATCCCTACTAAAAGTTTACGTATGCCTAAAAGTCAAAAATGGCATACACCAGAACAAATTTTTTTAACCATCTGTGTTGCTAATTCCCTTTGTCTCCAGAATGTGCGAACGCACAGCTCAAAGTTTGCTTCAAGGTCCACACATTCTCCCATCAAGTTTGTTTTTTAAAGATCACAACCTTTGCGTGAAAACTGGCGTACGTACGTTTCCAGCCCCGCTTTGTGTGTACGCACGCTTTATAAATGAGACCCCAGAACACTAGCAAAGGTTTTCAACCAACAAACACTTTATTAGTCATAAAACACAGATCTAAGAAAAAAAATTACATTATACAGTTTTTTTTATAGCTGTTTTAGTTTTCTTTATAAAACATGAATGACACTCTCACTGCTTATAATTCACTGCAGTTTATGTCACATGGCAGTGGCGAGCGTTGTCTTTTTTAACGGGGTTTGATGTCAGAATCACATCTTGTGCAGAAGTGTTGGATGATTTATAATAAGTGAGACAGAAATATGTATCAGTTACTTATTCTCATGATGTCACAGTCTCGTTGCGTCTGTCATATCCGGGTCCTTCTGTGTCTTCTAGATTGTTCCACACCTGTCTCGTTAATCACTTCCCAAGTTGCGTCAGCTGTGTGTCATTTCATGTTCCCTTATAAATACCCTCCTCTTTGCCTTAGTCCTTGTCGGTGACTGTAGTGTTGTGGTAGTTTATGTGTGTGGATGTTCCTTCCTGATTCTCCGTGTTCCCTAAGTTTTTGCACCCTCCAGTGCTGTTTTCGTTTCTAGTTTTCAATAAAAGTGTTTTCTGTTTGAAGCTCCGTGTCTCCGCGTCAGCTCTGCATCGCACACCGCACTCCGCAGCTAACACATGACACATAACAACACAAGATTCAAGAGTTTTATTTGTCACATACACAGTGTATACAGAATATACAACCGGCAGTGAAATGTAAACAGGTCCGCTCCATGGACAGTGCAAATAACAGTTACAAAAAACACAAGAAATTAAAATAGAAATAGAATAAAAGTACTATATATACACATATGTAGAATTATGAATAAATCAAGTAAGAAATAAGAGATGTGGAATAAAATATTTGAGATAAACTGAAGTAAACTGTAGACTATAAAAATAAATATGTGGATTACAGAAGTATAATGTGCAAACATCATTATGACGAGTAGTTACATATCAACAACAAGAACATAAAGTGCAGTGCAATATCAGTATGTGGAGTATGTTTATGCTGAAGTGAAGTGAAGTCACGTGCTGTTAGTGACAGCGTTCAGGAGTCTGATGGCCTGTGGGAAGAAACTCCTCCTGAGTCTCTCAGTTTTGGCCATCAGGCTTTGGAAGCGTTTCCCAGAGGGCAGCCGGGTGAAGGGAGGGTTTGCGGGGTGATTAATATCTTTGATGATTTTTGTATTTCTACCTCTGCATCGTTTGATGTAGATGTCCTGCAGACACGGGAGAGCTGACCCTGAGATGCGCTCGGACAAGCGCACCACTCTTTGCAGGGCTTTGCGGTCCTGGCTGGTGCTGTTACCGTACCACGCTGTGATGCACTGAGTCAGTACACTTTCTATCGCCCCTAAATAGAAAGTTCTCAGGATAGCTGGTGAGACCCTGAATTTTCTCAGCTGGCGCAGGTGGTACAGTCTTTGCCTGGCCTTTTTCACCTGTGTCTGGATGTGTGCAGTCCAGGTCAGGTCCTCGGAGATGTTTACACCCAGGTACTTGAAGCTGCTCACTCTCTCTACTGGTGTCCCGCTGATCATAAGAGGGGAGTATGACCGTTGCTGTCTTTTCCTTAAGTCCACAATCAGTTCTTTGGTCTTGTTAACATTCAGAAAGAGACAGTTGTCCTGGCACCAAGATGTCAGTTGCTCCACCTCGTCCAAGTATGCGGTCTCATTGTTGTTGGAAATGAGGCCCAGGACAACAGTATCATCCGCAAACTTGATGGCAGAGGTGGAGCTGTGTGTGGACAAACAGTCATGTGTGTAGAGAGAGTAGAGCAGGGGACTGAGGACACAGCCCTGTGGAGCTCCCACACTCAGGGTGATGGAGGTGGAGGTGAACTGTCCTACTCTCTCCACCTGAGGTCTGCCAGTGAGGAAATCCTGAATCCAGTGGCAGAGAGAAGAGTTCAGGCCGAGATCCAGGAGTTTGGTGGTTAGCTTAATGGGAACTATGGTGTTAAAGGCTGAGCTATAGTCAATAAATAGCAGTTTTACATAGTTCCCACTTTTGCTGTCGATGTGAGTGAGGGAGGAGTGGAGGACGTGAGAGATGGCATCTTCAGTCGATCTACTGGGATGATAGGCAAACTGAAGAGGGTCCAAAGCGTCAGGAATGGAGGAGCAAATGTTGTTTTTGATGAGTCTCTCAAAGACCTTCATGACTATAGATGTGAGAGCCACTGGACGATAGTCATTTAGGCAAGAGGGTTTACTGTTCTCAGGGACAGGGATGATGGTGGATTCTTTGAAGGAGGTTGGTACCACAGATGTAGCAAGGGACTCATTAAAGATGGATGTAAAGAGCCCAGCGAGCTGATCAGCACAGGACCGCAGAACATGACCTGAAACACCATCCGGCCCAGCAGCTTTCCTAACATCCACACGCTTGAGTGCCCTCGCGGCCTGACCCGCCCGGCGACCCTGAACTTTCGCAGCCTGACCCTGTGATCTCCTGAGTTCCCTGTCTTGTGTGTTATGCTTGGTGGTGATGTCGGTGTTGGGTTTTTGTTTCATGTTGGAACGCCAGGTGACGTTCCTTAGAGAGGGGGTAGTGTCACGGTTCTGTCTCTGTTTCCAGTGTTATTAGTGTTCTAGTGGACAGAACCGTGGCACTGCTCTCTCTGCCGTGTGTTTGTATCGTTAGTGTTTGCCCCGCCTCCTTGTTTCCCATAATCATTCCCAGCTGTCTCTCATCACTACCTTCCCTCATGTGTCTTATAAATAGCCCTCAGTGTTTGCTGTCCGGTGTCGCGTCGTTGTCGTCCATGCCTGTATCTCCAGTGTCTAGTGTTCCCCCGAGCTTCCGGTTTGTTTATGGTCTTTGAGAGTTTTGTTATGTTTAAGTTACCATTTTCCCCCTCGTGGGTGTTTCTTTTGTGTGTTTGTTTATTTCTGTTATTAAAATATCTTTCACCTGCATCCTGAGTCCTCCCCGTATATGACAGTGTGGAGCTTCGACTGAGAACACAAATCTAAATCAATAACAGAAGACTAATAAGAAACAGGCGTAAATTTAAATGTATCCCAAAAGTGTTTCTTTTTATTAAGAGTTAGAGATAAGTATGAAATAATCCATCATAGTAGCCTATAATAAATAAATAAAAAAATTGAATAAAAGTATGATACTTTTAAAAAATAAGTTAATGCATATCAAATATTTCAAATTTATAATTTTAACAAACACATTGTGTCAGGTTTGGTGGAGGCGAGGACTCAGTAGTGCAGGGAAACAAGGCAAGGCAAGGCAAGGCAAGTTTATTTGTATAGCACATTTCATACACAATGGTAATTCAAAGTGCTTTACATAAAGAAGAATGATAAAAATAAAACATTAAAAATGATTAAAAGAATAAAAAGATAATACGTATAAAATAAAAAGCAAACAGTTCGGACATAGCACAGTGCTCAATCTGCAAATGCATAGGTAAAAAGATGTGTTTTGAGTCTTGATTTGAATGTGGCTACTGTTGGAGCACACCTGATCTCTTCTGGAAGCTGGTTCCAGCTGCGGCTGGCGTAACAGCTAAAAGCAGACTCTCCTTGCTTTGAGTGAACCCTGGGTATTACTAAGTGACTTGATCCTGATGATCTTAGTGATCTGTTAGGTTTATATTCTATGAGCATATCTGCAATGTATTGAGGTCCTAGGCCATTGAGCGATTTATAAACAAGTAACAGTACTTTAAAATCAATTCTAAATGTAACTGGAAGCCAGTGCAAGGACCTGAGGACTGGTGTGATGTGTTCATATTTTCTGGTTCTGCTCAGAATCCTGGCCTTCTCAGAATTATGGTCTTTTTGGGAAGGCCAGTGAGGAGCCCATTACAATAATCCACCCTGCTGGTGATGAAAGCATGAACAAGTTTCTCTAAGTCTTGATTGGAGACAAAGCATCTAATTCTTGCTATATTTTTGAGATGATAATATGCTGATTTAGTTATTGTTTTTACATGGCTACTGAAACTCAGGTCTGACTCCAAAATCACACCAAGATTCCTGACCTGATTTTTAGTTGTTTGACCCCTAGAGTGAAGGTATTTCACTTTGAGAACTTCATCTTTGTTTGCAAATGCAATGACTTCAGTTTTGTCTTTGTTTAACTGAAGGAAGTTTAGGCACATCCAGTTTTTAATTTCATCAATGCATTGACACAGGGAGTCAATGGGGCTGTAGTCATTAGGTGATAACGCGAGGTAAATCTGGGTGTCATCTGCATAGCTGTGATATGCAATTTGGTTCTTACTCATTATTTGGCTCAGTGGCAGCATATATAAGTTGAACAGGAGGGGTGCAAGTATTGAACCTTGAGGGACTCCGCATGTCATGGATGTCCACTCAGACTTATGGTCACCAATACTCACATGATAACCTCTCCCTTCTAAGTATGACCTGAACCATTTAAGAACCATCTCAGAAAGCCCAACCCAGTTTTCCAGCCTGTCAAGGAGAATGTTGTGATCAACAGTGTCAAATGCAGCACTGAGGTCGAGTAAAACCAGCACTGATAATTTACCTGAATCGGTGTTAAGACGAATATCATTTATTATCTTTATGAGTGCTGTCTCTGTGCTGTGATGTGGTCGGAAACCAGATTGAAAGTTGTCAAAGTATCCATTCAAGCTTAAGAACTTGTTCAGCTGATTGAAAACAACTTTTTCAATGATCTTGCCTATGAAAGGAAGATTTGAGATTGGTCTGTTATTGCTCAATATGATGTTATCCAAATTGCTCTTTTTCAGAAGGGGCTTAACAACTGCAGTTTTTAGGGATTTTGGAAAAGTCCCAGAAAGAAGTGAGGCATTTACCACTTCTAGGATATCTGCTTCTAAACAGTTAAACACGCTTTTGAAAAAAGATGTGGGAAGTATGTCAAGGGCGCAGGTTGATGTTTTAAGGTGTTGTACTGTTTCTTCCAAAATTTTACCATCAATTGCTTCGAAAACAGACATAATAGCTACTTTCTGAGGTTGTGGTCTGATCTGTTTTACCCCAGTGCAGCTCAAGGATGTGCTGATCGCCTTTCTGATATTATTTATTTTCTCAGAGAAGAAGGAAGCAAACTCACAGCATTTGCTGTCTGAGAGCATTTCACTGGGAATCTGACTTGGGGGATTTTTTAGTCTCTCTACAGTAGCAAAAAGAGTGCGGGTGTTGTTTAAGTTTCTGTTTATAATATTTGAGAAGAAGGTCTGTCTAGCTTTGCCTAGTTCCACATTGAAAGCATGAAGGTTATCTTTATAGATGTTATAGTGGATTTCAAGATTTGTCTTTCGCCACATGTGCTCAGCTTTTCTGCATTGTCTTTTCATATTTTGCACTGCTGTTGAATTTCTCCACGGTGCTTTTTGTCTGCCTCTCTTCTTTCTGACTGTCACAGGAGCAATGTTATCAATAACATTCTGAACTTTTGAGTTAAAAGAATCAAGAAGAAAATCAACAGAGTCTGCAGATATGCTTGGTGTTAAAGATATAGCCTTCATAAACAGAGCACTAGTATTCTCATTTAAGCATCGCTTTTTGAACGAGATAGATCTAGCTTCAACAGTCGGAGAGATCAATATATCAAAGAAAATACAGAAATGATCTGATAATGCTACATCCTTAATGACAATGGATGAAATGTTTAGACCCTTACTGATAATTAAATCTAGTGTATGTCCACGATTGTGTGTGGGTCTATGTACAGGGAGTGCAGAATTATTAGGCAAATGAGTATTTTGACCACATCATCCTCGTTATGCATGTTGTCTTACTCCAAGCTGTATAGGCTGGAAAGCCTACTACCAATTAAGCATATTAGGTGATGTGCATCTCTGTAATGAGAAGGGGTGTGGTCTAATGACATCAACACCCTATATCAGGTGTGCATAATTATTAGGCAACTTCCTTTCCTTTGGCAAAATGGGTCAAAAGAAGGACTTGACAGGCTCAGAAAAGTCAATAATAGTGAGATATATTGCAGAGGGATGCAGCAGTCTTAAAATAGCCAAGCTTCTGAAGCGTGATCATCGAACAATCAAGCGTTTCATTCAAAATAGTCAACAGGGTCGCAAGAAGCGTGCGGAAAAACCAAGGCGCAAAATAACTGCCCGTGAACTGAGAAAAGTCAAGCGTGCAGCTGCCAAGATGCCACTTGCCACCAGTTTGGCCATATTTCAGAGCTGCAACATCACTGGAGTGCCCAAAAGCACAAGGTGTGCAATACTCAGAGACATGGCCAAGGTAAGAAAGGCAGAAAGTCGACCACCACTGAACAAGACACACAAGCTGAAACGTCAAGACTGGGCCAAGAAATATCTCAAGACTGATTTTTCTAAGGTTTTATGGACTGATGAAATGAGAGTGAGTCTTGATGGGCCCGTGGCTGGATTGGTAAAGGGCAGAGAGCTCCAGTCCGACTCAGACGCCAGCAAGGTGGAGGTGGAGTGCTGGTTTGGGCTGGTATCATCAAAGATGAGCTTGTGGGGCCTTTTCGGGTTGAGGATGGAGTCAAGCTCAACTCCCAGTCCTACTGCCAGTTTCTGGAAGACACCTTCAAGCAGTGGTACAGGAAGAAGTCTGCATCCTTCAAGAAAAACATGATTTTCATGCAGGACAATGCTCCATCACACGCGTCCAAGTACTCCACAGCGTGGCTGGCAAGAAAGGGTATAAAAGAAGAAAATCTAATGATATGGCCTCCTTGTTCACCTGATCTGAACCCCATTGAGAACCTGTGGTCCATCATCAAATGTGCGATTTACAAGGAGGGAAAACAGTACACCTCTCTGAACAGTGTCTGGGAGGCTGTGGTTGCTGCTGCACGCAATGTTGATGGTGAACAGATCAAAACACTGACAGAATCCATGGATGGCAGGCTTTTGAGTGTCCTTGCAAAGAAAGGTGGCTATATTGGTCACTGATTTGTTTTTGTTTGGTTTTTGAATGTCAGAAATGTATATTTGTGAATGTTGAGATGTTATATTGGTTTCACTGGTAAAAATAAATAATTGAAATGGGTATAAATTTGTTTTTTGTTAAGTTGCCTAATAATTATGCACAGTAATAGTCACCTGCACACACAGATATCCCCCTAAAATAGCTCAAACTAAAAACTACTTAAAATATTGATACAAAAATATTCAGTTTTGATATTAATGAGTTTTTTGTGTTCAGTGAGAACATGGTTGTTGTTCAATAATAAAATTAATCCTCAAAAATACAACTTGCCTAATAATTCTGCACTCCCTGTACATGCTGAGTCAGATCAAAAGTATTCAAAACTGTTAGAATTTCTTTTGCCATTTTGGATTCTGCATTTTCTATGTGGATGTTAAAGTCCCCAGTAATAGCAAAACAGTCAAACTCTGAGGAAGTTGCTGATAACAGTTCTGTAAAGTCCTCCATAAAGGCTGGAGAGTATTTTGGCGGCCTGTAAATGACTAAAAGTAGAATGCGAGGAGCACCTTTTAACACAATACCCAAATATTCAAAAGACAAGTAATCACCAAATGACACTTGCTTGCATTGATAGACATCTTTAAATAGAGCAGCTTCACCTCCACCTCTCCTAACAGCTCTGCAGACACTCATAAAAGTAAAGTTAGGAGGGGCTGTTTCATTCAGGATTGTTGAACTGCAACTGTCTTCAAGCCATGTTTCATTTAGAAGCATAAAATCTAAATTGTTTGTGGTTATTAAATCATTGACTAGAAGTGATTTATTTTTAAGTGAACGGATGTTTAAAAGTGCTAATTTAACAGTCTTACTTTCTGTCTCTACAGTAATCTTAGTTTGAATAGGCAACAGATTAAATGGGTTTGCCAAACGGTTTGAGAAGGCCTTTGGTTTTCTATCACGTAATAAAACTGAAATAGAGAAAGCAACAGGCACACTGGGTTCCCGCTTGTTCTGTAAACATTTGACAAAGTCACTGTTATCATAGCGGGGACCCGACACACATCACTGAGAGCTTTTATCAGTTGTTTTTGGTTCACCTAGAACAGATGGAGGAGGGTGAGGGCCCTGGCGTTGTGGTAGCGGCCGAAGAGCTCTCGCAGGAGGAGGGGGAAGTCGAGCTGGGCCCACAGGCTTTGGTGGTTGTGGAGCTCGCCGCTTTTTTGTTGATGTCTGGGGGCTCGCAGCAAAAGAGTGGGCGAGTTTGGTTCCAGCAAACACCAGTTCCTCCATTTTCTCAGAGAAACACAGCAGAGGGGATGCTGGGGAGAGGGATAACGTATCCGGTGCCTGGCTTCCCTGGCTGTTTTCCCGAAAGTCATCCTTGGCTGCTGAAACTTGGAGCAGTTCTAACACGTCACTGTCTATCGGTGAGCTCTCTGGGCAGGGCTCAGTCAGGACTGTGTCCGTGAACAGTGGTTGTTGTGGCTGCGTGGTGTTATCGCTGTCCTTGTGGGATGTGTCAGCCGCATGTCCATTCAGGTGCTGAAATGAAGTCCTGTGATCAGCTTTACTCTGTCCAGGTGTGTTTGTGCCATTCAGGTTAAGTGGATTTGCACACACTGCTGAAGGATGATGGAGGGAGAAGTTGTCAGGGAGAGTCAGAGACGGATTCAATAGCAAGATGATGATGTTTATTGGAAACACAAATGAGTAATGTCCGGGAAAGGCTGGCGGTGACGCAGGGACTCAAAGGGCTCGACGGTGAAGACAGAGTGCGGTGAATAATCCCAGTGTGGTGGTGAACGTGAACGCAGGACGACAGGAAACACAGGAACTCAGGAACACGATGTCACAGGACCACAGGAAAGGCAGGCACGGGATCACAGGAAGAACAACGACTCGACAACATGGTGAGGGTGAGAAGGGAACTAAATAGGCAGAGCAGATTGATGTCAGGTGCGAAGGATAACGATGATGAGTGAGTGATCAGCGACCACGCCTCCCACACTCACCTCACATACACCCACAGGCAGTAACTAGGAGACAACGAATTCATGAATCGTGACAGTACCCCCCCCCCCCCCTAGGAGCGTCTCTCGACGCTCCCAGGGGAGCTTACCTGTCGATTGTAGTCATCGATAACGGAGTGATCCAGTATGTCCCTGGCAGGCACCCAACTTCTCTCCTCTGGACCGTACCCCTCCCAGTCCACCAAGTACTGGAATCCGCGTCCCCTCCTTCTCGAATCCAGAATACGATTTACCGAATAAGTTGGTTCCCCGTCTACGAGACGCGGCGGTGGGGGAACCGGGGTGGGCGGATTAATGGGAGAATGAATAACGGGCTTTATTTTGGACACATGAAAGGCGGCATGGATCCTCCCGTACGCGGGAGGTAGTTTGAGGCGGACTGTCACCGGGCTAATGATCTTGGTGACAGGGAACGGGCCGATGAATTTAGGAGCAAGCTTGTTACAAACGGAGCGGAGAGGAATATCTTTGGATGAAAGCCACACTTTTTGACCAACGACGTAGACGGGAGGCTTCGACCGGTGGCGATCAGCCTGAGCCTTGGTGCGCGCTCCCACCTGCAGTAGAGTCTCCCGGGCTCTACTCCAAGTGCGATGGCACCTCTGGATGAATGCGTGAGCGGAGGGGACCGCGACTTCGGATTCCAGACTGGGAAAGATAGGTGGCTGGTACCCTAAACTACATTCAAAAGGCGACAGGCCCGTGGATGATACTGGTAACGAGTTATGCGCGTACTCAACCCACGGGAGTTGCTGACTCCAGGAAGCAGGATTCTGGGACGCGGTACACCGTAAACACCTCTCGAGATCTTGGTTGGCCCGCTCGGTTTGGCCGTTGCTCTGGGGATGGAAACCCGAAGACAGACTCACACTCGCACCCAGTAGTTTACAAAATTCTCTCCAAAATTTGGAAATAAATTGGGGCCCTCTGTCAGAGACCACGTCTGTCGGGAGGCCATGAATGCGAAAGACGTGTTCAATGACAGCTGCCGCTGTCTCCTTAGCTGAGGGTAGTTTGGGTAAGGGTATAAAGTGTGCGGCCTTCGAGAACCGGTCCACTACGGTCAAAACGACCGTATTCCCTTGGGAGGGTGGGAGGGCGGTGACGAAATCTAGCGCTATGTGGGACCAGGGTCTCGAAGGCACTGACAGCGGCTGAAGCAACCCATCTGGTGCACGGTTGGAAGTCTTACCCTGGGCGCAAACCGAGCAAGCCAATACAAAATCTCGGATGTCACGGGCCATCTTCGGCCACCAGAATCGTTGTTTGACCAAGAAACTGGTGCGACTGATTCCTGGATGACAAGCTACCTTAGAACAGTGACTCCACTGGAGGACCTCGGATCTGACTTTCTCCGGAACGAACAACCGACTAGGTGGGCCCCCGGGCGGAGGCGTTACCCCTTCTAAGGCCGATTTGACCTTCGCTTCGACCTCCCATACGAGTGTGGAAACAATGAGTTTCTCTGGAAAAATGCACTCGGGAGTGGACGGGCGTTCGGAGCGATCAAAAACGCGAGATAAAGCATCGGGCTTGATGTTTTTGGAACCCGGGCGGTACGATAGTAAAAAGTCAAAACGTCCGAAAAAAAGAGCCCACCGAGCCTGCCTGGAGTTAAGTCTTTTGGCTGTTCTAATGTATTCTAAGTTCTTGTGATCAGTCCAAACTAGAAAAGGCACCCCTGACCCCTCTAACCAGTGGCGCCACTCCTCCAACGCCAGCTTAACTGCCAACAATTCACGGTTACCAATATCATAGTTACGCTCTGCTGGGGATAAACGATGAGAAAAAAACGCGCATGGGTGCATCTTATCGTCCGAGGGAGAGCGCTGGGAGAGAACCGCACCTACCCCCACCTCTGAAGCGTCGACCTCCACCACGAACTGCCGTGTGGGATCAGGGGCGATCAGGATGGGAGCCGAAACGAAGCGGCTCTTGAGTTTGGAGAACGCCGCTTCGGCGGCGTTGCACCACCTGAACGTAGTTCTGGGGGAGGTCAAGGCTGTCAGAGGAGCGGCTAGTTGGCTGAAATTACGAATGAAACGTCGGTAGAAATTGGCGAACCCCAGGAACCTCAGCAGGGCCTTGCGAGAGTCCGGGGTTGGCCATTCTACCACAGCCTTAACCTTGTCGGGATCCATGCGCACTCCCTCCGACGAGATGATGTACCCTAAGAAAGGAACAGACTGTGCATGAAAAACGCATTTCTCCGCCTTGACAAAAAGCCCATTCTGTAGCAACCGTTGGAGCACTCGCCGGACGTGTTGTACATGTTCCTGGAGAGACGAAGAAAATATCAGTATGTCATCCAGGTAAACATACGTGAACTGATCTATCATGTCTCTCAACACGTCATTAACGAGTGCTTGGAAGACAGCTGGGGAGTTGGACAACCCAAAAGGCATGACCAAGTATTCAAAGTGGCCCCTAGGGGTATTAAATGCTGTCTTCCATTCATCCCCCTCTCTTATGCGGACCAAATGATATGCATTACGTAAATCCAATTTCGTGAAAAAAGATGCTCCCTGCAACCTCTCGAACGCGGAAGACATCAACGGCAAGGGATAGGTGTTCTTTACCGTGATGTTGTTCAGCCCTCGGTAGTCAATACAAGGTCGCAGAGAACCATCCTTCTTTCCCACAAAAAAGAATCCCGCCCCCGCCGGAGAAGAAGAGGGGCGGATGAACCCGGTAGCTAAAGAATCAGAAATGTATTTCTCCATGGCCTCCCTTTCAGGAGTGGAAAGCGAGTATAATTTGCCCTTAGGCGGAGACATACCTGGCAAGATATCTATAGCACAGTCGTAGGGACGATGCGGAGGAAGAGAAGCAGCCCGAGACTTACTGAACACTTCCTTCAGGTCGAGGTACTCCGGGGGCACGTTAGACAAATTCGTCGGCTCCTCCTGCAACACAGAACTAGACACAGACGAACATGCAGACACAAGACAAGAGGCATGGCACTGATCACTCCAGTTCATGATGGTGTTGTGTCCCCAGTCAACCCTGGGATTGTGTTTGGCTAACCAGGGATGACCGAGGACGATGGGTACCGAGGGGGAGTCAGTGAGGAAAAAGTCTATGGTCTCAATATGATTACCTGCGGTGGTGAGGCTGAGGGGAATGGTTTTATAAGAAATGTCCGGTAAGCTTTGGCCACCTAGGGCGTTGACGGCGATGGGACGTGGGAGAGGTTCGGTGGATATCTTGAGTTGATGTGCAAGAGTGCGATCCATAAGGTTGCCCTCGGCCCCGGAATCCAACAGTGCGTGACAGTGATGTGAAGAATGAGCCCATTGAAGTCTTACCGGGAGGAGAGTCGCTGAG
Organism: Rhodeus uyekii; assembly: GCA_037043235.1. NCBI lineage: Eukaryota > Metazoa > Chordata > Actinopteri > Cypriniformes > Acheilognathidae > Rhodeus > Rhodeus uyekii. Next base: position 1,356,208 of record JAWRVZ010000037.1, on the reverse strand, counting down.
GAAGATCCGTTGACTGTGATGGCGCCCGTCAGTAACCCCCTCCCTACTGGCGGGCGCTGGCTTTTACTGGACAGTGGAGGATAAAGTGCCCTTCTCCTCCACAGTAAATACAGAGCCCCTGGGCTCTGCGACGTTCTCTCTCCTCCCGGGAAAGCCGAGCTCGACCAACCTGCATGGGCTCGGGATCGAAGGCGGGGCTGACCACGTCAGGATGGTGGGTGGGGGGTATCGCAGAGGACCCTGGACCTGTAGAGGGGAGTGATCGAAGTCTGCCCCGCTCCAGCCGGGCATCGACTCGCAGCGCCAGTTCAATGAGTTCGTTAAGGCCCGTGGGAAGGTCCAGGGTGTAAATCTCTTGTTGGACGCGGTCAGCCAGCCCATGCAGGAACCTGTCCCACTGCGCCTCCTCGTTCCATTTGCAGTCGGCCGCGAGTGTCCGGAACTCAATGGAATAATCCGAAACCGAACGGTTTCCTTGTCTCAGATCCGACAGTTTGCGTGCTGCCTCGCGACCGACCGCTGACCGGTCAAAGACTCTTCTCATCTCCTCTGAGAAGGTCTGGAATGAGGAGCAGCAAGGGTCTTGGTTCTCCCACACCGCCGTTCCCCATTTAGCTGCTCGTCCCGAGAGCAGCGTTATGACCAGGGCTACTTTGGCTTGTTCGGATGCATATGTCTGTGGCTGGAGAGAAAAAAATACTGAGCATTTAGTGAGAAATGGTCTGCATGCATCAGGCTCACCGGCATAACGTTCCGGGGGTGGAAGATGTGGTTCCTGCTGCCCTGCGGGACGGCTGGTGGTGGGGGAAGCTGGCGGTGGGGCTTGTGCAGCGGGAACAGGCAGTTGTTGAAGTCTATTGGTGAGCTCGGACACCTGCGCCACCAACGTTTGTACGGCGCGCCCAGTGGCCAGCATCTGTTCTTCTTGCTGGTCTAGGCGCGCCATGTTGCTGGATACAAAATCCTGCCAGCTGGGGTTACTTGCTGAATCCATGGTGGGTCGAGTCGTTCTGTCAGGGAGAGTCAGAGACGGATTCAATAGCAAGATGATGATGTTTATTGGAAACACAAATGAGAAAAGTCCGGGAAATGGCTGGCGACGGTGAAGACAGAGTGCGGTGAATAATCCCGGTGTGGTGGTGAACGTGAACGCAGGACGACAGGAAACACAGGAACTCAGGAACACGATGTCACAGGACCACAGGAAAGGCAGGCACGGGATCACAGGAAGAACAACGACTCGACAACATGGTGAGGGTGAGAAGGGAACTAAATAGGCAGAGCAGATTGATGTCAGGTGCGAAGGATAACGATGATGAGTGAGTGATCAGCGACCACGCCTCCCACACTCACCTCACATACACCCACAGGCAGTAACTAGGAGACAACGAATTCATGAATCGTGACAGAAGTAGATATTGTCCTTTAGCACTCTTGAGCCCAGTTTGTTTGGGTGCAGGCCATCATGTCTGTTCTGACTCCAGAACAGATTGAAGTTGTCGATGAAATTCAGTCCCTTTAAGTTGCAGGTTTTTTGCAGCCATGTGTTAAGCCCAAGCAAACGTGTAAATCTATTTGTTCCTCTTGCTGGGAGTGGTCCACTGATGAACGACTGAACTTTTTGACTTCTGAGCATTTCATTGAAATCCCTGTTAAGGAGTTCTGACTGCTCCTTCCGAATATCATTCTTTCCCACATGGATGATTAGTCGGTTTGCAGTTTTATATTTCATCAGAATGCTCTTAAGTTCCCTGTTTACATCAGAAACTGTTGCTTGTGGAAGGCAGCATGTAGTTGTATCCCTGCTGCTAATGTTTCTGATAATAGAGTCACCCACTATCAGAGTCCTGGGCTCGGCTGCTCTAAGAGCTGAGTGTCGCTGTCTGCTCCACCTTGAGCGGCAGTTAGCATCGGTGTTAGCTGCTGGCTGATTTGATCTGTGTCCGATCATGTTTGGGGATTCCTCAACCACATTCATCATGTCTGGAGATTCCTCACTCACATTCATTAACACTTCAAATCTGTTCTCCAGATGTATTGGCGGTGGTAGGGAGCTAGTGTTTGGGGTAGAGGACGCTACAAAATGTGATACTCGTGACAATCTGATGTCTCGAGTGCCTTTAGGTCTCGCTCCCTGTTTGTGCCATCGATTAGTATGTTGATCAATTACGGCACTCAGTATGGCCTGTTTAGGAGCATTAGATTCATGGGACTCACCGGCTGTGTGCTGAGGACGTCCATGATTTGTTGTGTGTTCCGTCTGGTTTGGTAGTCCCGCAAATAGCTTTGTTTCAAGAATTGCAATCCTTTGTAGAAATCTGTGGCAGTTTGTGCAGCAGGTAGATTCTTCAACCAGAGGAGGCATATTATTTCTAATCTTTTGAGTGTAGGCAGCTGTGTTTTCCCTTCTCCGGAATGTAAGCTGATGGCTGCCGTCAATGGGAGGCTGGTTGGAATAAATTCCCCTTTTTGTTGCAATTCTTCCAGTTAGAAACTTTGTTGGTGCCAATATTTGTCGTTTGAGCACTGTGCTGATTTGCTGTAGTTAAAATTAGGAGATAAAATATAAAAGCAATAGAGCAAAGCGCAGAGCTGTAAGCAAGAGCGTCCGAACAGTAGCGAGGCAGGAAGTAGAACAGACTCTTTATTAACAAAAGGAAACAAAACTACAAACATAAACCTCCCCGAGTGGGGGAAAACATGACATGACTCGACTTACTTGGACTAGACTTAACTAGGATGACAAAATAATGACAACGAAGCGACACAGGATGGCAGACACGAGGAGATTAAGTACACAGGAGGAAGGCAATTGATGAGAAACACAGCTGGAATAAAATCAAACTAATGACAATGAAACAAGACGGGCGGGGTAACAGACGAGACATGAACATGCAGCCAATTAAACAAAGACGACGCGCAGCTGGCGACAACCAAACTGCGCGTGACAAAACACAACAAGAAAGCACGCGGCCGATGGAACGCGAACCGCGTGCCAAACATAAACTCACAGACGGGAGGAAGCGCAAGGCTTGAAACCGCGCCCACTCGCAAGACATAGAGCTCGCAAGACGAGTAAAACACCTGTTCTTACGAGCTCATGACAAGGACGAACACACGAGTTATGAATGTCCGAATCCCGACACAAACCTAGACAAGACCAGTCTCGGGATCAGACATCATAACCCGCACATAAGACGTTACAAAGACAAGCGCGTGCACGGCTCGAATCCGTGCGCGCGCGCACACACACACACACACACACACACACACACATCAAACATGACACATTACAGTAGTGTCAGAGCTCTGCCACAAAACCAAGAAACGACTAGACCGAATGTGGCAGAACCCTGACACATTGATTATCGATTAACAGCCTCGGATAGTTACAGTAGATCTGTTTTCAGTTAGTTTTTGTTAAAAATACATTTTCCCCTTTTGAATGGATGAAAATGAAATTGAAAGACTAACACTTGTGTAAGTGTTCAGTTTCATTGAATTACTTTGATTAGTTTAGTTTTTTTAGATTCAAAATATATTTCTTTACAATACTGTAAAAATGTAGCAAATTTCTGTCTTATTCAGTTTGGTATTATGTTGTTGTTTTGAATTTAAGTTTAATTGTTTTAAAAACTGGTGTATAGTGTTTGAGTGGTTGTTGTGTTGAAGTGAATAATTCATGTAATTTTAAAAATGTCATCATTTATGTCACATCTTTTTGTGTCAAAGCAGTGATAAATGATCCACAGTTTATCTCACATAGACTGATGTTCTGCTCACTGTGTGAAGAGTTTTGATACTGTGACCCAAGTATTGAGAAATATGTCCTAATATTTCTGGTCAGTTGATATTTTCAACCCATAGTTATTTTAAGTAATGTAGATTTCATTGTCTTCAAGCATTCAGTGTCTCTCTCTCTCTCTCTCTCTCTCTCTCTCTCTCTCTCTCTCTCTCAGTCTCTCCTCAGGTTTCTCTGCTCCAGAAGTCTTCCTCTTCTCCAGTCACGTGTCACGCTACAGGTTTTTACCCCAGTGGAATAACAATCACCTGGATGAAAAATGGACGAGAACATCATGAGGATGTGGATCTTGGAAAACTTCTTCCCAATGAAGACGGAACCTTCCAGAAGTCGAGCAGCATCAGAGTCACAGCTGATGAGTGGAAGAAGAACAAGTTCAGCTGTGTGGTGGAACATCAGGGCAAGAGTGTGACAGAGGATGAGATCAGGACTAATACGGGTAAGAAATGTTTTATCTATGATTTATGAATAAAGTTTATTAATTTAATTTATGAATAAATCATGATGTGAAATTAATAAATGTATGGGTTAAACATTTACTGTGATTGGCCATCTTGGGCTGTCTTGTCTTTTTTCCATCTTTTTTTAAACATTTAATTTAATTTATTATCACAGATGTTTAATTAAAATGTAAGAAATAAACAGGATCAGACTATGCAACCATTTTAGACACATTGTACAGCTTCAATTCTACTCTCTTTAATCAACATGACTGATTAGAAATACAAATCAAAATAAATATAAATTGGTTCTTACAATGGAACAACCTAAATTATTTTTTATCATCCAAATAACCTGTAAATGACATTTTTACCTGTATTGTGTAAATATGCAGTTCTTGGAAGAAAAAAAACAGTTCTTGTCTTTGGTTGTTTTCAGGTTTTAAATGTGTCAGTGGTAAGTTCCTCATATATACATTAATCAACAATAATATATAGGCATCATAATATATTAGAATCTGTAATGTGATGTTTTGGTAATAATGTAAAATCATACACTAAATAAAAATAGACATTTTGTCGTAACACTTTTCTCTGTAATGTAATAAATATGACAATAAAAGTACAGAAATGTCTGCTGTTCTTATTAAAAAATCTGACAATCATTCTGTCCTGAAGTTTTCTGTCTTAGGATCTGGTGACGGTTCCAAAAGCTCAGTTGATGCACTTATATAAATAAAGATGTAAGTGTGTTTTCATTCATCACTGGAATTGTCTTACACCTGTGAAATGAATGAAATGTAAAATGTTTTTTCTGACGTTTTAGGAAAAAGGAGTGATGCTTTTCCTTCTGTCCATCCTGCTTACAATTCTGCACTTAAACAGAATTGTACACAATCACACAATCATTCACCCTAGGATTGGTCTGTCTTATGTTTCTACATTAATTCCATTTAAAAAGTAAAGTTTTTGTTTCTTCTTCACTTCTGTTCATCATAATGTTTGTATTTAATTAACTAAATATTTGTTACTTTTACACATTAATACATTTATAATAACCTAAATTGGAAAATGTATATGTATATAGCATACACTTCTCTGTAGTGACAATGAAAAATGTACAAATCATTGATTTGTGAAAAATTGATTTTTTGGTTTGTTATACCAGAACTGGTTATTAAGAAAAAAACAAACCTGAAGAGTTTATTGTAAGTGAAACACGTGGATTGATTACTGAGTTTAAGAAGATCAGTCTCTGTGTGTTTGTGTAGTTTCTAAAGAGATGATTTCTCTTGGAGCTTCTAAGAAATCATGGAAACTGTCAAATTTATATACTTCTACATTTAAATAATAATTTCAACACATATCGGCTTTGAATTGTATTCTTTGCAAGAGATTTTGGATTTTTTCTTTCTGTAAATTTTCTTCTGTTTTAAATAATGAAGATAATAAGAAGTTTATTTTGTAGAGACTACAAACTATTTTGTAATGTACTATTAAACTTTCACATTAATATCTGAACAGTACAGTAAAATATAGATATTTTCCTTTATTTGAGGTTTGTTCATCTAAATTAAGTGACATGTTGTGCAGTGGTTTCTTTCAAAAACTTGCAATGCTGTTGATTATTTTAAAATAAATAAACCTCACAAAAAGGAGAAAGTGTTGAATGTCTGTCTGTTACTCTCTTACTAAAATACCAGAATATGCAGCTGAATATTTTATCATTACAGAATTATGATGTTTAATTTTACTTTTCAAAGTTGATGCTGCTCATCTATGGCACAAAATATTCTTTAGCACTTTAATGTAATTTTTAGGGTCAGTTTTCAACTCTTGGTTTAAGTATTCATACAGTTTGATCCCTTTAAAAAAATACTTGAATTGATCAACAAAACTGTAATTGTAATATCAAAAATAGAAATCTGTAGTGACTGTAATGAGTCTGGAACATATAGTTGCTTGATAGAAATACAATTACAAATCCAGTATTTCTTGTTTAAAGGGACTTTAAAAAGTGTGAAATGTTGCCTTGAAGAACTATTCCTACCTTGATATACTGTACACATTCTAACCACACATTTCACACATTCAGTGAAAGTCTATGCAGACAAAATTGTGAATCATTTGTCATTGCTTTCACACAAAATACATTCAAAGAGCACATTTTTTCAAGTCCATGAACATTTTTCTACAAAATCACTATATTTTTGCAGCACATTTTTCAAATGCTAAAACACTTCTTTCAGAATTAATAACAGCACATTCAAATCAGAACAATGGCAAACTCTATGCACTTCTGCAGGAATTATATTGAAATATAAAATCTAAGCAGAATATTTAGAATGAAATTAAAAATATATATATTCCAAAAATAACTAATTGCAATTTCAACTGAAAGCATATCCAGTTGTCCTATTTTTAGTCTCTTTTTTCCAGTGATCTTTTGGTAAGTCAGGATGACTTCAGAAAGATTTGTTTGGAAACATGGATCAAAGAAGACACATTGGTGGGGAAAGAAGAGTGGCAGAGAGAAGAAGGGCTAGATAGCTCACAGTTCCTCACAGTACTCTCCATCCATCTGTAATGTTGGGAGTTTTGCTGCTATTCCAGCAAACATTTAAGTGATCTCTCAGAAATACATTTATTTTCATTTTATTTTTGTATTGTTATAAATATATGTTTGTTCTTATTTTTGTAGTAATATGGGAAAATTATTCATTTTTGCTTTAAAATTGATATGTTTAAGTTGTTCACTGAGTGACGTCACTACTAATCGACTGATCGCGCCTGCTCTCAGAACAGTCTGTGACTGAAGAGAGACAGGTATGCATCCGGGAGCTCTGTGATTAAAATGAGGGGAAATATGTGATCCTAAGTAAATTTGAGATAATATTGATCGTAATAAGTTCATAGAACTAAAACGAGTAGTAATATGTGTGTTTTCAATGATAAGAGTGTTATATTTTTCGAGTTATATTCACGCACGTGTCTGTTTTATGTTGCCGCCGGCGCGGTAAATTAGAGCGCGCGTTTTTCTGTTGAAAAGTTTATTTTTCTACATGTGAGTTCGGTGGATTCTGTTTGTATAAATGTGTATTAGAATTGTAAATTTGTGTAATCTCATGGGATATACTAAATTATGTGTTTACAATCATTTTAGTGTTCGTGTAACAAAGTGAATGGTAGTTGTTCTTAGAGGGCAATGGTTAACATCTCTTTCCATACATTCTCAGCCAGAAGAAAATAGTGAGTTGCTGAGAGTGTGTGTTGACTGTCCTCTTTGAATAAATTACAGGTATGTAATAGAAAAAACCACTATACGATCCAGGAAAATGTTGATTATTGTAGTAATGTGTAAAGTAGTGTTAATGTGATTTTTGATTTTATATTTTCTTGTATGTAATTGAGTTTAATCATTAAGAGGGAGATTTTGGGTTGAATGTAAACTTGTGTACAATGAATGTAAAGTGAATTGTGTTGAGAACAGTCTGTGACTGAAGAGAGACAGCCAGAAGAAAATAGTGAGTTGCTGAGAGTGTGTGTTGACTGTCCTCTTTGAATAAATTACAGAATCCCCCAAAAAGCTTGATGTCAGCGAGTCGTTTGTGGTGCTGAAAGAAATCCGCTACAAATTGGTGCCGTGACCCGGATTTCAAGAGATCAGCCATCGCAGATCGCCGGGAGAAACCTTCACTGACTTCAAGGAGAACTTTGGGTAGTAGATAAGCAGTGGAATTCAAACATGGACCTTCACAGTCATACACACACTAGATTACATGAAGAGTTGCAAGATGCAAATGTTGATCATGTGAATGTTACCCCTATGAATGCTGTACCAAGTTTCCCAAGAGTTTCAACTGGGTTTGGGCGGGGGGCTCTATTGAATAGCATGTTAGAACATGACACGATTGCTACTCCAGTAGGTTTCCCACCGGTCAAAAACCCAAGTCAATCAGGTAGAAGATGTGACTCACCAGCCTTTCATAGTAGTAGCCCTATAGCAGGTGACCAACCGAACCAATGGCAGACTATGGCAGACCTAATGAAGCAGTTAGGCAGTGAAATAGGTAACCAGATTGCCGCCAGCTTGTCATCAACAGGGCAAAATGCACAGAGAGAAAATGTCCAACACCCCTCAGCTCAACCACCTGACTGGTCGAATCTCAATCTAGTTATCAAGCATCAAGACATCAAAGAACCTCCGACATTCAGAGGTGACAAAACAGACAGACACACCATTGGTGAGTGGGAGGAATTGATGCAAACGTATCTGAATAAGAAAGGATTCAGTGTGTCAGAGCAAGGACAGGAGATTTTGGATAGACTGATGGGCCGTGCTAAAGATGTTGTAAGGACGTGCATTCGCAATAACCCTCTGATCAATGTGAGTAGAGATCCACACGTAATCTTCTCAATCCTAAGGCAACATTTTGGGGATGCAATTTCCTCCACGACCCCTTTGAGAGATTTCTATGAGACCCTGCCCAGACGATCAGAAAGTGGTCTAGATTACTGGATTAGACTTAATAAGGCCGTTGACCTTGCTGATGAGTGCCTACGGAGACAGGGAAAAAGAGTTGAAGACCCTAGTCATGAAGTGACAATGATGTTCGTTAGGCACTGTCCAGAACATACCTTGTATGCAGCTTTGCGGAGTAGACCACTGGAGAGTTGGACCGCTAGGGAGGTTCAAGCGTTGATAGACAGCCATCATAGAGATAAACAGTCAGCTAGTGTTGAGAGAGCAGTACAAGAGGAAGAAAAGCCCTCTGGTGCCTGGTGTATGACACAGCAGAAAGCTTCTGGCAGTAATCAGTCCGGTGGTATTGATCCAGCTCTTCTTGGTAGAGCGGTGTCTCTCCTAGAACAGATTCTCATCTCACAGAAGGGTCAAGAGCCGAAAGTGGAGCAAGTTAAAGCCTCGTCTAGAGAGTCAAGTGCATATTCAGGCTCCTGTAGAGTTTGTAAGGCCCTTGATCACACAACAAAGGCACACTGCTTTAAAGAAGGACTGTGTTTCACATGCTATGAGACTGGACACAGAGGTTTTGAATGCCCCAAAAGAAAACCAATGAAACGAGAACACAACCAGAGGATCTTCTGATCCTGAGCGGCCTTTAAACTAGAAAGCCCACACTGCGAGGGGAACAGTGTGGGTACCAGCCAACTAAAATCCCCAGGGAATTTAGTTAACGTTCCAACTAAAATCAGTTACAGCCTGACCCAAAATGTAAGCAATGAGTGTGAAGCAAGTAGTTCACACTTCCCTCAAGAAGCAGTCTACACAAAAGTGAATGATGAAGATGATCTTTTTCATGCTACAGCTTTAGTTGAAGGAAAAGTAGAACTTTTGGCCCTTGTAGACAGTGGATCTGTAACATGTACCCTGAGTGAATCAGCTGAGCAAATGCTTCAGGATCACAGTCTCATTTGTGATAATATGAGTAAACCCACAAAGAAAGTGTTAACCGGTTGTGGAGGCATTCAGACAAAGCCAAAGTGTACATATGAACTGAATATAGATTTGCTTGGATGTAAGATGACCGTGAACTTTTTAGTTGTTCCAGGCCAAGAAGATGACATGATAGTGGGCTCCAATGTTTTAAGACACGTGACTCAGCAGGTCAAGAACACAGAGTGGTACTGGGACAAAATCTCACAGCCTGTTAAGGAAAACAGTAATGATCATCTCCTCGGCTTACTCTCCAATGTTGACCGTTGGCATGGCGACAAGATGCCAAAAAGAGTTGGCACTGTACTATTAAGACAGTGTGTGACACTGGAGCCTCAACATGAACATCTTGTTTGGGGAAGGTTGAAAGAGGAAGTCCCTTTGTCTGTCGGGAGTACTGTGATGGTAGAGTCCTCCACTTCCAAGTCTTCACCACGAAACATAATGATTGCTCGTAGTGTGTGTCCATTATGGGCTGATAAGTGGATTCCTGTAAAGGTCATCAATATGTTGGATCGACCTGTAGTGTTACGTCGGAACGCAAAGATTGCTCAGGTGCACCCGTGTCTTGCTCTTGAAGAGTTAGAGCTTACAAACCATGTGAATTGTGGCTCGAGAGAGGTCCTTCAAAATGTTGTTCATATTCGTAAACTTAGCGAAGAAGACAAGATGTTGCAAACAGATTACACAGCTGAGTTGCGAGAGCTGGGACTGACACAGATTGATATTGACTCTTGTGAAGTGAATGACTCGTGGAAGAAGAAATTGGCGGACCTCATTATGCAGTATGAGAGCATCTTCTCCCGTGATAAGTTAGATTGTGGAGAAGTCAAGAATATTGTTCACCGGATACACCTGAAAGACGAAAAACCATTCCGACTGCCTTATAGAAGGGTTCCACCGGCACATTACCACAAATTAAGAGAGACCCTGGACGAAATGGAGGCACGAGGTATCATTCGTAAGTCCAACAGTGAGTGGGCCTCGCCTCTAGTCTTGGTTTGGAAACCTTCGGGAGAATTGCGGATATGCACTGACTTCAGGTGGCTTAATCAAAGGACAGAAAAGGACGCATATCCCTTGCCTCACCAAGCTGATGCCCTTGCATCCTTGGGAAATAATTGCTACTTCAGTACCATGGACCTAACATCTGGATTTTATAATATCCCAATTCATGAGGATGACCGAAAATACACAGCATGCACAACGCCAGTGGGTCTCTATGAGTACAATCGGATGGCTCAGGGATTATGCAACAGTCCTGCAACATTCTCTCGGATGATGACTGCAATATTCGGAGATCAGAACTACTTGTCCCTCCTTTGCTACTTGGATGACTTGCTGGTGTTCGGAAAGACTGAGAAAGAGGCACTCGACCGCCTTGAGATGGTGTTTTCGCGACTCAGAGAGCATAACCTCAAATTGTCTCAGAAGAAGTGTTACTTCATGAGGAAGACTGTGAAATTCCTAGGTCACATAGTTTCAGAGAGTGGTATTGCAACCGACCCAACAAAAGTATCAGCAATTAGTGAGTTTAGGGTGGTGGACTTGATGGAGGAGGATGGAAAGACCCCATCACCAGTTAAGATCAGATCTTTCCTTGGAATGGCAAATTACTATTCCCATTTCATAGAGGGCTTCTCAGCTTTGGCCAAACCACTGTTTAGATTAACTGCAGGACAGAAGATCGGGAAGAAAGGTGGGAAAGGTGTCTCACGTGTTCCTAAAGCCAAACGCTTGAGCTCTGAAGACTGGACCTCTGAATGTGACCTTGCTGTGGAAAAGATCAAGCAGTCGCTCACTGACACCGTGATTCTAGCACATCCAGATTTTAACAAACCATTCCTCTTGTACACGGACGCATCTATGGACGGACTAGGAGCGGTTCTGAGTCAGACACAGGAAGGAGAGAAAAAGCCCAGACCTGTAGCTTTTGCAAGTAAGACCCTGTCGAAAGCCCAGTCCCGTTATCCAGCTCATAGACTTGAGTTTTATGCTCTAAAGTGGGCAGTTTGTGAAAAGTTCACCCACTGGTTGAAAGGAGCCAGGTTCACAGTGCTAACAGATAACAACCCTTTGACATACATCATGTCTAAACCCAAGTTAGATGCTTGTGAGCAAAGGTGGGTGTCCAAGCTGGCCCCGTTTGACTTTGACTTGAAATACATACCCGGAACTCAGAACATTCCTGCTGATCTTTTAAGTCGACGTCCCTTTGCCAGGACTCTGGAAGTCTATGAAGCTTTGGAGGATAAGGCTCACGTGACCAGAGAATCATTGCAAGAAGCTCTCCGACTATCAGTGAATGTACTTCATCAAAATTCTGAGGATAGTGTTCAGAGTGTCCAAGTTGGGAGTTTGAGCCAGATAAGAGGTGAAGGTGTGAAAGCTATCCTTGAGTCCTGTCTGGATTGGGAATTCAGTAGACCAGTACGCGGTGCACAGCTGACCCGCTGTGCCAACAGTCTGACGAAGGGAGGAGTGGATACACTTCCGGTCTTTTCGATGGAGGAAATACAGAGAAAACAGGGAGCTGACCCCATCATTGCTCGAGTAATATCTTTTGTTGTCAGAGGAAGGAGACCATCCCGAAGAGAGAAGGACAAGGAGTCAGTTCCAGTATTGAGACTCCTAAAGCATTGGGAAAAGTTGGAAATCAAGGACAGTGTTCTCTACCGCAAGTCTAAGGATAGGGTGGGAAAAGCCAGATACCAACTTGTGCTGCCAGATTCTCTGAAAGCCTCTGCCCTTAGAGGTACCCATGATGATGCTGGTCATCAAGGACAAAGCAGAACTCTCCACCTGGTGCGTCAGAGATTCTTCTGGTCTGGTATGGATACGGATGTAAAGAGATATGTCTCTCACTGTAAGCGTTGTGTGGTTGGGAAGACTCTGGAACCTGAGGCTCGAGCACCTCTTGAATCCATCAGAACAAGTGCTCCGCTGGAACTCGTATGTATCGATTTCTGGTCTGCAGAAGGGAGAAATGGAGAAAATGTTGACGTCCTTGTGATAACAGACCACTTTACAAAATTAGCTCATGCGTTTCCTTGCCCTAATCAGACAGCTAAAGTTGTAGCCCAGAAGCTGTGGAATCAGTTTTTCTGTGTATATGGCTTTCCGCAGAGGATACACTCGGACAAAGGAGCCAACTTTGAAAGCAAGTTGATCGCGGAGCTACTGTTGGTGTCTGGTGTCCGTAAGTCCCATACTACTCCCTACCACCCGATGGGGAATGGGCAAACGGAGAGATTTAACCGCACCCTTGGAAATATGATTCGCTCCTTACCACCTCGATCGAAAGAGAGATGGCCTCAAATGATACAGACACTCACCTTTTCCTACAACTGTACCACTCATGAAACAACAGGATTTGCACCGTTCTATTTGATGTTTGGCAGAGTGCCTAGTCTACCTGTGGATATCATGTTTGGAAGTGCCCTGAGGAATGATGATGTGCAGGGTTATGATGAATATGTGGAGTCTCTTCAGAAGGATCTTAGGGAAGCAGTGAAGATTGCTCAAGGAAACACCACAGGAGCTCAGAAAAGGCAAGCGAAGGAGTACAACAAGAAATCAAAAGGTGTTGAATTGGAAATTGGAGATCGTGTCCTGCTAGTGAATAAGAAGGAGAAAGGAAAAAGGAAGTTGGCAGATGTATGGGATTCGGTGGTTCATGTGGTGACGTGGAAAGATTCTACGCTACATATCTACAGGGTTGAGGACCCAACCACAAAGAAAAGTAGGGTGGTTCACCGTAATTTCCTGCTCCCTGTGAACTTTCTTCCCTTGGAGTCAGAAGTTGAGTCTACGAGACCTTCTACAATCTCTGAGACTGGATTAAGTGAAAGGAGAGAGCAAAACCGAAGCTCATTGTCTAGTTCTGAAAGAGGAACGAGGAGCAGTCGGATAGCTGCTTGGATTTTACAAGGTCAGAGTCCTGAACAGTCTCAGCCTAATGCAGTACATTCTGTTCAAGAACATAGTCCTGAGGAAGTCACAGAGATTCACGATCTGGCATCGACAGATCACACTACAGAAGGGAGCGACTCCAGTGAACTGTCAAGTTCTTGTGATGCAGATAACACCAATGAAAGTGAGTCTTGTACGGATGATACGAGTGATGTGTCTGGTTCCAGTTCTGGCGATGAAGAAATATCTGGAGAATCTGTGAGTAGTTGCTGTGTTCAGGCAGAGACAGATGCCGTGCAGAGAGAATCGGACTTGGATATTGAGTCAAATCAGAGTCAGAGATCTCAAATTCAGAGTAATAGATCTAGAGCCACTCAGAGAAAAGTCACCAGATCTGTCAAGAAACCTTGTGAGGGAACAGTGAAAACTAGGTCAGGAAGGGTGGTGAAACCCGTGAAAAGACTACTAGAGTGTATGAGTATGATTGTAGCTGAGCCAGATTGCAGAACCACATTATCAGAATTGTTCAGAGTCCTTTCTAGTTTTGTGGGGAGTTAAAGTAATTTAGTAGGTACATATGTTCCTTAAAAGAAAGAAAAACGAAAGATCAGAATTGAGTGAAGGTAACTTTAAGAGGGATTGAGAAGTACTTAATTGAGGGATGTATGGTTATATGTATAAGGGCATATTTCTCCCAAGCGAAATGTTTTGCTATTCTTTTGAATGACTAAAGTCTGGGTATCCTTCTTTTTAGGAAAAATGTCTCACCTATGGTCTTAAAGTTTGCTGAAATTTAGGAGGGGAGAGTGTAATGTTGGGAGTTTTGCTGCTATTCCAGCAAACATTTAAGTGATCTCTCAGAAATACATTTATTTTCATTTTATTTTTGTATTGTTATAAATATATGTTTGTTCTTATTTTTGTAGTAATATGGGAAAATTATTCATTTTTGCTTTAAAATTGATATGTTTAAGTTGTTCACTGAGTGACGTCACTACTAATCGACTGATCGCGCCTGCTCTCAGAACAGTCTGTGACTGAAGAGAGACAGGTATGCATCCGGGAGCTCTGTGATTAAAATGAGGGGAAATATGTGATCCTAAGTAAATTTGAGATAATATTGATCGTAATAAGTTCATAGAACTAAAACGAGTAGTAATATGTGTGTTTTCAATGATAAGAGTGTTATATTTTTCGAGTTATATTCACGCACGTGTCTGTTTTATGTTGCCGCCGGCGCGGTAAATTAGAGCGCGCGTTTTTCTGTTGAAAAGTTTATTTTTCTACATGTGAGTTCGGTGGATTCTGTTTGTATAAATGTGTATTAGAATTGTAAATTTGTGTAATCTCATGGGATATACTAAATTATGTGTTTACAATCATTTTAGTGTTCGTGTAACAAAGTGAATGGTAGTTGTTCTTAGAGGGCAATGGTTAACATCTCTTTCCATACATTCTCAGCCAGAAGAAAATAGTGAGTTGCTGAGAGTGTGTGTTGACTGTCCTCTTTGAATAAATTACAGGTATGTAATAGAAAAAACCACTATACGATCCAGGAAAATGTTGATTATTGTAGTAATGTGTAAAGTAGTGTTAATGTGATTTTTGATTTTATATTTTCTTGTATGTAATTGAGTTTAATCATTAAGAGGGAGATTTTGGGTTGAATGTAAACTTGTGTACAATGAATGTAAAGTGAATTGTGTTGAGAACAGTCTGTGACTGAAGAGAGACAGCCAGAAGAAAATAGTGAGTTGCTGAGAGTGTGTGTTGACTGTCCTCTTTGAATAAATTACAGAATCCCCCAAAAAGCTTGATGTCAGCGAGTCGTTTGTGGTGCTGAAAGAAATCCGCTACACATCCATCCATTTTCCAAAGGATTGTCCTTTAGGGAGGCTGGAGCCGTTCCTATCATCTCAGATCATATGCTGGAAAACACTCTGGACAGATGACGGATCCATCACAGGAAAAACACTCTCACACACATTCATATTCACATTCACACCTACAGGCAAACTTACAGTCTCCAATTCTCAATTCCAAGTCCTGTATGTCAGTGTCAGCACTGAGATAACACACACACTCCTCACAGAAAGATCTCCTGCCACAGCTGGGTTTCTAATACTGCACAGACATGATTACTGTACATGTTGTTGTTTTTGTAATTATTATTGCTTCTGGAGTTTTATTTCTTTAATATATAAAAAATTAATTGCTGCATTTGTCATTCATTCTTGTTACACATGCAATAATAAATATAAAATACAATTATTATTAAAATAATAAGAATAATACAATCAGTAAATATTACAAGAATCAACATTTAGTCTTATCCTTTAATGAAATACTGGTTTATGTGAAAATCATTCATACTTCAAGATAAAAGTTTATCATTTTTTTAATACTCCCTGTTGTCTTTTTTTAGGTCAGTGTGAGAATAACAAGCCTTAAGAATGACAAGCTTTCTGAATGAGAATTGTTGACAGTGTTATGGTGGAACTAATTTATTTTTTTGCACTGTTGGTTTTAATCACATTATTAGAAGCAAGTGTGAACAATTCAGTCATTTTGTGTAAATGATGACAACTGTGTTTAACTTTTACCGCTTGAGAGTAAAAGCACCAGAGCAACAGCGACCATCAACATAGAGTCTTCAATAAAGAGCACTGACACCTGATACATGAACAAACATCAAATCAACAGTTGCCGAACATCCGGATATGAATAAAAATAAAAGTGCAAATAGAAAATGCACTGGGATCTAAAAACATATAGAAGCAACACAGTTGTGTTTTGCTCATGAATGAGTACCGGTATATATTTTTGTAAGAATCGGGTAACTGAATTATTCATAGATTCAATCATATTTGATTTGTGACTAAATTAATCAGCAATCAGCATATTGATGAATGATTTGACTGAATGTTTCAAATGACTCAAAAGATAGCTATTTGTTGCCATCAAATACTGTGTAATTTACCATGTTGTAATTTTTCACTTACAATATATAAACATCATATAAATATCTTTGTGAAAGATGTTCACAAAGTGTTCCTCCGTCATGTTTGGCAACACGGGTGACGTCAGCACTACGTCACAAATGCTTTATTCTTTCCAGTAATTTACATGAAACTTGAACTGCAACTTTTTGAAACATAAGCGCAGAACGAAGCGAGAGCGAAGGGGAAAAGAGCACAAGCGTGACGAAAAATTAAATATGAGCAGAAAATGGAAAAGATCACAAAACACAGAGGATTGAAAGCATAATATTTAAGAACGCACAAACGAGTTTAAGTTTTGTGCACAGCATAGTTTTTAACGCGTTTAAAGTTTTGATTCATGCAGGTTTATTGTTTTTAATGGACTTCATTTTATTATTTACGCTTATTAGTTTTCATCCTTGACCACAGTACCTACTTCAGGCGCGATGTTGAGCCCATACGGCACTACAGAACGAGCCGGCAGGATCTGGACGGGTTAGACTCTCGAGCATAGGCGGAGTTTGGGGGGGGCTGGGGGGGGGGCACTGCCCCCCCCCCCGACCAGATCCAATTAATGCCTGCCTTGTGCTTTGAATATTTTTTTGTTGTTACAGAATTCATATTTTCTCGTTTTATTTGTCTTATCTTATTAGTTCTGTGTATAGAATGAGTAAGATATGGCTAATTAATTTTTAATTTCTGTATTTAATTTTTTATTACTGTAGCTTTATTTCATTCTCCCGCCATTTGCGAATCTCAAAGTATCGCGGTACGTGAGTGGACGCTCTTCTCGTTCTGTTTTACGTGCTGAATAAACTAAATGGACATTCGTCGTATTTTTAATAAATCCACTACTAAAAGTGTCAAATCTATCCGAAGAGAAGACAGTGGACATCTATGCATCTGGGAAAAAAGAGGCGGCTTCTTCTGCATTAGGTAAGAGATTGTAATGTCTGAAGTAGTTGTATGACAGGTCAAGGGAGGCTCTGTTTATGAACTTTAATCGGAACGAAGAAGAACCCCCTGGGGGGGCGCGGAGCGATGCCTGGGGTACATGCTTATTTTTTGCCAGGGAGTAGGTTTTCTTGCACTGAACAAGAGCAGCAGATATTGAGTTCAGATAACCATCCTCTCATCCTTTGATGTGTACGATCACACCGGTGTTCATGTGTGTCACGTGATCAACCACTAAATTCACACGTGTTTTCACGCGTTATCTGGCACTGATCCAAAAAAAGACGCGCTCAGAACTTGTCATTTATCACAACAATTCAGTGTTTTCAACCACATAAGATTTATTTTAGGTTTCAACAAGTTGAGCCATAAAGTTGGTGACTATTTTGAATTATCTATTATACAGTTCTGGCTCTTCAAGACTGCTTCGACACCACGGACTGGGACATGTTCAAACAGGCTGCAACCTACCATAACACCGTAGACCTCCAGGAGTACTCTGAGACTGTTACTTCTTACATCAACAACTGCATTGAGGATGTAACAGTCACAAAGACCATCACCATCTGGCCCAACCAAAAACCATGGCTGACAGGGAATGTCTACAGTCTTCTGAAGACGCGTAACGCTGCCTTCAGAGCTGGAGATGAGGTGGGCCTGAGGACAGCAAGGGCCAACCTGTCACGCGGCATCAGAAAGGCTAAGAGACAGTACTCCAGGAGGATAGCCCACTGTTTCAGCGACAGCAGAGACTCAAGGAGTCTGTGGCAGGGGATTCAGACCCTCACGGACTACAAACCCCCTGCACGGACGTGTGACAGCTCCACCCCCCTACTGAATGAGCTGAACACCTTCTTCGCTCGCTTTGAGGCACACAACAGCACCACTGCACAGAAGTCACCACCTCCTCCCGATGACCAGATGTTGATACTGCCCAGGGACAGCGTGAGTAAATCCCTCAGCAGGGTCAACGCACGCAAAGCTCCGGGTCCTGACAACATTCCTGGTCGTGTATTGAGAGACTGTGCAGAGGAACTCACTGATGTCTTCACAGACATCTTCAACATCTCACTGAGTCAAGCTGTTGTCCCCACCTGCTTCAAAGCAACCACCATCATTCCTGTCCCTAAAAAATCATCTCCATCCTGCTTCAATGACTACCGTCCAGTTGCACTTACCCCCATCCTTATGAAGTGCTTTGAGCGGCTAGTCATGCACCACATTAAATCTGTCCTCCCCCCCTCCCTGGACCCCCACCAATTTGCATACAGTGTACAAAACGCTCGACCGATGACGCCATTGCCACTGCTGTCCATTCAGCACTCACACATCTGGACAAAAAAGACACGTATGTCAGAATGCTGTTCATTGATTTTAGTTCAGCTTTCAATACAATCATCCCTCAACAGCTCACCCAAAAACTGTCTCAGTTGGGACTCAGCACTTCGCTGTGCAACTGGCTGCTGGACTTCCTGACGGGAAGACCTCAGGCAGTACGGGTCGGCAGCAACACTTCCAGCACCATCATTATGAACACTGGAGCCCCTCAAGGTTGTGTGTTGAGCCCCCTCCTCTTCACTCTGCTGACCCATGACTGCACACCCATACACAACAGCAATCTCTTCATCAAGTTTGCGGATGACACAACTGTAGTTGGTCTCATCACCAACGGCGATGAGACAAACTTCAGGAGTGAGGTGAGCCACCTGGTCAGGTGGTGCGGCGACAACAATCTCTCTCTGAACGTGGAGAAGACGAAGGAGATTGTTGTTGACTTCAGGAGAATGCACACCCAGCACCCTCCTCTGACCATCAACGGTGCGACCGTGGAAAGAGTGAGGAGCACCAAATTTCTGGGTGTGCATATCACAGAAGACCTCTCCTGGACCACCAACACCACAGCACTGACCAAGAAAGCACAGCAGCGACTCTACTTTCTCCGCAGGCTGAGAAGAGCCGGAGTCCCAGCCTCCATCATGCACACCTTCTACAGCTGCACCATCGAGAGCATTCTGACCAGCTGCATCACTGTGTGGTACGGCGCCTGCAACACATCCTGCCGAAAAGCACTTCAGCGCATAGTGAGAGCAGCTGAGAAGATCGTTGGTGTCTCTCTCCCACCCCTCCAGGATATTTATAACTCCCGCCTCTCCCGCAAAGCCCTCATCATTGCGAGAGACCCCTCCCACCCATCCCAGAGCCTCTTCAGTCTGCTGCCATCAGGGAGGAGACTACGCAGTCTCCAGGCAAGGACCAGCAGACTGAAGAACAGCTTCATTCCCCAAGCTGTCAGGGCATTGAACTCCCTCCCGTCTCTGCCCCTTTTCTACAGAATTTCAATTCTCTGTATGTATGTGCTGTATATATTGCAGAATTGACAATAAAGCTGACTTTGACTTTGACTTTGACTACAGCGCTTTTTATGACTGCGGTATGTCAGGTGACAAGCATGACGCGTTGCCATAGAAACAATAAGGCGAAAGTTCCAAAATGGGGGGAGGGGGGAGGTAAATTTTTACCTCTTCCTTGGGGGGCGTGACAGAAAATAATTGAGAAGCGCTGGTATAAAGTCATTGTTCATTGTAAATGTATTTTATATGTAGAATGAGTGATATATAAATATGATATAAAAAAAATCTGAGCTCGTGGTCTGCTGGCCTGGTAGGTGCCCCCCCCCAAGCACAAAAGTGAAACTCCGCCTATGCTCTCGAGGTTTCGCTTTCTGTTTCAGTGCGCATGTCCGTTCACGCATGCGCTGTTTCTTCTGCAGATGCAGATCTAGAATATTTGTTCCGAACGAAAATGTAATACTTTTTGGTCACTTTTAATAACAATTTCTTTAAACCACTTAGAATATACACTAAAATCACTAAAAATATTTCTCAACAACATACATTGAGCCTTCCTAGAAGATTATTAGTGTCCACTAGGTGGCGGACCAAGCCAACAATAATCTAACGCATGCGCAATTTTTTAAACATTTATTTATTTATATCTAATTAAAAACAACTTCCATATCACATGGTTTCTCGGAACAGAGTGCACTTCAGGACAAAGTTGTTTCTCTTTCCGTGGTAACAATAGATAACCAAACCTGTATAACCAGTGTAGGTTTATGCATTATTTACATATTTTTGCAGGTGATGAAGACTGAACTGCACAACTTTTTTTTTATAAACTAATTACACTTCTCCACTTTTGTAAGTTGTTTTAGATATCCACATAAATGGTCAATGGACAGTTATTCCCATATTTCTATTCTATTCCAAGTTTTATGGTCAAAACTTTAGATCTATTGCCACTACCACATGCACTTGACAAAGTTTTTGTCATTGAGAATGTGGATGCGACACAGGATGAATTTATTCTGATAGTAATACAAAACATGTTTATTTATATAACATTCTTATTGCATGTAAAAGTATACTGTAAAAAAAAAAAAAGTTTCTAAACAGAACCAAACAGCGTTCAGCTTGTAACAATAGCCTTTTTAGTGCAAAATCAAACCCTTTTTAGAAGGTTCAGTAAAGAAAAATGCTTTGAAAATGCTAAAAGGACCTTAATAACGTTATAAATAACCTTTTTATTTTCAATAACCAGTTTATATTCCTTAGGCTAGTATATTATTATATTCATATTATATTAGTATTATAAATATATATTTTATATATTACACATTAATATTGTTTTTACCCCTTTATCTGCCTGGTTTTATAGTTTCTTGTAACTTGGGTTTAACATTATTTAAAAAAAAATCAACAACAACAATAAGTTGTGTCAATAATACTTTTATTTATTATTGCCATGTGAAATTGTTGCACAAATTAAATTTCTTTAACAAGTCATTACGTAAACGAATACATTAACAAATGACAACTGACGTTTAATGTGAATGAATAACATGAAGAAGTAAAACACAAAATTGAAGCAGGAAATATTTGGGTCCCACTTTATATAACTTTTAATTAATGCTAAGATTTACATTAAACATTTGACAATGCACTTATTATGTACATATGTGTTTTTATATTGTATGTAATTTCTGTAATTACATCAATAATTGCACTGTTGACCCTCCCTTGCCTTTTAACTCACCCGTAAACCTCTCAATACCTCCACACTGTCCAGAACCTTATACAAAACTATAACAGTTAACACTTATAACAGAGCTATAACGGTTTTAACACCTCAATAGCAGAAAAACTGTTTTACTGTGTCCTTGTTACACATTATATTACTGTAGTTACTGTAGCGTAAATTCAAAGCACTGACTCTTGCATACAGAACTTACACAGGCTCAGCACCTTCATACTTCCATTCACTGCTACAAATCTACACACCTACCAGAAACCTTCGATCGATCAACGAGCAACGACTCGTGGTTCCATCACAGAGAGGAAAAAGATCGATCACAAGAACATTTCCATTCACCACTCCCGGCTGGTGGAACGACCTCCCTGTCTTCATCTGGAATACAGAATCCTTGTCAAAGTTTAAAAGACTACTGAAAACACACCTCTTCCATGAGCGCCTCACTTGACACACACACACCTCACAAAAACAAAAAAGCAAAACAAAATACTGCTTGTGTACTACTTGTGTATATAATGTTCAAAACTTGGTATTGTAAGCACTCTTATGTAATTTTGTATCTTGGGACAAATCGCTTTCTGTACTCCTAAAATTGTAAGTCGCATTGGATAAAAGCGTCTGCTAAATGAATAAATCTAAATGTAAATGTAAATTTGTATAAATTAGTAAAAATGTATTGAAATGAAATATCTTTACAATGCCATTTGATTTCTTGAAGTCCATCATTTGGTGTAATTGAGCGGCATCTTCTCTGTGCAGATAATGAGGTTGTGAGATGTGACTTTCCCGTATAGCTCAAACAGTAAAGAGTGGCGCTTGCAACACCAAGGTCATGGGTTCGATTCCCAGGGAAAGCAAAACCTGATCAGAATGTAAATATATCTTGTGTATCTCAGTGTTTCTTGAACGCAAGAAATGTAAGTTGCTTTGGATAAAAGCATCTGCCAAATGCATAAATGTTATGCAAGAAATATTGTTTGCAGTCAAATGTAGTAAAAATACAGTATGTGAACTATTCACAATATTAAAATGAAAAAGTGATATAAAGTCATGGGTTTGTTGTTGTTGGGTGTGTTTATGTCTCTGTTCTGTTTTCTCTATCATTGCTCATCACAGTGCAGGAAATTCTGCATAGTAACTTTTGCCGTTGAAAGTGCAGATTTTACAGTGGCTGGAGAGTCAGAGCTTGTTTAGGTGTAGACATCTTTCTTCAAAAGCGAAGATCCACGTTTGTTACAAATATTCAAAATGATTTCTCTAAAATGATTTTTAATCAAATGAGAGCTGTCTTTCAGGACTATGCAAGAATGCGGGTCGTAGTGATTCTTCTTCTAGGAGTTCATCTCGCCAATGCTGGTCAGTTGGTTATTTTATTTTATTCCAGTGTGATATTTCTCTCAAAAAGTGCAGTATCATTATTTGAAATGTATCTTATGAATGTACTATGTTGAAAGAGAATTAGATTAACAGCACAAGGTCAAGTGTCTCGTTTTTGATACTTTTCCTAGAACTGCAGCCTTTAAATGTCTTTTGACCACATGCAACACATTTCTATTCTTCTGTAATATTTTAAATACAAATATGTCATTTTAAGTTTTCTAATTTTTTATGTAGGATATTTTATTATATTATTTAGATATTTTAATTTTGATGCCATATTTCATCATGTACTGGGGAAAAAAACAGATTGGACAAAAATACTATTTGATTCACCTATAATGTTTTATTTAATCAAATAAATATTTATAAATGAATAAATAACAATTTTGGTGGTTTGAAGTTTTTTATTTAATGAGCAGGTGCAGATCAGTTTCGTTTCTAACCTGTGAAACTTGTTTTTACCTTGAGACCGATGATGGCCAACTAAACCAAAACACTGTGTGTGTTCTGTGAATAAAACCTATTTAGGGATTAACCAATATTTTGGCTACAAAAACTGTATTTTTATTTTTATATAAATTTATATATTTTTATTTAGTTTGAGCTTAATTCTCCGATGGCACGTTTTGACTGTGTTCTTACACAACTGCGTTTGCCAACTTCTGGAAAGGAAAATAAGGGGCAATAAAGGACACTCAAAATATTTTTACTTTACCACACCATGTAAGATATGTCATTTCAGTTTCTGCAGTTAAAAAGGCTTATAAAAAAGGCTTTATAAAAGGTTCTCAGACATGAACACTTTTGGGTCCTTCCGTGTCAAAATCTAACCTAATTTCAGTAACTTTTCCAACTTTTCCAACTCAAATTTTTGATTTTGTTATTTTTATTTTCTATTATCTGTCACTGGATTTGAAGGAGATGAGATGGATTTCCCCAGTGCAGCAAGGATTACTGACCGTACAGAAGTGGAACAATGACAGAACTGATCTTGAATATGAAAAACATTACTTCAGCACAGTGTGCATTGAGTGGCTGCAGAAGTATGTGCAGTATGGAAAGAGCAGTCTAGAGAAAACAGGTAAGAATAATTTCATTGAACATTGAATATATAGACTTACATGTTTTATAAAAATAAAAAAAATGTTTTGTCACTTTAGATATTTTAAAGTATAGTTTTCTTCATTTCATTGCAGATTGTTTTGATTATTTTAAGCAATACAGATCATGTGATTTGTAGAACTGAATAATAAAACTATTCTTTAAATGTCTTACTAAACAAATGTTCAGGATGAGTAAGCTCATCTAATTCTTTCAGTTATTAACTGGCTAGATCAGTATAAACTAACGTAGGCATGTTGGCATTATCTGTTAAAGTGATTAAAGCTCAGTGTTCAGTTACTACAGACTTCTTAATTTAAGAAAACTCTTTTCATTGAAGAGCAGGCACTGCAGGAAGATTGTCAGAACCTCAAGTGTTGATTATATTATATTATATTATATTATATTATATTATAAACAGCTGCATTTGGAGCTGTTTAGCATGCTTAGATAGGAAGAATCTAATCTAATCGCAAGTCCAGAAACATCAGGTCTTAAGAGGTTGCTGTATAAAAGTGGATCCCTACAATTGAAAAATATTGTAAACAAGGCAGGTCCAGATTTTAAAAATATAGAAGCAGTTTCTGCTCTTTTAGAAGTGAAATCTGAATGATTGTTGATTGTTTATTTTTTGCTTTTAAATTACAGCTGAGATACTGGAATGAAAAATGTATTACAAAATTTGTGATAAATTTGGATAAAGACAAACCTTAACAGCATCTTGGAGGTTTACAAATGTCTTGTTTGAGAAGGTGCAAGGGGCGTGACTGAGTCCGTGACAAAACACATTTCTCAAAACATTATTTTAATTTGTGATGTTTTGGACCTCTCCAATTAATTGGGCTGTGAAATTTGTCTGATTTGAATTGAAATAGAAGTCTTTTAACAGAGTTGAACATAAGTATTTAAGGCAAACATTAGAAGACTGTCACTTCATACATCACCAACTGCATTGAGGATGTAACAGTCACAAAGTTCATCACCGTCCGGCCCAACCAAAAACCGTGGCTGACAGGAAATGTCTACAGACTTCTGAAGACGCGTAACGCTGCCATCAGCACTGGAGATGAGGTGGACCTGAGGACAGCTGGGGCCAAGCTGTCACGCGGCATCAGGAAGGCGAAGAGACAGTACGCCAGGAGGATAGCCCATCGTTTCAGCGACAGCAGAGACACTAGGAGCCTGTGGCAGGGGATTCAGATCATCACAGACTATAAGCCCCCTGCACGGACATGTGACAGCACCACCCCCCTTCTGAATGAGCTGAACACTTTCTTTGCTCGCTTTGAGGCACAAAACAGCACCACTGCACAGAAGTCACCAAGACTGTACAGAGGAACTCACTGATGTCTTCACAGACATCTTCAACATCTCACTGAGTCAAGCTGTTGTTCCCACATGCTTCAAAGCAACCAAGATCATTCCAGTCCCTAAGAAATCATCTCCATCCTGCTTCAATGATTACCACCCAGTCGCACTTACTCCCATCCTTATGAAGTGCTTTGAGCGGCTAGTCATGCACCACATTAAATCTGTTCTCTCCCCCCTCCCTGGACCCCTACCAATTTGCAAACCGGTCAAAACGTTCGACCGATTCGACCGTCCACTCAGCACTCACACACCTGGACAATAAAGACACTTATGTCAGAATGCTGTTCATAGACTTTAGTTCAGCATTCAATACAATCATCCCTCAACAGCTCACTCAAAAACTGCCTCAGCTGGGACTCAGCACATCACTGTGCAACTGGTTACTGGACATCCTGACGGGAAGACCTCAGGCAACTGATTGGTTATTTAATAAAATGAAGATCTGTGAATTATAGAAAGTAAGAAGTGAATGTTTGCACACTCCTTCATCACTTCAAAATACAGCGCATGACCTTAATTGCACAAAAAAGGAAAAAGAACAATGGATGGAAAGAAGCATCTGTCAGGAGCACAAAAGAGAAAAAAGGGATGAAGATATTAAAATGATAAAAGTTTCCCTTGGATCCTTACAAATCAGAATAAACAAAATATTTGTCAGCAAAGTGGAGCGTGTGAGATGCGGAGAGGAACGAGGAAACAGATGAATGCTTGCAATCTCAGGTTTATTAAGAAAATGCAAAACAAAAGACTGAAAACAAACCAAAACGGCACTTAGTGTAAATACAGAACACTGGGAAACACGGCGAACGACATCCACATACTGAGCCAACATCCAAAGTAACGTCAACACGAGACAAAGACAAGGGAACACAGGGGGGGGTATGAATAGACAAATATGGGATTAGAAACAGCTGACAAAACTTGGGCAGTGATTAGACAGAGACGGGAGTGTGCAGGACCTGGAAGATACATAAAGGAACCCGGATATGACAGACGCGACAAGACAAGACTGTGACAATATTGGAGATGATTTTTGGTCTTCTGTCTCAGTGCAATTGAAAAACTGAACTTTATTCTTCAGAGAAACTATGAATCTGGTTGTTGCATTAAGTCTGTTACAGTGGACCTGCAGAACTCATTCATTAATCTTAAACATACTTTTGAAAAAGATGTGATTGATTTGGCCTTCATATCAGTAAACCACACAATTGCATGATCCACACCTTTTGATGAAATGTTAGAAAGTTGGGCAAGCATGAAAACAAGGTGTGTTCAAGTTTAATTGTGTGTTATCGTTATGTCTGAAAAGTTTAGGATAGGAATCTAGCAGTTCTCTTTATAAATGCATACTAAGAATTTAAAACTGCTGTTCCTCTATTCTGTTTGTTTAAGTTTGTTGCGGTGTTCAACGTTCATTGATGGATTTTATATTTCTTTGTTACTGCCTAGATTATAATATCTTACTGAGAATAGGAATGAAAACTGTAAACAAATATTTTTAACTGTTACAATTATTTTTATATTTTTTATGAAAAAATTAATGTAAAATAATGAGTGTTGTGGCAATAGAAGCAACAATAGATACAATGAAGGGAACAATTAAATTACACACTGGATCGCAATGAATGACATATTCAGTTTGGTAATATTTATTTATATACATTTTATAATTTGTTAAGAACAAAATTATGTGACAACAGTCAGTGGAAACTAAAACCATAAACACACTGATGGCTGAATTTTTAAAATCACACCAAAACTCTATGTAAAAAAACTGAAGTTACAGACTGATTCAACATGCAGGAAGCCCATGTGCCAGTCATCACACACAATGTCTGGGCTCTTGATGAGATGGTGGATGGTGTCATGGGTCAGGGCATATAGTTCTGGGACAGTCTGTAGAGCTACTGGTTTCAGTTGCTCCGATACATAATGTCCCAGAGGTTCTCAATTGGATTCAGGTCTGGGGAACCTGAGGGTCAGTCAATGACATCAGTGACAGTCATCTAAAAACTGCCTACACACTCTAGCAACACGTTTCACACAATCAGCGAAACAAGTCTATGCAGAACAAATTACGATTCATTTTTCACACAAAATGTATTAAATGAGCTCATTTTTCAAAATTCATTAACTTTTTTCTACACAATCACTATATTTTTGCAGCTCATTTTCAAACGCTGACACACTACTTTCAGAATTGATAACAGCACATTCAAATCAGAATGATGGCAAACTCTATGCAAACTATATGAAAGCAGACCCAGTTGTCCTTTTTAGTCTCTCATTTTTTCTCAAGTGGGTGCATGGTAATTGTAGTCCAGATAAACTAGTACTCAGGGGAGTGCGACCTCTGGTGGCCGTTGGTGAGAACCTCGTCCGCATTTGTGACAGTAACATCCAGGTCATTATCTATTTGACAAATTACATTAATTAATATTTCTATAAACAACGAGTTTACATGATCAGTCGAGCTCAGTTCATCAAACAAGTCCCAAAAGTAAATAGTGCTGAAATATTAAAAATACAATCAATATTCATAAATGTTTTTATTTACACTATTTGTACAACCAGCATTAAAAATCTGTGAATATAAAAGATACAGCAGTCTAAAAATCTTAATACTGAAACACAATCCACAAAACTCCTGAATGGACTGTTTTACTTATTCAGACTTTAAATAGAAAATGTGAAAACAGGAGCTTCAAAGTGAGACGACATGTAAAATCACCTCCAGGTGCAGGTTTATTTCTCCTTCTACAGAACAATTGATACAATAAACAGACAGACAGTTCATGCTTACTTTATTCATGAGAACTAAAGACAAACATTGATGAAATTAAAACTTTTCAGAATGTGGTTTAGAGTTTATGAGAAATATGATATTCACCTTATCCTTTAATTCAGTGTCACTGGACTCTGCGTAAAACAGAAATGTATTTTTAATAAAACTGCATTTCTTTGGGCATTCAATACATTCTAGGGAATCTTGTATGCAATATATATATATAAGCAAAGAAACTCAACCATTGTAATGATCAGACTGAACTGGCTTACCAGAAGAGCTGAACGTCCAGTAAATAAACTTTATCATGCCGTAAAGCACCAGAGCAACAGCGACCATCGAAATAGAGTCTTCAATAGAAGGAGCACTGACACCTGATACATGAACAAACATCAAATCAACAGCTGCAGGACATTCTGATGGATATTAATAAAAATAAAAGTGCATATAAAACATATAGAAGCAACACAGTTGTGTTTTTCATGAATTAATCTACATTTTTGTAAGAATCGAGTAACCGAATTATTCATGGATTCAATCATATTTGATTTGTAACTCAATTAATCAGCATATTGATGAATGCTTTGACTGAATGTTTCAAATGACTCATTGTCACAAAGACTCTTGTTGCCATCAAATACTGCGTAATATTTAATGTTGTAAACATATAAACATCAAAAATATGTTTGTGAAAGATTAAAAAATAATAATAATACATAATTAACTCTTTTAGCTTCCTCAAACAACTATAATCATTTCAATCTTCCTCTGACAGTTTAACTCACCAATCACATTGAGTGCAGCCGTCACTCGCCGTGTTCCTCCGTCATGTTTGGCTACACAGGTGACGTCTCCTCCACGACCGAGCCCCAGTTTACCCGAGTCCAGCTCCAGACGGCTGCTCTGACTGAAGGTGCCATCAGATGCCAGTCTGTGACCCGTTATGCCACCCTGACCCAGAGAGCGGGACTTCCCATCAGTCCCGGTGAACTCCCAGCCCAGATCCAGAGTGTGAGGAGCAAAACCAGACGCCTCACACTGGATCATCAGCACCTGCCCAGGAACCAGCAGAGGAAGAGGAGAAGGGTAGATGGAGAGAGATGGAGGCTCTAGATAGAAAACAGGCAGTGATGGATATGGTTATGTCAGAATCAGAGTCTTCAATCATCTCACCAACTATCTCCAGCTCCACAGCGACCTGAGCCAGCAGGTGTGGAAGATGAACTGAGCAGATGTAAGTTCCCGAGTGTCTCACTTGAGATTCTTCCAGAATCAGAGATGCATTTCCTGTTTCATAGAGGCCTGTGATGTTGATATCGGCTCCGGTCTCTGATGTCTCTGCAAACCGATCGTTCTTGCCATCGTAAGCGAGAACCAGCCGTCCTTCACCGGGACGCCCATCTGACCATTGAGGCGTGAGGCAGGAAAGGGTTAATCTCACACTTTGGTTTGATCACAGAGCCTTTGTGTGAGTTCAGGGCGGCACTGCAGAACGAGCCGGCAGGATCTGGAAGAAGACAGAGCATTAATGTTCAGTTATATAATAGATATTTTATACTTTAGAACAGGGGTGCCCAAACTTTTTCCTATGAAGGGCCAAAAATCAAACTTGATTGAGAGCCGCGGGCCAAAAGTAAATTTTGCATCATAAATCAAATTGTATTACATTAAAGTTGCTATGGGTTTATTTATTTCATAATATTTAAAATAAATATAAAACAACTTTAATCTGATTCACTGATGCAGTTTTATTTGTAAAGCTTTGCATTTTAATGAACAATTTAAATGGGCAACAATCCCCAAGTGTTCAATGTACAATACAGTTCAGTGCCAAATACACAATCAATAATAAAACCATATGGTTGCAATGTCAGTGACCTAATGAGAGATATGAAGCTGGTCCTTATTTTTCAGAAGATTGGTCTGTAGCTGACTAACAGACAAAGACAAGATATTATGTAGGTGAGAGTCAGTTATTTGGCTTCTTAGTTTACTCTTGTTCAAGTTCATCAGACTGAAAGTCTGCTCGCAGAGGTAGATACAGTAATCCCTCGCCACTTCGCGGCCTCAGCGCATCGCGGATTTTTCAAAAATATTCATCAAAAAATAAAAGTAAAAAAATACCCCCATGTACAGCCGTATTGCTGAAAGCAGCGTTGTTTCCTCGTGACGCGAGAGAAACGGTTTCCCAGGATGCCAGACAAAGAGAGAAACTATCTCAGAGGCTTTGAACACGCCCACAGCACTCAGGCAAGACACGTGATTGGTTCCCAGTGCGAGCTCGACCAATGAGAGCACGAGTGGATCCCGTGAGCTGATTGGCTGATCCTAATTCGCTGATTTTCACCTATCGCGATAGTTCTGGTCCACATTAACTGCAATAAACGAGGGATTCACTGTACTGCCAAACAGAGACAGTATCACTGATGGTAGGTATGTGGCAAAATTTTTTAAAGTTCTCCAAATACAGTGGAAATGGGCTCATTGGAAAGGGCTTGGACAGACGATTCCAATGACACCAAGATCAACTCAATCGGACATATATTAAGGGAGTAATGAGATTTTTTGTCCCATCAAATTTGGATAATTAGCGGCCATTGGCTTAATAGAAAAACAATAGGAAGTCTGACATTCGTCCGTGACCCGAAAGCGACGTTCAGAAGAATACATGTAACTTCCTTATCTTCTGTCTGATTTTTTAAAACTAGGTATCACTGGAAAGCTTTTTGAATGCCTAAGCTGCCTGTTTAACTGAAAAGGAGAAATAACTATGTTTTAAAGTTTATCAAAAACATCCCATTCAGAGGTGATTTCCATAATCCAAACCGAGTACCGTTACAGTTACCGGGTACAGTTCGCGGCGGGTTCAAAAACGACGGTTGGTAAGCCATAATTTTTGCTCAAATTTCGCACACACAATGGAAATAGATTAATAAAACATACATCAGAATATCAAGTCATATAAAACTCAGCTGTTGATGTTCCAGGGGGGTTTATTATAAGGGCGATTTCTAGTCAAAAAATCTACTTCAATCACAGGCGAACCGGGAGTCGGATTCACAAAATTCCTAAACGTGTCAGATATCGAAGCGGTGTACTACGTCATTAGTTCCTGTGCTCATGTACGAGACTTGCGCAACACCTCTTAAAAGCGGTTTTAAAACGTAATGCGGTTCGGGGTTCCTCGCCAAAGGAGAAAAACGAAAACGAGGCTCGAGGCCGTAATGAATGGACGCCAGATCGTGATTTTGCCACATACCTACTGATGGTGAAGGATGTAGCAGCGCTCTGTTCAGATCGAAGTCCAGCGAGCAGCTCGTGAGCCTGCTGTTTCGCGTCTCGCCGCTGTACTTTGAGAAAGATGCACAATGTTTTGTTTCATAATGACGACGGATATTGTACTCTTTTAAAACAGCAACAGACTGTTTGCAAACTAGACATACTGCCTTTGATTTGACTTCTGTGAATAAAAACTCATCTTCCCCAGCTTTAAAAAAAATATATCTCTTGTCTGTGTGCCACTGCCTTGATTTCTCCATTATTGCGTTTAATTTGTTGACGTTTATTGACGTCATGTGTCGCAAAGCACGCAGTGCTGCGCCTTGAATTGCGCATTTACAATACATTTAATAAATTTACATTTAATTTCAGTTTACTCTGTTGTAGTTCAACTATAAAACAAACAAAACTGTTATGTCAAATTAGAAATGACAATCTGTGTCGAAGGTACCTCGCCCTCGCCCTCTCTCTCTCTCTCTCTCTCTCTCTCTCTCCTCGGACGGTTCGGCGGGCCAAATCAAAGGTGCCCGCGGGCCCTAGTTTGGGCACCTCTGCTTTAGAACATGTGACATTACACTAAATTACATCTGTGGCTGTAGAGATGGACCTGGTTGGTAAAGAAAAGAGATTTAAATACAGTATATATTATCAGACAACAGAGTATATTATACTACTACTGTATCATAAAAACACAGTATTATTTACAATCAAGTGAGTGCAACAATACACAAATCCTCATTGACTTCAGAATGGATTTATGCGGCTTATTGTAGTTAATTATAAATTACATTGTCCACAAATCAACATAAATGTCTGACACACTGACCGGTTATATAGTAAATCCTGGATGCACTGATGTCTGCAGGAGGATGAAGTTCAAACATGGTTTCTTCACTGAAAGCTTCAGTTCTGATGAACATGAGAGATTTCTTTTGACTCATCGGTACTGAGAAACCTCCTCTCTGACCGGGCTTCTCCTCCACGAACCAGCACTCCAGAACCGGACATCCAGAACCGGAAGCTGGAGATTATGATTATTATTTTGTTAATTGGTCGCAAACATAACCTAATGTATTAAACTGTAAGCTTAATGTAAACAAAAATGCAGTAAAAATCCTATCACGAAAGCACAATGTAAATGCGATGATAGATAACTTGTATATGGTCTAAATCTCAGACATCGTTGCTATATAATGGTTTAAATGTTTGGCGTGTAAAGATCATCCGTTAGGTTTATCCTAAATATTTCGGGCCGCTTCCAGCGTTTCACTTTCTGTTCAACTGCGTGTTTACTGCGCATGTGCTTTGCGCAGGAACTATTTTTTTGCCTTTTTATCACATTCTTTGTATTGTGACACATTTTTTCATGTAGCATCATGTAAACGTTTGGACCTCTCAAAACTTACGGTAAAAGCACGAAATCTTGAAGTTTTCCAAAACGTCCATTTGAGCCTTGCCGTAAATAAATCTAAACTAGATTATTATTCTCCGCTAGATTAAAATTCTTCACTATATTATTATTCTCCACTAGATGGGGCTCTGAGCCAACAGTGATATTCCACACTCACTGCATGAAGATGGTGATGTTTTCCATGATATCACGTGGTTTCTCAGAACAGAGTTCAGTTCAGGACAGGGAAATACCTTATCTCATGTAGTTTGGTAGCAACAGCCGAACCTGTATAGCTTGTGCAGTTTTATGCAGTGTGTATTTGTGTCATATCATGAAGATTTATATAACTTGCTCAAATCTTTAAGGATTTGTACAAAAAAGAAAACGAAAGCAGATTAGTTTGTCACATTGGAGTTGCAGTCATGCATTGAAAAGTGGGGTACATAAAAAGTGCTAAGTTTAATTTTTAGTTTAATTTTTCCCTGTATTTGTAATTAACATTGGATAATACTCTGTGTAATATAATTATATAACAAACATAGTAAACAAATACTATGTACACTTTGTGTCTCCACTAATGAGGTGCATTGTAATGGACGTAATGGAATAATAATAATATAATAATACGTTACATTTATATAGCGCTTTTCCAGAGCTCAAAGTGCTTTTTTGCGCCAGAACGCTCACCACACACCAGCTTATTGGTGGAGAGGAGACAGAGCAATGAAGCCAATTAGAGTATGGGGGGGGGGGGGGGGGGGCATTAGGAGGCCGTGATGGACCAAGGCCAATGGGCAAATTTGGCCAGGATGCTGGGGTTACACCTCTACTCTTGCGAAAGACATCCTGGGATTTTTAATGACCACGGAGAGTCAGGATCTCAGTTTAACGTCTCATCCAAAAGACAGTGCTTGTTGCAGTTGCAGTGTCCCCGTCACTATACTGGGGCATTAGGACCTACACAGACCGCAGAGTGAAGGGTGAATAATCATAATTATTATTATTTAAAAACAGTAATGGGGCAGTTGTGGCCTAATAATGGTAAGAGAGTCAGACTGGTAACCTGAAGGTTACTGGTTTAGTTCTCAGTGCTGGCAGGACATGACTAAGGTTCCCTGAACAAAGCACTGAACCCCAGTCACTCCCCACAGCAAAGTGACTTCACACTGTTCTCGGTGTGTGTGTGTGTGTGTGTTCACTACTCCTAATATGTGTGCACTAAATGGGGTGCATGGGTACAATATACTATTGATTGTTTTTGTGTGTCTGTATTGATTTGCTTGTTTAAAAAAAGAAAGAAAACAAAATAAATGAATGGATTCAAGGTAGAATGATACATCTTTGAGGTTTAAAATCATAGCACTTAAATGTGTAGCTTTCCCAATACATCCACAGAGGACAAATTCTGAGCACGGGTTACAATAGTTGGCTTTTTATGTTTCACTTTTTAAAATTACTACTATTATAACTGTGGTAAACTTCCTCAATGGTATCCTCACAAGTTAGAGAATTTATCAACAAAGTAAAATATTTATGTTATTTGGAATTGTCTGTGTTTCCACTCTTCAGCTATAAGTTAATTCTAATATTTAAGTAGACAAGAGGCTTAAAACAATGTTGGTAACACTTTACATTACGATCTCATCTTTTAACAATGTATTAATGAGCGTGAACTACAATGAGCAATACATTTGTTACAGTATTTATTAATCTTTGTTACTGTTAATTAATAAAAATACAGTAGTTCTTTGTCGATGTTAGTTTGAAGTGGATTAATATGAACAAATACAACTTTTGATTTTAATATTGTATTAGTAAATGTTTTACTTAACATTCACTAAGATCAATAAATGCTGAAAAAAGTTTTGTTCATTCTTAGCTCATGTTTATTAAAGTAGTTTACTAATGAAAACTTATTGTAAAGTGTTACAACAATATTTTGTACGGACAAACATATAGACCAGTATTTTCAAGAACAAAATTCTCAAATACCTTCCATTAGCAAACTAATAAAGACAAGAGAAAAAGTCTCACATATAGGCCTACATTTAATTCATCAATTGGTTCTCTATAATCCTCTGTTTAGCACAGCAGGGATGTGGGAGTCTGTTTCCACTGAAACTAGTAAACTCTCTGGACAGATGACCAGTCCATTACTGGACTCACTCACTCTCTCTCTCATTCATATCCAGTAATTCAGCATCTCCAGTTTACATACGCCAAAACCGAAGCCTTTATTACAGATTCATATTCACTGTATTAATATTCTGCCTTCACCTCCTGGATCAACCCAGCTCAGGAAGTTCCTCATAGAAACCTGTGACGCTCATCAAACCTGCGATTTCTATTGGCTGGAATTTCAGATACTATTTATGCGATCGCTCGGGTTTATTTCACCAGTTTACAGGAGACAAGAGAGAGGTCTGGAGCAAATATCTCAAGCCATTTCTATTGAAGGATTATTACCGGCAAACACTGTTTCTCAACAACAGCAAGCATGCGATCAGTTGTGCTTTTGCTGCTCGGAGTTCATCTGGCATATGCTGGTGAGTAAATTATTCTAACATGCGTTTAATATAAGCTGTCATTTATTTGGAAAATTTGAAGTTTAGTGAGTTTTTTAATTACACTTGAAATATCTACATAAACAGTCCATGGTGAGTCAAACTTTCTTGACAATTTCCAAAAATAGGAAGCGTACTGACGGAGGTATTATGATTATATTATATTATGTAGTAATATGATATGATTAATATGATCCTCAAAAGCAAATTATGTATGACATTAATATTTGGATAAGTTAAGCATCATTTACTGACAAAATATTCTTAACTGAAAATTAAATTATACCTACTGAGAAAAAAAAGGAAATATTTACTTATGAGTTGTGTAAATTAATGGAATATAAAATGGCCTATATAGCCTGATTATTGTACCAAATTATTTGTTCATTGTTTTGTTTTACTCAAAATGTAGGCTTTTTCCCAATATAACTTTATATAGGCTATATCATGCTAGTTTTCGGTATCTGATTGTATTAGTTTCATTTCTTACCTGAGAAACTTTTGTCTACCCAGAAACCGATGACGAACTACTTGAAAATAATTAAATAATATAATTAAAAATAAACCTTATAATACTTGTCTTATCACATATTGGAATAAATCATGTTAACAGAAGTGAAAATTAAAACAACAAAACCACTAAACCTTACTATCTTTTATTAACAATTTTTTATATTGGCCCGCATTGACAAAATTGCTTTTTGTCACTAGATGGCGATACAAGGTCATGAATCAGCCCTGTCCTCACAGCCAATAATAATAATAATAATAATAATAGTCAACATCATTATAGTTAAATTAATATAATCTATTTGTATTACTATTAGTTGAATATTCCATTAAATTATTGCCATTTTCAAATAATACATTTGTCTTTGCTTGCAGTGATCTCTTGAAACGTGTTCATGTGATAAATATTGCATTCGGAGCTCCTCGACCAGTAACGTTTTTTTCCTGGCAGATATTAATGTAATAATAATTTTTTTAAAGTATTTCTATAATTTAGAACAATAACTGACAGGATGAAGACTCTTGAAACAAACAGGAAACAGAGAACATAAATACATGTATGAAGGGGGAAAAGTTTATCCAGTTAAATTTTGCCATATAGATTATAATTAGTATGGAATTAATTATTTTAACACAGGCCACTGATCGATCTCATTGTTGATGTAATTCTGTCAGTTGTATGTGTGTAATTGAGATGATTATTATTGTGTCCACAGGAACTCACTCTCTGAAATACTTCTACACTGCTGTGTCTGGAGACATTGACTTCCCAGAGTTCACTATTGTTGGTCTGGTGGATGAAGGGCAGTTTTTTTATTTTGACAGCAACTTAAAGAAAGCTGTGCCAAAGACAGAGTGGATGAGCCGTGAGGGAGCAGATTACTGGGACAGTCAGACTCAGATTGCTATTGGCGCTCATCAGACCTTCAGAAACCACATCCAGGTCGCAATGGAACGGTTTAACCAGTCAAAGGGTAAGTTAATAAAACTATAAACACAGACAAAGCCAGTATGATCAAATAAGATTGTAGTAATTAGTAGTTCATCTTTTCCCATTAAAGGTAATTGCATGATTATGTGTAACTGGTGCATCATTTTATGCTGATGAAAAATCCCTGATAGATTTTAGTGTCAGGAGAATAACTCTTGTTGTTAGAGACTTATTGAAAAATATTGTATTTTACTTTTATAATTATAATGTTAATTAATTTACTCTGTGATTCATGAAGTCTCTGGCTCTTGATTTACAGTATTACAGTACTGGGTTAAAGAGTTACTTTACAACAGTGTGACGAGTCATAATAAGTATGAAATCCTATTTAAGATTATTAATTTTATGGACTACATATCTTCTCCAAATCAAAACTCCATAGACGGAATGTTCAAACGAATGAGTGTTTTCAAACTCCAACTGAAACTCCAACTGACAAAAATTCAAATGTAACCCCCCCCCCCCTAGTTCATTAACCAATCCATTAATGAATCTTTAAAGATAACGGATCCTATAACTAGAATCAACAAGTCAAGTCAAGTCAGTTTTATTGTCACATCACCACAGCACATGTGCCTTGGTGAGTGAAATTCTTGGGAGCGTGCTCCAGAAAATTGCAGCAACAGTTAACATAACCACAAAAAATACAAGCAGAAAAACAAAAGAAAAAAGTACACATACATATAGTTAGTACACACAGTGTACTATTGACATACGGTTAGTACTATACAATACATTATACTCAGATGTACATGCATTCAGTTAGCACCACATTAAACACTATACACAGAATGTACACATTAAACACTATATACAAATGTCACATTAAACACTATACACAGACATACAACAAACATACTAAACAAAAACAATACTACTTTTGGCAACATTTCTTTGTTTAATTTACATTTATGCATTTGGCAGACACTTTTATCCAAAGTGTCTTATATTGCATTCAAGATACACATTGACATTATAATTAGTTCTTGCTTTCCCTGGGATCGAACCCATCACCTTGGCGTTGTAAACACCAATGCTCTACTGTTTGAGCTACAGGAAAGATTATGACAGAATGTTCTTTCTCATGTTTGTCTTTAGCATCATCAATATCTTCACTGATTTAATCCTGAAACACATGAAACAGTCTCAGTTCACGGCTGGTTTTGATTGGATATGATGAAGATCACATGATTTAATGTGATGAACAAATCAAGATTCACTCTGACCGATTCAGTCAGACGATGATTCACAGCGGTTCATAAGAGTCGTTCATCTGTGAGTCAGATGATAATTCACAGCGATTCATAAGTAAGAGTCATTCATTTCTGTCGCGCAATATATGAGATCAAATCCGGAGGGACGCCAGAACTGCGATTCTCAAAGAGAGAAAAATCAGGACTTAAAGCACCAAAGACACCAGGAACAAACTTTGGCCCCTTGTTGAACAAGAGAAAGCAGGGGAAGAGAGCAGGTTTCAGAGGCTCTTCACGTTTGTTGGTGGTAGTGATGGCAAAATGAAGCCCCATGAAGCAGTGAAGCCCTGCAGGGAAATGCTTCACACACACATAGGGGCTTCAAGATGATTCATTTGCTCGACTACCCCATCATGTGGGCAGAAAAATGTATAACATGCTTGGTGCTTGCAATAAAATGGTGGGGGATGTGCATCATGCTCTGAATACAAAAGTATTATTTGAAGAGTTTTAACATGAATTGTTTTGTGTTACTTTTGTTTTGTTTTTGCTTATGCAACAAGTGAAAATGTTAAATAAGGAGGTAAAATAAAGAGTTTATTCATTTTTATTTAAAAACAAATTTTTCCACTATGGCTTTCAAAGTCTAAAAAAATATAATTTATTGAATTGAAAAGTATTGAAATGTAATAATAAAGTGCTCAGCCAAGTCAACCTTCTCAGCTAAATTGAATTACATATGTAAGAGATAAAAAAACAACTATACAGTGTAGTGTGGGGCTATGAATATAAATGGTCTACCTGAGCCAGGTTCAACCTGGTTGGTCTCCTCGTTGCCATGCAAGACTCTAAAGTGCCTTAGCATAGTTGAGCTGTTATTATTATAACTTAGCTCCTTGGAACACATCAGATGCTTCAGCTACAAGTATTCAGAAAAGTTGTCACATTTTATTTTATTCATTAATGGAATCTATTACATAGTAATTGCAGGTGCCTTACATTCTTAAGTGAGAAAAACTCAAAGTGCTCCCAAACAGGGGAACATCTCCTCTTTCTTGCTGGTTCCATCGCAAAAAAGAAGCTCGAATCGAATGCCAAAAACAGCGCAATAAAGGGACCCAAAAACACAAAAAGCGAGGGACAATACATAGTGTGTCACTGCCGCTTTTATTTCGAGCTGCACTCAAACCTAGCGAATCCTTTCCTGAAGCAGTCACGTGGTACACCCGCTACGCGGGGCTTCAAACGTCAGCACTTACGTCACCAACACGCGCATCGACCCGTGGTTCATGAACCACTCATCTAGATTACTCGGCACAAGCTTCAGGGATTCGAACCGAGAAACACATCACTAGTTGATGGTAAGAGGATCTGCTAATGATCAGAGAGGCTGAATGATGCTGTGAGGACATTATTAATTTATGACAATGATCATAAATATGGATCTATTTATCTATCTATTTAAACTATCCCACGTTGTCAAAGAGACTGCGCTCGTTCTGAAGTAATAAGCGATCAAAACTTGATGACTGAAAGACAAACGAGAGTGAGAAAGAACAGACAAAAGGATAAATAGAAACAAAACGAAATATATCTGCGAGCAGCAATTACCGGTTCAAGCGTATCAAGACCATCTGAGCTTTCATGTCGCTTTTTTGTCAATCAGACTTATTCTCCACAGTTATGTGACGTTTTTACTTTGTGCAAACAATGTTTAGACATGTTACAAAGTTGTTCAATATGAAAAGATCTATCAAATTATATTAATATTGTGTGGATTTGGTTTAACTCA
Source organism: Rhodeus uyekii (assembly GCA_037043235.1). Classification (NCBI taxonomy): domain Eukaryota; kingdom Metazoa; phylum Chordata; class Actinopteri; order Cypriniformes; family Acheilognathidae; genus Rhodeus; species Rhodeus uyekii. Next base: position 1,316,213 of record JAWRVZ010000037.1, on the reverse strand, counting down.
AATTGAATAAAAAGATTTCTTATCCTTTGTGTCCCTCTTGTGGACAAAAGTAGTATTACAGCTCTCTTACAGTTTTAATAATGGATAGTTTGTTATTGTGTTATTGTGAGCCCTACGAGCATCAGAAATACATGAAACTCAGCACGGTTCTTCAAAACGACTTGTTCTTCACATTTACACAGTTTAGTGAAGATTCTTCTTATATTCTTCGATATATAGACATTTTACTCCCAATAGGACAAACCAGAAATATATGAAAACTTGTATCTGCTGAAAGGTTTAATTGATCAAATTCCTTTGATAACTTTTTGCCATGAAGGTCTCTAGATGATGCGTGTGAAGTTTCAAGCCAATCAGATGAACGGCCTATGACGAGTTCGAAAAAGTCAAACACACCCATTGAGTTTCATTCCGATCGACCTTCGTTAACTTCAAACTTCATTGGGTGACGGCCATGTTTTTTGAGTTACGCCAATGTCATATACAGTCATGACCCATTGGACAAATACCGTGCATGAGAAGTTTCAAGTGAATCAGACTAACAGGTGCACCTGTACAGGTGTTTTAGTGTTTTTTTTTAATAATAGCGCCACTAAGTCGTCAATCGTTACAGTTTTTTTGGAATAAATACAAAATGATCTCATATATATGAGTATCTGAGTATATGAGTACTAGGGGAGCGCGGGGCACAAAGTAACGCGGGGTAAATAGTAACACAGACTTTTTAGATAGTTGCACGGTCTTAAATATGACGTGCTAACGGGCTTTTCACCACACTGTTTGCACACGTCTTCCAGCCATCTTTCGAGAAATTTCATCGAAATTTGGATGAGAACCACAGGAAAAACTCTTTTGAAAGCATGTAAATATTTTTTGTTATAGTAGTTGTTTTTTGATTTTCAAAGAATGTGTGAAGGATTGTTAGTCTAATCTTATATTGTTATGATTACCATCTTCTTGGCTAAAAGATGGTACCATTTTGAAAGATGTGAAAAACACATAGTGACTGCTAACCGGTCCTGAAGTAAACAAGACAGTGCGGGGTTATTTGTAACACTGTGTTACAACTAAGCCGCATTGAACAGGCTGCATCAATAATCATATATTTTGCATTGTAAACCTATTAAAACGTTTTTCATGTCATTACATTGTTCAAAGCATAACAATGTAATAAATAAAAGAAAAAAATATATTCCATTTATAATTTATGCTTATAATCATTAAGACTCAACTTTTATTAAGAAATAAAAATGCGTCAATGAACACCCATTGGATAACATGGTGATACAACGAGCCTCGCAAACGGGGTAAGTTGTCACATTTCACTCCTGGCGCTTTTGGTGATACTGTGCAGAAACTGTAGGTCTGACGAACATGAAAACAGTGCTCATTTGTAGGAGAGGCTTGTGTGTTGTCTGTATAAAAATATGGTTTGTATAACCCAATTACTTTGTTCATTATTTGGCTAAAACCAAAAAGTGTTACGTTTGTCCCCGCGCTCCCCTACTCTTTTGGTTCCAGAGTTATTGCGATTTTAGTGAAAGTTTTTACAAACGTTTTAGTGTCTTAATTTTAATGTCTTTTAATCACTGATCAAAATTCCTTTGATAACTTTTGATTAAGTGTGATGTGATGTGTGTTTTGTGTATGTGATGTTTTGCGTGATTTGGATAAACGGCCCATGAGGAGTTTGAAAAAGTAGGTTTTGCGAAATTTTCCGCCATTTTTAATTTTTGTAATGGTGGAAATAAAATCAAAAATATATATTTTTTAAAGTCTTGAGCCATGGATTCCAGGAGTTTAAGACACTTGAGTTTACGACAAACAGTGTATGAGTTATGAGCGAGTGCTCATTTTTGTTTGTTGTAGCGCCACCTATTGGCCAATTTGCGTCAATTTTATGTCCTCCCCCCAAATTGAGACCTACCAACTGGCCGAGTTTCAAACCTTACAGTTTGGTCTGACAATCAGTTTTACGGCAGAAGAATAATAAAAATCGTAACAATTACAATAGGTTTTCAACAGCTTCGTGCTTGAACTCCTAAAATGTATTTTGCTCACGGTTGGATTTTCATTATATTCCTTGTTCTGTGATGTCGAATTATTTGTCGAGTGTTATTCAGTTTCTTCTGTTCTGACTGATATCCTGTTCTAGTCCTTGTTCTTCAGGTATTATATATATACTTGTTTCTTCTTCATGTCTTTGTCTTTATTTAAGTTGAATGCCGGGGGTCTGAAAAATAATGTCAAAAGGAAGGCTGTATTTTTGCTTTCTAAGAGGCACAAAGTAGATTTGAGTTTTTTACAGTAAAGTCACTCTAGATCTGATAACAGCAGGTTCTGGAGGTCACAGAGGTCAATGACACACGGTCAGGATATCCTGCTGGAGTCGGGATTATGAGGAACCATTTTAATGGGAGTTTTCTGGAAGCCAGTATTGATCCGTCAGGACACTTTCTTGCTAATGGCAGTCGTTGTAAATCAGTTTATTTTAATTATTGTCAGTGTCTATGAGTTCAATTCTGTTGCAGAAAACTGTGCTTTCCTTTAGTTTACACGTTTAATTAAAAACTTTCATGTGCATTAAGCAAAAATCCCACTGCCTTCCTGATTTTAGTGGTGATTTTAACATCACAATGAATAAAATACTAGATAGACATCCTTCACGGAAAACAGTTTCCTCAAACTCAAATCTTGTTGCGTTTATGGATAAATCTGATTTAGTAACATCTGGAGAGAAATGTGTGCGGATGTAAATCAGTTCAACTGGAGTAACAAGAACCGCTCTAATCCAGAACTGATTATTGGTTGATTTATAGCGCATTAATTGGTAATAATTTCTGTTAATATCAGCAACAGCCACAGACTGATCATAATGCCATTCATATTTTAGTTAATTTATCACAAAATATTGCAGTTGATTCATTCAAGCTTTGGAAACTAAATAGTTCCTTCTTAAATATGAAAAGGTGAAACAACAGATAATTAAACTAATCCAAATTCACTGGAAATGAGCTGAATCACAAAAATATTATTATGGGTGAAACTGGGAGCTCTTAAAATACCAATTAGTGACATTTTTAAGAAAACGTGGAAGTGATTTAGCAAAGCAAAATAGATGAATAGAGGATGAAGTTCTTTCACAACTCTCTGCTTTTCATTGAAGGAACGATTGACCGATTCAAAACTACAGAATAAACGGATGATCTGTTCAGATCCGAAGCTGAAGGAGCTTTTATTAGATCAGGAGAAACTGTCTGGAAGAAGGAGAGCAGAATTCAGCCTATTTTTTTAGGATGGAAAGATCCAATGCTGTGAGTGTTTCTATTGATCGTCTCGTACGAATGATAGAGATCTGGATAATCCCAGAAAAACAGACTCTTTTTGCTTTAATTTCTATAATAATCTGTAAACATCAAGATATTGTGATATTTCAGCCAAAACATCTTTTGAATCTATTAGCCAAAATAATGTTTTCTCATTAGAAGACAGAGACGCCTGCGATAACAATAAATCCCAATCAGAGATTCTGCAGGATATTAAGAGTTTAAAGATAATAAAAGTCCCGCTGTGACGGTCGAACGCCAGAGTTATAAAGATGTTCGGCGAGAGATTTTCCCCTTTCTTCCTGAAAGCGTTTGAGGAAAGTGTTGAACTGGAAGCTCTTCCGCCGACCGTGACTCCAGGGGTCAGAGGTCAGGGGTCGTCACCCTGATACCCAAACCCAATAAAGATAACTGAGAGACTGATTACCCTCTTAAATAACCATTACAAAATGTTAGCGTTAGTCTGAGCAAGAAGATGTGATTAACGGTGTTATGGAGGAATCACAGTCGGGTTTCTGGAGGAACGGCACGTCACTAATAACATTAGATTCGTCTCGGATCTCTTGGATTACGAGGATCTCGTCCCGAATGACAGTTTCTTGCTTTTCTTGGATTTCTACAAAGCCTTTGATTTACTTGAACATAAATTCATTTTTCAAGCTCTTTCCAAATTTGGGTTTTGGAGATTCATTTTGTAAAGCCATCAGAACATTATATATAAACAATAATAGTGTTATTAAATTAAGATTCGGATCCTCTCCCAGATTCCCTTAATCTCATATCTATTCCCGCTCGCCTCTCAACTCTCAGCTCTGCAGATTTCCAGTAATAATTCACAAGATATTACGATTGATGATGGACAGATTATGATCGGTCAGTTTCTGACGACACACTTTGTTTTTGAGCGCCGCGTCTCTAATCCTTTAGCGTCGAGTTTGATTGATTCTTTTCCTAGAGCTTCAGGTCTCTATTTAAATATGAACAAATGTGAGTTAATGTCATTAAGAGCTGTGATATTCCCTCCGTATGCAATATTCCTGGGAAAGATCAAGTTACATACTTAGGGATTGTAATTAATAAAGACCAAAAAGATGTTAATTTAGATGTAAATTAAACTTATATCCACTAATAATGAAAACTCAAAGGAAAGTCAATTTTTGGCTGCAGAGAGATTTATCCAGAAGAGGAAGAATCTTTATCTCTGAAGCGGAAGATTGTTCAGAATAACATGCAGATCAATCCTTGATGTTGATAAAGGAACATTAAAAAAGATTGAAATCATGAAAAATAATTTTCTTTGGAAACATAAAACCCGCTCTATTTGAAAATCAGGACTGATGAATCCAATAAAACGGAGGGTTGGATTTTTTTAGATTTTACTGCCTTAAACACTTTTAAAATGAATTGGATTAAAGTTTCATTAATAATCCCTCTTCACTTTAGAATATTATCCCAAATTATATTTTCTCTAAAGTTGATGGCTTGAATTTTCTTCTACTTTGTAACTATAATGTTGCAGAGATTCCTATCAAACTCTCTGATTTCCATAAGCAGATGTTCTTGTTCTGTTTCTGATATACAAACACACTGTTTCCGCACAGATATCTCTTTATGGAACAATCATTTTCTACGAGAGTAAATATCTTTTCTTTGACGGCTGCTTCAAAAACAGACTTCTTTTAGTAGTTCAGCTCTTCAACTCACAGGACAGATTTTATAACTGTTATGATTTTTTACGGAAATATAAAGTTCTTGTAACTGTTAACGGATTTGCTGTTGTTCTGAATGCTGTTCCCTCTGGATCGTCTTTTCTGCTGCGGGATTCTGCATTTCCATGGCCGTGTTCTTGCTCTCTGAACACAATCGACACAATGATAAGCCATGTGAAGCATGAACACAATGTTTGCTTCTCTGTAGCGCAACAAACAAATAATGATAAAATCAGAGCTGTCTTCCAGGGAGATCACAACAGTTCCTTATGTCATTTCATATTGGAATAATATTGTAGAGATTTTACTCTGAGAGAAAGTTTGGTCTTTGCCTCATAAATATCTGCTTACCAATAAAGGTAAAGAAGAGACATTCAAATGAATTCACGAATGTTACCCAACCAAAACTTTCTTTAGGAAATACAGGCCTGATATTGAAGTGAGTTGTTTTTTCTGTGTCTCTTCGGAGGAAGATGTTGTTCACTTGTAACCTAGCAACCGCATAGCAACACACTAGAGTGAGACATGCAGTAGAAAGACATGTTGTCTGTTTATTGTCTTTCTTTTATTTGCAGCATCCAGTCTCCATCGGTGTAAAGATAGCTGTTAACAGAACAAAATGTCAAGTCAAGTCACCTTTATTTATATAGCGCTTTTTACAATGTAGATTGTTTCAAAGCAGCTTTACAGGAAAAACAATATAAACAAAGTTTGTTTGGCTGAACAGAAGCCCCAAAAGAGCAGGTGAATCAATACAATTGATGAATTTTAAGTGTTAAGTTTCCCCAACTGAGCAAGCCATAGGTGACAGCGGCAAGGAACCAAAACTCCGGCAGGTGACGTAACGAATGAAGAACAGAATGGAGAAAAAACCTTGGGAGAAACCAGGCTCAGTCCAAATGTCATCAAATATATTCAGTATTCATATGTCAATACGTCCAGTGTATTTGTTTCATAAATAATTAAACTTGATTGGATGTTTTCAGTGAGTTTCAGTGATTGTGACTGAAATCTGCTGAATGAAATTATAACTCACTACGGACACTTCTTTAAACAAAGTCCTTTTTTTATTAAATGTATTGTGGATGTCTTGTAATTGTAATCAGTTTTCTTTGCTTCTTGGAATAAAAAAAAACTTAATTTAATCCTTACAAACACAAAAATACAAATGTGACACTGTTTGTGTTTAAGACTGATGTTTGTGTGAAACACAGAAACTTAAACCGCTTTCAAACAATATCTGACGACTATTTGTTCTTTTCGGATTTGCAAAGTTTAGGGCCGCTGTCTCAAAAAATTAAATAGGATTTTCTGGAAACTTTGAGTGCCATAGATTACTGTAGGTTTCTGAACTTTAGAAACAAACTAAATAAATATAATGTCGCCACAGCCAGTCTAAACAGAGTAAAACAGCAGCAGTAAAAGAGAACAAACGCAGGAAAGTGAAAGAGTTTGTGTGAGGTTTATTGTTGTATCTCACTGAGTTTTGGAAATGGTTGAAGTTCACTGTGTTGACTCTAGGAGAGCATTCAATATAATGAAATTACATTTATTTACATTTCATGTCTCTAAATCAGGGGTTAAATTACGGTCCATGATTCACTGCTGGTGGCTGCAAGGAGTCCTTCATCATATATGGGGTTTCTCGGCATCAGATACAGTAGAACCCCCCGACTTACGAAACGCTCTACGTACGAAAAATTCAACATACGATAAAAGATTTCGGGGTTTTTTTCACCCGTGTAACGACAAAATGATCGAGATGCGAAAAAATAATTCTGAGTTTTGTTTTGAAATTCGCGCTGATTTTGGTTCGGGTCGAATGAAGGCTACAGTTTGTCCGGTCAGAACAATGATGTCTCACTCAGGGAATAATCCAAAACTGGTATTTATTAAAGGTGCATAGATGTGTGGTTACGCATGATCGATAAAACCTCAACGATTGGCACTAATTCCCTGTATTTCACTCAATAAACTATATATACAATCTTCAGCCGATCTCTTTTACCTTAATCATCCGTCAGCTCTCTCAGATGGAACGTTTTGGAATAGTCCATTTCGCACTGAATGACAGGGATGGCTGGAATAGTTAATGTAAGAAGGGGAACACTTTTTACAATCCTTCTCTCCTATTGGTCAGCATTGTGCCTAGTTAATATAAACTTTTTTCTAATCACTCACCATGGATGTGAAGATTGTTGCTGAAGTCAAAAGGAAGAAGAGGATGCTTTACATTGCGTTTAAAAGGGAGATAATTGAGAAGTATGGAGCTGCGATGCATTTCATCCCATGCTAAATGTGGTGTTTTTGTAAGACTTGGAACAGATTAGGCAATTAACATGTAAGAACCTGACGGAAATACATAAAGATCGACTTACGAAACCAACCTCGGAATGGATTAATTTCGTAAGTCGGGGTTCTATTGTAGTTTGAAAACCTATTTCATGTTCAATCTGTCTTTCTTCCTCAGGTGTGCACACATTCCAGACCATGTACGGCTGTGAATGGGATGATCAGACTGGAGCAAAAGATGGATTCAGACAGTATGGATACGATGGAGAGGATTTTATTTCTTTTGATTTCAAAGAGATGAGATATAGTTCTTCAGTGCCGCAAGGAATCATCACCCAGCACAAGTGGAACAATGACAGAGCTGATGTTGAGGGCAGAAAACATTACCTTGGCACTGAGTGCATAGAGTGGCTGCAGAAGTATCTGCAGTATGGAAAGAGCAGCCTGCAGAGAACAGGTACATCAGTTTATTCAGCAGTGAACAGGTTTTTACAAACAATATCATGTACTAGAAGTCACTGTTGTTATTTTTTTTTTCATTTATTTTCCCTATTAATATTACAGTTTTTACAATAATTAGGAAACATTTTTCAATACCTTCAAACTCTTCACTCAGTTCTCCTAACCAACTTTGGTCTCTGCACAGCAGGGAATTTCACATTCAAAACCCACTAAAACTACCAAAATGCTTCATATTTCAGCTCATCTCATTCTTCCAGAACACTAGCAAAGGTTTTCAACCAACAGACACTGTCAATCATAAAACACAGACCTAAACACTAACATCACTTTATTTATTAAGAGTTAAAAATAAGTATAAAATAATCAATAATAAGCCTATTATGAATAAAATACAATAAGAATGTAAGTATAATAAAAATATATGTATTCGTAAAGAATTAGTTGAAATAATGTAAATTGCTGATTTTAACAAATGCACAGACTATCGATTGACCGCTTTGATGGTTTCAGTTGTTCTGCTCTATACGTCTGTCTTTAACAAATACGTTAAAAAGTTATAAATTTAAAAGAATAAATGTTCCCCTTTTGAATGGATGATAATGAAATTGAAAGACTAACACTTGTGTAGGTGTTTAATTTAATCTAATTACTTTGATAGTATTTGATTTTGTTTAGATTCAAAATACATTTCAATACAATTTTACAGTAGAAATGTTGCAAATATCTCTCTCATTCAGTTTGGTGTTATGTTATTGTTTTGAATTTAAGTTTACAGGTTTGAAAACTGGTAAACATGTAAACACTGGCCTGCAGATACATAGATTTTGGTGGCTGTTTTGTAGAAGTGAGAAAATAATTCATGTAATTTGAAAGATGTCTTTATTGAATACATTTTGTGTCAGCAGTGATAAATGATCCACAGTTTAGCTCACATATTCTGATGTTCTGCTCCTTGTGTGAAGAGCTTTGAAAACGAGACTCAAGTAATAAGAAATATGTCCTAGCGATTGTAAAAAAAACTGTAAATTAACAAAATTATATTAGAATGATTTTATAATAGAACACTATGTTGTTGAGAATATGAACTGATAAGAAATATTAGCAATGAAAATGTATTTTCATTGCTAATATTTCTTATCAGTTCATATTCTCAACAACATAGTATTCTTTTCTCAGATTATTTTAAGTAATGTAGATAACGTAAGTGTACTTTAATTTATCTTTTGTTCTTTATGAAATTTGGATGAAGCATGAGCTCAAACTCTACATTTGTGTATTTAGGTGTGATAGATGTTCAGTTAAGATCATGCTTGTCTTATTCTTGAATCGTTTACAGGATCTGGATCCTTCTGTTTACATTCATGCTCTTTCTCTCTCAGTCTCTCCTCAGGTGTTTCTGCTCCAGAAGTCTTCCTCTTCTCCAATCACGTGTCACGCTACAGGTTTTTACCCCAGTGGAATAACAATCACCTGGATGAAAAATGGACAAGAACATCTTGAGGATGTGGATCTTGGAGAACTTCTTCCCAATGAAGACGGAACCTTCCAGAAGTCGAGCAGCATCAGAGTTACACGTGATGAGTGGAAGAACAACGAATACAGATGTGTGGTGGAACATCAGGGTGAAAACAAGGAAGAGAAAGAGATCAGGACAAATGAGGGTAAGAAAATTAGATATTTGAATATATATTGAATATGGGGAATATAAAGACTTACTGTGATTGTCCATCTTGGAGCTGTCATGGGTCTTTTTTGTTTAAAAAATTACAATGATTTATTAACAGATGTTTATTTAAAATGTAAAAAATAAATAAGACGTTGCAAATTTGAAATTGGACTGTTTGCAACCATTTTCAGACACCTTGTACAGCTTTCCTTCTCTCTTTAATGAACACGCCTGACCAGAAAAGAGGAAACAAAACAAATATTGGAGTAACAAACCAAAATAAATATGAATTGTTTACAATGGAACAACCTAAATTAATAATTTGTATCATGCAAATGATCTTTTTACCTGTATTGTGTAAATATGCTTTCACTGCATATCAATGTATTGCAGATTTATCACAATCACAGATCCTGTTTTTCACCAGAACTGATCAAAATGTTTTCCTCTGATCAAACAGGAGGTTCTCTTCCCTTCGGCATCATTGTTGGTGTTGTTGTTGCTGTCGTTCTGCTGATTGTCAGTGGTGTTGTTGGATATGTGGTGTATAAGAAGAAAAAAGGTGAGGACAGACACTATGACATATAAATTAATACAATGTATTAAATTCACTTTTTCAAAGGCTGTTGTAAAGTTTTAAATATCAAATAGTTTTGAGGAAAAGTATTGAGTGTTGTTCATAAAGGTAATAAATTTGTAGATGGAAAGACAAGATTTTTGCTCTGATTGAAATCTTAATTTTGATAATAGTTCATTTTTGTATGTCAAAATAAAATATTTAATATGTATGGTTGAAATAGAATGATCTATTATAGATTTTTTTGTGAATTGTTGAAATGTCTAAACTTAACAGTTCTTGTCTTTGGTTGTTTTCAGGCTTTAAACCTGTCAGTGGTAAGTTCCTCATATATACATATACATGTATCAACAATTATAGTGGCATCATTTCTGAGTGATTGGAATCTGTAATGTAATTGGTAATAATGTAAAATCATACACTAAATAAAAATAGACATTTTGTAATAACCCTTATCTGTAATGTAATAAATATGACAATAAAAGTACAGAGATGTCTGCAATTCTTATTAAACAGTCTGACACAATCAGTCTGTTGTGATGTTGTTGTAATAATATTTTGTTTTTTAGGATCTGATGACGGTTCCAACAGCTCAGCAAATGCACTTCCACACGCATAAAGATGTAAGTGTGTTTTCATTCATCACTTGAACTGTCTTACCTTTGTGAAATGAATAAAATGTAAAATGTTTTTTCTGACGTTTTAGGAGAAAGGAGTGATGCTTTTCCTGCTGTCCATCTTGCTTACAATTCTGCACTTAAACACACACACATGCATACATGCGCACATACACACACACACACACACACACACACACACACACACACACACACACACGATCATTCATGCTGGGATTGGTCTGTCTTGTCTTAGTATTGGTTCTACATTAATTCCATTGAAAAAGTTTTTGTTTCTTCATTTCTGTTTATCATAATGTTTGTTTTCAGTTAATCAAATATTTGTTAATTTTAAGATGCAGAAATACAACACATTGATAACAACCTAAATTGGAAAATGTATATATTTCTCTGTAGTAACAATGAAAAATATAAAAGTCATTGATTTGTGAAAGATTGGTTTGTTATACCAGAATTGAAGAATCCTGAAGAGTTTATTAAGTGAAACACCTGAATTGATTACAGATTGAGTCTGTAACTGAGATTATAACATCAGTCTCTCTGTGTGTTTGTGTTGTTTCTAAAGAGACGGTTTCTCTTGGAGCTGCTAAGAAGTCATGAAACTATCAAATCACTTTTAAATAATTACAACTTTAGAAATGGTATAGATCTGATGATTTGAGGAATTGGGATATTCCATTAATACATTTTAACAATCAATATGTTGGCTTTGGATTGTATTCCTTGCAAGGGGTTTTGGATTTTTCTTTCTGTATATTTTCTTTTGTTTTAAATAATGAAGATAAGATGTTTTATGTTAAGTAATTTGATATGCTGTACTATTAAGCACTTATATTAATATCTGAACAGTACAGTAAAATATAGATACTTTCCTTTATTTGAGGTTGGTTTGTTCATCTAAATTAAGTGATGTTATGTGTAATGGTTTCCTTCAAAAACTCGCTATGCTGTTGATTATTTTAAAATAAATAAACCTCATAAAGGAGAAAGTGTTGAATGTCTGTCTGTTTCTCTCTTACTAAAATACCAGAATATGCATCTGAATATTTTATAATTATATAATTATGATATAAAATTTTCCTTCCCAAAATGTATATTGCTCCGCTGCTCATTTATGGCACAAAATATTATTTAGTACTTTAACATGATTTTTAGCGTCAATCTTCAACTCTTGGTTAAAGCATTGATACAGTTTGATCCCTATAAAAATACTTGAATTGTTAAAAAAAAACTAATTATAATATCAAAAACAGAAATCTATGACTGTGATGAATCTGGAACATAGAGTTGCTTGATAGAAATTCAAATGTGAGGTAAAGGAACATTAGTGCACTATAAAATGTGAAATGTTGCCTTAATTATTATTAAATCTTAATTACTAAGAATTATTTCTACCTTCTTTTGAAAGTAACGTCATATAGATTTATTTTCGTGAAAACTCAAAATCTATTATAGCTGTTTGCTATTGTACAGGTTTACCTATTCATGATGACCAAGTGTAAGGCAGTATTATGACAACCAACTGGACATTTTACTGCTCCTCACCATAAAAAGCCAAAACACATTTAAGTCTAGTGTTTTGCACATGTTTCTGTGATGGTACAGTAGGTTTAGGGGTAGAGATTGGGTTAAGCGATAGAAAACATTAACCAGATACAAAGTAAATTGATGTCTATGAAATGTCCTCAATGAAGTGACAAATGTGTGTGTGTGTGCGTGCATGTAGACTGAGATGCACAGAGACAAGATTAAAATGTCAAAATAAAATAAAGCGAGTGTTTGTGACCCATTTAAAATGACACACACACACGTCAGTACTAGCTGATAATTTGACATTTCAGCCATTCATAAAATAACAATCAGTCAAACAAACATGAAAGTTACACAACTCAATTGAATTAGTCCCCTTAAATCGCACCCAACCAAACACATGGTGAAATGTGAAGGATGCTGTTGTTCAAATCCTTGTGTACATAATATATAATAGTTTAGCAAGCAAATGTTACATAATAAATATGGAAACATTTGGATTTTTGCCGAATGAGAGATGTGAGCCAATCTGTTTCAGTTTTAAATAAATTCATTTTGTCTTGGTATTTGTATGTTGTTGATAATGAATGCCACTATGTCTAATTTGTGTTTTATAGTATAATATGTCATTAGTTACTTATTTTTCATTCTTGTTCTATTCTAAATACCTTTAGTTTTATTTACCGGTTTTTATCACACATGTAAACTAATGTAATTGTTTGAAATTACGAGGTTAATAGGTGTTTTTGGAGTAAGATCAGATTATCTTTCATGAGTTGACTTCCTCCTAAGGAATAGGGGGCAAGGCTTATAAACCCTGATTTTTTAGGGGCCTGACATCTAAATCTAAAGGATTGTTCTCAGCCGCCACATTCATCAATCTACAATCATTCACACGATGGGATTGTCGACCTACAAATGTTTCGTGGATGAACCCTGTCGTAAAATTATTCCTGCATTCAGATCTAACTGATAATTGATACATTTAGATAAAATTGATAAAGATTGATGAATGAAGCCCATTGTGTCTTTCTGAGAATGATCTCATCCTAACTATTAAATATAACATGCGGTGCATTTAAACACACAAACTTCCATTTGAGTTGATTCTCTCTTGAACTACTGAACTTCAGCAGCTGTGTGTAGCATCTGGATCAATCCGGATACACGATTAGTAGTTAGTTTTATGAAACAATCGAGCAAACTTTCTCTCCCAATTAAAGTTCTGTGAATTGTCCTTCGAAACGTTTATGACCCAGAGAAATTTACAGAGTTTTGATTCTCACTTAATTTTTATTGAAGAGTAAAAATAAACCCTTTTAATATATTATATATTATAATCTATTCTATATATAACCATGATTTTCTTTTTATAGGTTTGTCCTGTATTACAGTTTTTTTTGTTGAGTAAATTCGTTTTTTCTCAATTACCAACCACTCAAATTACCAAACATATGCACAATTTTCTCAAAATATTGTGTGCAAAATGCAAAGTTCCTACAGCCAACCAAAAATGTAATGTATCAGAAAAAAAGTATTTCCAGCTCTTTTGGTTGATTTTACAATTTTTACCTAATACATAATGGGAAATATCAGATTTACTTTGATTTACTGTAATTTGGCCCCAAACTAGTATCTGCTGGGTTAACAATTCACATATCACAGGAAATGCAATTTATCTAATTGTTTACACAGTTATCACAATTGCATTGACTATAAAAGCTTTTTCAAAAGTAACAAACATTGTTATACAAAGAAAAAATAAAAATAAGCATGAGAAGGGGAAACGAAAGAGGTGCAAGAGTGGAAGGTGGTGGAGAGAGTTGATGAATGGGTGCGATGAGAGGAAGAGGAAGAGCGGAATAAGAATAAAGAGATGAGGGGAGGGGAGAGGAGGAGAAAAAAGGAGAGGTATATAATTACAGGTCCAGTCATTTTATGAAGGTGAAAGAACACAATAGTGAACTATAAAAAGTGCATGTGTGAAAGTGAATTTGCTACCAGAACAATTTCTACCTTACCTTTAAAAATGACATTCAATCAAACTTTTGACTTGAAAAACCAAAAGCCATTTTAGCCATTTGTTATTGTAGATTACAAAAATGTGTAGCAATTTCTATAATTTAGCTGTCTGTCTGTCTGTCTGTCTGTCTGTCTGTCTGTCTGTCTGTCTGTCTGTGTGTGTGTGTGTGTGTGTGTGTGTGTGTGTGTGTGTGTGTGTGTGTGTGTGTGTGTGTGTGTGTGTGTGTGTGTGTGTGTGTGTGTGTGTGTGTGTGTGTGTGTGTGTGTGTGTGTGTGTGTGTGTGTGTGTGTGTGTGTGTGTGTGTGTGTGTGTGTGTGTGTGTGTGTGTGTGTGTGGTCCAGGTATTCCCTATACGCTTTGGGGACCAATTGTCAGTATATCATACAAATTTTTGTAAATGTAAAAATACAGAATGTTTTTTGTGAAGATTAGGTCAAAAAACTCTGGCTTATGGTTGATACGCAACCTGTTACATTCAATTCTACCAAGCAACTAATGGCCCACATTAATATTATTGGCCAAGCATTAGAATGACACATTATATATTTAAAGAATTTCATCTGTATGTTATTTCTATTTTGTGTGAGCCAAAATATCATGTAGATAAGAATAATATTTTACTAGTGCATGCTGTTCCATGATTACTAAGCTGATGTCTACATCAGTTTTGTATATAATATGTATATGGTCCTAAATCACACATCTAGATTTCTGATATGGGTTTTATCATTATCATATTTTAGTTACAGTAATAATTGAAGTACAGTCTCTGTTTTGAACTCGACTCTGAACGACTGTTTTGAGTCAAATACCATTATAATGAAATTATATTGCATCTGTGTACTTTACAGTTAAGTTTTTGTAATGATACGTTTTATATATATATATATATATCATAATAATCATATTAATAATCATATTACAAAGAATGTACAAAAATACGTATTTGATTTGAGAACGGTTTAATTTTTAATATGTCAGATAAACTAATAAAACTTGAATCAGAACATTCTCTTCTTACAGTGGTGGATTAACTCGGACACATCTTGATCTAGCAAAAACATGTTTGTGTCATTAATAGGGATACTGAGTATAAATGAGAATTTATACTTCTGAAAAATCCTGAAATACAAATGCACAATGGCACATTACTACAGGTAAATATTACATCACACATCATTTTACATCACTAAATCATTTCTGTCTCAGATATATTTCCAATTTGTACATATTACCACCAGAGTAAGCGTCTCTGTGTGTGGCATGAGCGATCCCACACCGGCCCAGCACGTATGCCTCCTCCACAGTCATATCCTCACGATAACCGCTGTCTATGACACCATGCACATAACCTTTCCCACAGCCAGTGGAAAACATCCGGCCAGAGAGACGTGTGCCATTGTCATCCACGGCCTGGACCCTGATGTAAAAAAAAACATTGTATGAACAGGAGATTTGTCACACATGAAGATGATGATATCTTACTGAAAGTTATAAAATGATTTTATTGTTCTGTTTAATTTTATTCCATAATATTATGTGCTTAGACTGAGACCACCCTCAAAAACCCTGCCAACAACCAAATAACACAACAGTCTTTTAAACACACAGACTTCAAGTGTTTGTTCCAGACACATTTTCTGTCTATTTTAAAGAAATTAATAAAAATGTAAATTTTATATTGTCTCAGACATGCAGAAGAAGACCCTCCAAGGTTGGTTTGGGAAAAAATGGCTGCATGTCTACAAATGAAGGTGGATATTTTTCTGCAAAAATGTAAAGGTAGTACACTATACACGGATATGTAGATATGTAACTGAGATGACTAATACCATAGAAATTAGTATGACAAATGAATGTAAAATCAATGTAACGTGCTCTTGTTCTTTGTTTTTCAAATGTTTCCTCCTCAAAGAAAATGCATTGGTGACAGATTTCTTTTCTTTCTTCTGTCCTGCATTCTGCTTCATTGCTAAACTGTATGCATGTGTGTGTGTGGATGTGTTAGATTAGACTAAGTGTTTGGTTTAGTTAATAGAGTCTTGTATGGTTGTGTCATCTCAATTCCTTTAAGCGTTGTCCTAATCTTTCCTCGTCTAGAAATGTGTTTTTGTCTTCATTCTGTGCTTGTTCTCATTTTAACTTCTGTTCATTTTGAGTTCATTCTCACCTATACTTCTGAACCAGCCGTACACGCAATCTTTACTGTTTTTGTTGTTCCTGCTTTGCATTGCACTTCCAGCCCTGAATATCTTTACAACGTTTCTGCAGCGCAGACACTTGCTGCTCAAAACACTCAATTCTGCATTTTGTGAATCCTCTCATTGTAACTGTTAAATTACAGCTTTTTAATGATTTTAAATCCCACATTTATGTCAATAAATCCCAGTTAACAATTTTTGGTTCCAAGAAAGTTCAAACATTAGAACGTTCCCGGTAGGTTCACCAGGAAAGTTTTCGTTACGTAAATAGAACGTTTGCGTTAGGTTCCGAGAACGTTCTCCTAACCTCTACATCTAGATATGCCTGTACACAAATAATCAGTCTACAAACTACATCTTCTAAATTACTTATTGCTCAAAAACATTAGAATGAATAGAAAATTATTACAATTAGTAACATTTACTGAACCAATCTCTATAATCTTTGTACAAGCATACATACACATTTAAAACCATGAACACTACACAATTTTGTTTAGAAAATGTAATCACGAACATGAATATTCTTTAAACATACATATACAAGCCATGAACATATTTAAACGCATATTACACAATTGTATTTAGAAAATGAAATTATGAACATGAATATTCTTTATAAAACATACATATACAAGCCATTGAAAGATACTATTCGGAAATCCATTGCCGCTTGTATATATATTCTTTCATTTTTCTTATTTGTACCTATATTCTTTTCTTTGTCTTAATCTTCATATGTTTCTTTGTTTTATTTTTCATATGTTCTTTTCCCTTTCTTATTTGAATGATTTGTAAAGAGTGATTTATAATCAAGTTAGAGATTTTTATTAGTTAAAACCTTTCTTTACTCTTCTGTATTTTTCCATCGAGTAAGGATGAATATTGTCAGCACTTCTCAACAGATAGAGAATGTTATCAGAATGTTTTGGGTACTGTTTCTGTTGAGAGTTGGAGCCTGAGCCGAGTTCAGCCTTGGAGAAGCTGTATGTGTGTGTGTGTGTTAATATGGTCTGTATTGGTGAGGTGATTAGCTGGCACCATAAAACTTGTTGTTCTCGACAAGCCACGTCACGAACCCGTCAACAATGTGATCAACGAAGATAAGCTTCAGACTGTCTGCTCTTGTGTGGAAAATTACTAGTTTTGTTTTTCTTTCTTTCTTTCTTTCTTAGCCAATCAGAATCATTTAAACGTCATCATTGACATAGTTAGCACCCTCTGTTAGAGTATAATTGCTGTAACAATGTTATTGTATGTGGGGCGGCCTACGAACTCCTTGTGAGACCTGAAGCTGGCTTCTGCTGATGAAACTGCAAACTAAACTTCACTAAAATTTCTTCTATTGACTGCACTTCTGACTCCTGGTCTTCATTCAACATATCTGGTCCTCGGGTCTTAACTGTAAATTCCCCTACACCATGAACATTTAAACATTACACAATTGTATTTTAAAAATATTAATGTTCATAATTACATTTAAACAATATTTACACACAATGAAATGTGAAATTCATTTCCCCATCATTTGCAAATCAGAAGCAAAGAAACATACGAGTCAGACAGAAATGATATAAACAACTGACTGTTAATTGCTGTGAATGATAGTGTAGATCTAATATAGTTCTGTCCGTTGCAATTTTGCAGATATCTTGTGAACTTGTGTTTTACACACGGATGTTATGATATTCACTGCAAAATGCATTAAGTCAGGTTGTGCAGATACTTACGGTTAAAACTGTAGGTTTACAGATATAAATGAAATGTCACAGTTTACAGAGTTATAAAAAAGAGCGAATACGCAATGGTGTTCCACTAACTCTAACATCTCATCACATAGTATCACATGGTATAATCTAAAACAGAGGGACATTATTGCTTACCATTTAAAATTTCTATTTGGGCCAAATTTCAGAAGCATTGCAATAAGGTCTTCCACATAACTTGCCTTCAGTGACTTGAAATTATTTTCTGTTGCTCCTAGAAGCAGGAATAACAAAGAAGATTGATTATGTGAAAGGAGGAGTTCGATGAATTATGCATGACAGCAAAGTGAGGTTGGGTAAATTATTCTAAATAAGTAATTAATGACTAGATACTAATTTCATCTTCAAAAGTGTAATTACATTACTGTACCAATTACTCTCTCTAAATAGTATTGGATTATGTATTACTACTTAATTTCTAAATTAGCAACATATATATATATATATATATATATATATAGAAACATATTGAAAAAGCATACATTTTTAACAGTATACATTTTAACAAGTTTGATGTTAAATCCACCATTGATTTAAATATAATTGTTGTACAGTATTTAAGTCAAGTCAACTTTATTTATATAGTAAAGTACTGCTAGTTGGAATGATGGTATTTAGTTACACTTGTTATTGTTAGTACTGCAGTTATGAGACATACAAAGAACAAGATTATTGTTTGTAATTTCTTTTCTTTTTTTTTCAAGAAGGATTTTTTTTTTACTGCCGGCTAATTTGAAACATATTGCTGTTCTTACAGTTTATCATGCCAGTAAGTGTCTCTGTGTGTGGGATGAGGAATACCCAGCATGCCTCCTCCACAGTCATATACGTAATATTGATGGAAACACTTTTTTATTTTGTTTAAATAGTTGTTTTTGCTGTGGCTAAGACAAGAAAAAAAGGAGTACAGGTAGGCCTATTTCACATGAACATGAACATTTTGTAATTCTTTGAGGACAAAGTTCTGTAAACTGCTGGCTGACCAATAGGAGTATGAGTCTTTCAGCCTCATCAGTATCTATGGAGATTCAGCTGATTCAGGTGAACAAACACTGGAAAGGTACAGAAACAAACCTATATGTTAAAAAAATATAGCTTTTGTTTCTCCATATATGTCAACTGAAAGGATTTACTTAATTTCATGTCCTTGAAGTTTATAACAAAGTATTCTGCAAAAGCTTGCCATGTTTTTTTTGTTTGTTTTTTAGCTTAACTTGACATCAAAAGCAAACGTAATGGTGCAAATAAACATTTTATGCCACTAAAAAAATATTTAAATTTGTGCAGTTTTCTATGTTTTCTATGTGTGAAGAGAATACAGTAATCAATTCTATTAAAATAATTCTGCACACACCTGAAGAGCAAGTCTTGTAGAATGTTAACTGCCATGACAACTCTTGGGCTCCTGCCATTGTTCAAGGAGAAGTTAGTGAGGTTTGATGACAGAATATGTTATGTGTTTTGTGTGTCTGCAGCTGTTCTTGTCACAACTAACAACAACAAAAAGAAAAAAAGTTAATAGAACAAAATAATTTTGACTGAAGTACTTTATTATTATGCTCTGTACAAATGATGACTCTTTTTTTATTTAAACTGCTTTGTTTTTGCTTTTACTGTAATGGAACTTTAATTCTTATTATTTTAGCTGCAATAGTGAATGCTGGCAAACATTTAATCTGCAACTACTTCATCAGTGGTGGGACATACACACACTGTAGTTGTTTACCAGACAAAATCTATCTTTAGTACAAATTATTATGTTTTGATTTCTAGTTACCTTATACCCTGCTTTCACAGAAGAGGCCTAAAACTATTCCCAGATTAAAATGCCTGTTTTATCTTTTTTTTAACTGCAAGCAATTTGCTCTGACATATCTTCAACAATGGTTTAATCTAAGCCCTGTCTGAGAAACCAGGCCACAACATTTTAGTACTTGTTTCATGGGATTTGGTGCCTTGCCTGTTCCCTCTTCTGAACCAATTCTCAGTACAATATTTCTATATGAAGAAATAGGAGTTTTGTGCAGGATTGCAATGAATCGTATCCCAATATATAATTTGCCATAATCATACATAATAATACATAATCATGCCAAAACATAATAATTTTTTTTTAAATTTAATATTGTAATTTATTTAGGGTTACTAATGGGAAGTTTTGTGTTTGTTTTACACTTTTATTCCATATTTTAATATGAGTTTAAAAATAATAGCTGCATTAATATCCAGTTCGACATCTATCTTGGATTTTGGTCTTTAATTCCAGCCTCTGAGTTACCAGGCGCTTTTAATTGCCCGACTGAGTAAAAGTAGTCTCGGCCTGCTCTTCATGGAAATCCCCACGGTCTAAATGAAACCGAAACTATATCAAAACATAGAGAGGTAAATGCGGATTTGAAGGATCCTACCATGGGTTATAGCTCGTCTTCGATAAAAACACGACTCTTTCCTTTATTAATTAACGCTTAGACATAGATAAACGGGATGGAGCTCAAGATGCAGCATGTTAAAGCGCTGCTGGTGGAGCTGGTGATGAGCTGCGCGCTTCATTTCGGCACACGCGCATTTCTACAGAATAACAGCAGTGTGTTTCTCCTCGCTCATCTCTGGTTCATGGCCGGGCTGAAGTGGGTGAGTCTCCGGTGTTTTCTGCTCGGCAGCTGGAAAGACGCGTTCGTGCGGCGCTGCGTAACGGTGTCATGCTTCATGTGTCCGGTTTACGAAAGCGGACTGACGCTCCTCATGAACACTCAGCCGGAAAACTGGAGCGGGTCTTTGTCGTGCCCTGGAAAAACTATCATTTCTACAGCTGCAACACTGCTAGCGTGTTTGTTCTGGGAAGTAAGTTTTCCCGACACAAAAAGGAAAGCGGAAAGTCGAGAATGCGCGGAGACGAAACAGAGAAACCGGGCGCTGTTCCTGCGGGTGATCCGTTACTCCAGACCCGACGCCCCTTTACTGAGCGGAGCGTTCCTGTTTCTCGCTCTTGCGGTCATATGTAAGGATGAATTGAGAGGAGAGAGTCTTCTTAAACAGACCTTTCAATTTAAGTTCAATAGAGTAAATGTTTTTATTCTTTTTTGTATTTTAAAGGTGACATGTGCATTCCATATTACACGGGAAAGGTCATAGACATCCTGGGAGAACATTACCAACCAAACAGCTTCATGTCAGCAATCTTTCTCATGGGTCTCCTCTCACTGGGCAGGTACTGAATATGTAAAAAATGATCTGTGAGCTATCACAGTTTATTTGGTTGTCAAAAGGTTTGTGTCAAAAACATGTGGTTCTACATAGGCCTACATTGAATTATGTCCTCGTCCACAGCTCTTTGTCCTCTGGGATGCGTGGAGGTCTCTTCATGTGCACTCTGTCCAGACTGAACAAGAGAGTTCGTCTTATGCTCTTTAATTCTTTGGTCAAACAGGAGATAGGATTTTTTGAGGATAAAAAGACAGGTAAGACGAATTAGTGCGCAAGAAGTAAAGCTTGTATGCATATGCTGATTATATTGAAAGACTTTGTTTTTAATTATCATCTCAAACTGTTTTTAATCTCTTGTCAGGGGACTTGACATCACGTCTGTCTGTCGACACCAAGCTGATGAGCCAATCGGTGGCGATGAATGTGAACATCCTTCTGCGCAGCTTAATCAAGAGTGTCGGCATCCTGTATCTGATGGTCAGCCTGTCCTGGAAACTCACCCTGGTCACTTTCATCGAAGCCCCACTGATCGCCATCACTCAAAAGATTTACAACACACACTATGAGGTATGGATGAACTGATTGGTATTTAAATATATATGTTGCTCAGAGGTGTTAGTTGAGCACATTTTAGATCACCACAGAAGCCAGATCAAATGTAAGATCAAGATTTAAGCATCTCATCATGACCTTTGACCTCATTTTCATCAAGCCTTGCTATATGTGGACTCTTCAGGGAGAGCTTACTCTTAACCAATGCATGCTCTCTAACTCTTTTCATTTTTGAATGATTTTGTTTTTAAATATTTACACTAAACCAAAACCATCTTGATGCGCAGCAATTATCAAAAGAAGTCCAGGACTCAGTGGCCAGAGCCAATGAGACGGCAGGAGAAGTGGTTGCCGGGGTGAGGACTGTACGGAGCTTCCACATGGAACCCAGTGAAGCCTGTCGTTATGACGACCGTTTGACTGACACTCACAACCTGAAGACTCGAAGAGACACTGTGAGGGCAGTCTACCTATTAGTGCGACGGGTAGGTTTTGAATTAGGTTTAAATTATATTGTATCGTTATTAAGTTGGCTGAGAAGCAACCAACTTACTGAAATGCTAATAAACTATATTGTTATTATTATTCTTCTGAGACCCTTTTTCTGACTGTATCTGGTCCACCTAGCAACCACCAAGTAACATCCTAGCAACCGCCCAGAATACCCTAGCAACTGCCTAGCAACCACCCCAGATACCCTTGCAACTGTCTAGCAACACCCTAGCAACCACTCTGGTTACCCAAGAAACCACCCAGGATACCCTAGAAACTCCCTAGCAACCACCCAAAACACCTTAGCAACCTGTTAATTTCAGATCATTCATGGTAGCAACTTCGTAGTTAATGTTAAATTGTGCTACCAACATGCGAAATTAAAGTTTCTGGTGCGATGTTCTGAGCCAACTTCTAAAGTTTGTGTCGACGAACTTTATCCTTTAGTTATACGGTACATACTGTAGTAGTGCACAGTTAACAGTATGCAACACAATAGGGAGGCATATTTTGAAATGTATCTTATATAGAATATAGATACAGTACCTCAAACATGCTGACAGAAGAGTAGCTAAGTTCTTTTTATCTTCAATCTGAGCATGTCATATGTCATTAGTTTTTATTAAACTGCATTATATTTAATCCAACAGCTGATGTCATTAGGAATGCAAGTTCTGATGTTGTACTACGGTCGTAAACTCATCAAATCAGGACAAATGAGTACGGGCAACCTTGTGTCCTTCATCCTCTACCAGGGTGACCTGGGAACATACATCAGGGTTTGGACTCATTTTATTCTGTTTATTCTAACATTTTGGACTAGTTTTCCCAGAGGCAGTATGAGACATTCGAGATTCACAGTCTTAATTAAAATCACATTCCCCTGGTTTTACAGATAAGGCTTAAGCTAGTCCTAATCTAAAATGCATGGTTGAGCTGTTTTAACAAAAAGCATCTTGCACTGGCATATCTTAAAATATGTCAGTGCTATTGTTTTGTCTCAAGATGCACTCCAGTAATATATTTTTTAGGACACATTTATAAAAGCTACTTCAATTCAACAGAGAGCTTCAACAAAGAGCTTCAATAAAGGTCTAATCCTGGTTTAATCTAAACCAGGTTTGTGAAACCGGGCCTTAATGTTTTTGATTTGATTATAATTCCAACTGAAATGAGCACTTTTCTCACAACTTAAATAAACATTTAATGAGCAAATTATCTGCTATTTTTAGATGAATCAGGCAAGGTTCCTCTAAGAAAAATCCTAATGCTGCGATAATTTTCATATGTATTATGAATCATATTAAAAAAAGCTTTAGTGTTTTTTTTTAAACCTTTTTGTATGAAACTGAGCAGTCACTGAAATCTCAGTCTGTTTTTCCTTATAGACGCTTGTCTACATGTATTCAGACATGCTAAACTCTGTGGGTGCAGCTGCTAAAGTTTTTGAGTACCTGGACAGAAAGCCACTAGTGGAGATGGATGGAAGTCTTCATCCTGAAACCCTGTCTGGCCAAGTCTACTTCAACAACCTCACTTTCTTCTATCCAACTCGACCTGATCAACCAGCTCTCAAGGTACAATACGCTCAGAATGTGCAGTATATACAACTTATCTAAGCTGAAATTTCTTAAAGTCCCCCTGTAGTAAATTTTTATCCCTTAATGACAAATTTAAACTTTTTTTTCCTGAGAAAAAATGTCTTAATATAGCTTGAACTCTACACCTGTGATTCATATAGTATATGGGCATGCATATGCTCATTAGCGCCGCCTCCACTCACTCACACTAACAAGTTCAGAGCAACTCTGATAGCACGCTGCTAAACCAGTTTACACAAACACTGAACCAGATTATTTAAATGATAATGGCTGCAGAATCAGCAGAGGCCAATCATTTTGTATCATGTAGTAAATGATGTGATTGCATGTTAAATTATTTCAGAACTTCTCTCTGGAGTTGAAGCCGGGTCAGATGACGGCTCTGGTGGGAACGTCAGGTGGGGGGAAGACCACCTGTGTGAGTCTGCTGGAGAGATTCTACCAGCCTCAGCAGGGACACATTCTGTTAGATGGAAAACCACTGCAGGACTACCAGCACAAATATTTACACCAAAAGGTAATAGGCCTTGATTTCCTTTAGGTTTTCATATAAGCACTTGCAAAGTTAGCCTCATGCTCAAATAATGTTGGTTCTTTGCCTGCATTGTGCCCATGATGTGCCCATGCAATTTCATAGATTCGAGATGGCAAATAAGGAAGAGGACCTAACATGAATAAAAGGTCCCTCCAAAGCAAAAGCTCAGTCACCCTGGTTTTTAAATGAGAACGAGGAATGGAAAAAAGTATGGTTAATTGTTAATCAAAATGTCTTTGCTTGTCTGTACCATAGGTGGCCATGGTGGGTCAGGACCCTGTGCTTTTTTCTGGATCCATCAGGGACAACATATCTTACGGTTTGACTGACTGTGATCAGAAAAAGGTGGAAGATGCAGCCAGACAAGCCAATGCCCATGATTTCATCAGTAAACTAGAAAAATCATATGACACAGGTATACATGAAGAATTATCCTTGGCCCACTGACTTTGTCTGCCTTGAAGTTATATTCAATAGATTTATTTTGGTGTAACACTTCAGTGAATATAACCTTTCAATTAGTCATGTATGTGACAGTGTATTTGCATGTATTTATTTGCATTAGATGTTGGAGAGCGTGGTTGTCTTCTCTCTGGGGGTCAGAAGCAGCGCATTGCTATTGCCAGAGCTTTAATCAGACAACCTCAGGTGCTCATACTGGACGAGGTCACCAGCAGCCTGGACACTGAGAGTGAACGCATGGTATATTTTTTGCCACTTTCCCTTCATTGAATCCTTAAAGTATGTTATTTTACAAAATAAGAAGTTCATTGCTTACCTTTTGCACAATGTTCATATTCTGTATCTCTTCATATGTTCACTTTCATCTACTTTTCATCTATTTTTGATCATGCCTGCATTGTCAGGTTTTTGGAGAGAGTGAGGACTCAATTCGCAATGAAGATAAGGCACTTTATTAACCAAATAACAAACACAACATAAACCTCCCCAAGGGGGGGAAACCGGGACTTGACTAGACTAGACTTGATACAACTACAGACATGGTTGACAAAATAATGACAACGACGCGACAAAGGACAGCAAACATGAGGAGACTAAATACACAAGAGGCAGGATAATTGATGATTGGGACACAGCTGGGAACAAATCAAACTAATGACAACGAAACAAGGCGGGCAGGGTAACAGACAAGACATGAACACGCAGCCAATGCGGACGCGCATCGCTGCATGTTCACATTAAACAAAGACGACGCGCAGCTGCTGACAACCAAACTGCGCGTGACAGAAAACACAACAAGAAAGCACGTGGGCGAAGAAAACACGAACCGCGTGCCAAACATAACACACGGACGAGATGAAGCGCGGCTCGCGCAAAGCTTGAAACCGCACTCACTCACATGACATAGAGCGCGCAAGAATTCGTGTAAACACCTGTTCTCACACGCTCGCGACAAGGACAAACACATGAGTCATGAATGTCCGAATCCCAACACAAAACCAAAACTGAACCAGACCAAAGTATCGGGACCAGACATCATAACTCGCACAAAAGACGTCACACAGACAAGCGCGCATGTGACTCGAACACTCGAAGCCGCACGCACACACACAAGACCAAGAAAAGCTCTGCCACAAAACCAAGAAATGACTAGACTGAATGTGGCAGAACCCTGACATGCATTACTCTATTCCATTAATAGGTTCAGGATGCTCTGTCCCGCCAACCTAACCAGACTTTGCTGGTGATCGCACATAGGCTGAAAACAATTGAAAGGGCAGATCAGATCATTGTGATTGACAAAGGGGAGGTTGTGGAGCAAGGGACGCACCAGGAACTGATGAAGAGGAAAGGCAATTACTATAAGCTGAGAGAGAGGCTCTTCACTGAGGAAAAGGAAGCTAAGGAAGAGGTCGAACAAGAATGAGTTTATTTCTTCCAAGAATGCAATACTATTTATAATAATAGGAAGCCAATTCATAATGAAACAAAATTAGTTTCCTGTTAAATAGCACTGTATTCATGTTCACTTTTTGTTTTTGAGGGTCAACGTTTGTATTCTTGTGAATTGACTATGGATAATCCAGATTTTAAAAGCACTCACTCGTTTGTGTCAGAGGATTTAGTTATGTTTGTTCTTAATTTCAGATTCATGGCCTTTTAGTTTGTTTTCACCAGTCACGTGTTTCTTTGTCTTTGTTTTCCCGCCACTTGTTTATTGAGATGGACATTCATTAATCGTCACAGATGTTTATGATTATTCCCTCTTTTCCCGTGTATTTAAGTTGCAGTCTTTGCAGTTATCATTTGTTCCGGTCTCCGTTAACGTATGTGAATGTGTGTTTGTATCTATCCCCTCTGTTCTTGGATTATTATTAAAATAATTTGTACTTTACCATCATCATTGTGTATTCATCTATAAGCAGTGCTGACAGGTTGAAGAACTTTGTGAATCAAGAAAAAGCAGTAATATGTAAAACCACAATCAGTGACAAAGTAGATTGGTGTATCATCAAATACATATAAACAAACAATATAAACAAAATATTGTTCTAATATGAATATACAACTTCCTTTTTTGTGACACACTTTTTCATTCAGATTAATATGCCAATATGTTCTGAAATTCTTTAATTTTTTCCTTTAACCTATTATTGCAATTATCTTATTATCACAAGGTTCAACAAAGGTAATAACAGATTAAAAAATGAATATTGTACAAGGAAAAAAGAGAGAACCTTTTATTGTTAAACCACACACGAATCAAACAAAACTTTCACACTTTGACTGCCTTTGATGGTTCCGTTGATTCTGGGTCATAGAATGTAGGAAGCTGGTTTCCCAGAATGCATTTCTCTTCCACGCCTTCACTGTCAATGGTGACGACGTAAGCCACACCTCCACTGGAACCATCTCGGCTCATTGCCAGTGACAGACCTTGAAGCACAAAGAACATTGTGAATTAGAACAGATTCACAATTCAAGAAAATTATTTTAAGACAAATATTAATGTTGCTCTATATCACAAACTGAAATTTGTTTGCGTGGATATTTTGAAACGCCAGCTCACCAGTTTATGTAAAAGAAAATATGATTGAATACATAGAGTACTATCAAACTGGAAAAGACATATGACGATAAAATTAAACAACACAAATACTGTACTAAATGTTTAAATATGCTTATGCTGTAACGCACTGTTGATCACAAACTCTTGGCACTCCTGTCTTGTCATGTCTGCTCTGTATTCCGCATCGACAAAGCCATAGATGTAGAAACTTCCAGAGCCACCCACTGCAAACGGCTGTCTGCTTAATAGTCCATTAAGGGTTGCATAGACCTGGAAAGATGAGAACCACAGGAAAGAAAACCAATATGAATCTGCAGAAAATTATACAGTATTTCACATTAAATACAAAAATACAAATCCTATAATGTGAATGTAAATGTATATATTTTAAATGTCTTTATTTGTCTGAACACTGCATTTTCTCCGCTTCAGTTTTGACGTGTCTTCACAAAGGATTTATTTTACTTAAATAAGTTACTTTAGTCATAGATACCTGTCCACCTGCCCTCTTGTCCCATCCAGCAACAATGAGATGAGCTGACAGTTCCTCTTTATATTTGTAAGAAATGTTCTTCACCAGAGTAGCTGCAGAACACACCAATGGATCCTCATCCACCTCAATACTATCAATAAAAAAGATTTGCAAATTGTAAATTGCCTAACAAACATCCCTTAGCTATGCTAAATTCTCTGTGCTTAATGCTTTTATTAGGTATTCTGCACTTGATAGCACTGGTAAACTTCACTGCTTGTATTACGCAGCATGTGTAAGCGGTGTGGGGTGGACACTGTAATTTTGCAGAGTTTTGTTTTTTAGCTTTTTCTTTCACCAGTGAGCAGGAAGTGAAAACCCGAAGTGGATTCAGAATACTCGAGTATAGATGGGATTTTGCTGTCACTCCATTCCACTCACATACTCTGGTCCAGGAAATTTGGATTTAATGTGAATTTCTAATGCTGTTAATCTGTTCAGATACTAATTGGATATGCACAAACATCAGATTTGTGTTCTGAAAGGAGAACCAAAGTCTCATGGGTTTGGAATGACATGAGGGTGAGTAACTGATCACAGAATTTTCATTTTTGGGTGAAATAACCCTTTTTAAAGCTTTTGTTGGTGGATAAAAAAAAACAGATCAAAGTTTGTGTGAAATGTAAGTTACTCAATATTAACTTCTTGATATATTCTGAACAACAGTATTGATTAAATGTATCAAAATACCTGTGAACGTCTAATTGATAGTTGACAATCTCAGCAATAGTTTGAGCATCAGCAGCTGATCCAGACAGCGCACAGTAGATCTTGTCATGAAGGGGGGAAAGCTTGTTCATCACCCGATTCACCACAGTGTCCCTGATTAAAAAACATGGCAAAATATCTTGTTTTGAACTTTTTTTTTCAACAAAAGCTTTTACTACAATGAAAATGTTGATTAGGCAAACAGAATAAAAGCATTTGATTTGCGATGATGAATTCAATATGTTGCGAGAAAGCTTAATGAAGTGGAGGCTGAGGAAGTTCGGCATGTCGCCTAAGATCCTCAGCAACTTCTACAGCTGCACCATTGAGAGTGTCCTGACCAGCTGCATCACTGTGTGGTACGGCAGCACTTCTGTCATGGACCGCAAACGCCTGCAGAGAGTGGTGAAGACTGCACAGAAGATCACCAGGACTCCACTGCCCTCTCTGCAGAGCATCTACCACCGCAGAGTCCACAGAAGAGCTGCTTCCATTATCAAAGACCCCTCCCACCCCCAACATGGACTGTTCACACTTCTACCCTCAGGACGGAGGTACAGAAGTGTGAAATCCAGGACTGCCAGACTGAAGAACTCTTTCTTTCCCTCTGCCATAAGACTCCTAAACAGCAGATAGGAGTCTACAATCACAACATCACATGAACAATTTGTTTACATACTGCACTACCTCACTTTACACTATAAGAACTGCACTACCTCACTTTACACTATCAAGACTGCACTACCTCACTTTACTTTACTCTTTTTGCCCTTTTACATTTTGTATATATACATATATTTGCTCTTTTATAATCTATATATTTATCTTATTTTTATTTTACTTACTTGTGTGTTACCTGTGCGACATTTACTGTGGACGGCAAAGTAAGCATTTCATTGTACAGGGAAACATGCTTTCTGTCTGTACACATGACAATAAACACTTTGAATCTTGAATCTTGAATCTTAATGTGCTGAAAAATGAAAATTAACATCATTATCAGTTTAACAACAAATGCGCTGCAAATACTCACAATGCATCCAAATGCATTTCTGTATTTGGTTGAGTTGTAAGTATTTGCAGCACGTGTTGTTACACTAAAGTTTTTTTTATATTTGTGTGTGTTTTCTTCAGTTGCAGCACAATTTCTCCATATTTTATCCAATTTAATGATTGTGTAATACTTCCCTTCATACAAGAGGTTAAAACCTAATGCACCTGATAAATGGAGATGGGGAAAGTTGTCAAAATTACTCTGAAAGGTCCAATTCCGGAATCCACTGCCGCTTCAATATAATTTTGAGTGATTTATGATGAGTGATTTACAGTATAATCAAGTTATTGATTATTAATTTAAGTTTTTGAATGGCTTCTTCAATTACACTTCAGTCCATCGCCTACATGACCAATTCTTAGTTAAAGCATTTACTTTGCTTTCTATATTCAAACACTAGAATGATGATGAATTTTGTCTGAACCTCTCATTGTGTGAGAGAACATGTTATCAGAGTGTTTGAGAGACTTTCCTGTTGATAGTTGGAAGCTGTGTTTGCAACACCAGTGTTTGCAACACCAAGGTTGTGGGTTCAGTTCCCAGAGAAAGCAAGGAATGATTAGAAAGTCAATGTGTATCTTGAATGCAATGTAAGTTGCTTTAGAAAGTCAATGTGTATCTTGAATGCAATGTAATTTGCTTTAGATAAAGGTGTCTGCCAAACTAGTTGTAAATAGTTGGAGCCCAAGCCAATTCAACCTCAAAGTAGTTGTGTATCTGCGTGTGTTAGTGTTCTGTGCAGGATTGTTACTGGGTTCTGGTGGACAACTGATATTTTGCTGGAGACCTCCAGATGCCTTGTTATAGAATGACATCCTATGCCTAAATCCAGGACCAAACATCAGCATCTTGATGGATGTAGATTTGCTTCTGACTATCTGCTCTTGTGTGGAAGATTATTAATTTTGTCAGTTTTTCTAAATCAATCAGAGTTGTTTAACCTGAAATAACGACATAGTTAGTGGATTGTGTTAGGTGTAATCAAGGTAACAATGTGAATATACCAACAAACTCCTTGTGAGACTAGAAGATTCTGCAGATGAAACTAATCTTTAGTAAATGTTCTTCATTTGACTGCACTTCTGACTCCTGGATTTCATTCATCATATCTGGTCCTTGTAATTCCCCTTCAACAAAAATGCTTGTTTTCTCTACTTCTAAAATATTTACTTGATCTAAATATGAATACATTTTGTGAATATCATATCACACTGCGTTCAATATAAACACTGGAATGGAATCTTTGTGAACTGAATGTGCATAATGCACTGTTTGAGCAACAGAAGAAGCCGGAATTGTAGTCTTTTGTATTCCTTGGTAATGGCAGTGGGAATCCGCGCTAGCTTTTAGCCGAGACAGATTTTGACATAAAAAAAAACATGCAAACATAGTGTTTATTGATAAGTACACACTTTCGTACAACTTACCCAGCAGAAACTCTTGAATCCGAACCCACTACCACTCCACCGTCGAACTCAACGGCGATAATGGTGGTCTGGAAGGAGAAGAACACAAGACAGATTAAATTCAGATAACCTATATTCCATAAAAGCATTACAACGAAGGGAGAAAAGACATTCGTGGTGTTTAGCTGGTCGAGAGAAAGGAAGGTGGAAACTTACTCCCATTTTGAGACCACTCGAGCCTTCGTGTTCGCTGAAATTCTGCATCTTTAACAACAGTGTTTTACGACAAAATACGCCGTTTGATCAAAAATGTTAGAGTATTTTTGTCTTTTATTGAAGAGGAAGAAAGAGACCAGTATATATGTTCTCCTTTCGCTTTCGAATTGCCGATGACGCGCCGCGACTGATCGCCGTGACCGAGTTGTGCCGAATGAGGCATCGCCGTTTCTGGACCGCGTCCTCATGTCTTCACCTGTAACAGACGAGAGAGGACAAAATACTCCTGTATCACTCGACAGCCTTTTAGTAGGTATTCATTTTTCAACCTGAAAAAGCCTGAATGGACAAAATTATTTCGTGTGTATCTGGTAAACCAAATGTCACCACAAAGATAGTAATACTACCAGTAATATTTGACCTAGTAGGGACTTTGGAGCTTCTCATTCATACTAAGTGATGTTTAGTGGGTTTAAGGATAGATTTAGAGGAAATAATATATAGTTATAATTTATAGTTTGTACAGTATAAAAATCATTGTCTCAATGGAACGTCAGCATAATGATATGAATACTTGTGTGTGTGCGTGCGTGTGTGCGTGCATGCGTGTGTGTGTGTGTGTGTGTGTGTGTGTGTGTGTGTTCATACGCAAAAATATAATTTAAATTTGGGCATTTGATAAGATTTTTTTAGTTTCACATAGAACCCCAGAGCAAACTGCGTCCCTCATATAGGTCTACTGTGGATTAAAAAGAACAGTTTGTAATATATAATGATAGCCTATAGTTATTATCCCCTCACATTATAATAGTCAATACTGTTATGTCCTATGATCTTATGTACATTGTGAAGTGCTGAGTATGAAGATTGGGAAGTGCTTGTACCTTCTTGGAGAGCTTTTGGTTTTGTTATTGAAGAATTGAAAATAACAATAAAAAGACAAAAAGGGGATACAACAATGTTTACTATTTAATGCATATTATTTAATTAAAAAAAGGGGAAATTACATTTACAATTCATGTCACATATCACATTTTGGGATGAATGAATCTGTGATATATTACATACCATCTTCCCAAGAAACCATACTATAATTATTATTATTATACATTAATTATTTTTTAAGAGCCACACAGACAATACAGAAATACAAATAAACAACAAACATTATTTGGAATCAGACCTTTTATTGCATGTTCATCATTAGCTTTGTCAAACATCAAACATATGGATATGGAAAACAATCGTTTATTTATCATTAAATTTTGGCAACTTGTCACCTGGGATGACAACGTGCTCAACACCTTTGTCAGAAATGACAGCCAAGTGGGCAACACCCCCACTTACATTGTCTCTTCCCATGGCCAGGGCCAGTGCTGAAAAAAAGTAATGCATTTTTTTCAGTGAATGATAAACATTTCTGTTCATTCCTCACACCAAAGTATTGCATTGCATATGTTCAAAAGACAGACAGTCAGCATATATCTTTATTATAAAGTGCAGGAAAAATATGTTTTGAAATGTACAAACCATTGAGTGCAAATGTTTGACACTCCTCTCTGGTCATTCCTGGCTTGTATTTTGCATCGGCGTAACCATATATGTATGTACTTCCTGACCCACCAATAGTGAAGGGCTGACTCACAAGCATCCCCCCCATAGAAACAGAGTACACCTAAAGATAAGGACAGTTAGTGCATCATTATAACCTGTTTTGTGTTGTGCAAGGGAAAGCACAACATTATACACCAAGTCCCAATGTTTGCATGGTAATTCATTGCAGAAAGCCACAAATTTGTCAATTCTGAAAGGGATAAAAAGGAATAATCATTTGGAATACATTATACAGATATGACTGCTTAGATAAACAATTTGGGATTGCATTACCTGTACAACTGAAGTATACAACAGAAGTATGTTTAACCAAGAAAAAAAGTGAGACATATTGTCACCTGTCACCTTCAGCACTACAACTCCCATGATCCTCCCTGGTCATCACCTGCACTCCATTTTTTGCACTCACCCTTGCCAGTTGTTGTTTGTGTCTGGACTTATAAGGTTATCATCGGCATCATTATTGTGGATTTACTTTTGTTTGTTTGAATAAACCCTTTTGTTTTATAGAACCTTTTGAATCTTTTGTCTTCTTCCTCTGCTAACACATAGTTGTTATGGGATTTGAACTGCATCAAAATGTAGTGAATAAAATATTGAAACAAACATTCAAATGATACTATTAGCTTTTGAGCGTGAGGCAAACGTTAACATATGTCAAATTGGCAACAGTGAACTGAAGCCCCATTCTATTTCTGACATACTCCAAGTGCTTGCACTGCTTCTGATGTGAAGGGTAAATAGATTTGGAATGGTAAATTTTCCACATCCAGTGGCGGTACAATGGTCAACGTGTCCGGTTTAGACGGTATGACGTCAACCTCAAATTTGATTTGAAAACTTTAAATTCTGAAAATCTAGGTAACATAATAAAGATTTTAATTTGTGTTCCTTCACCATGTTTAACAAACATTTGTAAAAAGCTTAGCAAGTATTTATGAGCTACTTGGTAATACCCATCAGAACAACCATCAACAACACTTTTTAGTTCTATTTTTTATTTTGCCTTTCTTTAGGTTGGGTAGTAAGAGGACAGAGAGGAAATAATAGGAGACTAAATATGGGAATTAGCTCAGGAAAGGACCTTGTCATCTGAAATCCATCCACACCATATGTTTTCCTGTAGCTCAATCAGTAGAGCATTGGTGTTCACAATGCCAAGGTCATGGGTTTGATCCCGGGGAAAGCAAGAACTGATTCAATGTGTTCCTTGAATGCAATGTAAGTGGCTTTGGATAAAAGCGTCTGCCAAATACATAAATGTACATGTAAAATATGTAAGAAAACCTGCCCCTATGGCTCAGGCAACACAGGTAAGCTTTTGACAAATGTTTACTTTTATGAGATATATATATTGTCAATTTATTTAATTATTAATGTTATGCACAGGGGACCTGTCAAACTTAAAGAGCTTGTGATGGAAATTCTCAGAGAAAGTAAAAATGAAGGAACACTGAATAAAAAGTTTATCATGTTGCCTAGGTTGTCAACAATTAAAATGAAATAGGCTATTATGCTGTATAATATTTGGGGTGGAGGGGGAAGTATTTTGACGAGAAATTTGATGTGCCATTCAATGTCATTGAATGTCAAATGTCATTCAAGTGTCTTAAAATGAAATCATATGAGAGTATTAACTTGTAAGCATGAGGCACAAGTTAACTTGAGCCCAACCATTTGTTATAATGAAATTGAATTTTTTTAATGATTTGAATGTCAATAACCTTCTATAGATTGTCATTGTGAAACAGCTCATCTAGTATGGGTCAATGTTGCATTGATACACATTTGATGCAGGTCAAATCCCATAACAAGCATGACTTTACAGACATTTTTTTTAATACTTTTGTCATTACAGATAATTAAATCCCTTATTTTATTTATATATATATATAATAGAACGTCATGTGGTGTGAAGTTTAATTAATGAACATATTGTGCAGACTTTCAGAATTTACAAATTTGTGGCCAAAATGTTCACATCCTCCTTTATTAGTCACAACTTAACATGGACACCAGTGAAAACTGGAATCTGAATTGTTTAAACTATATTCTTGGTTCGTATCCTCAAGACAAACATTGATGTTCTACTAGGCCTATAACTTTTTCTGATGGAACAAAATTACTTGACCTCTATCCTCTTCTATCCTGAAAGTGAGAATGTGATCCAACCAAATGGCAGAGATATCAAGTGCAGAGAACCACAGTTCGACCACAGTTCTTACCTGTGGCCCTTTTTTCTTGTCCCAGCCTGCAGTGATGAAACCAGCTGAGAGCTCTTCTCTGTGCTGATAGCACAGCTCCTGCATAATAGAGGCTGCAGCCTTTACCAAAGGAGGGTCATCCATCTGAATACTAAATGTCCAGAAGGGAAAGAAAAAAGATTTTAGTTTTGATTTGCTATTTTCACTTAAGTCACTATTCATTATGAAAAAGCTCAAACAGTAGAGTGTAGTGCTTGCAATGCTAAGGTCATGGGTTCGATCCCCAGGGAAAGCAAGAACTGATTAGAATGTCAATGTGTTCCTTGAATGCAATGTAAATCTCTTTGGATAAAAGCATCTTCCATATGCATAAATGTAAATGACTTAAATCACCTGTGGAATGCGAGCTGGAATTTGGCTGCGCGTGTGATGGCTTGAGCATCAGCAAGGGATCCTGACATGCAGCAAAATATTCTGTCATGAACTTGAACTAGTTTGTTTATGACCTTTGATGAAACGTAAGACCTGGAAACAAAACACATGTGCTGTTTATTCATCTATACGTTTTGGTTAATCTATTCACAATATTGTTTATTGATTAAAAAGTGTCAATGTTTTAATATCACGAGCTTATGCAGGACTCTTTTTCAATGTAATGGACTTTTCTGCTGCCATTGCTGTGGAACTGTGGGATACCTCACCATCAACTTACCCTCCCATCGAAGCTCGCGAGTCTGAGCCAATAATAACACCTCCGGCGAATTTCACCGCTAATATAGTAGTCTGTCAAAGAAAATGCATACATGAATAAAGTTTTCTACTTAACTACCGATTTCGCAAATCGGTGTCAAGTTATAAATCCTTATCATGCGCCATTATCCAAGAGAAAATGGTCTCACCCCAGTGCTGACTCCTTTCACTTGACTGTCTGACGAATACCTCTCCATGTTTTTATTAAATCTCGTAGTGTCTACTAATTGTTCTAATCCTCGTTC
This sequence comes from Rhodeus uyekii, assembly GCA_037043235.1. Taxonomy (NCBI): domain Eukaryota; kingdom Metazoa; phylum Chordata; class Actinopteri; order Cypriniformes; family Acheilognathidae; genus Rhodeus; species Rhodeus uyekii. The sequence continues at coordinate 1,279,879 of JAWRVZ010000037.1, read as the reverse complement.
GTTATTTTATGAAGTGGGAGACAGTCTTTTCTATTGAAACACACTTTACCACAACGCGAATGACTCCAAAGCGCCTCGGAAAGCGGAAACAAACACTCTGTGAACCGGTTGGTCCGTCCATGGTTTCACTTTCTAAGCAGCCGCCTCTCAATCGTTTTTCTCTTTTCCAAGCTTTATGTGTCTAAATTACTGATTATTCCGGAGCCACTCACATTTATTTGCAATGTTACCAACAGTTGTGAAGACTACGGAGCCGGGCTTCTGCTTCGAAAACACATTGAGGTAAAACATAATCCGCAGCTCGTTGGGTTTTAGTGACTGTAGGTGAGCGTGAAAGTGATAGTTCACAGTTAGCGAGGAAAGCTCACACGGTACAATAGCCTACTTTATTAATTTAAGCTTTGCAGTGTTATAAATAACCATTTTGAACCTCCCTTGTACATTATAATTATTTTGCGAAACTCACTTGAACAAAGTTACCGGTTAACATATTGATTGTTTAAATAACCTCTATAAACGTAATTGAATAAAACAGTAAAGGTGAACAAAAATAGTGTCAGGTGCCTACTGGGACTGGTCATTTGGCACACACACCCAATGAAACTTTCTTGACAAGTTGCTTTCCATTGGCAAAGGAGGTTCATATGAGAAGTGTTATTTAGTACATCCCAAATATGTTAAGTGTGTATTGCCTCTCGTGATGAATGATGATTTGCTTCATCTCACACATCCCTGGACCAACGTGGATCCACACAGTATACTGAATCCAAAGCTAGCAATATTTTGGTTCCTCCCCAGGGGTCAGTTTCCCTCCCCTTTAATGACACTGCTGGCATTAAGGCATGCAGACTTTCTCTGGCTCAAACCAGTCAGGTTTTTCATGTAATGTGCTATTGAGGGTCATCTATTAAAATGAATCCCCCTGACCCCAGACACTTCTGAGTTCTCTATATATTTCTTTATAGAAATGTAGCATTCGACGGTTTGGTGAAGGGGAAGAAACCCAAGCCCGTTAAAACTGGAACAACTATTGCTGGAGTTGTGTTTAAGGTAGGACAAACTTGAACTGTTTTGTGGCACTTGTTTATTAATTAAAACATTGTCTTATTTGATATAACCTCTGTTTTGCAGGATGGAGTGGTTCTCGGTGCAGATACTCGTGCCACATCAAGTGAAGTGGTTGCTGACAAGATGGTTGCCAAGATTCATTACCTTGCTCCTAACATTTAGTAAGTTTAAACTAAAAATCAAAATTAAATGACTGATGTTTAGCATTATTAACCTGTATGTGTGAATGGAAAACAAAACTAATAATAAGAAATGCATTTAAAAATCATTAACATGGATTGTAATGTATATAAATGACTTTCATTGACTGTCTTTGTTTCTTTACCTTCCATTTGACCTTTCTCCATTCAAAGTTGCTGTGGAGCAGGGACAGCAGCAGACACACAGAAAGTTACTGAGCTTATCTCCTCCAATCTCACTATCTTCTCAATGAATAGTGGTCGGAACCCCCGTGTCATCATGGCAGTCAGTGTCCTTCAGGATACTCTTTTTAGGTACGGTCACATTACACTTTTTTTGGGAACATCCATGGAACCTTTCCATTGCACAAGATGTAATGGAATATATAGTGGAAAAAGGTTAGATTCTAAAAATGTTCTTCATAACTAACTGTTCACTGAAAGGTTCTTTGGGGAACCAAAAATTGTTCTTCCATTGCTGTGAAACCTCCTTTTGGAACCTTTATTTTTAATAGTGTATGTCCAAATTTGTCTCTCCAACATGAAAATAGCATAGAAATTATGAAAAATGTACATCATTGTAAATATTTATTAATAAAACATAATAATGTTTATTTAAAGGGAAAAAATGGTTTGGGTAAGAATTTCACAACTGCATAGTGATTTAAAAAGTAATGAATAGAGTTTAAAACAGTAATGAAAAATACTTTTTGTGATTGTGATGTGAATTCTGTAATATTCATATTCTGAATATTTTAAACAATGGTTTACACATTACTCTGGTGCATAAAGCAAGTTGCTGTATGATGTGGCTTGGTGCCATATATATATATATATATATATAGGAATTTGTATGTAAATAAAAGAGTATATATGTTTCCGCTGTCCTGTTGGGATTGAAAAAACATTAAAACTCGACACAATGTTTTCTAAAGATACCATGGCCAGATTGGAGCTAACCTGCTGCTGGGTGGGGCGGACTGCACAGGAGGTCACCTTTATGATATTGGACCTTATGGAGATATGGACAAGGTGCCATTTCTTGCTATGGGTGAGATTTCTTCTCATAATCTGAACACATTTGGGAGGATTTTCATTCAAATTCATTCTTCCTCATCCTCACAAATTGTTCAATACAGGATCGGGAAATCTTGCAGCTATGGGAATTTTAGAAGACGGCTTTAAAACAGACTTGGATGTAAGTAAGGGATATCAACATATTGGATGGTGTGTTTTTCAATGCCAGTAATGTACTTTGAGTGCATTAAAGTGGTTTCACTGCACAATTATTTAGCTGGAGTCTGCCAAACATCTGGTTCGGGATGCCATCTATGCAGGTATAATGAATGATCTGGGATCAGGTCATAACATTGACTTGTGTGTCATTACAAAAAATGATGTTGATTACATAAGGCCATACCAGGAGTCAGAACAAGCAGGGAAAAGGTGGGTGTCTTCTGATACATAAACACACATTCTCATAATATATTTAATGATGATGAGTAAGAGTTGTATTACATATGTTATAGAGTAATTTCTGTGTCTGACATTTAATAATTTCTAATAATTCCTCTATTGGTCATTATTTTTCCCACAGAGAGGGACGTTACAAATACAACCCTGGAACAACAGCAATACTCACAGAACAAGTTCAGCATTTTGAAATGGAATTGATTGAAGAGAGAGTGCAAAGCATGGAGACCTCATAGAGATTGCATATACTAAATTTTTTGTAACATTTAGTAGATTATCATTACCAATCTCTTCAAAGTGTCCACAAATTAATGTGAATTTTAATAATAAAAGTGATCTCAAGTCAAATAGATGCATACATAGGAGAGAATATGACACTAGACATATGAAATTTTAAATAAACTGATTTGTCCGTTTTGAAAGTGACTGTTTATTTCTATGATGCTATTTCTATGGTTCTTTTGCTTTGCAAAGCATAAACCTTACTGGTCAGGACTGTTTGGGAGGATCATAATTTACATATAGCATAAATAAAGATCTTTTACAAAGCATTCAAGGAAACCATCGGAAAGTGAAACTCGTTTTCCCAGTTTAAACCTCCTGGAGGCTAAACTACATAGCTACTGGTGACGTCATCAGGGGTGGGTGTCTACTGAAATAAAATAAAACACTAAAAAGAGAAAACACAGGCTATTTTTATATCTATTTATACAATGAATTAAGAGTTCATCTTAATCACAAATATATTAAAGGTTGAAATTAGTTTTAAGCTGCTTAGTGTTTGTTTTAATATTTACGTGAATAATTTCTCATTTTATTGAATGGAATTATTTATTATGGTTAATAAACAAGACGTGCATTTTTTCTTCCACGAATGGTCTGTTATATAGAATAGTGTCTAGTTAAATACATGAAGTCGTTTTTATTTAAAAACACTCATTTTCCATAGCAGACGCACCCTGCAAAGTATCACTTTCGTTTTCAATTGATCTCGTTGTGATAGACAAGCTTGTTCGTTTGCGATTCGCTTTCAACTATGGCGCTACTGGACCTTTGCTTGTCACCTGAGCTGAAACAATCAAGCTCTTCTCCTCAAGCATGGCAAACTGAGCCGAACACCTGTGGTCCGAGTCATTACAGGTTTGGACTGAACGCCGACGAACTGGCCGTCCCGACTGGAATGGACGTAAGTTATCTGTTGCTATATCCGCGTTGCCTTCCTGATTCCCAAAAATAAATCTGAATTAAAACTTCTCGATTAAAACGTGAATTTAACCAAAGATGGATCCGTACTAGGATGTTCTCTTTGTGTGTTTCTAACTTCCACAGCCGGAGCAGTTTCTGGGGCCTCTCACAGGGGGAGATACGGACATAAAAATTGAATTCCTTCATGGCACCACCACCTTAGCCTTCAAATTTCAGCATGGGGTGATGGTGGCTGTGGACTCAAGAGCATCTGCAGGGTCTTACATAGGTGTGCTTTTAAAGATAAAAGGTTGATAGCAATTTTGTCTAACATATGCTGTTGGATATGTTTCATTTGAAATCATTTCATTTGCAGATGCAAAAACATTCAACAAGGTCATTGAGATCAACCCTTATCTGCTCGGGACAATGTCTGGCAATGCGGCGGACTGTGTATATTGGGAGAGAAGACTGGCCAAAGAGTGCAGGTGAATTTATGCATCATTGCATTGTTGTTTGTCTGAGGTATATATATTCACACACACACACACACACACACACACACACACACACACACACACACACACATACATATAGGCTATATATATATATATATATATATATATATATATAATTATTATTATTATTATAAAAAAAAAAAAAAAATATATATATATATATATATATATATATATATATATATATATATAGTAATTGTATATTTAAATACATTATATCTTTTTAAAGGATTTACAAGCTCAGAAACAAGACACGAATCAGTGTGGCAGCAGCCTCCAAACTTCTAACCAACATGTTGGCTGAATATCGTGGCATGGGCCTCTCCATGGGCACTATGGTTTGTGGCTGGGACCAAAGGGTAAGGGACATTTTTTTGTGTTTAAGCTCCACTTGAACTAACAATATCACCTGGCATCTGTCTCTTTTCACCCTCTTACCCAGCAGGAATGCTCTAAATATTTAAAAATCAATTCCTGAATTGAATTGAAGAAGCAAAAATGATTGCAATTGCAAAATTGCAATTCAATTTTAACCTTAAGGAAAGAGAATTGAATTGAATTGAATGAGTGTCATTTTTAAACTGAAATGGTTAATTGCTGGCTTTAGCTTTGTCCGAAGTTAAGATGCTCATTTATGGCTTAAACACATACAGCCAGAGTGACAGGTTGGAAGAATACTTTCCCAGAATGCATTACCTGTGCTGAACTCCTCTTCCTGTAATTCTAGTTCAACTTTCCTGTGTGGGTGTGGCCAATTCAGTTCAGTTCCAACGCCAGCCAATTCATCTCTTTGTTACATGACTTTTGTTTGGTTGTCCATGAGACCTTTAACCATTTAATTCTTCATTTATCAGAAAAAAGAAAAATACATGCCATTCCAAACCTGAATACTTTCTTTTTTTTAAATGTTGCAGTGTTTTGTTTTGGTCTTTATCAAGGTCAATGAGGTCAAGAGTTGTTTTGAAACGACTTAATAGATTAAAGTTAACCCTATATAAAACACCATTTAAAGCAATGATGGGTGACAATGGCTCTCAATCTCCACTTTTCTGTTTAGCTCTAAGATTCTGGCTGTGCGATTAGGGTTGGAGCAAAACTGCAGGAAAATAGATATTGAGGGCCAGAGTTGCCCACCCCTGGTTTAAAGCCTTTTCCAACAGTCCTGCTACATCTTTCCCATTTTTTGTGTTTTTACAGGGTCCAGGTCTATATTATGTGAGCAGCAGTGGCGCTAGGTTAGCAGGAGACATGTTCTCTACAGGCTCAGGCTCTAACTATGCCTATGGTGTAATTGACTCAGGGCATAGGTGGGATCTGAGTGTACCCGAGGCTTACGACTTGGCAGAGAGAGCCATTTATCATGCCACACACCGTGATGCCTATTCTGGAGGGGTGGTCAACAGTAAGTAGCTCATTGTATCACACAGTACTTAAACAGTGACAACAGAATGTGTTGGCTTGGTTTTAAATGAAAAAGATATTTGCAGTCAAAACATTTGGTATCTGAAATGGACTTCTTATTCCCTTTTTTCTTTTTCTTTTCTTTACCAGTGTACCACATGAAAAAAGATGGCTGGATCAAAGTTTCCCAGAATGACGTGGGTGATCTTCATCATAGATATGTTTCTGAGAGGAAGTAACAGGCTTATAGGTCAGAGCTGACACTAAATAATGTCATCACAAGCAATTTTTTAAACTAGAGACCAATTTCCATTAGTAGTTGTTTATAGGAAATAAAAATATCCGTGATAAACAATAATTTTTAATGCCATTACTGCATGTAATGTGAAATAAATCATTGTGAAAAACAAGTGTGTGTATCTATGTTTTTTTGGTGCTTTTGATCAGAAATTGTTGCCTGTACACTGAATTAAGTCTCAAGCAAAGATCAAGCAAAAATATAAAGAATTATTTTATTTTTTCATTGTGAAAAAACTAAAGCAAACATAGCAAAAATGTACATTCATCATATTTAATGATTCTTAATTGTGTTTTTGTGTAATTGTGTTATTGTGCTCAGCTGGACAGCAAACAGGAAGCTTCAATTTTATATATATATATATATATATATATATATATATATATATATATATACAGGGAGTGCAGAATTATTAGGCAAGTTGTATTTTTGAGGATTAATTTTATTATTGAACAACAACCATGTTCTCACTGAACACAAAAAACTCATTAATATCAAAGCTGAATATTTTTGTATCAATATTTTAAGTAGTTTTTAGTTTTAGCTATTTTAGGGGGATATCTGTGTGTGCAGGTGACTATTACTGTGCATAATTATTAGGCAACTTAACAAAAAACAAATTTATACCCATTTCAATTATTTATTTTTACCAGTGAAACCAATATAACATCTCAACATTCACAAATATACATTTCTGACATTCAAAAACCAAACAAAAACAAATCAATAACCAATATAGCCACCTTTCTTTGCAAGGACACTCAAAAGCCTGCCATCCATGGATTCTGTCAGTGTTTTGATCTGTTCACCATCAACATTGCGTGCAGCAGCAACCACAGCCTCCCAGACACTGTTCAGAGAGGTGTACTGTTTTCCCTCCTTGTAAATCGCACATTTGATGATGGAGCACAGGTTCTCAATGGGGTTCAGATCAGGTGAACAAGGAAGCCATATCATTAGATTTTCTTCTTTTATACCCTTTCTTGCCAGCCACGCTGTGGAGTACTTGGACGCGTGTGATGGAGCATTGTCCTGCATGAAAATCATGTTTTTCTTGAAGGATGCAGGCTTCTTCCTGTACCACTGCTTGAAGAAGGTGTCTTCCAGAAACTGGCAGTAGGACTGGGAGTTGAGCTTGACTCCATCCTCAACCCGAAAAGGCCCCACAAGCTCATCTTTGATGATACCAGCCCAAACCAGTACTCCACCTCCACCTTGCTGGTGTCTGAGTCGGACTGGAGCTCTCTGCCCTTTACCAATCCAGCCACGGGCCCATCCATCTGGCCCATCAAGACTCACTCTCATTTAATCAGTCCATAAAACCTTAGAAAAATCAGTCTTGAGATATTTCTTGGCCCAGTCTTGACGTTTCAGCTTGTGTGTCTTGTTCAGTGGTGGTCGACTTTCTGCCTTTCTTACCTTGGCCATGTCTCTGAGTATTGCACACCTTGTGCTTTTGGGCACTCCAGTGATGTTGCAGCTCTGAAATATGGCCAAACTGGTGGCAAGTGGCATCTTGGCAGCTGCACGCTTGACTTTTCTCAGTTCACGGGCAATTATTTTGCGCCTTGGTTTTTCCGCACGCTTCTTGCGACCCTGTTGACTATTTTGAATGAAACGCTTGATTGTTCGATGATCACGCTTCAGAAGCTTGGCTATTTTAAGACTGCTGCATCCCTCTGCAATATATCCCACTATTTTTGACTTTTCTGAGCCTGTCAAGTCCTTCTTTTGACCCATTTTGCCAAAGGAAAGGAAGTTGCCTAATAATTATGCACACCTGATATAGGGTGTTGATGTCATTAGACCACACCCCTTCTCATTACAGAGATGCACATCACCTAATATGCTTAATTGGTAGTAGGCTTTCCAGCCTATACAGCTTGGAGTAAGACAACATGCATAACGAGGATGATGTGGTCAAAATACTCATTTGCCTAATAATTCTGCACTCCCTGTATATATATATATATATATATATATATATATATATATATATATATATATATATATATATATAAAAATTGAAGCTTCCTGTTTTAGTTTTATCTGTAAATGATCAAAAAGGATATATACCTTCTGAAGTTAACTGACATATTGATAATAGTAAATCCCAAGTGAATAAAAATAATCAAAGAAGACATTTACAAATTTCCACAATAAGAAAAGGTGTCATACTTATATGATTTGAGGTTATGGGTAAATGCCACACTCATGCCAATACAGTAGATTCTAGAGTAAAGACATTTGCCCATGGCTTGTAAGTGTATAAAAAACATGTTTTAAAAAATGACTAAATATTTAATTCTGCTTACTTACTTAAGTACTTCTAACGTACTTAAGCATTTCACACATTTTGATATGTGAATAAAAAAAAAAATCAAATATTTTAAAATAAACCTTTTTGGATATTTTAATTGACAGCTTTAGCTACAAGTGTGGTTTATATATCCAATTATCCCCCCCCCCCCAAAAAAAAAGAAGCTTCTGGCCCGAATACGGTACATTTGTGTCAGTGTGAACACAACAGGTGAACACAACTGGTGCTCACTAAACATCCGTAGGCTACTGAGACCGCTCTAAATATTATTAAAGTGAGAATACAGGTAACTGAGTAATCCACAAAGAATGGGCCCCTGCAATTGACCCCTACAACTATATATGCTTGCTTCCCTGGCAATCCGTCTGTCATATGGATTGCTCACCCGCTCTGGATGGTCTCTGATGTCCTTTCACACCATTGATTCGATTTCACATGTGCTGTATCGACGCAGTTTTCCCCAAAAATATTTCCTTGTATTGAATCAGAGATTAAGGTTTTGGCATAGCATGTATGTATGAGGATTAACTCGTGATACACTTTTTGAAGGCTTTTCTGTTGTTACTTTTTGCATGCTGTAAGCAGATGTGAAATACATATATAAATTCTTATTGGCCTATAGATTTATGTTCTAGCTTATCATAAATTCTTAGATGGAATCTAGATATTTTTGCATTGCCTGGGATGCAATGCAATTTGTTGCATTAAGACTAATGAAATTACAAGAGTTATAGAGGCACTGTGATTTGTTTACATATTGTGTTTTATTTACACATATATTCAGAATATTGTGTTTAAAACGTTTTGTGTCATAATCTACTTTGATTGCATAAAAATATGGGGAAAATCGTCCAACATTAATAACCATCACAGACTGATTGCCAGAGAGGCAAGTGTATAAAGTTGTAGGGGTCAATTGCATGGGGCCTGTTCTTCATGGATTTGTATTTTCACTTTAATAATAATATAATCTTATGTAGTTTTACTAACTGAGAGATTTATTTGTGAGGGAATAATAACCTAAATTTTTTTATTTGAGTCCGGACAGCTGTTATGAGAGTGGCTTGATGCAGAAAACTTTTCATTTATGCAGGCCTGTTATGACTTTTGTGTCTTTTTTGTCGCTTGGCTGTTTCCTGTTAAGGGTCCAGTGAGTCATGTTTTTCATCAGGTGTGGGACGTTCTTCTTTAATGTACCGGTAACGTTGTTGTATTGCCGCCAGCCAGTCGTTTTATTGCTGATCATGCTTTCCTGTATTAATAAGTATCTGCACTTTCCAATGAACACAAGCATCCGCAGTAATCTCAGAAAACGTTTGAAGAACCAAATTAGCCAGAGGTAATAGATTTGGGATCTGTACGGCAGAAAAGTCTCTGTGGCAGCTGCTCGTGCCATAGAAGGATTTTTGATTCTCTCTTTGTTAAGCAGCAGAATTAGTGTTATCTCACGAGTGGGAACAGAAACCGAAAGTTAACGGCGTAATCAACATTTCAGTTTTCAACAGAAGATTCGCAGCGTCGCTATTGCGAGGAGATTCGTGCACATATCCTGCTTGAAACACTGAAGTTCTGTCGCATTCCGTCGGAAACAGTGTTGTGGTAATGGTATTCATTCTGCTTTGTGAAAATATGATTTTAGGTGAAAGCGTTCTGCGCTAAACGGATAAATGTAAAGTCGTTTCATTTTTACATCTCGGCTTGTTTGACGTTTCGATTTTCGAGCAGGTTTAGTCAGAAGGTCGAATGAACAACATTCGCGATGGATGGATGGATGGATGGATGGATGGATGGATGGATGGATGGATGGATGGATGGATGGATAGATAGATAGATAGATAGATAGATAGATAGATAGATAGATAGATAGATAGATAGATAGATAGATAGATAGATAGATAGATAGATAGATAGATAGATAGATTATGGATAGATGGATGGATGGATATTTGTTGCTGAGTAGTTTTTATAATAATAATAATAATGCATTTTATTTTTCTCAAACTCAAAGCGCAAATTACAGGTAATACAAAATTGCAAAACAACACAGAAGAAAAACAACAAAATAGTTTATAGTTTATATGCCTTGAGTTGGGACACAGATGTCAATTTATTTTTTATTATTTTCCTTTCAAGGACAGTAGCATTTAAAAATGTTAACAGCCTAATGTATAAAGGGTGTGCATGTATTTACATATCTTACTGAGTTATAACTTCTCTTATTAAAAGTCATCTTTGGTCGTTGTTGGGGTAAAACCACACATGGCACCTCACTACAATGATACAAAATTTACAATATCATTTCTATGATATTGTAAATTTCTAAACACATATTAGCTATACATGCAAATGCACAAAACTGACAGTTTATAACACAAATGTCTGTAATCAGGCCTCTATTTCATTATTCTATCAACATGTTTAATAGGCAACGTTAATAATATATTAAAGTTCAATAATAATATCCCACATTTATGCCACAATACCACAGTTACAGATAGTGTTACTACAGTGAATTCATGGTAAATATTAGTGATTTGTGGATTTAAAAGTGTTCTAACTGGATTGTTGTTGCACAATGTTTGTCCTGTTTTCCAGGACAGTGTTGTTGAGAATGGCATTGTTGAGATTTGTTTCATCTGGCTTTAAACTATTTTAAATCACAAAGACATTTGTAGCTTGTATTGGAGACCTCTGAACGCTTCTCACCGGATCTCACTGTGCTGTTTAGTGTTAGTGTGATCGAGACCTGTTATAAATGCATTTGCTCTAATTTGTAAATTATTCATAGCTATACTTTTCTGTCGCTGTAGACATGATGCAGATTCAACATACACATTTTGTTAATATTTCAGTGTTGATGTTGCATACTTGGGTTTCAGCCACATTTGATCACTGAAGTGTGTCGGTCAAGAGTGTACAGAAAGACACTAAGGCTGCTGGCTATCCACTGGATGAGTTTAAAAATACGAGTAGAAATTATCATTATAAGCCTATATGTAGAGAATAGAGAATGGATTTTGGATAATTGCATTCGTTTAGGAGGACCATACCGTGATGCAGGAGGGCCCAGAAGAGCGCAGACCACTGAGGACACTCATCAGACTTCTGTATCTGTCCAGACCTGATGTGGTACCAATATGTGGGGCTTTCCTCTTCCTCGTGGCAGCTGTTATTGGTGAGAAATCACAAACAGCTTCTGGTTTTTGATTATTGCCACACAATATTGTTACCAATGTTGTTGCGGTGTGATGCGGAGACACGGAAGGAGAGCCAGGACAAACACTTTATTCCTAACTCAAAACACTTAGAAAACTCAACATAAATGGCACGCGATGGTGCAAACTCGGAAAGCATCCACACACACGAAAATTCCAACACAGACATCCAATAACCGACAACAGGGGAGTGCACATGGAGAACTTAAATACTGACTATGATTAACAGAAACACAAAACACCTGTGAATGATAAGTGCTGATGGGAACTGGGAGTCCAGAATAAACTAAGAGTCCAGAATAAGGTGAAACTAACATTACGGTGACAAATATTTTAGTTGTGCATAAGTCCTCTGTACTGTAAATTGTTGATTTTACCAAGAAAACCTGAAGAAACAGATTGCCTTAAAGAAAAGGTAATCATTTTTGAGTAATTAAAGCTTAATACAACGTTGTATAAAAACGGGGTGTTTGTATGGTATAGGCCAATTTACACCACAATGACAGACGGCGACCAACAAATGCAGACAGTCTTCAGATTTCAGTATGCGTTACTTCTCAGACATTTCACAACCTGACAAACTGATGTTTGTTCAATCGGTGAAAACATTGCCAAACAGCAACAGATGCCAAATGGTAACACACTGCTCAGACAAAATCTGACAAAAGCCTTATAGGTAACCAGAAAATGTGAGTACCAGATAGTCAACTTTGACAAGTTTAAATTAGTTAAGCCATATTTGAGATTTAAGTAAATAGAAGTCTCGGTTATCAACATTTTTTTTTTATATAGTTGCATTCTGTACATGGAAAGCTTGTCACAATTTAGTAGTAGAGATTATATCAATCCCTTTAATAGCAATTACTTAAATTATTTTGATGTAGCTGTTATTATAGATTATTTTAAAACTTTACATTGCCATATCAAATGTTGATTATTAATAATCTAGTCTGAAGCTGGATATTTTAAAAACTGCCCATTGATATTGTTTCCTCTTCCTTTGAAAGTGCCTAATATGGGAACACTAATCAACAATGGTGACATTAAACAAAACCATTTTAGAGAAATGGTTTATCACTTTACGAAGTCCAGTTGTATTGTATAGTTTTAACAAATTTAGTCCTAATTAATTTCATAACATTTTACAAAATAGAATAAAAAGTGTTAGTTATAATATTTGTTAGGTTTTCCACTAAGACTTTGTTCATTATCTTGATTTATAATTTCAGGTGAAATGTTCATGCCATCATTTACCGGTCAAATAATTGATGCTTTGAATTCTAAATTTGATGGTAACACATTTGCAAGTGCAATTTTCTTCATGGGACTTACTTCACTTGGAAGGTGAGTTTAATCTTTGCTGATCCAGTTCAGTTTATTGATTATAGTGGCATTTGCTTAGGATAGGTTGAATATGCATTTAAACGTGTACTTCATGCACTTTCAGCTCTTTTTCAGCTGGATGTCGAGGTGGATTGTTCATGCTCACAATATCGAGGCTCACGAAAAGAGTCCGGCAACGTCTTTTTGGCTGTTTTGTTAAGCAAGACATTGCTTTCTTTGAAACAACATCAAAAGGTCAGTCATGCATGTCCACAAAATTAATGCAAGCACAGAGAAGTCAAAAGCAAGAACACTTATTGTTATAATCATTTCATGTCTATTTAAAAACTGCCAAACAGCACAAAAAGTGTTATTTTGGAACAAATGCATGCTCATAGATGTTCAAAGTACTCTATTATACCTATAGTTTATCTATAAGCTGTATTTTTCATCATGAGCTTGTTTGTACAGGGGAAATCACTACATGTTTGTCCAGTGATGCATCTCTGATGAGCCGGTCACTCGCTGCAAATGTCAACATTCTCCTTCGCAGCCTTGTTATGACTATTGGTATCTACTGTTTCATGATTCAGCTGTGCTGGCCCTTGGCCTTGCTGAGTGCGCTTGAGTCACCGATTACTATCACTGCTGAGAAAATATACAATAAGCACTATCAGGTAAACGGACAGTGAATACACTGAAATACATTGGTTAATGTGATCTTCATATTGACCTGATTGACTAACTGGCATGCATTCTTTTTGTGTGTGAAAGGGGCTGGTCAGTGCTGTGAAAAAATCCATAGTAAATAGTAACCAGGTTGCTGGAGAAAGCATTTACCATATCAGAGCTGTCAGGAGTCATGGTGCTGAGACGGTGGAGCAGAAAATGTATAATGGGAGACTGGAAGAAACACACCGTTTTAAAATACACAGAGATAGTGTCAGAGCTACTTACTTGCTGTTCATGAGGGTAATAATCTCAGTATATTGACATTACAACATATTTATCAAGGCACTGGAATATTTGTACAACATGATATACAATCATTAATCAACATTGTTTTTTTCAGTTATTCCAGTTAAGTATGCGGGTGCTGATCATGTGGTATGGGCAGCAAATGATCAAATCTGGGCAAATGACACCTGGAAACCTTGTGTCCTTCATACTCTACCAAATGGAGATTGGAGGCTATGTACAAGTGAGACAAATTTTCACAACAGAAAACATTGTCATTTAAGGTTATTTAAATTTTTGTCAAAATACCTCCATCTATCCCATCTTAAAACGCAAAGACAAATAAGTCATTTTAGGTTGAATTCCATGAAAAGTGTAAACATTGTGGCTTCATGGTACCATCAAAACGGTGACTCGTTGTTTGAGCATCCTAACCAGCCCAGAATGGCAAATTTATTATTGCAACAAATATTTTTTTTCAATTTCTGTTTTCTGCAGTTCTAAAATTAGGTTAAATAGAATTCATTGTGGCATGAATAAATTGACATTTCTTAATTTTATAATTTTCAATTTTTATTTTTGACTTTTATTTGCTGTATTAGCGGTCTGTTTTGTAATGTAAAGTCTCATTATCTGTAAAGTCTCATTATTGTGTTTTTCATGCTTTGATACTGCATATACACAATCAATAACAAGTTCACTTGCATGATATTATCTAGTTTTTATGGGAAATAGTGGTGTTATTCATTATAATTATTTTAGCACATAATAACTTAATGCTATTATGTTAAACATGGTTTAGTTAATGACCTATAAAGTCATTTAATTTTTAGGTAATCTAGTATCTCTGATTTTCATTCTCATTTGATAACACAAATAACTGTGAGTCCAAAGTATTGGATAATAACAGTATTGCAAACAGTATTGCATGAATTTTAAAGAAGTTCAATGTGTCCAACACTTCAAACAAAACCTTTTAGTTAAAAAACATCAGTCAACAGCTTTTCAAAATGACATATTTTAATGCAAATAAACTAGGAAAAAGTGAAATTGTTAAACATATGATTTTCTTTATTTCAGACCTTAGTTGAACTACATATAGACCTTATAGAGTCACTGGAGTCAGCCGAGAAAGTCTTTGAGTATATGGACCACAAACGATCTGTTTTATGTGGTGATCTCGCACCCGACCAGCTCAAGGGACATGTGATGTTTAACAATGTTAGCTTCTCCTATTCATCATGCCCAGACCAGAAAGCACTTCAGGTACATTTATATGATTTTATGAAAACCTTTCACCTTAAGATTCACCTATTCACCTGTATAAATGAATTAAACAGTCAGTTCCTAAAAATAAATTGATTTGGATTTATTGGGGATATTTGATTTATTGGGGTAAACTAAACATGATAATATTTAGAAAATATATTAACAAAATGTATTCAATCACCTGAAATTGATACAATAATGAATGCAGTTCCTCCACAAGAATAGAAGAAACTAACTACACATGAAAACTAACAGAATTTTTAATTTGGTTAGTGGTAAAACAATGTAATTGTTGGGAGCATAAATTAAATTGGTACATTTGTTTAATATTGCAATGATTTATATTTGTATTTAACTGATTTTAATTTTTTTATTTCTTTCTGCATAAAAATATGACATTACATATCTACATTTTTGTTGTTGTAATTACTGCATTACTATACTGGTCTGGTATCTCTTTAGAATGTCTCGTTCGAAATGAAACCAGGGTCAGTTACTGCACTAGTGGGTGTCTCAGGCGGGGGGAAAAGCACCTGTGTAGCCCTACTAAAGCATCTTTATGAGCCCCAGTCTGGCGAAATCCTCCTGGATGGAAGGCACCTAAAGGATTATGATCACAAGTACTTTCACCAAAAGGTAATAACAGACTTGCTTTCATTCAAGTCGTATATTACAATGCTTGGTCCATATCACACTGAACTGAGAGTTGTGTCATGGTTCTGCCACATTCGGTCTAGTCATTTCTTGTTGCTATGGCAGAGCTCTGACACTACCGTAATGTCTCATGTTTTGTGTGTGTGTGTGTGCACACGCGCAGCTTCGAGTGTTTCGAATCACGTTCGCACTTGTCTGTGTAGCGTCTTATGTGCTGGTCATGTTCAGTTTCGGTTTCGTGTCGCCGTTTGGACATTCATGAACCGTGTGTTCGTCCTTGTCGTGAGCGCGCAAGACGAGTGGTTGCTCAATCGTTCTCGTGAGCTCTACGTTATGTGGCTGGGAGTGGTTCCTGGCTATTGCTTGAACCGTGCACTCTCCTGTCTTTGTGTATTGTTGGAGCACGCCGTTTGTGTTTACATCAGCTGCATGCTTTCATGTTGTGTTTCCGTTTCATGTGATCACGCAGCGATATGCATTCGCATTGGCTGCTTGTTCGTGTCTTGTCATTGTGAACACCGCCCACCTTGTTCCCCTGTTAAACTTTTATTTGTCCCAGCTGTTTCCAGTTCTGTTATCCTCCCTCCTGTGTCTATATAATCCCTTTGTGTTTGCTGTCCTGTGTCGCGTCGTTGTCTTTTCCTTGTGTCACTTTTCTTGCCGAGTCAGTCCAGTCCTAGCCTAGCCTAGCCTTTATGTAGTCTGGTTTTCCCCCTCTGGGTTGTTTATGTTTGAAAAAAAAAATTTTTTTTTATTTAATAAATTCTCATACAAACTGCGCTTGAGTCCTTGCTTCCCTCCACCCAGCCTGACAGATTTGTGAACTATGCTTTTTTTCCAATGCAGGTAGCAGTTGTGAGCCAAGAACCAGAGCTCTTTTCCAGTTCTATTCAGAACAACATCACCTATGGACTTGAAAGTTACTCAGAAGATGTGTTGCAGACTGCAGTGAAACAGGCTCATATTAACAGCTTTGTTCACTCTCTGAAAGATGGCTTTGACACAGGTAATACAGTTTTACCCCCAAAATTTTGTAAATGGGTTTGAATATATTTTTTACCTTAGGTGTCACAGTCATGTTCTGTTTCTGGTTATGTTTCTTGTTGTTTAGTTCTCATCAGTCTCTGTGATTACTCATTGATTAGTCATTCTGTCCAGCTGTGTCCTGATTCTTTCCTTTGTTTCCCTCATGCATTTAAACCCTAAGTTTCTGTCTGTTGCTTTGTCTTTTCTAATTTACACAAATAGCTGTGTCCTTAGACCTTTAACTAATATTTATAAATGTAACCTTATAGTACAGTGTTACCAAATAGTACCAAACAAACCCAAAAGTATAAACATCTACAAATGTATTTGCATTACATAACAAAATATGTGGCTTTATTTTAAAGAAATACAGCTCAAGCAAACTTTTCAAACAAGAACCCACTTGATTTGATATTTAGCATTCAATAAAATTCACTTGTGACTTAAAAGTGTTTAAAAGTTTGTTTGGGAATACTCTTCTTGATGACAGTCATATCAAATGTTATCTATTTGTTGTTTTACATTGCTGACCAAAACTATTATGGGTTTTTTTCTGCCTGATTCAGATGTTGGAGAACGGGGTGGTCTTCTCTCTGTTGGTCAGAAGCAGCGCATTGCTATCGCCAGAGCTCTAATCAGACAACCTCAGGTGCTCATACTGGACGAGGTCACCAGCAGCCTGGACACTGAGAGTGAAAAGATGGTAAGCATCTACTTGTGTCAGTCAAATCGTCATTATTTGTAGATGTTGTCAAAAATGTGGTCCTTTTCTGTGCTTCATCAGATCCAAAACGCCCTGGCTTGTTTCACAACTCAAACCACATTGATTGTGGCTCATAGGCTGAAGACCATTGAGAGAGCAGATCAAATAATAGTGATTGATAAAGGTTCGGTGTCTGAGAAAGGAACTCATGAAGAACTAATGAAGAAGAAAGGAATCTACTACAAATTAAGAGAGAGTCGATTTAATGAAGACAACACTGAGATTACTTGTTAACCGAGTGAGATGTGATAGAAAAGAATGCTCATCCGGGACAAGGGTGCTGGACACGGTGCAAAAAACTTGGAGAAGAGTGGAAATGCTTAGTTTCCTCTTCACCAGGCTTACCGTTGCTTAACCTACATCTTTAATTTTTTATTATGCTGTTTTTAAAAAGGTTTTATCATGTTAGTTGTAAATTACATTTTTTTTGTAACTGCCTTTGTTCTGACTTGGTCATCGTAATATATACTGTAAATAAAAACACATTGCATAAGCACATTTTGCAAAAGTAAAGCACATTGTTGTTTTTTATTCTGTTAGAAATTTAATTAAATATTTGAAACCATCACATGGATGAGTATGTTGTTAGAACCAGCATGCTAATTTTCTAATCTGGTTTTATTATCATTATTACGTATGGTATATATATATTTCACAAAACTGTAAGACAACTGTGGGAGAAAAAAAAATTCAGAGGGTGAAATAAAGCAAAGGTTACCACCAAGCCTGCCTGTATTTTATGTAAAAAATGCCAAACACCTGCAAAAGGAGTTTCAAAATGAATTTAAATAAAGCAAGCATTTCTGAGCAATGTTATGCTAACTGCCCAGCAATGATTGCCAATCACGGCCTGTCTGAATACTCAATTCTCATTGGCTGAAAGGTGTGGAATAAAATGCACCGTAATATTGAACTTATGTGGCATGGAATTAAGCATGCAGCTTTAATTTTTGTGGTAGCTCTGTTTATTTCTATGGCCTCGCTGTCAAAGAGTAATTAGCTGGTGAAGTGGATTTATTTGAAGGAAAGTTATCATGAGCTTTGTATGTTTGAAGAGGATTTATATACATATAACATTTATTAAAAACTATTAATCACACTTTTTGTGGGGAAAACCGCTTATAAAATAAATGGTTTTTCTTTTCTGTTTTTAATGCAGAATGTTTAGGAGTAGGATTAGTGGATAGAATATTCAGTATAAAAATCATTATGTCATAAAGGTCCCAATACAACATGGAAGCCCAATGTGTGTGTGTGTGTGTGTGTTGGTATACACACAAGGCCTATTAAAGATGGGTAGGCAATTTTACAGAGGCTGGCAAGCTAACTTTGAAAGCACAATGCTGCATTTACACCAAATCATAATTACAGTAGGCTCAAGATAACAACACGTGACT